>OU906969.1:4800000-6000000 GCA_918317495.1 Synanthedon vespiformis
TGTTTTGTTCGCGTTCGCGGTCAATTTCAGTATGGGAGGCGGCGCGGTAACGTGCCTTTTTATATACTGGCAACAGAGTCGGGGCGTATTTTGATCGCTCCTAGAATATTCTCGTTAGGTTTAATGTTTTTATTTACGTTAAGGAAGTTCAACGACCACACCGCACCGGTGTGATTATAATTGCGTATGTATTAAGTCATTGGTATTGTAGTAATGTAGTTTAATGTAGTAATATAGGTGAACATGATTTTTTTATTAATAAATAAAAAAGTTACTATGACAATGTTATTTTTATTTGCAACTAGCTGACCCGGTGAACTTCGTATTGCCATTTCCATTATAACATGTATAATTTGTCAATTTTTTTCTTGAATGTTTTATTTGTTATAAAATAGGGGCGGTGACAAAATTCCACAAATCATTTTTAGTTAGTTTTTTAATATCATAAAGGTCGGCAGACAGGTCACTTGATGGTAAGTGGCTACCATCGCCTATAACACAAGCAACACACTTGATGGTAGGTGCTGAAAGTGCGCTGCCCTTTCAGCCCTTTCCCGCGACTTCGTCCGCGTTCGATCGCTACCAAACTTCACAGGAACACTCGCTGCACTAATCTGAAGATTGTCTAAAAGTTTCATCAAAATCAGTTCAGCGGTTTTGAGTCTAGGAGACACACATACATATTCTTATAACACATCGTCTTTTATTATAAGAGAAAGAAGAAGATTGCAAATACAAAAAAACAGCCTATGAAATCATATCAAACGTCTCAATATTTCAAACATACTCCGCTGCGTCTGTCTGTTTGTTTGCGATAAACGCAAAAACTAGTGCACCGATTTTCATGCTGTTTTCACCAATGGATAGAGTGGTTCTCGAGGAAAGTTTTAGTATATAATTTACAAAGTTACGCGGGCGAAGTCGCGGGCAGCAGCTAGTTATGTGCAGTACAGATAAAAGAAGCGGCGTTATAACATAATGCCAGCAGCTAGAGTTTTCGAGAATTTCTATGCAATGGCCGAGTAATTTCGATGCGTATGTTTTCATGTCAAAGTCGAGGTCACGTCGACTTTTCACTTTGGTTTTTTCCATGAAGTATGCAAACGCTTACATTACCAGAAAGTAGTAAGTATTATAACTCTTTATGCTTTCTAACTGGGTGCCGATTTCGCATAGATTTCAATTTAACACCACTAAGAAATCCGACTAAAGAAAATTTTAATGGCACATTCAAATCTTTTAGTGTTGATAGCTATAGATCTAGAAGATAGATTATAGGTAGGTGTATAAAATATATCCTTATTTGGAGCTAGAATTCTAATACTTATCACAATACCTCTATTTATACAAATTATTATATCCAACGGATTTTGATGCAGTTTTCACTAATGGATAAAGCAATATTTTCTAAAATACTTGCGAAGCTAGGAGTGGTTCGGAAGTAATATAACAAAGAAAATTGTTGACTACCTTTTACCAGGTAGAAAGACAAATCGGTTAACAAACAAATTAAAGTTTAAAAAAAAAACAAATTTAAAAAAAAAAAACAATTATTCCAATTTTTTTTTATTAGAGTCACTAAAACTTTGTAAAAAGATTAAGTTAAATGAATTATGCTATTTTATATTTTAATGATGACAAAAGATTAGTATCCTGAGTTTCTCTTCTTAGTTCTTCTCAGGATCGTCATTTTGGCTTTTTTCCGAAACCTTGGTAAATTTAAATTTATAATGAAGAGTTTCTTGTAGAAACCTAATTGGTTTTGATTTTGATTTTGATTAGGGTTATGTGAGCTCGGAAATACAGACCGGCGTCTGTATTTCCGAGCTCACAGGGAGTTCCAAACCTTGGCAGTGCGCATTATACCTAAAGAATGGAATGTTTCAAAGAGCTTCGTTCGAAAAGGAGGTATTTCGACAAGATAAAGATGGTAAGCAGCCGTACGTTTGTATGTCCGATGGAAGAATGGGGAAGGCGGTATGAGCTCATGCAGTTCCTGAGCACACTCTTCGAAGTACAGTCGGCCGCATAAGTCTAATTAACAAATTCAAAAGTGCAAAACCACTGAACACTCAACTTACTTAATTAGGTTACTTACTCAATTTACTTACTTACTGAAGCTTTTTAACATCGTTTGTACTTGAAGTTTATTTTGTTCTCTATTTGTGACAACGACTTATGCCGCGTTAAGTTCAATTTTTTTGCAATTATGAATGTGTTAATCGACTTATGCGGCCGACTGTACATCTTATAAAATGACACATAGACTGGTAATTTTGCGTCTATTGGCTAGGCTGTGTATTTTAAATCTTAGATTTTTCTTTCTTTAAACAAGCGAATAAAATAATTTTTAAAACCAACTTTTATTCAAGTTTTTTTATCATCTTTTTTAACAACGCCGTACTGAGCGCACGGATCTGGTTTGCTTTCTGGTTTTATTAGTGACGTATCGTCATCGCCCTTACTCGGTCCCGAATATTTTATGGTAAGTAATTTTTCGCACGGTAAATTGACGCCGCACGTTTTCCTTTTCGCTGTTATTGTCAATTTACCGTCTTCAGAGAGCGTTGTTTCCATGTGTTCCGGATCGCAACCGTCTGGCAATTTGAATTTTCTCACGAACCTCCTCAGCAGGTAACCACGATTTGTTGGCCTCTCCTGTTTCCCTTCTATTACAACATATTCTGGCCTCGCCTTAACACGTATCTCGTCTTTGTCGAACTGACGAACGTCTAAAGTCAATTGAAACCTATCCTTGCTAATCTTCAATGTAGGTCTGATGTTGCGAATCAATTTTAAAGAGTTTAACTTCGGACAGAGACATCTTCTCAATAAAGGACTTAGTAACATCTGTGATTTTTATGTAGGTACATATAATATTACTTATATATTTGCATTTGACAATAATAAATATAATAAAGATCTTTTAAAAATTAAATTGAACACTGATTGAACACTTTGATTACATTGATTGAACGCTGGATGACATTATTTGATGACATATCAGTTTTATTTTATAGCTTCATTGAATTTTATTTAAAGGAGGATTTACTTACTACGAAACATTACTTAAATTTGAGTTTTGGGTAAATCTTTATTTTGTAATGCCACCTGGAGGGAAAGTACTCTTAATACTGTAGATAGAAAATTTTACTCAAAGAAAACATTCCTTTATTTTTGAATAGAAAGAAAACTGCATTCAAAGATTTTCGAAAATTCGCCATTTCGCGCAACTAATTAGTTTACCATTTTTTGTAAATAAAATATTTAATAATTCATGGTTTTCCTTTCATTTAATTTATCAAGTTTATTAGAGAGATTTCATCCTTATAATTAACCCTAACGATCGATGTAATAAAAGTAGAGGCTGCATTTTTGTAGATTTTAGCCGGTTCGATTCCCGGGTGTGGCAAGCGAATTTTCGAAAATCTTTGAATGCAGTTTTCTTTCCATTCAAAAATAACGGAATATTTTCTTTGAGTAAAACTTTCTATCTACAGTATTAAGAGTACTTTCCCTTCAGGTGGCATTACAAAATTCCACCCTGTGTGTATGTAATGTTTGTTTCCCTATAGACTCTAAAACCGCTGAACCAATTTTGATGAAATTTTCAGACAACTTTCTGATTAGTAAAGGATCTTGTGAAGATTGATAGCGATCGGACACGGACGAAGTCGCGGGCATATACTAGTTGGTAAATAAGATAAAATTTTACGTAATGTTTATGTACCTACTAAGTTGTATTACTGGGGAATCAACAAGTAGGTACAAACTATTTATAATCAATTACTGGAAGAATTTTATAAATTTAAATTAGTAAAATGTGAATTGCAAAGCATAGTAACGAAGATAAAATCATTAGGGATTTAAATTAATGATACAAAAGTTGTATCAAAAATTTTATCTAGGTACCTAGTTTATTTAATTTTTATTATTTTATTAATAAATTATGGTTTATTAATATTTTAATTCATGAAAATCAGTTAATTCGTTTAAGAGTTATGGACGAACATACATACAATACCTCAATTGATGACGATTGATGATAAATGATAACAATAAATACTTATTTATCTCATATTATATCGTATTCACTATGAAATTATCTACCCGTACATAAAAATGTATGTTTAATTAAACCAAATTGATTTATTAATATTTTTTACACAGATTTTGTTATTTTTAGCAATGTGTTGTTGTTTTTAAATTTTGCCGCGAAATCTAGAACTCTCTTCTTCGCGCGTCAACGTCACAGTGCAGCGACACCTAGTGTCGAGTAGGAGAAACTCGACAATAACATTATTAAGAACTGCGAACGTTCTCGAACTCTATGGATTATTCGAGTATGATAACATAACATACATTTTTATGAAGGTCGAAATACCGGCCGGCAAGTGAAATGTAAACAATGTTATATATGTATTTATTTGTATGTAAGTATGTATGTTTGCAAGCCTTGTTATGATAAAAGGTATTTTTCTATTGATTCGATATAAATAACCACTTATCACATGGGTATACTAAATAACTGTCTGTTAAAGTCGTATGTAGTATGTAGTGTAGGCACCTATTTGTTATTATGGTTACTTATTATCATGTTATTGTAATATTTTAGAGCTGTTTAAACAATTATTACATTTAATTTCAAGTATTTATACTTTACGCTGACTTAACAATGTTATTTATGTAATTATATTTAAATAATAAACATATATTCTAGTTGCAATCATGGTTGCAATAGGTGGCGCTGTACAAGTTTTTATTTTTTCCAGGGAATACCTACATAAATATAAAATAAAATAATAACTAGTAGGTGCTCGCGACTTCGTCCGCGTCCGATCACTACTAAACTCACAGGTTTACCTGCTGGACTAATCTGAAGATTGTCTGAAAGTTTCATCAAAATCGGTTCAGCGGTTTTGGAGTCATAGGGCTTGCATAGGGAACATGCCTACACACATATTTTAAATCTTTGTATGTATGTATGACTTATTTTTTTTATAAATTATTATCTATAACTATATTACATATATTATAATTTAATAAAAAAAATTACATATACCTATACAAAAAAATAAAAATAATTATAAATATTTTCCCTACATTTATAGCGTTATGCAGAAGATAATAATATATGAAATTTTTACTTTGTACCTTTAAAAAATAAAAAAATAACATATTTAGAAAACAAGCAGGTAGGTAGGTACCTACAATGATTTATTTAACCACTTATTTGAATAAAAGATTAAAGTAATAATAGTTCTTGAAATTATCTACCTACAGAATTAAAATTTCTTATCTTCTTTGTTTAACTTAAAATCAGAGTGTAGATTTACTTAGTATCCGCTATAATTTTTTTTTTAATATTATTTTCTAGATAATATTATTATTATGATTTGATTATGCATACCCTATTACTGCATCTGACTCCCTTTTTACAAAGAAAATCTTTTAGACAGCGTTTAGATGTTTAAAAACTAGGTAATTTTAAGGTAATTTTAAAAAGAAAAAAAAAAATACATGCAATATAATTCAATTTTTTTTAGATCACCTCTAATTTATGACTTTATGTATTACTAGCTGTTATTATATAGGCTCATTGACAGCCTCTTGTATTAAAATAAAATAAAAAAAATAATGCATTATTTAAGATTTTAAAAAGTACCTCCATACATAGCTTAAAAATTAATATAAATACGTTTTGTATCTATACCTTCATCAATTATAAAAATTTTATAATAATAAACCTTACAAGCAAAAATTTAAGGATAAGGAATTAGAAATATAGGGAAATTGGTTTTAACATTCCTTACTCATTCACTGAAAGACGTGCATACGTGCTGTTATTTCATGGTAGTCTTAAGTAGGTCATCAGAAGTTTCGTGAAAATTTTCGAACAATCGACGAAAATTGTCCTTGAGAGTACAGTATGTACTTTGAACGGAACGCTACTCATTGTCAGGTATTCTCAACTTCGGGGTCCTACTTATTTTTTAAAGGATAAGGTCCACTTTATTGATAGGTAGCTACCGTCACCGATTAACACAAGCAAAAATAAGGCTAACTGCGCTTCCACTATTTGCAAAATGTTCAAGGAAAAATGTAGGTATAATGTTAATTTATTAAGGTGAAAAATATAATAAAATTGTTACATTGAGAATAGGTACATACGGACCAGCAATGAGTCTTAATTTAATAATAGTTTAAATCTTACTGAGATCCAACTAAATAATAAAGAAATTTTTTTAAGGGGTTTAACGTACC
The DNA here is from genome assembly GCA_918317495.1 of Synanthedon vespiformis. NCBI lineage: Eukaryota > Metazoa > Arthropoda > Insecta > Lepidoptera > Sesiidae > Synanthedon > Synanthedon vespiformis. The sequence goes on from OU906969.1 coordinate 4,806,265, forward strand.
TGACAAAAGATTAATATAAAATACTATATTTTATATACAATCTTCAAATATTGAATGTGTGGTTAAAACACAGACTGCTAACTATTAATATAAGAAGCACTTGTTCCATACATTTACTTTAAAATATATTTTATAACTTCAATAAAACCAATTTTTCCTTTTTTATTTTATTTTACACTAGCTGTTGCACACAACTTTGTCCGCGTAACTTTATAAATATACAAAGATTTAAATCTTTAAAAATATAGCCTATGTTACCAGCTTTCCAACAGTGAATTTTTTTTTCAAATCAGTCCAGTAGTTTCGGAGCCTATTCAATGCAAACAAACAAACAAATCTTTCCTCTTTACAATATTAGAATAGAACATAGAAGAACGATAGCACAAAGAAAATAAGTTGAAAACAGAAACTAAATGTTTGCGACCCGACCTTCGACAGGTTTAGAACATCTGATCTATCCATTGCGTTTGTATTGTGTTCGAGTATTTTCTACTCGGTGCTAGATGGCGCGCCGCTCACTATAAAAGGCGCTGCAATGGCGGGAGCGGCAATCATTTGAATACACTCGCGCTACTAGAAACACCAAGTGAACTTAATTCTCTCGAACAACATGTTTCCAATGCTGCCATTTTTATTCGACGATGGGTACAACTACAACAGATACCCGCAGCGGCGGCTTCAGCAACAACATTTCGGTCTAGGACTCAGTCCAGACGACCTGCTTGTAGTCAGCCCTTCGCTCAGCAGGGAGTACTACAGGCCGTGGCGTCACATGGCTGCTGCTGCCAAGGATTTGGGCTCCAGCATCAAAAGCGACAAGGACAAGTATCAGATCAACTTGGACGTACAGCACTTCGCGCCGGAAGAGATCAATGTGAAGGCGGTGGACGGATATGTCATTGTGGAGGGTAAACATGAGGAGAAGCAAGACGAACATGGATACATTTCCCGTCAGTTTATGAGGAAATACGCTATGCCTGAAGGAACTACGTCGGACACTGTGACTTCAAAGTTGTCTTCTGACGGCGTTTTGTCAATTACTATGCCAAAGAAGGTTCCCGAAGCTGTTAAGGGTGAAAGAAAAGTTCCCATTGCACAGACAGGTCCAGTGCGCAAGGAAATAAAAGACAAAAAAGACGATACAGAGAAAATGGAGAAGTGAAGAGATTTTTTTAAAATTCTTTTTTGTTTTTTTTTTAATAAGTATGTAAGATAACATTTTTTTGTTTTTGTACGGAAGGCTGTGCCACAGTGTAAAAAGACTGATTACTCATTTTCATTTCTCAATAAAAATGTCACTTTTTAAAAGTTTAAATGTGTTTTCTTTTTATTTTTTAGCACAATTTGAAGGTATATTTACATTTATAAAATAAGTATGAAATTTGATTTTTTCTAAAGTATGTTCTATGAGTTTCTAGATTGCCTAATTAGTTTATTAAGATCGTAATTTATACATTTAAAAAATTTTAAACATTCCATCTTATTTTCTCAGAATTAAAACTACATTTTTGTCACCCAGTATAATAAATAAAAATATACATAACTACTATTATGAATGGGTTTAAATTATTTTACATGCCTATTTGTAAACTAACAACCCGCTCCAGGTCTTCCATGAAACCCTATCAAAGCCCCTGGATTTTATTATGGCCTACATTCCAATTTATAAAGTACCTATATCGTCTAATTTATATTTTTACACCCTGTGTGGGTATTGTTGGGTGATATTAATAAATAAATATTTTTTTCCAAAATATACCCACACAATAAATTTAATTTGAAGTTTAGTCAGAGTTCATTATAAAATATTCTACCTGCTTCATTGTTTTAAAAAATAAAATACTAGTTAAGAATTATGTATCACTAGCTGGCGCCCGGGACTTCGTCTGCGTTCGACGGTTGAAAAAGAAAAAAAATAGCCTATCACGTGTCTCGTACTTCTAAATGTTTATCTACCAAGTTTCATGAAAATCAGTTAATTCGTCTAAGAGTTATGGAGGATAATTTCAGATTAGTCCAGCGTGAGGGTAGTCCTGTGAAGTTTGGTAGTGATTGGACGCGGACAAGGTCGCGGGCAAAATCTAGTTAACTATAACTACAATCTCAGTGGAACAATGGCAAAACGAAAACTTCGTCGTACCATATACCAAATATTTTTATCTTTTTAACGCGGACGAAGTCGCGGGCAACAGCTAGTAATAGAATAATTTTCATAGGGAAATAAAAACCAATTAGTATATATGAATCTCTTTAATAGCTACAACAAAATGTCGACAATATAGATCACCTGAAAGGGGATAGTGGGGTAAATCAATGCATCGTATTTATATAGATTATACATATATATGTGTATAAAACAACTTTAATCTGTAGAAGCTCAAGTTACGCATATCACTACGTGCTGTGTAGATATTCACAATTTATTTTATTTTACGTAATGACGTTTAGTTTGGAATAATTAAAAAACAGGGTTACCCATAATTTTAATATAAAATCAAATTATTCTATACATCTTATATTTTTATATCTTGTTTTAATTCAAGTTGTAAGTACATTTGTTGTAGCATAATACTTAAAATAAGATGTAACATTTTAAATTAATATGACTGTATAAGAATAATTTTTAAATTAGAAAAAGATGTAAGAAAAAAGAATATAATATAGATGTACAAATATAATTTTATAATAATTATAATAAATTAATTAATAAAATCTACTTAATAATTTACATCAGATTTATTGTTTTAAACATTGTTGAAGCCAAATCAATCTGAAGTGAATTTGTCTTTTTTTATAAAAAAAATACAGTCCCTTTATTAAAAAAAAAAAAGATTTTTTTTAATTTTTTTTTTATGTTAAGGTCGACAGACAAAAAAATAAATCAAAAAAATAAATCAAAAAAATCATTAAAGTAATAAAATTGACAAAGTCAAGAACAATGACATTAATGAACCAATTTTAGAACTATTTGTTTAATATAGACTTTATTACAATGCATTAAGAGTTAATGTGGCATGCATACCTTTTATCTCCCTAATCTTTCTAAACTTCTTATTCAGACCGTAACCAAAGAAACATTACCTACTTAGGGCCTCTTTCACTACAAGTAAAGTATTGATTAGTTATTTTTCAAGTAAAGATAATTGGCGAGTAAATGTTACGAGTATCTTGTGTTGTGTAAATTTCATTGAAATTGAGTAATGCTACTCGAAAATTGTGAAACTCGTACGTTTTCATATCGGTGACTTTAAATAGCGGGTAGCCTACTTGACACTTTACTCAGAGACGGTGAAAAAAAAATTTTTTTAAGTGATGAAAATAAAATGATATTTTTTAAAAATTCCAAACTAAGCTTTTAAGATTTATTTATCTTCTATTTTTATATTAATATTGCTATACATTGAGGCTACGATGTCGCCGACACAACAATGTTCGTCTAACACACAATAATTAAGCGACACGGCAATGACAATAATAATAATTAATTAATAATAATAAACATTTAAAAATGTCTAACGAATTGCATAATATAAAGTATAAAAAACAAGTTAATAATAATAAATTGAAATATTTGTATACAAATATTATTATTTCTTACCAAAAAGAATTTTATTGAAGGTATTTTTACAATGTGTGGTACAAGTAACGAGCGAAAAGCGACTAAAATATTATTACATTTTTGATTATTTTTAGTAACGCTAAAAGAAGTAAAATCGATACCATACAGATAAAAGTATTTGTTTTTTTTAAATTTTCTTAAAAAATAAAAACACCTTAAAAAATTTTAATGCTTTATATTTTCAGACGAAAACATTTAGATGGTTTGTCGTGATAATTTGATAAAAGATCACTATTAATTTCACTATTTTTTTTTGTTTATGGCATTTTTAGTTTCAATGTTAATAATTTATTTTAAGCCATGTATTCACTGAGAAACAATTGTTTATAAACACTGTTTCAGAAACAAAATCTACGTGTTTTTGAAACAATTTAATATGTTTCAGAAACATATGATAAGTACTGTTGCGGTAGGTAAACACTACGTGTTTCTCCCAATGTTTCTGTGCTTCCCGATTGGAGTGGATAGCACGGAAACAAATCTGTTTCGCAACAGCTGTTTACAAGTTTGAGTTGAGAACCTAATGAAGAATGAACATAATGATACTGTGGACATTTCCTCTTCTCAACAAATAGTTCCTAACCCACCATCTTTTTTTTCTTTGGACTAGCCTTTACCAAATAAATATACGCGGCACCGAACAACACTACCTCCTCAGGCGACATATTTGAAACGACTGAGATGTGGACGGCCAACATCCCGAAACATTGTTTCTGTAAACATCTACAGTTCACAGTGAATACATGGCTTTAAACACAAAGTTAGATTAATTTGTTTGTTAAAGCATACATTTTAGTTTTCTGTTAAATTCGCTGTTCGCTCATCACTTCTTTTATTTTAAAACAATAATATAATATCTTACGGACTCCATTTAATGACTATTATTTAGGGTGCAATAACTATATAATATTATTATGTAGATATAATATTGTAATAATTGTTCAAACTTTATTTATTGTACCTAAAATATTTTCCCTTATTCATACAAATACATGGAAGGCAAGAGGCGTTTGTGCTCAAACTTGATATGTTTTCGTTTCGATTGAAAGGATTTATAATTAAATATTACTAAATTATTTAACAACAAATATATTTTTAAAATATTTAAAAAATAATAATAACGAAATGTTACAAAATTTTTATAATAGCAAATAGTCACGACTAAATGTAAAATTTTAAATCTACATTTATAAACAAAATTTCATTTAACATACATTTAAATTTAGAAATATTTTCTCTAATTTGTTTCGATATTTGACTATTTTATGCAATAATTATGTATATATATATATATATAACTTTTTTTCTAATATCTAAACTACAGATGTACACAATAAATTTAGCTCTGCAACATCTAACACTAGAAATATAGGTACAAAATTGAGCTTTCTTGATATGTATCCGTTTAGATTCAATTTTGCATTTCGTGTTTTTTTTTTTAAATTTTATATTATATGCAGATTCATAGATAACGCTTTTTTTTATCTACAAAACTTTTAACAAAATTACACACAGTTCAAGACGGTCGTTCAGGTGATTTTAACAAAATTCTTCATCAGCGAACGACCAAGCGTAGGTATATATATCCTTACATCCAAAGATATTTGATTGGTCTCGTTGCGCTCGACTAGATACAGCCTCAGTACTTGACAAATGCGGCAACAAATACTACACCGAATTCGGCGTACCCGAGCTAATCACACTGCAAACTGTCTGTGATATGTACGTTCCGAATGTTTTAAACAATTTTGGGCATGATAAAATGCCAATTTGCGCAGTGAAATTGTGTAAAAATGTAATTAAACTGTGTAAAAAGTGATAAATGAAATAGTGACAATGTTTTACACACAGTAGAATAAAAAGTTGCCACATTCAATTCAATTATTTATTGCGGATCCATTGCTTTTAGGTAGGGCAGTATCTAGTCGTGCGTAGCGAGACCAATCATTTATCTATGCATACATCCTTACATATTATAAAACAAAGTCCCCTGCCGCGTCTGTCTGTCGATAAACTCAAAAACTACTGCACCGATTTTCATGCTGTTTCCACCAATGGATAGAGTGGTTCTTGAGGAAGGTTTTAATATATAATTTACAATGTTACGCGGGCGAAGTCGCGGGCAGCAGCTAGTATAATAGGAAGCAAAAAAAACTTCATTGATATAAATGTCGTGCTCTAAAGTGTTTTATGATTAAAATAACAAGTGTAAGAAACAATTTTTGAAATACTAATTTATTATAGTATAATAATATGTAGGTAACTACATTTATCGCCATCTTACACAATATCATTATTATATTTTTATATTGTTTCTAATTATTATTATTATTATTATAAGTAATGAAGAGATGAAATTTGAAAAAAAAAAAAAATTTGAGGGTAAGCGTGTGTGTTCATTTAATCAGTTTTTTAATTTGTTTATTTTTTTCATTTTTGTAATTCAGTGGTAAGCTGTGCAGCTTCGTATCAAAGTGGACATTATAATAATGTGTCATAGAACTGTCACGGAATGTCACAGACATTGTATGTGTAAGAATTACCTGCATGTATTAAGGCCACCATTCACGGGCACTCGATTTGGCAACGCTCCACTCCATCACTCCAAATTCATGCATTATCTCATCGTGACTGTGAATTTTGTATGATATGAATTTGGATGTCGTCCACCGATGTTGTTATGAAGTGGAGCGCTGCCAAATCGAGTGCCCGTGAATGGTGGCCTTTAGCTGCAATCAGTTTGACGCTTTGCGTTCATGCGCATTAGTGTACGCTTACTTTAACATGTCGTTAATAGAAATTACGTTAAAAAAAATTGCGTTTTTTGTTTCAAAGAATGGCGAAATTTTATAAATATCACGAAATCAAGCAACAGTAAAAAAACTTCATCATCTCAATATACTAAATCCCACTTATTTTGAGTCATCTCATACCTTATTTTTAAACTATAAAAAAGTTAACGAACGAATAATTTTAAATTATCAGAGACGACATTCGTCTGCAATCAAATAGATATAATATGTATTGCAATTTTCAGGGACTCACTGGAGAAGAGTCGAGGCGGCGGCGTCTTATCGGAGACGACCAAGCCCGCTTCTATGTTTTTTATTTAGGTGTCCGCTCACTGCTAGAGTCGAAGCAGAAGCGTAGCGGAGTCGAAGTGGAGGCAAAGCAGAGTCGAGGTGGGTCGCGCGGCGCGCTACCTACTCGCCGCCAGAGCAAATTGCCTGAATTTTATCATTCATGACGCACTGTGAGTGCTTTGTACATACGAATATATTTCGTAATTATTATTTAGGGCTTCCCTTAAAGAGATATACAGATTCAACGCTTCCGTCTCACTTCTTCGCCTCGACACTTGCAATGAGCGCCGTCCCTTATTGCTCCAGGAGCACGTTGACGACAAATTAACGAAATTTCACTATTTCTTGATTGTTTAGGATGAAACAATATTTAAATTTTGATGCAAAATCCACATTATTAGTACTTTGTTTGAACAAAACCGACATTTATCAACGACAACTTATCGTTATTGTATTGAACGCTATTTTATTAATTATGTTGACATCACAATTTTATGATACATGTATGTGTGTTCGTAGCACAGAAGAAATCGCCTTAAATCATTGAAACAGTCACTAATTAATGTTTTGTTAGTTAATTAAGTTTTTTTAAAGGCACCTAATTAATTGCTGGCAAGTTATTTGTTCTAAAATTCGTAAAATTCTTTGATTTAAATGCATTAATTTATTTAACCTTTTTAAATGTAAAGGTTGACAGACAGGTTGATGGTCCACTTGACGATAGGTAGCCACCGTCGCCTATTACACTAGCACGCCACAGGTGCTGTAAGTGCGTTGCCAACTATAGAAGGTTATTTATATTAAGATATTTTTTTAGAATTCAACATAAAAAAGTGACTTGTCTGAATGAGTTAGTTGACCGTTTTTTAAAGATCTTAAACCAGTTCAAGAGTAACCATAATTTGACTGTAAACCAATGATAAATCAATGGTTAACAAAGTATTGAGGCTTTGACAGGCACGTGACAACACATTTAAATTAATGCAGTATTTTCAAACATCAAAAGGTGCGATTAAAGGGTTCTTTATGATTTTCATTTACACGATGTATGTGTTTAAGTGTGATTTAAATGTTTTATGTAATATTATAAAGGGGTAAATTTTGTATGTTCATTTGTTTGTATCTTCGAATCTATTTTTCGAATCCAATTTTTAAAAAATCTTTCATTAATAGAATAAAATTTCAGGATAGGCTATAGACGAAAATTCTACGAGAGCATAAAGATCCAAGGCTTGGCAAAAGTATAATGTCAGGTGCTTTACATATTCTTCAGGCGTTATTTAGAACTTTCTGTGGTTTGATTAAGACTTAATAATTACTGATGTGGCGCCGCAGAATATTTACTTGCCAAAATATTACCTAAATAGAGCAAAACTTGCACTAGAACAGCTCTTAAACTGAGGTATATTTGGTGTTTATTTATGATTTACAGTCGCATTAGGTACTGTTAGCTCAAATTTAGACTGTTTAGTGACACTTTAATACATAACTAACACAACATTTATCTAACATAAATACAGCGTTCTAACAACAACACTAGTCGCTAAAACTCCTCAGAACACAAGAATACGATATGTCTACTTCAAATTAAAGCTTTTCATTTTACCATTGTAACATTTTTAACCTATGACGACGCTATTCTGAAACATTTAATCTAAGTGTTTTGCTTATTTTGCTAAGGTGACAAGAGTCGAACAAAATTTAACATGTTGTTCCGTAAGGCTTAGTCATCGAACAATGTCATAATTATCATAAAAATAAAAACGCAAATATGTTATCGCTAAATGGTTTGGAAGATACCCCGATTTGTTATAGTTTGTAACATTTTAAGAGTAAGACACTTCGCTCACTGGAGAAGAGTCGAGGCGGCGTCGCGTGGGAGGAATTCTTATGAGCGTCCGCTTACTGCAAGAGTCGAGACGGAGGCGCGGCGGAGTTGAGTCGGGCGTTCGCGGCGTGCTTCTCACTCGTCGCCAGGGCAACTTGCCTATATTATCTATGTAATCTTATGGCGTAAAAGTCGAGGCGGAGTCGACGCACCTTTGCCTCGACGCCGCATCTACTTAAGCAGTGAACGTATTCCCAAAGTAAATGACCGTCAGAAGAGCACTGAAAGCGGCCTAACATTGCAGGCTCTAGTTAAATAGCTGAAAGATTTAACTATGAAATCTTTCAGCTTAATATTTTATTACAAACCAAGTTGTAGTTGAAAAGTGAAAAAAGTACTTGAAAAGTGCGGTATAACTTAAAAATTTATAGACAAAATTTAAATAATTGTATTGATTTCTTTGAGACTTGTTAAATTTTGTTCGAAACTGCAATTTATTCTAATGTGCATTCACAATAACATTAATTAATTATTTTATATACGTCACAATATATTCATTAAACTAACAGAAAGGCAGATTCTACAACAGATACTACGTACAGACAGAAGCAACTAAACTGTTTTCCTGCTAACAAAATACACATAGAGAGCGTTTGTACTTCTCTAGTAGGTACAAGATTATGCGACATGAAGGGAAAGTACCTTAAATACCGTAGATAGGATATTTTGCTGAAAGAAGACTTTACGTTATTTTTGAAAGTTAGTAATACTGCATTCAAAGATTTTTTAAAAATTACTTGCGTCGTCTGGGAATCGAACCGACTTAAATGTGAAAAAAAAAATCACTCTTATTTTTATGATGCCAATCGAAAGAATGGACAAAAAATAATAATTCTTCTTAAGTAACATAGTATCTTAAAAGAAAGGAATAACGTAAAATGTTTGATTCAAAGTTGAAGAATATTATTTATTGCCGACGACGACGTAATTTTTAGAAAATATTTGAATGCAGTATTACTAACTTTTAAAAATAACATAGAGTCTTCTTTCATCAAAATATCTTATCCACGATATTTAAGGTACTTTTCCTTCATATCGCATAGTGTTGGAGCGCCCTGTAGGTATAATAAATTACTAGATGGTAACCGTACATGAAAAATATACTATATAATATCTTACTTGTATATAAAAGATAATAAATTGGATATACAAAAAAAGGAGAAAATAGATACACATAAAAAATTAAAATTAAGAAAAAATATATCAATCATTTTGGCGATAAGTCGACACATTTTGAAAAATTTTGAAAAAATGTAAAATTATATTATTACTTACTGTCAATTCAAACGCTCACTATGTGTCCTTTGAATTTATTTTTATAAAGGTTACAAAGATATTTTTCACAAAAAGACATACTTAGTTTGTGTATAGCATTAATTAATTACTATATAATAAATTGGATGGAATTTAAGTTATAAGAGCAACGTTACGTCACCTTAGTACTATTCCGATTAAATAAAAATCTACCAATAAATTACTACTAAATCAACTCATCTTTTTAGCCCTTCTATAGCAAATAAAGCTATAAATTTTATCTTTAGTCACCAATTAAAATTCTTGAATAATTTCTCTAACGAAGAGTACGGTACGACGTCATTCCTGTATAATTTATGGTTTAATTAAAATATACTTTAACTTACACAGTTAAAGTACATACCTACAAGCGATAAAATTGTTAAGGGCCTCTTTCACCATAGGTCTGTCAAGTAGGCTAACCGTCATTTAAGGTCACCGGTCACCGGGGATAATGGAACTGAATATATATTTGTTTGTATGGTAAAAGTCCCAAACAAAAAGAAAATATTAAAAAAAAATCGCCTATCGAAGGATGCAGTAAACCGAGTACATAATTTAATAAAACATTATTTCTAAAAGTAACTAATTAACACAACACTTTACTTGTATTTAGTGAAAGAGGCCTTAAGGGGGCTTCTTCCTAAGGCGATTTTTTTAAATTTATTTTTTTAATGTGTGAGCCTTTTGCAGTACAAACAAAGGTATAATAATATCAGCTCAATTATCCCTGGTGACTGGTGACTTTAAATTACGGTTAGCCTACTTGACAGATGGTGAGAGAGGCCCTAAGTAGAATATTCATTCATCAACGAATTCTATTTCAATTTATTTGTTAATCAGCTTGTACGTCATAGGCATCAATGTACTACAACTATGGATTTTGCACGTCTTACAAAACATTACAAACTTTGTGGAACATTTAAAAGTGAACTATGTCACCTGTCATTTCATCTGTCATCTGTCATTCAAAGAAAATGTGACTTTATGTCAACATATTGGAGTTTAAAATCAATAGTGGAACCTTTTCCCATCTACGCGCGAAGGCAAGACTCCACTCCGCCATGATTCCGTTTTAGGCGTACTTTGTATGTGCCGTTTTGGCATTTGTGATGCAAATTCCATAATTGTAGTACTTCGATGGTCACATGAGAAAAGTAATTTTAATTAAAATTTTACCTTTAACGAGAAAATTGAAAATGAAACGAGTGTACCTGTTGAGGGCAGGAAAACAGAAGAAATAGCGTATACTATTTAAAAAAGAAACAGTAACGTGTAACATTGAAAACAGGCGTAACATTTATTTACAAAACTCCAGCCTTATAAAGATCGACCTACAAGCACCAGTTCTAAGTCGAAAATAAAACAAGATACATTTAACTATAATATGATATGTTTTAGTTTCATCTCAGTCTTCATACTACTACTAGAGTCAGTCCTAAGCTAACGGATCCATCGATCCCATAAGAAGAGGACGCGATATTATTACCAAAAAATAAACCACGTGAAAGCGTCTCCTTAACACCCACAATAATATACACGTTTCTAGAAAAATATTTAGATACAATTACATCGGCAACATGTTCGTTAAAATTATCAAATATTGTAATTTTCACAGCTTTCATATTATGTATAAGTTTCATTATATTTATAACACTATCACTTAAATCTAAGTTCACAGTGACACTATGATCATTTTGTGCATCATCTAAAGCGTGTGTATTGTGCAGTGCTCCTAATTCGCGTACGACTACATCACCACATAAACAATGAACATTATTATCATCAATAGATTCGTTACATTCATCTAAAATAGATACAAAATCATTTAAAAAATATCTCTCGTCGAAAGGTCGAAGTACGTCTAAAGAACACTTGTTAAATGCGTTTAGAAAATTTGTCAACGCGTTGATCACCTCGCGTATGAGTCCAAGGAAAAGGACGGGTATAGTGAGATTGTTGTAGGAGAGAGTGAGAAGGAAGATGGTAATGTAAAGATACTTCTCGGGAAGGTGAGCCGTGATCGCCGAGCTCGGTGGTGTCGGGTACACAACGTCGACTTCGGCAATCTTGAATATGGAGAGCAGAAGGTGCGAAGAGATGTCCTCGTGTTGCGAGTTGATTCTCGTCTTGATTACTTTCAACACGTCTATGCATTCCTCCTGCAATTTAAACATTACATATTGTTGGCACCCTCTACTTCGGGTAAAGTCGGGGTACGAAATCCTTCGTCAGTTTTCAAATTCATTCCTTTATAGGCTCTTAGTACCTTTTAAAACTAAAGCACTAATCTGACCGATACCCTTTCATCAATATCACATCACCGAATGAATCTGAATGAATGAACACCTCTTTTTGAAACGTCACAGAGCTTTTTTCAATCAAATTCAGTAGACATAAATAGCAGACGCTAACACTGTACTAATTGCTACATATTATAAAACAAAGTCCTCCGCCGCGTCTGTCTGTCTGTTCGCGATAAACTCAAAAACTACTGCACCGATTTTCATGCTGTTTTCACCAATGGATAGAGTGATTCTCGAGTAAGGTTCAATATATAATTTAAAAAGTTACGCGGGCGAAGTCGCATTCAGCAGCTAGTATTATTTAAAGAGAAAAGATTTGTACTTTTGTATGTTTGTATGTCGGCAGTAGTTGCAGCATTTGTGGTGTTGCTTGTGTTATTAGGCGACGGTAGCCACATACCATCAAGTGGACCGTCAGCCTGTCTGCCAATATAATTAAACATAAGAATAAACAAATAAAGAAACATTAAATACCTTTTCCTTATCGAGGAGTCCCTCTCCAGATTCCTTCAGCATTTCCTGTTCCTTGGGAGGAACGCTGGCCGATATTATGACGTTCTCATTGCTTATGTTAAACAAAGTCAAAGTGCAGTTAGTCTGAAAACAAAGTTACAACAACTAATGTTATTTAATGTCTCTTTTCCTCTAATAACATAGTTCTTAGCTTTCTCAATCTATGCAAAATTTTAGCATTCGTTATTCTCTCTACTTGTGACAATAATTAAGAATGCCAAGACTTCGTAATTGAAATTAATGAATAGTGTTGTAGTTGAACTGTTGAAATATACAAAAATTGAAATTTTTAGGTGATTTTCAAAAGGCTGTAACTGTAAACGAAAGAAATGGTAGTACAGAGCTCATTAAAAAAGGAAATTGTAGCTTCAAGTCTCTAGTTTCAAATATTTTTCAAGCTAGCGGTTTACGAGTAATCGTCAGAAAACTTCGAAGTTACAGCCTTTTGAAAAACACCTAAAAATTTGAATATTTTTTTTCACATCCCTTAATTTTTGTGACTAGTGTATATAGTTGTAATCGATCGGACAATAAAGTGACACTATAAAGTATATATCCCTTGTTTTTCTCATGAGGTGCAGAAAAGCTCATACCTCGCCATGTACGTTGTACAGATATTGTTGCAGAAGTCTGACTGCATCTTCAGCCCCGAGTCCCGTATGGGGTCTTAGTAATTCCTGATCGACGGCACTGAAGCCCAACAGTAGGTAAACTCCTTCCGGAAGTTTGTATTCTCCTGAAATTCATGAGTTATATCATAGAGTAACCAGTACTGATAGTACTTAACCATACTTAATAGTACTGGTAGCGGGGCAAGGCCCAAGCTGCCAGTGGTTAGGGCTCAAGAACGAGGAACCTTCTGACAATACGTGTCGTGTTAAGAAGTATTACCTTTTGTATATCTGTCTCTTGACATATAACCCAAATCTTTTCAAAATTCGAGTGAATAGGCATCTTCTGGGTATGCACGCTCCATCTTAGACCTTATCTATGCTACACAGTTGGTTGTTGGCCAAGATCAAACCAATCTCTAATATTGCGAGGCTATTACGAGGCAAGATAACAGTGAAATCGGTGTTTAAAAATATCTTAAATCGGCTAACAACTGTGATTATAATAAAAGTGGTATCAAAAGACGCGTCTTGGTGCGGCGAGCCCAGTGAGATATTGACTGATATAGTTCGCGTGAACTGGTCGATTATTTCGCGAAATATAGTGTAAAATCCGCGAAACTCGGACCTTTGACCGCGTGCGGCGTTCGCTCGGTCGCTGCTACCAACTTTTTGCGTAATCACAAACCGTGGGCCGCAAAGTGAGCTACGTCCCCGCGGAATATCAGTTTTTTTTCCGGCAGTCGGTTCCCGCGCGCGTGTGGATATTCTGGTATTGCCGCGGGGACTTTTATGGTTCAATCGAGGTATTAACTGCTCATTTTTCGGGATTGATGAAATTTTCTGGGGGGTACCCCAGAAACAATTCATACCTATTAATCCTCTAGATAATTTGAGCTATTTAATAACAATATTCTAAATTCCCACATAACTCATAATGGAAAGAACGCCGTCTACCAAGTCCAGGAGGGGTGGTAAATCGGCCACCTCTACCACGTCGGAAGACCTGTGTAAATGGGCAACATTGAAGGCTGCGGGAAGGACTGGAGCGAGGTCTGAGCCCGATAGCGTCTCTGGTCTGTCGGAGGAGGGGGTTATCGCACGGGGAGCATCTGATCCCGGAATCGTGGATAAGGCCTTCAGCATATCTGGAGTTCCTCCATCACTCTTAAACGAAATAACTGATTTTCATGAAACTTGGTACGGGACACATGATAGGCTTCTTTTTTCTTTTTCAACGCGGACGAAGTCGCGGGCGCCAGCTAGTTATTAATAAAGGGTGCAATTTCTTACCAGGATTCGGTCTCATGCAGATGAAGGATCCCGAGTAGCAGTAGCAGCGCCCTCTGTAGGCCTGGTAAGCAGGTGCGGCGTGCGAATAGTGAGCCAAGCGCGAAGAGCACGGAGCTCGCGGGACACACGCCACCTTGCAGGTCAGCTGGAGGGACACCTCGCAGACGCACAGGTCCGTACACTCGGCCAGCTCAGCTGGACGGTACAGCTGGAACAAAACGAGATGTTGAGTTACAAATTTTTCTTATTTTTCTCTCCGTTCAGTCCAAATGGCCCATACAAATTGTGGCGAACTTCTTGTATTCGAACTTCTTGTAATTTTTTTAAAATAATTTAAGAAAAATAATTTGCTTTAAAAAGCAACTTAATTAATTTAATTAATAAATTTAATTTGTTGACAGTAAACTGTAAACCAAATTAAATTTATCATGAAATTTTGCATACACTTGATACTCATACAAAAAATGACCTGTTGGATGAGTGGCAAGAGTGGTCTGGGTTCGATTCTTGGCAGGGTCAACTTTGGGCTTCTCCATTAACTTCTCTCAAAGTAGCCAACTGGTATGGATCTGAATAGTAGCGGCAGTAGGGTACACTGCGCTTCGCAGTCATTTGGGCAGCCCGTCTAGTACCACCTCTATACAGAAGACCACCGTGAAATAATAGCACGATGAGTGAGTGAGGGATGCCAGAGCACATTATCCCATACGTTCCCAATCCCTTTATCCGTAATCCTATTATAACACTTGCATTGCTTGTGTTTTAGGCGACGGTAGCAATCAAGTGGACCGTAAGGCCGTTTTTAGAGCTCTCCTGACGCCTTACTGACATAAAAGTATATTTTATGTGCTGTTATGTTTCGGTGAGTGAGTAAGGGATGCCAGAGTCCATTACCCCATCCCTCCCTTATCCCTTATCCTTAATCCTTCTATGGTCGGCAGCGCACTTGTAGCACTTATGGCGTTGCTTGTGTTATAGGCGACGTTAGCCACCTACCATCAAGTGGACCGTCAGCCTGTCTGTCGACCTTAACATTAAAAAAAAGCTCGACCGACGTACGCACCGACCGTCGGGAGAACTCTAAAACCGGCCTACGTCTGTCTTAACATGAAAAAAAAAAGATCTTAAAAGTAGAAAAACGCACACCAACCCTTTTGGTTTCACCCATTTTTATGTATTGAACCTCGGCTTCACTCTCGGGTTTGTTCATGACGCAATACTTGGTCGGCTCCAATGTAGTGGTCGGCTTGGGCGTGGTCGTGGTCGTAGTGGTCGACGTTGTAGTTGTTGGTGTTGTTGTTGTTGTCGACACTGTTGTTGTTGTTGTGCTCTCCGTTGTTGTTTCGACGACCACCGGCTCGGAGATTTGCGCAATCTCGTTGGGCACGACAGTCTGCTCCGACATCGTTGTGATCGGGCTCATTTCTTCAATGTCCTGTAAAGTTCAGGCACTGATTTATACTAATATTATAAAGAGGAAAGATTTGTTTGTTTGTATTGAATAGGCTCCGAAACTACTGGACCGATTTGAAAAATTCTTTTACCATTACAAGCCGACATTATCCGTGATGATCATAGGCTACTTTTTATCGCGGGAAAATGCTTCATTCCTACGGGAAATCTAAAATAAAAGTAAATACTAGCGGATTGGCCCGGGAGATAGCGCCATCTATCCAAAATACGGTAGATGGCGTTTTATACATTTCTACGCGGACGAAGTCGCGAGCACCAGCTAGTTAATAATGAAAAAGAAACAGAAGACAATTAAACGTACCTCTGGTGGAATAATCTGCGTATTTTCATGCTGGGTGGTATGACGATGGTGATGCGTCGTTGTGCGATGGTAGTTCGGAGATTCCGGTGCCACAGTTATGTACTTGATGCCATTATCGAAGGGCGTAGTAGTCAATAGGGAGCCGTAGGTCTTCACGTGATAGTCGCTTTGGGATTCCACTGCGAATATGTTATACAAATATTTATCATTCGACTTTTCTTGGTCAAGACTTGGTCAATGTCTTTCTTAAGTGTAGAATTCAAGGGTTGGTGTTAGTAATATCAGTAATTGCAGTATGCAAAAAGTGTTGGTGGACAAGATGACGGTCATTTTTAAACAAGCAATACTTAGGGGGTGCAAATGCGCTGAAGACTTGGATAGACTAGTCATACTGTGCAGTAGAACTAGTTGGATTTTTTGTCCAAACAGTTCTGTCGTAGAACAAATAGTAGAACTGTTTGCACTAACCCAAAAATAATAGATTAGGACATTGCTTATTAACCTTTTTAGTGTGGCAAACCAGAAAACCAGTATCAAAATATGAAAAGACATTTGAGTCCAGTGTCTGAGAATGTTTATAAGTTTATAGTATCTCTATCTATCATCCTAAAATGTCTTAATTTTTCACAATTACTAGTTTAACAATATAAAATAGTCTGCCGAAATGAGTTTAAACATTATTATCAATGATGCCTGACTGCTTATGATAATACCTTATCTAGACAGATAAACACATATTTTTACTAAAGCAAAACCCACTAGACGTGTGCGTAAAGTTCTTTTGATGAAGTTGACATTTTGATACTTTAGACATTTCGAGATATAGCCTTAGCTTAAGCCTACGACTAAGATGATGATGACAAATAATTTATTTATAGCCTCGATTACCAACAATTCTATGTGACGACACGTTTAGTCTAGTGGCTTGTAAGCCTAGCTGTAAACCAAATGATCGCTCACTCACCAACGCAAGGATTTAGCCACAACAGCCTCTGCCAGCCCAGGCAATCGTAGAGTTGTGCGAAGTCGGTTCCACGACAAGCGCAGGTGGCTCTCAGCTGGGTGCCCAACACGGCCACCACAGCAGTACGACAGTTCGCCGGGGAACCAGCGCAGCCTTGGGTCACCGCGTCCACTGCACACCACTGCTCGTAATTTTCCAAGCGATATCTGAAAAGTACATCATCATTGTCATCTTACATATTATTATAAAGACTAAACAGCCACAAATCAGAATTAAAATTTTTTACAGGAGCTAATCGAAAAAAAAAAAACGGCAGTCCTCGTGACTTGTTGACGCGAACCGATACATTTTTTATATACCGATCGATGCTGTTTTCACCAATGGATAGAGTGGTTCTCGAGGAAGGTTTTAGTATATAACGGACGAAGTCGCGGGCACCAGCTAGTATAGTATCATCATCATCATTATTCCTACGGGAAAACGGGAAAAAGGACAACGGGTAGTAAGAAATCTTTTTCACATATAACTTTTAAACGGCTGAACCGATTGGGTTGAAATTTATATGGCTATTTCGATGATTTCCTGGATGATTTAAAAATACAATTGGACCCGGTAGGTGACGCTGCTGTCGGTATGTCAACTACTAAACGGCTTGACCGATTGGGTTGAAATTTTGTATGTGTATTTCCATTGTTTCACAGACACGAATGTATTATATTTTATAAAGTTACGCGGACGAAGTCGCGTGCAACAGCTAGTAATACATAAAATATTTATTTATTAAAATATTGCTAAAGTATGCACGGTGTATGGCATGGTGTATGTATGGCATTTAGTTACAAATAGGTCCCTACACAGCAAAATACTGAGTAGGGACCTATTTGTAACTAGTAGCTCATTTTTATTTCTTTTTCCTGTTTTTTATTTTCTTTGTCGTTGTGTTATGTTATTTACTGTTACTATTTTTATGTTACTTGTGTTGTGTTACTAAGTTGCAAATAAATGTTATATTATGATTATTAAAGTCGGGCTAAAGTACGTTCTCGTTTTACGTTCTCAGAGATATCCGACCAAATTGCGAACCGATTCGGAATCTCCAAAGGGTAAATATGTACATGAGGTCGGAGTGTGCCAAATCTCAAGCGGGAATATTTCGACATCCATTTACGTAAACCAAGCGGCAAGTAAACGAACACGTAAAAGTGAAATATCGCCGGGAATTCGCGGAAATTGCTAGTTCAGTTAACAAAAAACCAGAGTTTATTTATTTAACAAGTGGCTTAGACGGAATATATACTTTTGTTGCTTATAAAAAAAAAACGAGGGATAATACATTTTGCTCATAGAATCATTTCACTGATTTCTTTATAAATCTATATAAATCTACTAGTTGGCGCCCGCGACTTCGTCCGCGTTGATAAAGAAAATACATACGTCTAAATGTTTATCTACCAATTTTCATAAAAATCAGTTAACACGTTTAAGAGTTATGGACGAACATACATACAACACAGATTTATTATTAGTATTGATTGATTTATTAATTTCTATAATACTTCTGTCTTTCAAAGCGAACGAAGTCTGGGGCGCAGCTAGTAAGTAAATGAATTAAATAAATAAAATGTCTCGATACGTCCTCAAATTAGTGAAGAATTTCCATAACATTATATTTCCACGTAAACTTTACTCGTTAGGAATTGTGCGTATAATTTTCCACCTCGTTCCGTGTTATAAAGGGAAATCAATAATGGCACTGTAATCGGAAACGTTTGTGAAGTCGAGTGTTTATCGGCTCGACAAAGACCTAATATTTGCGAAGCGAATTTTTCATCGTTATATTGTCGCTTTGTCGGTTGAGTGCGCAGATTATGTCGCTACTGTCGTGTTTATTTGTGAATTTGGGAAATCGAGAGAAAACTGAACACTGATTTTTATCACCAATTTTTTTTTGTTAAGCTTTATTAGGCGGTTTTCTTCTTATTTTGCTGTTTAAGAGCTAATCAATACTAATAACAAAATGTGTATAAAGGTTTATTGATCATGGAGTAAGTTTTCAGTTGTTTTAGAGAAATCGTATTTATAGGCTCTATACATGATACTGAAACTAAATTGACCATTTTTAGAATTTTTTTCTGCTTATGTATGTATGTTCCTATATAACTTTTAAACCAACTATAAACTTGGTACATAAACATTTACAGCTACTTTTTTCTTTTTCAACGCGAACGAAGTCGCGGGCACTATCTAGTGTTATTATAAATGTGAATGTAACTCGATCTGTCTGTTTCTTCACGCCAACCAGTCAAGCAATGCAACTTACATCAATGTGTATATACTGAGATGCAAAATCACAGTATTCACAGTCCTAATGAAACTGTTTGGCAAATCGCAACACCGACCCACGAGTATTTGTGGCTCACAAAGCGATTGATTAGTCCAATCTGTCGGGAGCATGTTTATCGGTTTTCAACTGATTAAGGTGCCACATAGTACGACCACATTGGAAATCCCATGTACGCAAAAGAGATTTTTATATTCCCGCATATAATTGCATAAAACGTGTGCCAACATAAAGTAAAAAAAAAACCACATTGTATGGAAATAGATGACCATGCCGTCTCTAGCAGCGGGCGGCGCGGCGATCCTTTGCTCTATGGTAATTTTGGTAGTTTAGAAGCAGATATAAAATTTACAATTAAAGCTATCGCTTTAAATTTAAAATTAATATGGCAAGCGGTGCCCAACCGTGCATTCTGTGTCAATATTTCAGTCAGAAATAAACACACACTGCAAATAGGTCACATTACGGTCAGGTATAGTGTGCAGTGGCCTTTATGCGTCGGGCTGACAATCAATTTATAGTTTTTTTTGTGACATTTTAAAATGGATTTTCTTGATTTCATAGTTAAGTTGATAAATGTTATACTTAAATAATTATAAGGTTAAGATAAACTCGAAAATATGGTAATCAAGAATTTTAAAAAAAACTTCGTACTGAAATATATACACATTTCTGATGATGACTGTACCTACTTAAATAGGTACTAATAGTTTAAAAACACAAGGTTATTATTCTCAAATACTCAAATACTGATCAAGTAATTTAATACTTACATATTTAAATTTGTAAATGAGTTTCAAAAGAAGATTTTATATTCTGCATTGAAAACCAGTTTAGAAGACAGAATTATTTTTCTTCATTCGAAACTAGGTTTCTAAAAACGAAAAATAATTCTGATTTCTAAACTGGTTTCGAACCTTTGGTTTCCAAAGCGGCCGAAGCGGTATCTGATTGTAGGTTTAAATTCAACCAAGTAAGGTCCCGCATTTGAGTTTGTCTGTCTGCTTTGTTAAACCTAGCTATGCCTAGAAAACAGATTTTCCAGTTGAACTGTTAAATTAACCGCAGATGTCCACGTTCGAACGATTTGAACGCTTTGTTTGTATGCGATTGACGTTTCGATGCATTTGTATTGTTTCGTACCCTATAATGATGTTGTATAATTATGTCCATAGCGCAATGATTCATTTGTACACACATTATTAATTTCAAAACTCGTACAAATATAAAGTAGGTACAAAATAAAAGTTCATATGTTCATATGAGAGACTCAATCAATCCTATCTTCTGATCGCTTTTCCAGTAATCTCTTTTACCTGGGGACCGTTCAAATTACCCCGATAAACTCGACCGATCGGTACAAGAGTATATATAATGAATGTTGCTTAGTAAGTTAAGTTAAGTTAGCATTTAAGTCAGTGTGTATAATAATTTTTTGAATAGTTTTGTCTTTAAATTTGATTCTGAACTGAAAACTGATGTTAACAAGGGGATACAATAACGGATATCTCTGAAACTTAAGCCGAGAATTCTCCAAACTGAACTATGTAACCGTACTAGTTAAGTAAAACTGAAAACACCGCTTCGGCCGTTTTGGAAACCAAAGGTTCAAACCTGTTTCGAAAACGGAATTATTTTTCTTTTTTGGAAACCTCCGACTCTCTTTCACCTCTTTATCTATTTCATCTCTTTCATCAACTACAATGTTGATTTTAGAAATAATTTTATGTTTTATTAAATTATGCACTCGGTTTATTGCATCCTTCGATAGGCGATTTTTTTTTATTATTTTCTTTTTAATGTTCGGGACAAACAAACCGTACAAACAAAGGTATATTCAGCTCCATTATCCTCGGTTACCGGTGACTTTAAATAACATTTAGCCTACTTGACAAATGGTGAAAGAGGCCCTAACTGCCACTTATTATAAGCTCCATTCGAGTTTAGCTTCTGTCATTCCTTTCGATTTTGGTTACACTTAACAGATCTGTTTACCGTAGTCTATAACACAAGCAACGCTGTATAGAAGAATTAAGGATAAAGCATTGGAAAGAAACATAACAACAAACATGCTCTGTTTTACTCAACTAAATGATGATAATATGTTTAGTGTCAGACAGACGGGGCAATGACTTCTGAGATCTCTTACTCACTCACCGAAACAAAACAGCATATATCGCTGCTTAAAAACTAAAGGGCCATAAAACAAAATGATCCAAAATTACTTTTATTTAGAAAATGGAGCAAAAATCGTAAATTATCGATCGAAATCACAAATTCTACAAATACAAATTACGTAAATTAAATTTACGCATACGCCCTTTTGGCATTTTCACACATCGGTGGCTAAGTTCAGTTTAGTTGCTATCAAAACTAAATTTTGATTTGTGCCCCTTTAGTTTCAAAGCATCGATATTGTTATTTCACTGTGGTATTCTGTAAGGCCCTTGGTATCAAGCTTTCCGAACAACAAGGTTATGTAGTAGTCAATTTAAGCTCTAGGCAAAAATCAAATGTACTCAGATTGTGTTCTAGACAGTTCAAGACCAACCCATTGACTCATCTCGATACAAAACTGCAGTTTTCTATGGATAGAATTCAGCTGAACAAATGTAATTACTTGCTAAGTTCTGCTTCTGTTCTGCTAATATTATACTGACCGGCATTCGGGGTCTTCGCGGCAAGCGTGGGCGACACTATGGCAAGCTGGTATAGGCGTATTGGCAGGCGGTCGTTGAGCGCAAGAGGGATGAAGGCGTTCTTGCGCGTTCATGCACGAGTCTTCTTTGTTATCTGTTTTCCTGTGAAGTATTATTAATCATTATAATCATCATTATGGTCAAAGATTAAGCATAATATTATCTATTGTATGGCCCCCAAAATGAGCAAATACACTTACACTAATATTATAAAGAGGAAAGATTTGATTGTTTGTTTGTTTGTATAGAATAGGCTCCGAAACTACTGGACCGATTTGAAAAATTATTTTACCATTAGAAGCCGACATTATTTGTGATGAACATAGGATACTTTTTACCGCAGAAAATGCTTTATTCCTACGGGAAAACGGGTAATAGGACAACGGGTAGTAAGAATTATCCTTCCGTACTTATCTTTTTCACATAACTTCTAAACGGAAGAACCGATTGGGTTGAAATTTTATATGGCTATTTCGATGATTTCCTTGATGATTTAAAAATACAATTGGACCCGGTAGGTGGCGTTGCTGTCGTTATGTCAACTACTAAACGGCTTGACCGATTGGGTTTAAATATTTGTATGTGTATTTCCATGGTTTCACAGACACGAATGTATTATATTTTATAAAGATACGCGGACGAAGTCGCGTGCAACAGCTAGTAGTTATATAAATGGAATTGTTTTATAAAAATTCAAAACTTACTTGCAAAGACAGAACGCAATCTCAGTGTTCCATTGCACATCGGTCTTCCTGTAGAATCCCCTCAACGCCGTCATGCATCCTTCCCTATTGCAGTCGGTTGCGTGACATTTCTGCAGTACCGGTGTCAAGGAGGTCACACACTCAGTGTCCTTGATACAAGCATCCAAAGCCTTATGACACGTAGACTGGAGGGCCACCTTGTCATCGCTGGGTTTACCGTTCTCTCTTCCAATCCTCTCTGTTGGTTGTTTTTTTGTCCAAATTTTAATTTTGTGCGTGCTAGTGTGCATATTGTGAAATTTTAAAAGTAGCGTTTTTTTGAATTTTTCGTTTTACGTCACGATATTTTAATTTTGGTGATTTCGCATTCAGATCTAGCTTGTTTGTTTTGTTATTGAAATTTTTTGTATTGAAGCTATATTTGAATGAGCTTATTTAGGACTCAAAACTCATTTAGAACTCAGTTTAAGTCAGTTAAATCAAAACTTAGAACAAATTCATTAGAACAAGTCTTAATTATCTCTTAGATTATTGAAGCTGTTTGGAGCAGGCATCATGAATTGGTATCTTCTTTTATTTTTAAACTTGAATCATTCAATCCAATAAAATGATTAATTGTAGAACTTTCAGGAAGATCGTTATCGTTGTGACGCAAAACGCATTAACATTAATAAACATAATCAATTTGAAGTATATTGTATTTCATGATGCCGTGACTGGTGCTCATAATAATACCCTACAATATTACTTTAAAGCACTTTCAAACCGGCGGTTGTGTTTTAATAAATTATAACATGTTAAAAGTATAACCTATTAGTTACCTCAATGTGAATTATTCAAGCCTCAACTATTATAACCATAATAAGAATTGCATAATTAAGTATAATAACCTTTTTGTATCCCTTTTTGATAAATTTTTGCTACTGTTCAATTCTGATTACAAAAATAACAACCTGTCCCTGATTTAAAGGCAGTAAAACGTTAAAAAACAGTTTTTTAATAATTGAAACAAAAAACAAATCAAAATCAAAATAAAATTTAAACAAAAACATTAACTCAATGAAAACTACATACGAATCATATTTTAATATAAGTGATGTATCAATCGCAGAATATAATATAAAATAAAATCTTCATGCTATGACTTGATATTTTAATAATTATGATTTAATATGTGTGAAGTTTTAAAAAAAAATCCTTGGTGCGTGAGCAAACACCGGTGTTTTTGCCAATATAATAAACATACTTATATAAAAAGTCAAAATACAAGCAGTAATTGAAACCTGTCATGCTTTTAAAGACACTATTTTATTCATAGATATTTAAGTATCGAATTAATGTTCAATGGAAAACTGTGACTGTGTTGATATTGTCACAATTAAACGATCATTTTGATAGACGTCCTTCTAAATGGAACCAAAATAAGTGACATATTTTTTTATTTCGCGAGAATATTGCAAAGCTTCGCGGAGATTGTTGTCAAGCGTTCCCTACATCGCTCCTTTAACGCTCCTTTATCGCTAAATCCTCTACAGTTTTTACTGTGGACAAGGTAAAAGCGGATTTCAAGGGCTGTAAAGCGTTCACTAAGAATTCCCTCTAAGTCCTTCAACTCTACGCCAAGCTTAACCGTGTCCTTTTGCAGGCACTCCTTTTTGTTTGTTCCTTACAAACCTTTTATTTCTAATTTATATTTATAGTACAGTTTCTTCTAAGGCACGGTCGCTGAGCAGGAAGAATTTCGTACATTACACTGTATAGTTCGTGTAGCGAATAAAGAGTTCTCGGCAAATGTGCGCAGAACTCTATTTTTAGGTCTTTGAGGGGGCAGAGGAGCGTGAGCGGCTGAGTCTACCAATAACGAGTGCCGACACGTTATTGGTAGACTCAGTCGCTCTTCCCCTCCCGCACTTCGTTCGCGCGTCTCGAGTCTCTTAGGTACTGTTGCGTACAGATTGTTTTATCGTATTAGTAAATACGTCATGGTGAATGAATGCCTAAAAAAACATTGTCCTTCGACATCGCACGATGATTTTATGGAAGGAATATCAACACTGCCTGTAATGTTAAGTTAGTGAGGTGAAAAATTACGAAATAAGAAAAAAAATTGTCATTTTCCTTAGCAATTTTGTGCGCAATTGTACACATGCACCGATTCCCCCACAAGTGTCGCCTTCAAACTTTAATATAATAATTCACCTATAACTACCTGTCTCTGTCGCTCCCGCGTAATTAAATTACTGTCGCGTTCGGTCTTTACAACTGTGCGAGCGAGACAGTTATATTTTTACGCGGGTGCGACAGAGACAGGTAGTTACAGTGTAATGTACGAAATTCTTCTTGCTTAGCGATCGTGGTATAAACAACTAATCAGTGCTCAAAGTTACTGAGGATTAAACAAAATCAGGGTATTACCGTTAGTATAATAAATATTATGATAGTGCTAGGTCATCAAATTAAATAAATAAATGATCATCAGTGAAATAAAGAGACGGTAATTACTCGTACATGATACTGGTTTTACTGTACAATATAAAGGTATGTTAAAGCTATAACAAAGTGGGTGTAACTTACGATACCTATGGTTATAGTTTAGTTTTTAACAACGTGTTAGTTAACTCCATAAATACAGCTACACAATGAACAATCTCTTTGTAAATAGCGGATTATAAAAATAATCGTAGCATGTGGATTTAGGCGTTCGTTTTGTACATTTAGAAGCTTAAACCAAGTTGATGTGACCCAATAATAATAAAATGATTCCAAAAGATATTTCCTAAATTTTTATCAATCCAATATCAATCATGTTGAACGGATGTAAGAAAATGTTTGGAGATTCTGGTTGAAAATTTATGAATACTTAGGTACAAACACTTTAACTGATTTAAGAACCAATATCCATGTCCTATTATGACTATTAAATGCGTGTCCAATTATTTTTTTTGTAATGAAATAAAGAACCATCCTGGATTGGACTAAAGAGCAATTATAAACTGCATCAAAAAATCAAAGGCTAAGCTATGAAAAAACCCTTAATGAAATTTTTGTGTACACTTGATAATAAATCATCAAATTTTCTTTAGTATTCATAAATTTAGGCAGAATCATGTCTTTTGGAAATCATGTGACACAAAATAAATATTTAGATAGAATTCCAGACTGAAAACTGTATCAAATAGCTTTCTTAATTTAGGTGTTTCTTAATTTAGTTTGCATTTAAATTCTTGGGTATTATTGGAAGAGATTGTTCAATGTAGTAGTTAAAAATACATACGGTTCTCATCAATGTATCCGGGTCCGTAGACGGTCTTGGTAGCGTAGAGTGGATCTTCGCTCCCCCCCGGCTCATGGTTCCAGCGATGGAAATGGTGACCATGTGTGTTGTAGTGCGGACTCACGTATCGGTGAATGTGGGTCATAAATTTGTCGGGCGCAATATAATTTCCGTCTTGCGTTATCGACATACCGCCGATCCAACCGACACTGGTTCCGTTTCGATTTGAGTTTCGTCCGTCCGAGTTCAGCTTTGCTGGAATTGCATCCATCGAATCGCTTAGCTGTGGCAGCAAAACACCGAGCCATAGCGCGAAACTCCGACTAATCAGAGGCTATCGCGCATGACGGATCGGTTCGAGAAACATCGAGAGAGAAAATTAAAACTGATCATACTGACGGCAAATATAAACAACAAAACAACGATAACCGGCAAACTCCACGACACTTAATGGCCGAAAACAAAAAATATATAACCCACGACTAATTGTGGAATTTGGAAACAAAAATTGGTCCCGATTATAAAAACACAATATAGCAAAGCCATCGGATGACAGTCCCCGGTCGAACTATTAGTTTAAGCAAATCTATGCCGCGCAGTAACCATAGAGATCGTAGAAAATAGAGAATGCAAGAACACATGCAGACATGCAAACTTACAATCTTTGACTTTCAAACGCTGTTTTCCAATTACATTTGAAAAGAAAATCAAAGATAGCAAGTTATTGGAAGAAGGAAGTAGCGGATTGTTGGAGCATGCGAAACGTAAAATAGGAGCGAATGTTTGATTTAATGTCCATTACTTTAACAAGAGCAAATCTATCTACAACTCGAACTGCTGATGTAGTATCTAAAATTACCGTTCAAATTGAACTGCTGTATTGGCGTTTACTTAAAACACTCAAGTTTCGAGCAAAAACTTCGACAAAGTTGAATTTGCATTACGTATTTTGGGTGTTCAAACAACAAAGTTTCAAACGTTTTCATTACCTTTTGTTCCATCAACAATTTCATCTTAACTTTCATTGAGACCATTGAATTGACAGTCTCTGGGGCATTCAGTCCACGATTAATCCACATGTCATGATTTGGACCAGCTTGGGAAATTGGTTTCCCTCGATGTTGGGCACCCAAAAAAAACATTGTTGAGATGTTTGTTTCCTGTGTGTGAGTTGTGTGTTGGAGCGCCGCTCCTACCTTACGAAGCGTAGTGCTAAGCGTGCAGTGCGAGAGGCGACGGATTCCGAAAGAGACACAGAGAGAAGGTAATAGAGAAGTTGAAGAGGGTGCGGCGGCGGCTCACCGTGGCGGGGCCGCGGGGGTCGCGGGGAGAGGAGAGCGGCGCGGAGGAGGCTGGTAGCGCCGGCACGGGTCAGCAGCCTGGTGCCGTTCTTGGTGATGTACAGGATGGTACCGTCAGGGCCCGCGTAGCGCGTGAAAGACGGCTCGCGCGGGGCAAGCCGCCGCTGGGGCTCGAACAGGCTGAGCACTGCCGGCGGGCAAGCACCAAACACCGCCGCTGTCCCACCAACCACCGTTACCCTTGCTCGCTGGCCGCACTTGCGGAATACTCTCAAGAGAATTACGACTCGAGTCGGGCAATAAAACGGATCCATACTGTCCTGTCCACCACTAATGAGACATTTCTCTCATTGGGTATTTCATTACCCAGCAACTAATTTACAGCAAAGAGAGAAATACTATTTATTATATTTTTTGTATTTCACTTTGAATTGTATGCTTAAATTTTAAAGTTTTAATTGCCTGTTAAATTTTAAAAAATAAGCTTAGGCAGTAGACTTTTACGCACCAAAGTATATCAAAGTACTTTGCGTATCACAAAATTTACATATTATATTTTGTTGGTGAGAAAATTATTAAAACATTAGATTCTTGTAATACTATACATTGTATGAAAGTAATTGCACTAGAGAAAAACATTCTAATTAAAAAAAAATATCTACAACTTTTACTATTTTTGAATCGATTTTGTAACAAAAGTAACTCTTGATGTTCCATAAACTGTTTTGCAACATCTGTCTCCATAGTGTTGGACAGTAGGACGAAGCCCTTTAAAAATTTTCGCTTCAAAGTATTCCATATTTACAAGACGAGGTAGATTTGAAATCTAAAGGTAGTATTGGTCACCCTGTCGGTAATGCTCCAAACTATTTAGTCCGGAGACCACTCACCGAGGGTTGAAAGGTTGCTGAAAGCCAAGTTTGAGGTAACTGCGGGCATTTGTACGGTGTGTGAGGTCAGGAGTTCACTAAAAAGAAGCTCGGTGTCCGGTGAAACATAAATTTTAACAGCCTTGTGTTAAATTAGTGATCTAAAATCAATCCTAATTGCCTAGGCATCTAATCAGTGTATAAAGAAAATAGGCACGAATACAAAATTATAAGGAGAACAAAAATAAATACAAAAATAACTAATGAACACTTTGACGGCTATTCGAAGACGAGTCTAGGACTCTGAAGCTTTTTGTAGTGTAGTGTCACTGTTTCCTAGATTAATAATTATCAATTATTGATCTTTTGTTTTGTTTATTGTCTGTTATTAAAAAATATAATCATACACTATTAATTTATGAAATCAAATAAACAAACTGACATGTTTAAGGTATAGTTTGGTATTTCATTAGTTAGTTAGTCACGTGTGCATCTTTATACATATAGTATTGTTTTGTGTAAATACAACAATATAATAAAATTATGTGTACCTATTTTGCTTTGCCATTGAACACTTAAAGCTATTGATATATTATATCATTGTATATATGTTTGACGACGAATTTCGAGTGAGATACATTTTGAATGAAAGTTATATAAAATTATTAAAATTAAGTATTTAATTGATATTAAACCAAACTGGTGGGAAGCGACTGATAGAAGCCCAAAAAAGTCACATAAAAAATAAGGCATAAATTGCCAATTTTGACTTATTTTCTTCTTTTCATAAGTTTCTTGAAGCTATTCAGTTAATGAAAAAAATGCACTTTGCATAGGAATAAAATTAAGTGTTGAGAGATTAAATTCTACGCGTTATAGAACTTCCCAAGGGATGTAGATGATAGCGGTATGTGCTATAGCATCAATCTGGGTACAATTTGAGCATTAAACTGGATACAATTTGAGCATCAAACTGGATACAATTTGAGCATCAAAGATACAATTTGAGTATCAAACTGGATACAACTTGAGCATCAAACTGGATACAATTTGAGCATCAAATTGGATACAATTTGAGCATCAAATTGGATACAATTTAAGCATCAAACTGGATACAATTTGAGCATCATCACTTTTCTGAATTCTGAAGCAAATTTAAAGACGTATTTCCGGCAAAAGTTTCTTACTCTTTCAAATCGCTGCAATGTAATTTTATACCGATACCATTTTTCAGTTTGTCTAAAACTAGAATCCTTTACTTTCCACGTATAGCTCTAACTCAGTCAAGATATTTTCGTCGAGAGATTTACTTCGAGTTGAAACACCGAAAGCTATTTTTCACTGGCTACGGCTATTTTTCCGTAGCGATCGCGTAGTCGGAGAAAGTAATTTCAACAGTTGTATGTGTTCCCACGTACAGAAAGCAAGTTGAAAGGGAACCGTCGATTTCT
Source organism: Synanthedon vespiformis (assembly GCA_918317495.1). NCBI lineage: Eukaryota > Metazoa > Arthropoda > Insecta > Lepidoptera > Sesiidae > Synanthedon > Synanthedon vespiformis. The sequence continues at coordinate 4,836,248 of OU906969.1, forward strand.
ATCCCATTGTCCAGTTGGAAGGTTTTCTGTGACGCTTCCGAAACTAATACATTGACAATGTTGGCTTAATTTTGTTGAGGGCCTTGTTCCGGAAACAATAATAGAAAAGTTTTGACAGTATTAAATTCAAATTTCCATTTCATGATCGCTCTTATCTCTTTTATAATAAGTACGACTGGTCGTACCAGCGAATTCGTATGCATTTCCAGTGTGTAACTTTTTTGTTTATAATTTTATTGGAATGAAAGAAACTCTTAATAGTTAGGGGAAGCTTGCTACAATACATAAGTGAAAACAGTATGAAAATCAGTTAAGCCGTTTCTTAGATTAGCGTGCATAAATGAAAACATAAACACTTTATGGCCTCAGTAACATATAGGTAAGTACAATGGTAATCGCGATGTTACAGTACTATGTACAATAAACTATTTATCTACTAATCCAATTTTCAAATTGTTTCACAAATACCTAATTATTCTTTTAAACAAATAATTCTTTTAGATAAATAAATCGTGACAAAACTTCAGACTATATAGTAATTAATATGTAACAAGCCTTGTATGTTAATCACGATGCAACTTATAATTATAATTACAAGTTAATGATTCGTAATCTAGTAATCAATATTCAGTGTTTAAAATACGCCTTAACTCTGGCCATCTTAATTACCTTGGTATTTTAAATGTAAATTTAAATTTCCTTTCCTTTAGTTATTTGCGTCCGCAAGATACCGGGAAGGTTTAGGTACTGTTTAGGTACTGGTCGAGGCTAAATTATTAAGGAGGTTTACTCCTTAAGAATAATATATTTATATATCGATTCTTGAGCCCGGGGTATGAAAATTGATTCGGGTTTGATCCGAGAAAGAAGGATTTGACACGATAGTATGGTAACCATGAATTACATCATAATTGCAATGGAATTAATTGAGCTATTCGCAAATTGCGTCTTAAACGATTTGATCTTTAAAATTCTTTAACGTTCATATGAACTGAAATTCAAAGAAACACAGGTTTGATTAATTTTGGTGACGCATTGGGAACTTTACAAATGGAGGTTGTTTTCTAATCTTTAATACCTCCAATCTGAACTAATACAATCGCTCGGTCGGGGGAAAAAAAGTGAAAAAACACTTTATCAAAGTGAAAGAAATCTTCAAAAAGGTTTACTTATGTAGACCAACCTCAAAGTGCTGCCTAACAAAGGGTTCGACCGTACCGCGGGTCAATGGATTTCCGCTCGCTTTTGTTTCGTTATTGTAACAGTTCTCAAGATTTGAATTCATATTCGATCCATTATACATATTATATGTATATTGGGTTTAATTCAAAATTCACTTTTAAACCGACGAAAACGAAAAAACAAAAACGGAGGAGGTTCTCAATTCGACGCGTATATTTGTTTTTTTTTGTAATGTATGATCACGTATAACTTTTGACAGGGTGGTCCGATTTTGACAATTCTTTTTTCATTTGAAAGGGTGCCCCCCCAAGGGGGTCCCATTTTAATTTGGAAAAAAAATTCCAATCCTAAGGGTAGGAAAACAGGGGATGATTGATTGTTCACTCACCGATTGTAGCGTAAAATTACTTAGAAAGGTGAAATAATAAGATTATTTTATGCTTTCAGTTTTTTCGGCGGATTTATTTTTTGCTAAATAGTTTTATAACGCAACCATTGTTTGCGGTTTATTCAAATTCTAGAACATTTTAAAAAATGTCTTCAATAAGTATAAGTTCAGATTACAGATATTTACAGATGAAGTGGAATAAGTGTTTACAGCTGAAGTTTGAGGATTGACGAGCCCGTCGAATGAGTGGTTGGGGTTAAAGAAAGAAAGACATTTATTCGCTGCACGATGGACATTAACAAAGGAAGTGAACTGCTATAGCAGATATCACTATAGTGAGATTGGGTTAAGGAAATTGGCTCCGGCATCCGGCAATTTAATATATTATAGATAATAATATATTAAAATAAATAATATTTCTAACGGATTAAGGCCAAAAACGGTCAGTCTCCATTTCTTTACGGCTTAAATATATCAGCGAACAGCCAACAGATTGAAGTGAAATTTTGAATTTGGCTCGCGTCTCGCAATCAGATAGTCTCTGCTACAAAAAGATGCATAATTGGGAATATGCTGGAATCCCCTTTGAAGATCCAACGATTTTCGATTGGCAACCGCGAATGCGAGCTAGCAAACTCTTAATTATGCAACCAATCCAGACGGGCTTCACCGATTCCTATGAATCAACAATTTCTATATTATTTTGCTTACCGGTTTTCTCTTGCTAGTTTAGTTTCCAATTCAGTAACTTTAGAAGAAAAAATTTCAAAACTTCGGAAAAGCTCCAATCAAGGTTATTTAGGAAGCTAAAAGGTACATGTATACAAATTTTCAGCTTGGTTGGAGTTTTTCCGAAGTGAAATGTTAAAGTACCTGGATTGAAAGTATAGTTATCGCCCGAGAGAATTGTTTATACAAAGTTTAAACAAACGGCTCTATTTCAATGCAAACATTACGAAAAGTGGTAATTTTCCGAACATTATTTTGTTTAACTTGTATTAGAAAACCGTAATTCTTGGAAGCGTACTGCTTGTTTAGGATACTATCGAGGTTAATTTTCAAAATTAGTTAGTCGAATTAATTAATAATTTCATTATAATGTTTATTTTTGTGCCTTTACATTTTTTATAGATATTATTTAACTGCATAAAATTTTATGAGTTACGAGTTACAGTTTATATAGCGAAAAACCTCCGTAGTTGCTGTTTTTAATCCCCGACACAAAACCTGGATGATGTGAGTTTGACGTGTGTATGTTTGTGTAGGTATGTAATAAAAAAAAAAAAAGGTATGTGTGCTAATAAGCTTGTGTGCTATATAACTCACAAATAAATTGACCGATTTTGATCCTTTTTCGTTCGAAAGTTGACGCAATCGAGAAGGTTTTAGGCTATTTTATTTTTATTATTATAGCTTATTGGTTCGATTGATGTGACTATACTAATATTATAAAGATAAATGAAGTCGAAAATACAATGACCTTCAGGCCTCACCGGGATACGAACCAGCGTATGCCATTTCCGGTCAGTAGCCGAAAGTTAGTGGGACGGTTTATTTATAGTAACTATATTTATATAAAGTAATTTTCATACGAGTATGCTAACTGTTTTTCTATTTCACTGAATATTAGATATTAAAAGTGACTGAGGTACCGAAGCAGGTACCTACTCTGGGAAAGAATTTTCCCTGATTAAATATTTTAGGGAAAGTACTTTTTTTTACTACATTTTTTTGCAATTCACTTAGATGTATTGCCATAATCCCATCTCGTCCGCTCCCGGAGGAGACGTCTTTTTGTCCCAGAAATAGAAAACCTGATTTATTTTGCACTTGACCTTTTCGAGGCTTTGTCCAGAAAAAAGTAAATAAAAAAATACGCTACACATAATACACAAAAAGCAGCGTACACTAACAAATTATAGTACTATGTAACCTTTTGTGAATACACTTTCAACTTTATGTCGAAATATAGACCTAACAGCTATAAGGAAAATTGTACGAAAATGATGTATTTTTTAAATGTTTCTAGGAAACCAGCATATCCACAAAAAAAAACTAGCAACCCTTTAAGTAAAGATATTTGCTTGGTCTCGCTGCGCTCGACTAGATACAGCGGCCGTACTTGACAAATGCGGCAATATATACTACGCCGAATTCGGCGTACCCTAGCTAGTTACACTGCAAACTGTCTGTGATATATACGTGCCGAATGTTTTATTAAATTTTAGGCATAATAAAATGCCAATTTGCGTAGTGAAACTGTGTATATAATTAAACTGTGTAAAATGTGATAAATAGTGACGATGTTTTACACACACTACAATAAAAGTTGCCGCATTCACGGAGCTATTGCTTTTAGGTAGGGCCGTATCTAGTCGAGCGAGACCAATCATTTATGAATTTCTGTCAATCTCGAGAATAGAAATATTTTATGAATTTCTAGAAAATTCATAAAGAATTTCTACTTACATTCACTTACTTTACATAAAAATAAAATTAACAATTACCACTCAGCATTAACAGATTAAAATCAAATTTCTGTAAAAGCAACGTTAATTTCCCTTCACAATTTTATTAAATAGAAAATGTCCATCGGGAAATATTAAAATTAATTCTCGCCGGGGATTCCAGATTTTTATTTCGTTCAACCCTCTTATAAAAGTTTGCAATTTTACATTACGGTTTTCTATTTATACTTGTTTGTTAAGTCTCGCTAATCCCTAATCCGTCGTTTCACGTTACAATCCAAACTCCTTCAGATTTGGTTCAATCCATAAGCGGTAGCGGGCTTTTTATGAAAGTTCTTCTTCGCTTTTATAATACGTACCAAAACTCAGGACAAGGTTAAAAGATACATTTCACATTCCCTCCTGTAGAACTAATCATTCTAAAAATTCCTTCCTTCGTCGTTCCAAGTATCACTACAATAAAATTATGAATGATATTTGACATATTTTCCAACAATTTGAATATGTACGTACTTACACAAAGAAAATTGGCAAATTAGGGTAAAATGACCTAATGTTGGCACCCCTCCAATTTATTGGCACTCTAAACTTTTCACTAAAAAATAGGAAAACTATTCCATAATATGTGTTCCCACAAAAAATAAATAAATCTTAGGTTTATGAGAATTGCTAACACTAAACAGTCAAATAAGTTGAACAAATAGGTCGAAAGGTGCCAATAAATGGTCATATTTTTTAAAGTGCCAATATTTTCCACTACTTTAAAAAAAAAATATTCTATCACATAGAATATTTTCTTTTCTTTTTGTGGTTTTATATTTATTTATTTTTTAAATTAAGGGATAAATATTAATATGTAATGTCATGATTCTTTAGGCCTATTTGTATATAATTTATATATATGATATATATAATAATGGCTGTATGAAATCTAAATAAATAAATAAAATAATAATAATACGATGATAAATCATCAATTAATACTAATAATAACTCTATAAGTGTACGTATGTATGTATGTATGTATGTTCCTCCATAACTCTTAAACGAATTAACTGATTTTCAAGAAACTTGGTAGATAAACATTTAGACGTACAGGACACAGGATAGGCTTATTTTTCTTTTTCAACGCGGACGAAGTCGCAGGCAGCAGTTAGTAAATAATAATTTTTACATTTTCTTTGTACCAAACACCAACCGGATTCAGTAAAATTCAAACACAGATTTTTTGCTCCGAATCAGACTTCGTTCGTCGTATTACTAAGACTAATGAGATTAAATTTTTCTTGTTCGTATGCATACATCACATTTTTATGTAGACATTAAATTTTCTATATAATTATCATAAACTAGCTGGCGCCCGCGACTTCGTCTGCGTTTAAAAATAAAAAAGTAGCCTATCCTGTGTCCTGTACGTCTAAGCGCCTCTTACACATCTGTCAAGTAGGCTAACTGTCATTTAAAGTCACCGGTAACCGGGGATAATGGAGCTGATATACCTTTGCTTGTACGATAAAAGCCCCAAACATTGAATAGAAAATAGTAAAAAAAAATTCGCCTATCTAAGGATGCAGTAAACCTAGTGCATTATTCAATAAACCAGAAAATTATTTCTAAAAGTGACTAATCAATACTTTACTTGTACTTGGTGAAAGAGGCCCTAAATGTTTATCTACCAAGTTTAATGAAAATCAATTAATTCGTTTAAGAGTTATGGAGGAACATGCATACATACATAGTACATACATACATACATACATACATACATACATACATACATACATACATACATACATACATACATACATACATACATGCATTGAGCGCCAGTGGAGTTGCTTGTGTTATAGGCGACGGTAGCCACCTACCATCAAGTTGACCGTCACCCTGTCTACCGAACTTAACATAAATAATAATAATAAGCTCCAAAGCTTATTTCATTATTTACTGTTTATATCAGCCGTAGTAATTAATCCAATCAACTAGTTAGTGATTTAAAAACATAAAAAATAAACATTTCAGGCAAAACAACACAAACCCATTAGACTAAAATTAGACTTATCAGAATCTGTCAGTTCTAAAAATGCCTATTTTTATTACACAAACATTTTTCGCTTACAATTTTATTGACAACGTCCCGGACTACTTTGAAAGCCCGAATAAAATCTGCTCTCAAATTTACTTCGGAAAAAGGTTAAATAAAAAATGAACGCTGCTGTAGGTATATGAATCAGATTAGTTTGGAAAATTTTGTCAGTATGTAAATCCTTCTAATTTGTATAACTAGCTGGTGCCTGCGACTTCGCCCGCGTTAAAAGTAAGGTATGTGTAGCGCCTGAATAAATGTGTAAAGCAATAAATAACGCCCGACATCTTTGCTGTTATAAAATTTTCAGGGGTTGAATTTTTATTTTTAGTAGATAGCTGGTGCCCGCGACTTCGCCCGCTTTAAAAGTAAGGCATGTGTGGCGCCTGACTAAATGTGTAAAGCAATATAACGCCTGAAATCTTTGCTGTTATAAAATATTCAGGGGTTATACTGTACATTATACTGACTCCCGAGTTGAATAATAACTCCTCTATAACTCTGATGATGGGGATACCATCATCAGATAGATTACTAGTAGTCATGTGCCGGATAGTTAAAAATGTAAATGCGCGGATACGGATACGAATATGGATCTTATCTTCGCGTGACCCTGATAGCTGACGCACGCCACTTGACGCACAGTAATATAAAGGTGCCAAAATATTTTTAATTTTAAGAATTAAAAATCATCTGAATGGAAATTAATAGTTGCTACCTAATCATCTATATGTAAAATTTCGCCAAAAAGTAACGGATACGGATACGGATCTTTCTTCTCCAGCGGATATCCGCGGATACGGATATCCGGCACATCACTATTGTCTTATTAAAAGCAGAAAAATTCGTTAAAACACTTCCATAGACTCTGTTCACACGTACCACAACCACACCACATGTCGCTGCAGCATTTTGCAGATTTGCGGTAACTACAAAATGTAGATGTGGTTGCGTTGTCGCTAGTAGTTGCGATGTGGTTACGTTGTGGCTAGTGTTTGCAGGCAGAGAGATCGACGAGATCTTTCGTAGAGGAAACACGTCTTGACTGAACGAACTGTATCAAAAGTCTCGCTGTCGGACATTTTTGGCTAGCACAACCACGCGGCACCTCATTACAATACAGAATGAATGGAGAGAGAGAGGGAGGGCGCAGGCGTACGTGCAGGTGGTTGCGACGACGCAACGTTGTGTTTGCGAGGTGTCCGTCCGCTAGTGTGCGGTGTCGCAGGTGGTTGCGTTGTGGTTGCGATTTTGTCGGTACCGACCACGCGGTTGAATTTGACGGCAAAATGTGGTCCATGTGAATGCACCTATTAATTTTCATACAAATTAGCGCCCGTCCACGTGATGTGGTTGCGGTGTGGTTGTGGTTGTGGTTTGGTTGTGGTACCTGTGAACATACACTGCTTGCCATGAATACGAGCCATGTTAAACATCGGGGAATTCCGGTGTAACAGGCGGCCCTGTAACTGTAGTAGACATAAAATATTTGTTTGACTGGCGCACAACAAAAGTTATGAGAAACGGAACACCTTGCAACGGCAAAAGTCACGACGTATTTATAGAATTAAACGGATTAGGGAAGATTGAAAGTTGACGCGCCCTTGCCGGATCATCCGGGGATTACCCGCGGATTAGATCCCCCTAGGGGGCATGACTTCTTGCAATAAGAACCCTTAAGAGATTATAGGGAATCAAACGTTCCTATATTAAATTATTATACCTACTTGTTTTCTGTGCGTTGAGTAATATCATTATCATCTTCTTATAAGTATGTTATAAGTTCTTATAAGGATGTGATTATTGTAATCTATATCTGTAAAATCGTTTGTTTTGACTGAGTATAAAGACACAGCCGAAATTACTAAGTCCAGAAAGGTGAAAAAATTTTCACCTTTCTCGACTTAGTAAATTAGTAATTTTGAACATAGTTTTATTTTATAATGGCATATCATCAGTCAATACTAATAATAAATCTGTAAGGTATTGAATGTATGTATGTTCCTCCTTTTTATGTTTTTAATTTATCATCGCGCACGAAGCTAGTAATATTATATATAGATAAAGAAGTCTTCTTAAGAATGACCTTAACCTATATTTTTGACTCGACGGTTCTCGTAAGAAATTGGCGTTGATTGGCTAAATGAGAAGAGTTTTGGGTCGGGGTTTTCCGTTTGGTGAAAGTATACTTATTAAGACAATACCGGAAATCTTGGCTCAGAGCGTTCGAAGGGTTTTTGAGTACGTGAAAGATTTAGCTTTAATATAACATCTATTTAGTTTTTGTTCGTTTTGTTAGATGTCTAAGTAAGGAACGTATCATTTTGACTATGTTAAAAGACAATAAATAAATTATACTTTGCTATTAAGATGAAACAAGTCGACAGCCCGAACTCATCGGTCTCATGTCTAAAATGCGTCCTGTTTCACACAGCACAAAGCGCGGGAAGAGCACTCGACTGAGATGCACAATCATTCGTACCAAAAATAAAATCACAAACAGACCCTTGGGCGTATACTCTTTTTGACAAAACTACTGCATATATCTATTTCGTGTAAAGTTATTTGAACTCTTGAATAACTAATCAATGTTTGTATGTAAATTATTTTGGAGTTTTTGTACACTAGAGTGACCTATTCACCCTCAAAGTTGCATTAAACTTGTGTTAAAATATGGATTTTTCAAGAATTTGAAGGATCTTTAAATTCTTTTTTTAAAATTTGTATGCATACGAACCTAGATAACGACATGGAAAAAATTTGACTCGTATTACCTTAAGCCCGATCCAAGTACCTAATAGCGTTCTTCTACTATTCTAATCCAATGATGAATACTGGAAGCTGTACTGGATTGGAATGTGTTAACATTACCTATTCCAGTGGTTTAATATCTGCCCTAGATAAAATAAAAAAAAATTAGACCCCTAATTTTTTGAAATGCTTTCTAAGGCGGACTTACCAATTTCATATCTGGATATTTTTTTAATATAAGTAATAATCTAGATCAGTATTTTTTTTTTGTAAAAAAATAGTCTTAGTACATAATAATAAGCAACCTTCATTTATTACAGCATAACATTGCTGAAATTACGCATAAAATACAAATATGGAAACATCATTACAAATATCAGAGTAAGTAGAAGAATAGTTTTTTAGAAAGAAATCTTATAAATTTTTTATTTGCAATAATCTCACTCGAAATTCGCGTACACATTGAGCGGCAGCCTATTAAAGGAATTTGTACTTACCAATGCAGGGGTTACGGTTCACAATGGCGAAGATCCTTTCGCACCTTTTCTTCATGTGAGTATTGGGACAGATGCACCCGAAGAGCGGTGACAGATGAAGACCAGCCCACGCTTCGCGGCACGCCTCACTAGTGCCACAGAGTAAACATTAAATTACCACAGAATAGAATATTATCTGAACATAGCCATAGATTAAAATATTTTATCAGCTATATTCGTTATATATATTAGCCTTCACTGGTTTTAACCTGTTTTATTACATCTTAACTTTGATAAAGGATGCTCTAGATTCAGGGTCTCAAACAATATCACTGTGAAAAGTGTCCACTGGATTTTTTATACGTGCTACACTTTCTCTCGTTAATTTCTGATAAAAAGATGAATAATGGAAATGTTACATGACTGATTTGAACCTTAACATTTAGTAATAAAGGTTCAAGTCGTAACACATGTTCACCTTAAGGACAACTTTGTGCAACTAATTTGAAATATCATCCCAAGCTGTGAGTGCGGTGATATTCCACTATGCCACTTTTATTGAAGCAACCCAGAATCTAGTGTATCTTTTATCAAAGCATCTTAATATTTAGTTTTATAACACTACACTAAAATTCATTCCGTTAATAAACGAATATTTTGTACCTATAAAAACAAACTCAACCCCCTCAAGGGTCGCGACCCCCCGCTTGAGAAACGATGCATTAGACTAATAGCTAAGTTGACACTCAGAAACTTGATTCAATCAATGTAGCTTGACTGAGTGTATTAAGTACTTCGGTAAAGCCTCTCACCTTATTATAGATGAGAATATTATTAGAGCAAATTAGATTTCAAACATTTCATTATATTATTTTAATAATATAAGGGTCTATTTCACCAACACCAACTTTATACAAGTAAAGTGTTGATTAGTTACTTTTAGAAACAATTTTATGATTTATTAAATTATGCATTCGGTTTACGCGATTTTTTATTATTATTTTCTTTTTAATGTTTGGGACTTTTACCTTACATACAAAGGTACTAAGCTCCATTATCTCCGGTTAACGGTGACTTTAAATGACATTTAGCCTACTTGACAGATGGTAATATTATAAAAAAGGAGAATCGAAGACTTTTTCTTCCGTGTATGAAACGGTTGTTCAATTGTGGAACTAGATTTAAAGTATACCTCTCAAACTCTGAAAATTCGCAGCAACTGCAAAGTTTTTGAATCCAGATCGAAGTAAATACTGTACATCGCCAGTTCCCAACACAGCTAACGGAAATAGTAACGAGGTAACCGCGGAACGGACCGAAATTAACTTTGTCTGAGTTGAATCAATATTAAATTACGACATACACTAAGGTAAGTCCGGAGAGAAGTTAAGAGTTTATTTTATAATTAGTTTCATATACGGAAAATAGTGGAGGGAATTTAGCTAAAATTGTGCAGGGACTTCTCTACAAAATATGAATCTAAAATCTCACGCTTCGCCTAAGACCTTGATATCCGTACTATAAATGCGAAAGTTTGCATGGATGTTTGTTACTCTGAATCGATCACCATGAAATCTTGCATACACGTTGTCTGGGACACCAGAAAAGACATGGGGTACCTTTCGTTGTTTAACGCGGACGAAGTTGCGGGCAGCAGCTAGTTAACCATATATTAAGGCGACGCAGCGATAAACAATTAATCTAAAATCTGAGGAGAGACTCAGGGGCTGTGATTCCATACATAAACGAGAGCGCGCTTGCTTATGTCGTAAGATCGTATGCGACAATACGATTTTTATCGTTTAAATAAAAAAACTATAATGTATTTTAATAAATCCAACCGTTAAATTAAAGTGTATGTTTATACTAATGTACATAGAAAATTTGGAGGTATAAATTGGTCCCGTTTGGCTGTAAATGTAAATCTGTGTTTTAAAAGAGGTTTCTTTGAATTTTTTTTTTCTATCTTATAAAAGTTTATAAATAGTGAAATCCAACCGTAAAAATGAAGTCAATAACATGAAGAAACAGATTACGAAACATCACTTTCATATGTTTTGTCATTGCTGAGAAAAATCTAAATCCCTGCCACCAAAATTTCCAACGCGTCGTCTTAACGAAGTCGAACAGTAGGCAGACCTTACCTGTCGTCCATACGGCATTCGTTATCACGAGTCTTGCACGCGTTCTTGAAGCGTTCAAACACTATGGCGCAGGCCTTGCTGTCATGGCAGACGCTCAAAGCATAAGTGCAAGTAGGCAAGGTTTCCACTGGATACGGGTCTTTCTCTGTAAGCAACAATTTCTAAATTAACTTCAAATATGTTTAGAAATTAAAATTTGTATCAAACACATCATATATTTTGACCGATGGTACAAGCGAATATATAATATTTACTAGCTGGTGCCCGCGATTTTGTGCGCGTTGAACAATGAAAGGTACCGTATGTCCTTTCTGGTGTCCCAGACAACGTGTATACAAAATTTCATGGTGATTGGTTCAGTAGTTTTTGCGTGAAAGCGTAACAAACAAACCAACTCACCTTCACATTTATAATATTAGTAAGGATTTATAATCTGGGGAAGTTAGTGAAACACCCTCGTCAACTAGGAAATGGGCTGATGATCTTCGAACACCTTATCTTCATAAATTACAACTATGAATCATCCCGATCACGTTAATAGCTTTCAAAGAAAATAAATAATTCTCCCAAACAGGTGAATCAAAATTGGTCATCTGTTTGAGAGCTACGATTCCACGGACAGAAACACAGATAAATAGATACACAGATAGTCCAACTTATAGCATCCCGTTTTCGGGTTGGGTATAAAAAAGAATAAGATAACAAAACAACATACCCTTCCTCATGACAAACACGCAGGGATGGTCGAATAAGAAGTCGCGGAATGAGTTGCATTCGGGATCAACGTTCGGCTCTCTACACAAGCAGGTCGGTCGAAAGAATGGAAAAGCTTGCAAGGTCCTCAGGGCAGCCTGGCACTTCGTCACAGTAACCGTAGAACAGGCCACTGAAACAAAAATATACTGATATGTATCGAATGTTTATCATTTACGACGTAGTGATTATCAGTACAACGTCCAAGACTGTCATTACCATTACAATCGTTAACCACTATAGTGTTACCATCATCATAAAAGTATTATTTTGTGAGAGGTACAACATATGAAAGGTTTCTTTAATAGCCTGTCAGTCGTAGCACGTCTGAAATGAAAACTCCATAAATATACTGAGTGTAACTGAGCGTGACGGTCACGCGAGTTCAGTGCTTTTTCGCCATACCAAAAGTTCCCAATGTACTTAAAGAAGTTTCCACTTCAAAAACCGAGAAATTGTTATTTCCTAAACCGGTAAACCGGGAAATTATATTACTCATAAAATTTGAATTTGTGTTATTGTGAGGTGTGAGTGCATGCTAGGAATAAAATGTTAGTTTCCCCACAACGACTATTTTTACTCCAAAAGGAAAACGCCCTTCAAGCAGAAGGGGTCACTAAAGTCAAGTGTCCCGCCCTAACAAGGCAGAACAAAAACTATCTTGATCGCAAAAAGTACGTATTATCAGAAATTAGACGGATTCTTTTTGTCGGCAAGCCATTAAGGAGTGGCCTAGTGAGCGAATTTGATTTTTTCCCCTCGACTCCAATTGTGAACGACCCTTCAGGCGAGACGGCTCAGGGTAAATTGAGCGCGAACATTTGGTTTATTCGTGTGTTTTCCCATATAAACTACACATCCTCATGTAACTTATTTTGATTTACTCTTTGCACTCATTACCTTGACGACACCGTTTGATACAAATCAACACAAATAAAGCCAATGAGACAGTTAAGGCTTTAATATAAATATAATAATTAAATCGGATATCTTATTTGATATCAGTATGAGAAATGAAGAACTTAACAGCCCAGTGAAATGGCAGCATGTGGTTGTTGTATTTAGACTAGCGCAGGTTTTTAAAATCTGCATTATGTTCCATAAAATATTATTCTATTTATTTATTTTTAAGGAAAACTTACAGTGATATTACAGTGCCGGAGCCCATTTGCCCAATCCCTTCCGCAATTTTATCTAATACTAGTTGGTGCCCGCGACTTCATCCGCGTTAAAAAAGAAAGGGAGGAACATACGTACATACATACATACAGAAAAAAAATAGGTATTTAAATTAGGTAAAAAATTCGATAGGTACTAGCACTTTTTTGTACTTATAAAGTTTAAGATGCCTAAATAAAAAATGAATCTATTTTATGTATTTGTAAAATATTAAATGCTGTAAGGTTAGCTATTAAATAAATAAATAAAAAAAAATAAAAAAAGACATATCATAGGAATTGCTAGATACGAAACCACATCATGATAGAGTACTGCAAAGGGTACTTTGGGTCCGAATTTTATTAAATTAAGCCACACTTATCGTAACTGAACTAAAAGTTGGGACCACATTTGTAGCCAATTTAAGTCGCCGTGACGAGGGTCGATCCGTCCGACATTTTGTCGACAGGATAATGCTTAAAAATTTCCTCTTAGCTCCTAATTTGCTTTTTACCTTTAGGCGAAGAATTGATTGTTTGAGTTTAATTTTCTTATTTCGACGTAGACTTAGAAACTTTTCTCGCGCTTGTTCCGTTCATAATATGAAGTATTTCCAAAACATCCTCTAATAATACACGTACTTTTGAATACTATTTATGACGTAGACTAGTAACGTAGACAGTTGCACGCGTGCGAAGTCACGTGCAGTGCAACAGTTAGTTTAAAATATGTGTAGAGATTCTTAGATATGTAAACATCATTGTCGACTGACATAATAAAGTAAAAGTATTTGATTTTTAAGAATTTCATGTTCCCAAAGCTTACAGAGCGGGAAAGTTAAACGATTCTGTAGACATCTTTTATATTTTCAAAAGCTAAGGAGACAATGCACGCCATTACAAAACAGTGAGTCGAGCCTTCCTTTGTGCAAGTGTATACGCGGCCTAAGAATGGAAATAAGGTTGAAAATAGTGTGAAATGCTTGAGTCATTATGGATTATTTAGAAAGCTTTGCGTTGTTTTTTAACAGTTTTTTTTTAATACTATTTAATTTTCGGTGATTTATTTATTTTTTAATCACGTTATCAAAACTTGTGAAACACCCATGCGTCGTGGTTACATAAAAAAATAAAGTCTTCTTTCCAAATAGGTATTAAATTTGAAAAATTAAAATGTAGAGAATTTATAAAATTTTTGAGAGTTGAATTCTTGTAATGGCTGATTAAAAGCCAATAATATTTTTCTATGAAAAAATCCTAGCTATAATGTACATTAAAGGATTGGGTTGTCAATAACTACCATCTATAAGTAAGTATATAAAGTATTTTTTTAAAATGTATGGCGTATGTTTTATTTTTTTCGCGAGTTAATAAGTGCAACAAATGTCTTAAGTCGCTTTCAGTCTTTTGTGTAGTAAGTTTAGACAACAAATGTGCTTTTAATATACTTATTTTGTGAATTACTGTGAAACTTATTATCATTTTATACGTCTGTAATTAAATGTGTATAATAAAATCCAATTAGCCATAGGCTGAACAATCTATTCTTGGGAATCAAATGAGATTACATAACATTGGTTATGTCAGCAAAGAAATAAAACAGAATTGTTACAATGCCACAGATATTAACTATACTAATATTATAAAGAGGAAAGATTTGATTGTTTGTTTGTTTGTTTGTATAGAATAGGCTCTGAAACTACTGCACCGATTTGAAAAATTCTTTTACTAGTAGAAGCCGACATTATCCGTGATGAACATAGGCTATTTTTTAGTGCGGGAAAATGCTTCATTCCTACGGGAAAACGGGTAATAGGACAACGGGTAATAAGAATTATCCTTCCGTACTTATCTTTTTTTCACATAAATATAAACCATCAAATTTGAATTATTCATTCGTAACCTGGATACAAACCAAGAGAAAAAAATCCCAGTTCGTAGCTAGTTACAAAACTTAGTTACGTACGCGCACGAAGGGCTTTTAAACGGCTGAACCGATTGGGTTGAAATTTTGTATGGCTATTTCGATGGTTTCCTGGATGATTTAAAAATACAATTGGAACCGGTAGGTGGCGCTGCTGTCGGTATGTCAACTACTAAACGGCTTGACCGATTGGGTTGAAAATTTGTATGTGTATTTCCATGGTTTGTACAGACACGAATGTATTATATTTTATAAAGTCACGCGGACGAAGTCGCGTGCACCAGCTAGTTCCTTATAAAATTGTTAAGAGAAGAAAAAAAGTTATCGAAACTTACGTAGAAAATAGGAGCGAGAAATGCTGGCATCTATGTCACAGTGACGCCCGGAACAATGAACTCCGGTGACAAGGGACGGCCCTTGACACCTTTGCCATTTTGTCACGACTAATGCCTTCAAAATCCACCCAGCATAATGTCCCCTTGCCTTATTCATCCTTAAAAAAGTGTGAGAGAGAATGAATCAATCTTAATTAGGATCGCCAGTTAAATCATTATCAAATTTCTCTGGACGGTAGCCAATGAGGCAGACGTTGAGAGTTAAATTTTGTGTAATAAAAAGTTATGCGTGGTTTTACGCTACAATCGGTGAGTGAACAATCAATCATCCCCTGTTTTCCTACCCTTAGGGTGGGGATTTTTTTTTTAATTAAAATGGGACCCCCTCGGGGGTGCACCCTTTCAAATAAAAACAGAATTATCAAAATCGGACCACCCTGTCAAAGTTATGCGTGATCATACATAAAAAAAAAGAAATATACTCGTCGAATTGAGTACTTGGGTAAATGTGCATAACAGACTTATTTAAGATCACAAGTTGGCAGAGTCTAGCACACATCTATGTGTATTTTCAACCGACTTCCAAATAACTCTTTTTAACAAAATATAAACCGACTTCAAACCGTCTCATTGTCTTTTCTCATGGATGCCATTGTCAGAACTGGACCAAATTTAAATGGGACCACACGGGAAGCACCGGCTTTCAAATAAAAAAAAAATTCGTCAAAATCGGTTCATCCAGTCAAAAGTTATAAGGTAACAAACATAAAAAAATGTCGAATTGAGAACCACCTTTTTTGGAAGTCGGTTGAAAAGGTTTATTATTAGTATTGATAAAAAAAATAAGTTATCCTAACCTAACATTGCTCCAGGATAGAAAGTATTTCTCCAGGTAATAAACTATCTGTGTGTCAAATTTCATCCAAATTCTTACAACAGTTTTTGCGTTATTTAGTAAAAAACATCATTCAAAAACCCAACAATACTTTCGCATTTATATTATTACTAGGATATCAAATGGAATCCACAAAAGTCCTTACAATTCAATTCAAATAAATCAGATTTTATTTATCCAATAAATAAATAAATTACCTATATGTTTGTGTAACTAATTTAATTATCCTTTTGCGTGTAACATTTTTATCGTGTGCCAACATTAAGGAATCGTACAATTGAGGAGAATAATTGGAATTCGTCCGTTCATGTTTTACTCGACCTATCTGCCGATAATGTCCTTTATAGTAAAATATTTGCTACACGTTAATGGACTGGATAGTTAGGGCTTCTTTCACCATCTGTCAATTAGGCTAACTACTAAATTATTCTTAATCCTTCTATACAGCGTTGCTTGTGTTACAGACGACGGTAGCCACCTACCGTTAAGTGAATAAAATAAATTAAGTGAAAATAAAAGGAGAAACAGAACTGTTAAGTGTAACCAAAATCTAAAGGAATGACAGAAGCTAAACTCGAATGGAGCTTATAATAATAAGTGGAGCTTATAATCTTTCACCATTTGTCAAGTAGGCTAACTGTCATTTATTTAAAGTCACCGATCACCGGGGATAATTGAGCTGATATATCTTTGTTTGTACGGTAAAAGTCCAAAACATTAAAAAGAAAATTAAAAAAATCGCCTACCGAAGGATGCAGTAAATCGAGTGCATAATTCAATAAAACATAAAATTATATCTAAAAGTAACTAATCAACACTTTACTTGTAGTTGGTGATTTTTTTTAACTTATTCAATCAATTTGACAACATTTTTGGTATACTGGCTAGTAACTCTAGTTGTTAATCAAACGGTCGCGGGTTCGAATCCCGCTAGGGGCAAATGTTTACGTGTTAACATTTTACCATTGTACCTGAGTCATGGCAGATCGTACAATTGGGCAGATCGTAAAGTATGAAATCAAAAATCTTTCACCATAAAGTCAAAAATAGGTGCTACGAGGAGCGGAGCGAAGCAAAGCGAGGAGCGTGTTAGGTTTACATGGAAATAAATTTGGGGAGCTTAGCGAAGCGGAGCGGAGTGAGGCGACCCTTTCAGTTTTAACAGAAATATGATCTGCCCAGGAATATCATGATATGCCCAATTCTACGATGTGCCGACGACATATATATAGTTCGCTGGTATATATAATATGGATTTAGTACACATTCTGCTTTTGTCGTAAATCGAAATTTATGAAAATTTCGTTTTGGTCAGAAATGACGAATGTGGAAAACCAATAATGACGCTTTCGTCAGTTTCTACCAAATAGTGTACAGACGATTTAGTACTCATCCGCCAGATTTATTTTTGCATTGAATTGAAATGTATATTTGTAGCCTTTCATTAACAATAAGTCTTTATCTTTCTTGCTTTTAACAAAGACAATACCATCGTCGTCTATTTTCACAAAAATAATTGGAAAAATGTAAAACGCGTAGCCAGGCAAACGTGAAAAAAATAAAATGACTGTCTTATATTGACTTTATCATCAATCAATCAATCAATACTAATAATAAATCTGTAGGGGTCGGTCATGGAGTAATTTACTTTGTTTTCAGAAATATCGTGTATATAGGCTCTATACATGATATTACTGAAACTAAATTGACCATTTTTAGAATTTTTTTCTGTATGTATGTATGTATGTATGTTCCTCCATAACTATCAAACGAATTAACCGATTTTCATGAAACTTGGTACATAAACATTTAGAAGTACGGGACACGTGATAGGCTACTTTTCATTATTTTTAAAGCGGACGAAGTCGCGCGCAACAGCTAGTAGATAAATAATATTAAATGGCCAGGCCCTTATTATTCAAGTTAGTTGTTTACAACAAAACGATTTAGGAGAGGTATGAGGGCAGTTGAATGCGAGATATAATGGAGAATGTTCACTAATTTTATTTTTTATCTCTTCGTATTCTCTATTCTAAGGCATTTCGGATTTCAGGCGAAATGGGAATCAGGCAATTTGAGATTTGGTTGTAATGGGAAAGGCAATTTGCATTTCAGGCGAAATGGGAATCAGGCAATTTGAGATTTGGTTGTAATGGGAAAGGCAATTTGCATTTCAGGCGAAATGGGAATCAGGCAATTTGGGAATTGGTTGTATTGGACCGGACGCAAAAATAATAAATACCTGTGAAAAAAATATTTTGATACATCGTTTAGTTTCTGAGATTTGGCGTTTTAAAAGTATGAGATCGCGGCGGGCCTGCGCTCGTTGCGATGACGTCATAATCCAACGGTCTCGGTCAGTTCGCGAGCTCCCATATTGGAGCGAACCGACGTGACCGTTGGAATGTGACGTCACGCGGGCCCCCAGCGCCTGCTAGAGGTTTCGATATTTAAATTTCTGTAAAATCACAACTAATGGGTCTTTTTGAAAAATACAAAAAGTAGTGTGTTTGTATACATATAAGCTCTAGTGAGACAAAGTTTTAGACGATTTTGCATACCTATTAACATTCTCCATTATGAAAGTTTCGTCCAACTAGTTATCTAACGAAAGCGGAATCTGGCGAATGTGGAATTACCATTAGTGCGGTTTCGTCAGCAATTTTAAAATTTGACATATTTCAGAGCGGGCACGACCTTCAGCAATGAAGAAGACGACTCTGTCTATAGATATACATAAAAGAATTGCTCGTTTAAAATTATTAGACAGGCGCCCATTAAGTATGTTTTGAAAGATTTTTTTTTTAAATTTATAAAAGCGTTAAAGTGAAACCATTAAATTAATGCGTTGTCATGATATTATTCATCGTAAGTGACCTCGAACAGGGGTCCGAATAATTCGGATTCAGGCATTCAAGGACAAAACGTCTCGAGGACTGTCTTGTAAGTACAAGGGCACTGGCAAGGGTCAAATGAGTATAAGTTATATAAAAATTATATTATTATAAATTGATATTATTAAAAAAATAAAATATTTTTAACAAACAAGATGACTGTCTAGTGATGGTAGGTGGCTAGTTGGCTACTAACACAAACCACGCCCCACAGGTGCTGCAAGTGCATTGCTGACTAAGGAAGGCTGATTAAGGAAAAAGGAATGGAAAGGGATAGGGAAATGTTCTTTGGAGTTCATTACTCACTTACCAAAACTTACCCTACCCTGCCACTACTTTCCAGGTCCAGACCGGAGCCAACTTTGAATAGATTATTTCCAAATTTGGTTCTGCCGGTAATTGAACCCGGGAGTCAGAGCGCCAAGGCAAGCACCTTAACGACTCAAGCAATAACTCAGTTTTTCCAGAATCACTACTTGTAACGATGTCGTCGCCTTAAATATTTCCCAAAAGTACATACTTACCCGCAAACGCGATTAAAACGTTCTAAGCCGAGAAGGCTACCAGCTCTTTCAAACTAGTAAAATCAATATTCGATCTTAGTTTAGGCTCGTATGTATATCGCGTCTGTGACCTCGTTATATTCATTGTACGGCTCCAGCTCATTAAGGCACAGTGTAACAAAGACAGAATGTAAATTGTGTCGAATTTAGGTTTTATTCATCGTAATTATTTATTAAAAACTAGTTGGTGCTCGCGACTTCGTCCGCGTAGAAAAGTATAAAACGCCATCTACCGTATTTTGGATAGATGGCGCTAGAGATAGCCGGCCAATGAAGCCGGCTAGAGATAGGAGACCGGGCCAAGCTTTATTTTAGATTTCCCGTAGGAATGAAGCATTTTCCCGCGGTAAAAAGTAGCCTATGTTCATCACGGATAATGTCAGCTTCTAATGGTAAAAGAATTTTCCAAATCGGTCCAGTAGTTTCGGAGCCTATTCAATACAAACAAACAATCAAATCTTTCCTCTTTATAATATTAGTATAGATTAAAAATTTAATAATTAAAAAGAGGCTCAGTAGTCTATTTTATGTAGGTAATAGGTATCATCGTACTAGTGAAACGACAAAGCCGGTAAGATCAGTCTACTGATACAAGAGTGTATCATCAACAGACATTCTCAGGGTGACCTAGGCTGTAGTATGTCATACTAGAGAGCCTTACTAGAGACCTTATGCAACTATTATCTAAAGTCTAAGTAGTAGAAGAGAGTTGTAATTATGTACAAAAAATTACACAATTATTTTTATTTATTTATTTTTTTTAATTTTTGGGGCTTTCACCTTAGAAAGGTATGTCAGACCCCCTCAGTCAACATCCCCTGAGCTAAGTAACAACTAATATTAGCTAAGTAATAAGCTAAGCTAAGAGCTAAGTAAGATAAAACTTGTGTCGCAAATTGATATTGAAAAAACGAATTCTGATATTTTTTGCCAGTTACCTCTGTCTGATTACTTAAAAATTCAGCGTGCCATGCCACTACTACTTTTAATCTATACATATATATTATAAAGATGAAGAGTTTGTTTGTTTGTTTGTTTGTTTGTACGCGCTAATCTTAGAAACTACTGGTTCGAATTGGCTATAGGCTATCAAATAGAGAACGCGCACGAAGTCGCCGGCACCAGCTATTAGTAGATATTTATCCCAGTCTAGTTTGATTACTGTCACTCAGTTATATTGGGACAAGATACTCGTTTTACTGATGGTAAGGCGCACCCCACACTAACACCATCTATTGTTGAAGCCCCATTGTTAGCTATATTTCTGATACAGTTAAATTATGATAATATATTGTTCGGTTATAATGAAGGCATATATTATTTCAAGCAAATACATGACAAGAGTGTAAACGATTGCTATCTAATAGTTATACTTCTATTTTTTCAAGGGAAAGACGAAAATTTAACTTCTTGCCATGATAATGGGCTTAAACGACCTTCAGAAATTAAAAAGAGGACTCTATCTATAAATGAACATAGACAGCATTTTATTTGAAATTATTCGAAGACATTTTCTTCTAACATTAAACCTAGGTGCAAGGCTCTTCGCAAATAGAGCCGGTCGTTACGTATTGTACGAACAAGGCTATTTTTTTTGTCCTCAACGCGACTTTCAGCCAGTTAGCAGAGTACAGTTTTAATGTCTTTTACTTTACACACAGGTTTATATTCGCCAGTTGTTATAAAGTTGTTGAGACTTTTCTGAGGTTTTTGTTTGAAATTCCCATGGATTTTTTTACATATATTAGCATTTACCTGAGTCACTTTTACGGCCTTATTACACTTTCTAGATACAAAATCAGATTGGATTGTATAATTCTTTTCAAAAAATATCTCTTCAAAGTTTTCTAAAAAAAATACCCATATAAGTCAATATGCGTATAAGTCAAAATGCGTTTAAGTCAATATGCGTGAAAGAAATAAGTCATTTTGCGAGTAACCCATCATATCTAATAATTCGGTTTTCACCTATGGAAAGACGGATAAACGAGGATGGTTCGGTCACTAGTAAATAAATAAAAATGTACACGACTATGACGAACGTTACAATATATTAATTTAAACCTCTCTTTCTAGGTATTTTAACCATTGGGGACCCAAGCGTTGCTATGCTCGCGAAACAACACGGGTCGAGGGACAAATTGGGACACGCAAAAACAATTTTCAGGTATTATTTCACGGCAGTACGATCATTATTAAAATATTCTTTTGTAAGCTTAAATTGAGAGATTTTTATGTTTGCTCGCAATATTAAAGTGCGATAATTATTGGTCAATAAGTGCGTTTTTTTAGAATAGACTTTCATGTGTGAAAGTATGTGAAAGAAAGGGGTTAGTATCGTATTGACTGTATCTGCAAAAGCACTAAGACTGAATCTATGACTAGCTTTGCAAAAAGCTTATATCTTACAATGACTTTGTAGCAAAAAGACTAGTTATCAAAATAATCACATCGAGCCATAACTTTTCGTATGCTCGGCATATCATGGAGTAACAAAATTTTGACATAATGTATACCCGTTTTGACCCCCTCATGACATACCTTTTCGAATGAGAAACGCTTGTCATGAGGGGTGAAAGATACCTTATTCTTCAACTAATAATGCAAGGGAAAATACAGGGAAAGCTTAGCAGAGGCAGCAAAAAGACGTCCTGGTTGAAAAATTTAAGTGAGTGGTTTGGTTTAAGTTCCAAGCTCAAGATAGCATTAGTCATAGTAAGTAATATAGATTAGATAGTATTAGCCAAGCCAACATTAGCGGAGAAGCGGCACGTTAAGATGAAGAAGCTTAAAATTAATATTAAAATTCAAAGGGCAGCGAGCGCATTATTCAACCAAGAATTTTTTACCCACGCACAATATTTTTCCTACAATTTTATAATAATTCCAATATTGAAATTAATTACCTACCACGGCGAATTGGTACAGACAATCGAATAATATTTTTGGTAAATACAACGGGACGTTGATTAATTGATCGCGTTTCACTCAGGCCAGCTGATGTTCTACCAGCTATCTCTAGAGAGATAGCGTTGAAGGGTCAAAATACTCCATGTCAAGGGCCTCCTGTTACACCGACGCCTAAATTTAAAAAAATAATATGACATATTAAGAACCGCTCTGAAATTAATAAACAGAATATTATATATTTTATACTAGCTGCGGTGCCCGCGACTTCGTCCGCGAAAAATGTATGCAATATAATGCTTAACTATGCTAATGCTTGTAGTGTTTGTGTATGGACATAACTAATTCATAGTTATATACCTACACTATCTCGCGTTCATTCTATGATGGCAACACCGATGGCTGCAAAACCGGATGGTGGCCACACTGAGTTTTTCCGTAGGCTGCGAGCCCGAGTAGACGCATTGAAGTATAATGTACCTTAATGAGTAGACATGTGATTTTCCACATATTATTATACAGTGAATTACCGAGCCAGTGCCACTCATACACTACACACTTGTTGCTATGTAACTTTGGCCAGGTGTTTGCTTTTTATTCTATTTTAACCACCTGACAAGGGCTGCGGGTCGACGGTGGATCCAGAATGCTTCTGACCAGTCCTATTGGAAAGTTATGGGGGAGGCCTATGTCAAACAGTGGCTGAGATGATGATGAAAGTTATTTTAAGTTCTAAGTATAAAACGCTTGAAGAAAATAAAAGTGAATTAATTATACAGAGTATAATATTCAACTGTGTGATATGAGGCCATACTCTGAGTACTGACAAGAGGATGTCGCGGTCGGATCCTCTCGTATGCCGTCTCATGCATAATGATATAGTGTTAATAAAAAAATGTATACCAATACCAACCTTACCTATAACGATATATAGATTGTTCTATAAAAATATTATTTATCTACAGTTTAGTTCACGTTATTACAAAATTAAATTATACATAATATAATATAGCCAATCAGTAACCGGATTTTAGTTTTTAAACTTACTTTTTATTTAAATTATTTTTGTTTAGGTTTTATTAAAAAATATATAGAAATTATTCCCAATAGCATCTCAGCAAAACTGCGAGCAACAGCTAACAATATATAATAAATATACTAGCTACACCCTCCTGGCTTAACCCGAGTTCATAATAAAAACTATCCTATCTGTTGATTTGGAACCGAGCTATGCCGGGAGCGGGCCACTAGTTTATATATGTTACAGTTAAAACACGTTTTTAGATAGAACGCGTTTTCCCTAGTTAAAACTAGTTTTTACTAAATGCCTTTGTTAAAACTAGAAATACCTAGTCAAAACTAGAATTTACCACTGATATATTTGATTTTCAGATAAAACTAGTTGTCACTCCGAGCTTTAGTTAAAATTAGCACTAGAGAAACTAATTTGGGATTGAAAACAATTTATAGTTTAAAAAATAGTCATGTACCTAGTAAAAATAATAATCTTACACTAAAGGAACATTTTAGGGAATATCCACTTAAAGTAGTTGCTAAGGTGACAATATTAATTAAAAGTAAATAAAATAATCAAACAAACAGAACACAACCATAAAATTTAAAAAGGAACATTGTTAAGGAACATTGGTTAACATAACATACTTACAATAAAAAATAATCAAAAACCTTAAAATAAAAAAGGATGAGGATCTACTTATTATTGCAAGACAAACTATCGTGGCATTTTGAGTTACAATGGTAACCATTTTTCTTGCAGAGACAGGAACAGTTTCAACTGACTCGCTTTGGAAAAACGCGTTTTGTCTAGTAAGAACTAGTTTTAACTGATACTAAATTTTGAGTATTAGTTAATTCTAGTTTTAACAAAGCTATTTAGTAAGAACTAGTTCTAACTAGAGAAAACGCGTTCTATCTGAAAACTGGTTTTAACTGTAACATATACATATTATAGAGATTTGAAATTTGCTAGAAAATTTGCTTTCAGTTGATTCGACAGCAGCGATTTGTTTACCTACCTAATATATTATTAAAAACTACTGAACCGATCACCATGAAATTTTCATCGAATTAATATAAACTCTGCGAGCATGGAAACCGTCCCTTCATACTAGTTACCGTAAATTTTCGACGCCAAAATATGACAAATATAGAATATGACATAGAACGCAAGTATTAATACCTTCAAACTATTAGCATTTAAAAAGAAACTTTAATGATAACACGTCTCGGTTGCTATTAGGATGCACTTTGTATTTACGACATTTTATAAATAAGTTTATAAAAGTTCGATCATTTTTCAAAATTTGACATTAGATCAGACAGTTGATGGCTAATAAGCGGAGATGTTTCATGCAAGAGTCAACAATCATTTTTGTGTAATAAAATTTAATTCTTTTTTCAAGTATATAATAAGAAAAAAGTTAACAACGAGTAGAAGTAGTTATTCATAAATACAAAATATTCTACTTCGAAAAATTCAAAATTCGAGATAATTCGAGATATACAATAAATTATTAATTATTTCAGAATTAAATTTGATATTTGGTCAAAGTAGAGGATAGATAATAAAATATTAGAAGTATGCATTGTGATACTTTTAAGAATTTTGTAAACGCAGATAGAAGTGAAAACTTCTATTTTTCCAATTTTAAAGTTATAAATATCATTATACACATACACACACACGATACAATCCAATCCACCAATCCAAGCGGGCTTGAGTTCAAATATTCCCTAATATTCCCTATTAATTCAGTATCACCGACCCCAGCCTGATGGTTCACAAAACGTGCCTAAAGATGTTTTCACTTCAATAAATCTTTGTATCTTTTTCAATAATCTTTTTCCAGCTGAAAATGAAAATAGGAACTCGAAAACTAAATAATATATTAGTAATAATTATAATTATAATTATAATTATAATTTATTTATTTATATTACTTTTTTATATATGTACGTATATTTATTCTCT
The DNA here is from genome assembly GCA_918317495.1 of Synanthedon vespiformis. NCBI lineage: Eukaryota > Metazoa > Arthropoda > Insecta > Lepidoptera > Sesiidae > Synanthedon > Synanthedon vespiformis. Next base: position 4,862,163 of record OU906969.1, read on the forward strand.
TATATTTAGTCCCTATAATAAAATAAAATATAATCTTAATAAATTGCATTAGATCATTTGGCATAATGACATCCTTAACAAAGAATATGAGATATTTTAATTTTAAGGTTTTGTATAGCAAACGGTGTACTTTTATGTGAAAAGTGATCCCATTAGCCTTGAGATAATGGGACGAATTATTTTTGCACCACTTGACAACACACGAAGGCATGTTGAATAAAATAAACTATTTTTTAAAAATCTCTTTGACAGCGTTTAGACGTCCGCACTTGACAATGTGGCAAAATGAACTAATTCAAGTCGCGGCTTAGTATTTCAAGCCCTGCCCACCCCGGCTCAGCTGTCGAGGGGTCATATTGAGACGCTAACAATATTTCCAGTATTTTTCATTTCGCTGGAAATTTTGTATACAGCGTACAGTTTGGAGATGTTTCATTATTCGAGTCCAATCTGTCATATTATGCAGTAGAACTATGTAGTTGAATTTTTTTTGTCCAAACTGTTCTATTGTAGAACAATTAGTAGAACAGTTTGGAACAACCCTATTAACAACACTTTAACAAATTTATAAACTCACCTAGCTCCGAACCGCACACGCGAGGGATGATTTCCAAGATGGCCGAGCAAGAAGAGTCCTCGAAGCACAGCTGCCTCGCCAGTAAGCAGTTCAAGATGGCCATCGTACCCTTTAGACCGGGCGCTGAAAAGATGAGAGCGGATATTTTAAGCAGGACACATTTCTAATAACATATATTACGGTTAAGTATACGAGATACAACTTTTGATAATTGGACGAGTGGTTAAAGTTGTCGCCCTACATAAAGACTCAAAAATATTTTATCGAGTCGAGTCAACATAAAACACTCATCATGCACACACTATCGCACAATGTGTTTAATGTATACGTCTGAAGGTAATATACAGGCTGCCTGTATATATATATATATATATATATGTAAGTATGTACGTTTAAAACCATACTCACTACTAATATTGTAAATGTGAAAGTAACTCAACAGAGACAAACATGTCTGATTGATCATCATGAAATTTTGCATACAAGAAAGGACCTTTCAACTAGAAAACAAAAGTACCATTCTTAAGGGATCATCTATACTAATAATACATATAATCGATTTCGTAACTATGTGTATTTTGGTCCAACTTAAAATATAGGATAGTTGTAATTTCGAACCCGGCCGAAGCCTAGCGCGTAGCTAGTTGATCATATATTTTTTATTTCTTGGCGCGGACAAAGTCGCGAGCACTAACTAGTTTGGCGATGAAAACCACAAACCAATTTTGGTCCGCATTAATATAAAGGTACCCGTATTTAGTGCATGTCTCTTTTGTTAATGCAATTAGCGTTTCATCGCGAAATACGAATTTATTCGTATAAATGCGGCCAACCTGAATATATGAACGATTTGAAAATAGCTTCGCGCTTGTAAATTCAGTATCGATCTGCAAAATGCAGCGAACGTCGAGAAGCCTCGAATAATCTAGACTCTTCGAAATCTGTTCACAATAATACACGAACTCCTCGGATGTTAAATTCAAAATTCATTTTTTTAATGTTAAAGTCAACAGACAGACTAACAACCCACTCTATTGTAGGTGGCTCTGGCTACCGTCGCCCAACAATACAAGCAACACCTCAGGTGCTAAGTGCACTGCATACCGAATAAAATTTAGTACCTATAAGGCGTTTTTTTTATTTATTTTTTATATTAAGGTAAGGTCGACACACAGGTTGACGGTCCACTTGATGGTAGGTGGCTACCATCGCCTATAACACAAGCAACGCCATAAGTGCTACAAGTGCGCTGCCGACCATAGAAGGATTAAATATAAGGGATAAGGGAGGGATGGGGTAATGGGCTCTGGCATCCCTTACTCACACACCGAAACACAACAGCACATAATGCTGTTATTTCACGGTGGTATTCTGTAAGGTGGTGGTTACTGCCGCCAGAAGGGCTGCCCTAATGACTGCGAAACGCAGTGTGCTATAAGGCGTTAGCTACATTATCAGCGAGTAACCCTAGGCGTTCAATACTAATAATAAATCTGTAAGGGATGGTCGATGGAATAATTTACTTTGTTTTCAGAAATATCGTGTATATAGACTCTATACATGATACTGAAACTAAATTGACCATTTTCACAATTTTTTTCTGTATATATGTATGTTCCTCCATCACTCTTAAACGAATTAACTGATCCTAATGAAACTTGGTAGATAAACATATAGACGTACGGGACACAGGATATAAGTATAGGCTACTTTTTCTTTTTTCAACGCAGATAAAGTCGCAGGCACCAGCTAGTCTATACTAATATTATAAAGAGGAAAGATTTGATTGTTTGTTTGTTTGTATAGAATAGGCTCCGAAATTACTGGACCGATTTGAAAAATTCTTTTACCATTAGAAGCCGACATTATCCGTGATGAACATAGGCTACTTTTTACCGCGGGAAAATGCTTCATTCCTACGAGAAATCTAAAATAAAAGCGGGAGTTAGCGCCATCTATCCAAAATACGGTAGATGGCGTTTTATACTTTTCTTCGTCGGACGAAGTCGCGAGCACCAGCTAGCATTTTATAAAGTTACGCCGGCGAAGTCGCTTGCAACAGTTAGTCGTAATTTTCTAAAACACCTGCTGGATTTTGATAGGGTTTATACTACTTAATAGAAAATTTTAAATTCGCAGATATAATAAATTTCATAATATCTCAACAGTTTTGTAAATAGAGGCTGACAACTTTACTGGTTACCTACATTAATTAATTAGAAACGCAGAGTTATTTTTCATTGACTTCATTAAAACATTTTTAAGTGTAACACTTTTTAGGTAATCTAATATAAATAGAATAATAAAATCGTAAAAGAGAGAACATTTATTGTTTTAATGTTAAAAGTGTATTCTTCATCTAAGGTTAAAAATAACAGCGAGTTAAAGAAAAATACTGCAATAGAAGTTGTTGTGTTTTCAAAACAATAGAAAACATTTTCTGTAGTCGTAACATTAATATTAGGTACACTACTTGGGCATTCGTTTACAACATTGCTATTACTGGCCCATTGTGTATGGATGTGACTGTTAAAAGATCTTTAAGGTAATACAAATCAGATTTGCTCCATACAAACGTAGAATGCTTATTACTCCGCTGTTTTATGTTTAATATACAAAAGTAAGCATGATACCGATTTATCTTGTCGTTAACTAGGTTCGTATGCATACAAAATTTAAAAAAAAGTATTAATTTAAAAGATATGATCCTTGAAAAGTCCATATTTAACACAAGTTTTAATGCAACTTTGAGGGTGATTAACTCAATCCAGTGTACAAAAGCTCCAAAATATTTTGCATACAAACATTGATTAGTCATTCAAGAGTTCAAATAACTTTACACGAAATAGATATATGCAGTAGTTTTGTCACAAAGAGTATACGCCCAAGTATCTGTTTATGATTTTATTTTTTGGTATGAATCATTGTGCATCTCAGTCGAGTGCTCTTCCCGCGCTTTGTGCTGTGTGAGACAGGACGCATTTTAGCTATGAGACTGATGAGTTCCGACTTGTTTCACCTTAAAGACGAAATTCCATTAGATGGACTCAGAAGATGAGCAACGTCAAAGGATTGGTTATAATTGGCTGAAAGCAGATTCCATTTCCCTATTCCTTATCCTCAATCCCACTATGGCTGGCAGCGCACTTACAGCACCTTTAGCGTTGCTCGTATTACATTACGTTACGTTAGGTTACGTTAGGTTACATTACATTACATTACATTCGTAATGTAAGGTCGTGCCTAATGAAGTTTTCCCTTCAAAAATGTTATGAGATTTAATTAATTTAACAACGCCTAAATTGGCGCAATCAAGAACAGTTTATGACTAATTTGCTGTCTATCAAACTAAATTACGACTCATCACAAATAGTATAAAACGATTAGCACTTCTTTATTTATGCAATAAAACTGTCAAACTGTCAAAAGTAGTTATAAGAACTAAAGAAAATTCATCTTTCATAAAATGATTCAACAAACTTACTTGATTACACAAAGCAAAGTCTGATAAATTCTGCAGAATAACTTTTCTTTATCGCGCAAATTCTTCTTTTGCATGAAACCAATTTATAACATCATTATTTATTAGCTTTTTTAATAATAAACGCGTTTAGTTCCATACGCGTTAGCTGTTTAATAATTTTAACTAATCTATAACTATACATTTTGTGTTGGATGGTTCATTTATAGAGGAAGGCTTTAGGCTATAGAGAACGCGGACGAAGTCGCGGGCACGAGCTACTGTACAATTGTACATAATATAAAAGTGGGATGTCAATAAACTTTATAGATAGTAATTTATATTTCTTTTTCTAATTGATGTACCTATATATTTTTCTAGCTTTTTGAGATACTATCCATTTGACGACCTTAACAAGTAAAGTCTTTTGAAATCACATATGAATTACTTCAATTCAATATATTTGTAAACGTGTTTGGGGATTCTAACACTAATATACATGTACTTGAATGAAACAAGTTTTCAGTACTTATTTCATTTAAAGTTGTTCTGTTGAGTAAATTACTGAAAGGCAACTTTGAGCTTGTTTACACGCAGATGGAGATGATGTTAATTACTGCGTGGTGAGTATAAACATTATTTAAAAGTTTATAAGGCTTTTTCTATATCAAGGTCGACAGACAGGGTGACGGTCCACTTGATGGTAGGTGGCTACTAATAACGCCACAGGAGTTGCATGCCGACCATAGACCATAGTGCCGACTATAGTAGGATTAAGCATAGGAGATTAGAATGGGATAGGGAAATGGGCTCTGGCATCCCTTACTTGCTCACCGAAATACAACACACACTTTTACTCGCTAACCGAAACACAACACACATGACACTGTTATTAACACAACACACATACTACTCGCTTATCGAAACACAACACATACACTTACTCGCTTACCGAAACATAACACACATGACACTGTTATTAACACAACACACATACTACTCGCTTATCGAAACACAACACACACACTTACTCGCTCACCGAAACATAACACACGTGACACTGTTATTAATACAACACACATACTACTCGCTTATCGAAACACAACACACACACACACTGTTATTAACACAACACCGAAACACGTCACACCACTTACTCGCTCACCGAGTTTGACGTATCTGTGTGTCTGTGATATCGTAACTCCCAAACGGATGGATCGATTTTAGTTCTTAGCTATAATTTATGAAGACCTTCATTCCATTTCCAATTAACAGAGGAATTTCACTAACTTCCACAGGTTTGATTGATATTAAATTTGGTATACTGTTACTTCTGTGGTATGACCATACCTTGGCCTGATGCGCATCAATCAAGTAGTCTGCGGAATACCCAACTCCTTAACAACTTACAGCAGATATTATGGCGTGTTTGGGCTCAACAGAAAGTCGAAGGTTAATTCATAATTTTAATTATATCTAGTAGAATATTTATATATTATGTAGAATTAAAATTTTTACTGACACAAATGATTGTGCTCATTATATATTCTGTGGGGAACAACTGGTTAAAATATGAAGTGTAATAAATTTTTAGCCTTTGTTATATGTAACGACGACACGCTTGCTATACCTAGCTCATTACGAACAGTCAGCACTAGCCGGTTATGCAACTGCAGATGCTTGGAGAGAAAGGGGTAGTAGAGGCGAGGGGTGTGATAAAATATTCAGTATGCGTCCGTCGTTGTACCAAAAGGGAGTTGGGGATGAGGAAAAACCACTTATTTAGAGCCTGGTACTTTAATGTTGAGCAATCCTGAATATGACTGGATATACATGTAATCCGTAGCTTTTATTATAAGACTAGGCTGCGCAGTGGCTTCGCTCGGGTGCAACTTTGTAAGTCAGTATACATAATACGGGCGATGACATAAGCTGATGCCTGCGAAAAAATGGATTATTCCCAGTTAATACGCCTGAAAAAAATTTTGTTCAACTTCTTGTTCTTAGATTGTTAGTGCCCGCGGCTTCGCCCGCGTTGAATATTTAGCCTGTCCATCCTTAAAAATTTTATATTTTTTTTTTAATGATACGAATGTTTGGTCTTATAACGTCAGAGTTTCACAATGTCAGTTTCAGGGCAGTTTCATAATGTCATACAAAAAAAATCCATGATCCCATAGGATCCTAGTTAGGAGGTACACATTCGTCAGATTCCGCTTTCGTCAATAAATTTATGAAAATTTAGTTCGCTTTGGTCAGAGAAAAACGTGTGAGCCAAGTGGAGGGAGGCCCATATAACCTCTTCTGGGCGAGTCCACTAGGATCCCCTAACTCCTCCTCAGGGGATCCTGTTGAACCACCCAGGATCCCCCTGAATACTAATACAAGTTGTGTCCACCTGGAATGTGACCCTTTATCCATATTCATAGTGATTATCATTTTGAATTAAAATAAAAAGCTAAATTATTTATCAAATATTTAATACACATATATAAAGTAAAAGAAAAAAACAATGTCATTTCTAACACCCAAAACAAATCTATTTCCTTACAGTGACATTAAAACAAAATATTAAATAAAATAAAAGGGTTTCCATTCTTGTAAACCCAAAATAAAAGTTGATGTCTAATCCCCTTCATCACCACCTTCTTCCTCTTCATCAAATTCGCCTTCTTCCTCTGCTGTAGCATCTTGGTACTGCTGATACTCGGAGACTAAATCATTCATATTACTTTCGGCCTCCGTAAATTCCATTTCATCCATTCCTTCTCCAGTGTACCAGTGCAGGAAAGCCTTACGCCTAAACATAGCTGTAAATTGTTCCGAAATACGCTTGAACAATTCTTGAATAGCCGTAGAGTTGCCAATGAATGTTGCAGACATTTTCAAACCACGAGGGGGGATGTCGCATACGGCAGTCTTCACATTGTTAGGAATCCATTCAACAAAATAAGAAGAATTCTTGTTTTGTATATTCATCATCTGTTCGTCCACTTCTTTCATTGACATACGACCCCTGAATACGGCTGCTACAGTTAAATAACGTCCGTGGCGTGGATCGCAAGCGGCCATCATGTTTTTGGCATCAAACATCTGCTGAGTCAGTTCCGGCACAGTTAGGGCCCTGTACTGCTGGCTTCCTCTGGATGTCAATGGCGCGAATCCGGGAATGAAGAAGTGTAGCCGAGGAAACGGTACCATGTTTACTGCCAATTTCCTCAAATCTGCGTTCAGTTGGCCGGGAAATCTCAGACAAGTGGTGACTCCAGACATCGTGGCAGAAACCAAATGGTTTAAGTCACCGTAGGTCGGAGTGGTCAGCTTTAGTGTGCGGAAACATATGTCGTACAATGCTTCATTGTCGATACAATAAGATTCATCAGTGTTTTCTACCAGCTGATGCACAGATAATGTTGCATTGTATGGTTCCACTACTGTGTCGGACACTTTTGGGGAAGGCACTATGCTAAATGTATTCATAATACGATCCGGATACTCCTCTCGAATTTTCGATATAAGTAGTGTTCCTAATCCGGCGCCTGTGCCACCTCCGAGGGAATGAGTCAATTGGAAACCTTGCAAGCAATCGCATCCTTCAGCCTCTTTTCTAACCACGTCCAAAACTGAGTCTACTAATTCAGCGCCTTCCGTATAATGTCCCTTTGCCCAATTATTGCCTGCACCAGACTGACCGAACACAAAGTTATCAGGACGGAAGATTTGTCCGAACGCTCCAGAGCGCACTGCGTCCATGGTGCCAGGTTCAAGATCAACCAATACTGCGCGTGGCACATATTTGCCGCCTGTGGCTTCATTGTAGTATACATTGATGCGTTCTAGTTGAAGGTCTGAATCTCCATGGTATGTACCAGTTGGATCGATTCCATGTTCGTCAGATATCACTTCCCAGAACTGTAAAATATAGATAAAGTCAGCTTTAATTATATTTAATATAAATAAAAAAATTGAACTTTTCATATCTTGTTATATTCTGAAAATGCAATAAACACAAATGAAAAAAAAAATATAAAAAATAAAAGTATATTTCAAAATAATCTTCAAAAAAAAGAAGAAAAACATTGCAATATAAAATATAAAAATACACACAACTATGTAAAATAATAAAAAAATACAACCATTTAAAAATACAGTATGTATTTATAAAAAAGATTCAAGTCTAGTCTCCTTCATCACCACCCTCTTCTTCTTCGTCAAATTCACCCTCTTCTTCAGCTGTTGCATCTTGATATTGCTGATATTCAGATACCAAGTCATTCATGTTACTTTCAGCCTCAGTAAACTCCATTTCATCCATGCCTTCACCAGTATACCAGTGCAAAAAAGCTTTCCGTCTAAACATGGCTGTAAACTGCTCAGAAACACGTTTAAATAGCTCCTGGATAGCTGTAGAATTGCCAATGAACGTTGCAGACATTTTCAAACCACGAGGAGGAATATCGCATACGGCAGTTTTTACATTATTAGGAATCCATTCGACAAAGTAGGAAGAATTTTTATTTTGTACATTCATCATTTGTTCATCCACCTCCTTCATTGACATTCGACCCCTAAATATTGCAGCTACAGTCAAATATCTTCCATGTCGAGGATCACATGCAGCCATCATGTTCTTGGCATCAAACATTTGCTGTGTTAATTCTGGTACAGTTAAGGCTCTATATTGCTGGCTCCCTCTTGATGTTAATGGAGCAAATCCGGGAATGAAGAAATGTAGGCGAGGAAACGGTACCATATTTACCGCCAATTTCCTTAAATCTGCGTTCAATTGGCCGGGAAATCTAAGACAAGTGGTGACTCCAGACATAGTCGCAGAAACTAGATGGTTCAAATCACCGTAGGTCGGAGTTGTCAGCTTTAGTGTACGGAAACATATGTCATATAACGCTTCATTATCGATACAGTATGATTCGTCAGTGTTCTCTACTAGCTGATGTACAGAGAGTGTCGCATTATAAGGTTCCACAACCGTATCAGATACTTTCGGGGAAGGTACAACACTGAAAGTGTTCATAATACGATCTGGGTATTCTTCTCGAATTTTCGATATAAGTAGGGTACCTAATCCTGCACCTGTGCCACCTCCGAGGGAGTGAGTCAGTTGGAAACCTTGCAAGCAATCGCATCCTTCAGCTTCTTTCCTGACCACGTCGAGAACAGAGTCTACCAATTCAGCACCTTCGGTATAGTGTCCTTTTGCCCAGTTGTTACCTGCACCAGACTGACCAAACACAAAGTTATCTGGTCGGAAGATTTGTCCAAATGGTCCAGAGCGTACAGAGTCCATGGTTCCAGGTTCAAGGTCGACCAAAACTGCTCGAGGCACATATTTGCCGCCTGTGGCTTCATTGTAGTATACATTGATGCGTTCTAGTTGAAGGTCTGAATCTCCATGGTATGTGCCAGTAGGATCGATTCCATGCTCGTCAGATATCACTTCCCAGAACTGAAAATTGCAATCACGATCATGTCACATTTGCACTAACCAACTAAACGTTACAGTTTAACGTTTTATAATCGTTGTTAAATATTATTTTAGATATAAAAAATAATGGGAGAATTAATAATGTTTTATTGTATTCTTCAATATTTACCTATTAAATGAAGTCCACACGGCTCAATCTTATTCTAGGTACGTTAAAAATGTCTTCACATTAACCGTCACCGTTGCTTTGGTAACTAAACAATTTCTACTCGGATTTCCTCGAGCTCTTCGCTTATAAATCTCGAATATCTTCAGCTATTTACGAATCCCCAGGTTTTCGCGACAGCTACTGAATATAGTGACGCAACCTATTTAAATATCAGGTAGTTTCCAACGATTTGCTTAAAGGTCGTGAAAGTATGTCGCAAATAAATACATATTTAGTGTTTTACAAAAAACGACGCGCGTTAACATAAATACACAAACCATACAGAATACAGAAATACGTATTAAAAAGAGGGAGTTTAATTTCGCTAAGTCGTGAATTGAAATGATAGAATTGTTCTCACAATGATAATAGATATGATCAGAAAAGTAATGAGCCGGATGGACTATTTTTGCAAAATATTCAATATTTACCTTTGCACCAATTTGATTGCCGCATTGTCCGGCCTGTATATGCACTATTTCCCTCATATTTTCTAAAGAACTTCGATACTTAAATAAAAAAACCTAAATTTATTTCAGACTATTTCGACTTGATACCAACTCGACCTACTAGACTAGACAGATGAAAAACAAGGGAAAATTGTGGAATTCTGAATTCGTGAATTTAAAAATACGTTCGTTTGATGCATTGTTTCCGGCCAGTCCGTTCTATTTGTGAGTGTCAACCTTTTCGATATGAAAAGATTTAAAAAGCAGATATTCCCAATAATTCGCTGTACGAATATAAAGATATTTGTATCGAATTTTGAGTACTTATTAGTAATTACTTTATCATTAGAAGCCGACATTATCCGTGATGAACATAGGATACTTTTTACCGCGGGTAAATGCTTCATTCCTACAGGAAATCTAAAATAAAAGTAAAATAGGCTTGGCCCGGGAGATAGCGCCATCTATCCAAAATACGGCACCTTTTATGCTTTTATGATGACCTTTTATACTTTTCTACGAGGACGAAGTCGCGAGCACCAGCTAGTAGTATATAATTTACAACAGCTAGTATTATATAAATAAAAGAGTTTTGGCATTTAAACATTACTGGAGGGCTGCTGAATATTTTTAGATCAATTTGTTCTTATTTTGGACTAATCTATTTCAGTCAAATGTCGCGTCTGGCGTCAAAAGTTGCTATCAAAGCTTTTACCATAGAATTAGTAATGACGTGAGGTTGAGTGAGACCGAATAAAAATTTTATTTGTGAAAATATTACACAAAAATAAAAAATAAAACAATAAAAGATCGTGAAATGTTAATAGTGTGAATAATATGAGTTGGAGTGTTATAAAGTCAGTCCGATTATACTGAAATTTTACTTTTACTAATATACTGAACTAATGTCATCATCATCATCATCATCATCATCATCATCATCATCATCATCATCATCATCATCATCATCATCATCATCATCATCATCATCATCTTCACCATCATCATCATCACCATCATCATCATCATCATCATCATCATCATCACCACCACCATCGCCATAATTATCCAACACTGTTACAGATGGCATGGTTAGTTTTCGACCGACGAAAACGAAAAAACAAAAAGGAGGAGGTACTCAATTCGACGCGTATATATACGAGTATATATTTATTTATTTATTTTATATACGATCACGCATAACTTTTGACAGGGTGGTCCGATTTTGATAATTCTTTTTTTATTTGAAAGGGTGCACCCCCGAGGAGGTCCCATTTTAATTTGAAAAAAAAAATTCCAACCCTAAGGGTAGGAAAACACTGGATGATTGATTGTTCACTCACCGATTGTAGCGTATAACCACGCATAACTTTTTACAGAGTAGTCCGATTTTGATAATTCTTTCTTTAATGGATAGAGTATACCTCGAAGTCGGTCTTGTATAAATTTGGAAAAAAAATTCTTACCCTAAGGGTGGGAAAATGGGGTGGGAAAATTAAAAATTAAGCATGTAGTAAATATTAGATTATAGCCACAAAAAACATGAAATAAAACTTTATAACAAAAAATAAAACCGCCGAAAAAACTGAAAAGCATATAATAATCTTATTATCATTTTACCTAAGTAATTTTGAGTCGGCGCCAAACAAGCAAAAATTACGTAAAGAGTGATGCGCGGCATAATATAAATGTGATTATACGCTTTCACGCAAAAACTACTGAACCGATCACCATGAAATTTTGCATACACGTTGTCTGGGACACCAGAAAGGACATAGGTTACCTTTCATCGTTCAACGTGGACGAAGTCGCGGGCACCAGCTATTTAAATAATATTTCAAAGTAAAATCTGGTATGTTGAAATATCGTCATCTATGGAAAGTATACCTACTCTTAATTACTTCTTAAGTAAAATGCGAATTACTGTGAAGGTAACATCCAATGGTGTCGATTGAGTCAGATAAACATATCTGTCTATGAAACTATTAACACATATAATAATATATATCACTAATTGTAGTACGCCAAATTTAATTTCAATCATGATATTCAACTATCAGTAATATATTTGTTCCGATCTCAATGAATTCACAAACGAGCGCTATCGAATGAATTTTGAAACCGTTTTCATGTATGGAGGAATCCATCCATAAAATTATGTATACATATTTGTATTAAATTTCAATGAATATAGTCAATGGTTGATAAGAGTTTGTCTTTTTTTAATGAATTGGTTCAATAATTTTCAATGCTTATTAATAAGCAGCTTGGATTCGAATGTGGCTTGGCTACAAACTAACCAGGAGACGCAGATTCGAATTTCGTCCAGGCCTTTACAAAGGGGAGGGAGTGTTGAGAGGATCCTTTATCCTACATAAAATATTATATTTATTTATATTATCTACTACTTAGCTGGCGCCCGCGACTTCGTCCGCGTTGAGAAAGAAAAAGTAGGCTATCCCGTGTCCTGTACGTTTAAATGTTTATCTACCAAATTTCATGAAAATCAGGTAATTCGTTTAAGACTTATGGAGGAACATACATACATACATACATTTATTTATTTATTTACAACATACATACATACATACATACATACATACATACATACATACATACATACATACATATCTATACTTACAGATTTATTATTAGTAGTGATGATTGATACATGTTATAAAATAAATTCTCGTCTCTCTCTTTCTCTCTCTCTCTCTTGAGAAATATCTTGAGAAATACTAATTACCTATATTTGTTCCTATAATATATAATTGAATTGAAAAGCCACAGATGTTATTCACACTACAAGTCCTGAGGGTAGTGTTTCAACTAGAATTCAAACTAATACCGAAGGCATCTATTTCAAAGCAGTGAAAGTTGTTTTAGTTAGAGATACAGCTTAATAGGGTCAAAAGTACAGTCTGATTCAAAATATTAGTTCCTTTTTTATTTTAAGGATGGCAGGCATACTAAAACGGTCAGTTTGATGGTAAGTGGTTACCAAGTGTTTCTACCATGTGAGGTTAAAGGAAAATGGTGATAATAGGGATTTACGAAAAACTACTGACGTTACTACGGCTACAGTGGCGCCTAATTTTTATATTTTTAAATACTTAATCCTTCGAGAACTTATCATTCTTTTCAGGAGAAAAAGTGTCCTATATGTTAATCGAGGTAATGAACTATCTGTGTGTCAAATTTTCTCCAAATCCGTTGAGCCATTTTTGAGTAAATCCACTTTCTATCTCATTATTTATTCCAGCGAGATAATAATGCAACAGTATAAAAATATAAACAAAATCTCTCGGCCTATCCAAATGAAGCTTTGAGCTTTAATCATAAGAAATTACTCGAACTTTGATACGAAATATGAAAACGCTCCACATATCAAAGATTTTATCAAAGAGAATAATATAGAATATTGTAGTATTTTTTTATTTCAAAATTTAAATAAAATTTTTCAGTGAATTAGTCTAGCGAGTATACAGAGGCCTTGAATAGTGGATGAGTCCGTAGGCAGATCCACCTTTTGAGTCCGCCGCTTTTTACATATAACTTATATAGAGTTGATATCTTTTTTACTATAAATGTGTGAGGACAGGCGGATGTTAGTGAAATGTAAACCTATGTTATTCCTTATTCCTTCTATTTTAATTTATTCTATTTTAATTTCTGTTCCATTTTCAAAGGTCGGAACGACACAATCCTTACTTACTAATATTATAAATGTGAATGTTTGTTTGTTTTGTTAAAACTATTACTGAACCGATCACCGTGAATACTACATTGTTGCTAGTATTGTGTAATTCAAATAAAATATATGAATACTCACTAGTAAGTAAACTAAAGCAAAGCCAACGCGAGAACGCAAAGAATGTAAACAAACCTTCTAGGGTTGTCTAGATGGCTTCCTATTCCGCGAAAGAGATAGAGCCAGCCTCTTTATGTGGAGGAAAAGGACAGAGGTCCGGGTTTGGTTACATTGTTTGCGTTTTATACTTGGCTTGCCTATACACTAGTACATTCTAATTGACTCATTAAAAAGTAGGAATTATACCTACGGCGGTGTAATACGTCATGATGTTGCATATTATTCTACGGCAGCATATTGTAAAAACAAGATTTTGTAAGAAAAATATAATAAAAAACGGAGGCAGTCATGAGGACAGCCGACAGAAGTGAAAACTTAAAACTAAGCGTCGAACGCAAACACATACAATCGGATATAATATGCAATGTGTTGGCGTGATCGCGAACGTAGACAGCTGCGCGCGGCTAACTATTAGCATTAGCATGTTGCTGACGCTAACCGATACATTTTTCCCTACCCAAAGTCGTATAACGCGGCTATAGAAGTTTTCACTTCAAAAATTAACATCTCTGTGTAAATATTACAGCACTCTAATGTCATTCTAAAAGTCGTCGAGACCGGCGCAAAAGCCAACCAACTGATGTGTAAATGATGTGCCAACTATATCTGTCCCGTTCACACATTAGTGGATTGTTATCAATCCATCTCTTTCTTACATGTTTGCCACATGACCTTTGTGCTAGGGTCGGTGTTTGTAATAAATTACTGTGAGGTAAATCCTTTACTTACTTCAAATGTAAAGTTTTAATAACTTGGAGTGAAAGTTTTTCGGCCAGAAATTTGGATGCCCTATTCCTGGTTAATTGAAGCAATTTATTTGACACGCAAAATGTCTTTTGATAAGGTAAACGAATTAGGTGAGTACTTATATAATTTGATGATCTTTTATTGGACATTTTAAAAACTTTCTCTCCGAGAATAAAATATTTTTGTTCATTATTATAGAGACGGCATATAAAGGCGGATTTGTTTATGAGAAAATATCAATAACAAAGAAAATAATACAGAAAAAAAAACATTTCTGACACTAAATAATTTCTGACAAAAATTAATTCTTATGATGAAGCCTTTCGATCGGTATGATAAAGCTACAGGGTAATTGTTTTTCTCGTGTAGCGTGTTCGATTCCCAGTTCAACCATGTAATTATTTAAAAATCTATGTATGCAGTTTAAATTGTTTTTTAAATTAAAATAATGTCTTCTTTCAATAAAATGTTCCATCTACAATATTCAAGGTACTTTCTACTAGATTTGCCAGATTTGTACTGAGGCCGCAAACTGGCTACTATTGCGCGAGTAACTGAGTTGCTTTGCCAGATTTGTACTGAGGCAGCAAACTGGCTACTATCGCGCGAGTAACTGAGTTGCTTTGCCAGATTTGCACTGAGGCCGCAAAATGGCTACTATGGCTACTATCGCACACGTATACGTTAAGCTTCTTTATAGTTGCTTGCGACAACTTCGCGACTGCACAGACGCTGGAGCGATTGTTTTTGTTGCTTTAGCAAATGATTTTAAGACGGAAATGATGGCTCTAGCTACAGAAATAGTCGCTTGTGCAACAGTTCTGTCGACGTACGACGGGACAGTATGTGTGCGGATAGTTTCAGCAACCAAAAGTGAGCTACTATCGCTTAATGTGCGATCTACCTTAATATTAATGAGACGATATAAGATATAAACCGAACACAATCCCTGAATGCTATGCACTTTATTAATTAAGGCCGTAATGTTTTGTAGGTTTCCGAAGAGCGATCTGGATCTGTTCATATCTGATTTAATCAGCTAATGCGTTTCATAAAAGGCCCTTTGGAGTTTGCGTCAGATAGCGACCACATGTGAAATGTGACTTAACATTATAGCAACAGAACAGGAACTCCAATATAATTCATTCCTTTTAAATATTTTAGTCTTATCAACTTGGAAAAAAAAACTAAATATTACTCTGTCTTCACCGTTTCATGGTACATGTGTGACATAAATAATTAAGGCTAATCTATAGAGCCAAAATCGAGTAATTTAATACTAGTTATTTAGCGCCATCTTTTATTTACTTTCTTTAAAAAGGTTTTAGTGTTTATTTATTTTTTCAAATACAGCGAATTTATGGTAAAAAATATTGTTCAACAAAGCGATGGATAATCCGTGCTTATCCTACTGGTACTCTGGATTTGAATTAAAAGTTAACCAATTTCACCATGCCGTCTCTAGTAGCGAAAGGCGGGGCGATTCTTCGCTCTGTGGTTGGCCTAGTAGATTCAAAGGCTCGAATACCCCGGCCTTAAGAAAATATAATCTGATATGTAGAGTTTAATAATTCAAAAAATGACCGTTACCTTTGATTGATAATAGTAATGATTGTTAAGGGTGGAAGATGTGACCAGAGATAAGCTTGTTAATGTCAGCTTGGCGTGTCGGAGTATATTTCGCTTAGTGCTGCTTTTGAAACAGCTTCACGCAACACCAATTTATTGTATCTTTTTAAATATTTCAGTGGGCATTGTCGATGCTGCGTTTTAAGGTCAAATAACATTGCTTTAAAATAAGTTAAGTATGAAGAGTTCGGTGTGAATGACTCCACTAAAATCTATATCTATACTAATATTATAAAGAGGAAAGATTTGATTGTTTGTTTGTATAGAATAGGCTCCGAAACTACTGGACCGATTTGAAAAATTCTTTTACTATTAGAAGCCGACATTGTCCGTGATGAACATAAGATACTTTTTACCGCGGGAAAATGCTTCATTCCTACGGGAAATCTAAAATAAAAGTAAATACTATCGGCTTGGCCCGGGAGATAGCGCCATCTATCCAAAATACGGTAGATGGCGCTTTATACTTTTCTACGCGGACGAAGTCGCGAGCATCAGCTAGTATCAAAATAAAATTGTGTCAGCCACAATTTTATTCTTCCTTTTTTGCTCCGGTAAATTCACTTTGGCGAATCTGTCACTAAACTCATAGTAAGTAGTAAAATATAAAATTACAAAATAGGTTCAGTTATGATGGTTATTTTTTTACAGTTTAATATCTTCTGGAGAGCACAGTTTCTTTGAAAGGTATCTTGTAAGAAACTTCATAGGAACCTCAGCTGTAAGCTGTATCTATAATAAATAAGTGTAGTTTTTGTATTTACCTATGAATTAACTGATTTTCATGAAATTTGGTAGATAAACATTTAAATTGAATTGAATTAAAATTGGATTAAATTGAATTGAATTGAAATTAAAATTGTTAAATTAAAATTGAATAGAATTTAATTGAAATTAAATTAAATTGATTATTCAATTCAATTGTTGAATTGAAATTAAATAGCATTTAATTGAAATTATATTAAATTGTTAGGTCGAACGCCTATTGTCCAATTATTTTTTCATCTTTCATTAACTTAAAAAAATACCTAATTATTTATATATAAATTTCATTATTTATTATTATAATCTTTGAACTTTCATTCTAACGAGTCTCTGAATCTGATTTCTTTATAGATTCGGAAAAAAATCAATATGCAATTAAATGGATATACCTACTCAAAAATTAATTAAGATGATTTTGGCGTTCAACCAGTAATTGCTTGCAAATCTAATTACAAACATGACAGTTTCATGTCAAAGTTTGACATTTGAATTGTATAGCTCCCATTCAACGTATAGAGTATTTGCTTTGTGTATTATTTTATGGCTGTAGGGTTATTAGATCCCAGTGGAATCTTGAGTAGGTACAAAATTCAGTTATGCTTGTAACAGCAATCACGTATTTACAATTGGAAATCTATATATGTACAATTGTACATTGTACACAAAGCTTGAAAATCCATCGAAATAAATATATTTTTACGAGTTGGAATCTGTTTCATAGCTGATACTTCAAGGCTCTTTTTATGTATCCATACTACTAGTTACTTTTTTAAATTTTTACTAATTTATAAATGTGAATGTGAGTTTGTTTGTTTGTTACGCTTTCACGCAAAAACTACTGGGGCACCAGAAATGACATAGGGTACCTTTTATCCAGAATTTTAATTGGTAGGTCGAAGCTGTTTTTATTAAAGAAATATTTAAATACTGTACAATAAATATACCGTAGGGGACAGTAATGTTTTATTAGTATGTCTTATTATTATTATTATTATTGTTAATTATTATTAACAAGTCAGTTTTCCTCCATACAAACGTAGAATGTTAATTACTCGGCTGTTTTATGTTTAATTTACAAAAGTAAGCATGATACCGATTTATCTTGTTTTTAACTAGGTTCTTATGCATAGAAACTTAAAAAAAGTATTATTACAAAAGATATGACGCTTGAAAAATCCTTATTTTAACGCAACTTTGAGGGTGATTATGATTAGGTGAATCCAGTGTACAAAAACTCCAAAATACTTTGCACACAAACATTGATTAGTTATTCAAGAATTCAAATAACTTTACATGAAATAGATATACGCAGTAGTTTTGTCAAAAAGAGTATACGCCCAAGTGTCTGTTTATGATTTTATTTTTGGTATGAATGATTGTGCATCTCAGTCGAGTGCTCTTCCCGCGCTTTGTGCTGTGTGAGACAGGACGCATTTTAGATATGAGACTGATGAGTTCGGGCCGCCGACTCCCCTTAAAATTATTCGAGTCCAATCTGTCATACTACGCGGTAAAACTATTTGGAATTTTTTTGTCCAAACTGTTCTATCGTAGAACAAATAGTATGACAGTTTGGAACAACCCACTTACTTGTTTGGCACCTTAAAGTGTATTAAATAAAAATATGACTGTTCGCAACTGTTTGGTTGGTTGGTTTGTTGATAAGATACCGTACATTATTATATCAGTAGTCAATTGATGATGTATGTGTGTGTCAGATAGGAACAGTTTCTACTTTAAATATATGTTATTAATTTCCCATTTTATTTTAATTTCATTACATACAGTCCACTCCTCAACTTTTGCCATATTTTAAGTACCTACTTATTTGATCTAAGTTTAGAACAAAGGACTCAGACTATTTATGTTACATGCACAAAAGCTATTGGTTTCGTGTTTAGCCTTATCAACTTAAGCGATTCTAATAAAGGTTTATCACAATTTTAACATCTAGAGTGGTTCGATGCCTTTAATGGTTCTAAGAAAAAGTTAATGTTCGTTAAAGTCTAGACTAATCTTGATAATCACCTAAAACAGCATTTTCTACACTCATATATTTGGAGATCTTGAATCTAAGAAATCTGTGAAAAAAAGACTGTTTAAAAAAATAAGAATAACAAAGAAGTTTTTAACAATTTTACAGAAATTGTTAAAATAGTTATAGGTAACATATTCTTTGGTTGAAATAAACCGATATAATTATTTTCGATACTAATATTCAGAGGCTTTGAAATCTACTATGGACTCAAATACCGTTTAATTGACCACCATGAAATTTTGCAAAATTATTAAAAGCGGGTTCATTTTTAGTATGAACACACTTCATTTTTAAATATTATAAAGATAACAAAAAGAATTTTACAGTATTTAATATCTAAAAACTAATTATCTAAATCTCTAAAAACTAAGTAATCTAAAAACTATCTATAAAGTAATATAAAAAAGAAGTTAAGTTTATCTATGTGCAGTATAAATAGGGTAAAAAAAAGCGGGTTCTGCAGGCTTATTTTATCTAAATGGCTCTGCTGAGCGACAAGCGAAAAATTTGTGCAATATCACACTAAATCGCTAATTTTTACGCAAACCACACTAGTGTTATGAGCTACGTGATACGATTTAGTGTGATATTGCACAAATTTTTTGCTTGTCGCTCAGCAGAGGCAATTAGATAATAAGCCTGCCGGTTTGTTTTGTGATTCTGTCGTTGCTACATCTATAGGTAAATGTTGCCATGTTCAACCATACGTTGCGAGAATGTTGAGCTCTCGGCCGGGGCTTCAGGCCAAATTGCAGTATCGAGACATATTTAGTGTTGCCCGGACGTGTGACCTAGTTGCAGTAGATTCAGATGTCTTAGCAAGTCAATAGTCTGGCAAATGATGTCTTCTTGCCTAGAATACTTGCAATTACTTATATGGTATCGCCATACCTGGGTGTTTGCGAAAGCAGTTTTTTTTTGGTTTTTGTGAGACAAAACAAAAAAAAAGGGTAATACCTAACGATTTTTTTTAATAATCCTAACTAATCTTATAAATGACTAGCTGGTGCTCGCGACTTCGTCCGCGTAGAAAAGTATAAACGCCATCTACCGTATATTGGATAGATGGCGCTATCTCCCGGGCCAAGCCGCTAGTATTTACTTTTATTTTAGATTTCCCATAGGAATGAAGCATTTTCCCGCGGTTAAAAGTGGCCTATGTTCATCACGGATAATGTCGGCTTCTAATGGTAAAAGAATTTTTCAAATCGGTCCAGTAGTTTCGGAGGCTATTCTATACAAACAAACAAACAATCAAATCTTTCCTCTTTATAATATTAGTATAGATTAGTATAGTACAGATAAAGTGAAATTGTATTGAGCGCTCACACTGAGCGTCACTGAGCGTGATGGTCACGCTAGTACAGTACTTACTTACCTTTTTCCTATTACGAAATTGCGTAAACTTCCTAAAAAAAATCTTTTCCACATTAAGCGTCACTGAGTAACGAAAACTTTCGGAGGTTCTCACTTCAAAAAGTTCTGCAGAACTTTAAGTGGCTCGTATGTTTAATTTACTTTAGGAAAATCAATAGGGAATCTTATGATACAATACCAAAAGTATAGTCACAAAAAGTGTTTACTTCGTACAAATCAATAAGTTGACGTTTATTAGAGGGCCAAGGACGAACGAATGCAAACATTGGTCCCAACATTTGACTATGTAAACAGACAAACATTTCCAACGCCATTCCTAACGAAACGATTGTCGACACAGCGACGGGGCTTCCCCTCGGTCAATTTAGTTTAGAGAGACGTTGTGATGTTCCTACGCAGTTCAAAATAGGAAAAAAAGCCTTAGTGACCTGCTTCCGGCTTCGCCCGGGTGGAATTTTATATATACAAACCTTTCTCTTTTATCCATCTTTCAAATGATGAGCTTCCAGATCCATAATTTCCGAAGTTCACCCTGCCGGGATTCGAACCCGGACACCTGATATTGAGCTGAAGTGTTGCTATGAGCTGAGGTTTTATGAAAATATAAATAGATATATTCAAAACACTCGACACATTATTATCTCTCAGCCAATTAATAAATATTAATGTAATAAAACCAACAAAATCTTTTATCACAACAATACTTTGGAACGAAAATTGATGAGTAACGCAGAACTAAAATTCTCTATGGACTTATGAGTAATAAATGCGATGAGGGATTGGTCTGGCATCACTTGTCCCTCGCGTATATGAATTAATCCCTAATTCTCCAGGATCCAAGTAGTGTTGTTCCTATCACTCTGTTTTGTAAAGTCGATAACTAGAGCGAGACAGGTGTATCGATTACAAATTGGGTCAACCTGCTTTAAAAGGAGGGGCTGAGACTTACAGGCAATAGAGATTTCTTTTTCTGCACTAAATTACAAGTCTTGGCAAATCGTCGTAATAGTATAAGTCGTAAACGGTAAGTGATAGAAAAATAATGATTGAACAAAAAATATAGGAAATTTATTTATCTACAATAAAGGTTATTACCATTTTTGGCCTTGAGTGCACGGTTACGGTGATATAGGCCGAAATGGTTTTTGTCAAAATGGCCCCTCGCCCTTTCGCCCTCCTAATTTGTAATAATTTTGTGCATTTAGGGTCAGTACGTGATACTGAACCCATTAAAAAAAGACTTTAGTGCATTATGGATAAGGTGAACAGCTCCTCTATTGCCTGTACTAACTGCTTTTAGTTATGTTCCTCTAATGTGTTTCCCGATTTTAGTTATTAAAACCACTGAATTAAACATCTAAGGACATGACCCAACTAACATTCCTACTTTGACTACCCAACCAGCAAAATCGTGTTACTACTTATACCAATCGAAAGAACGTTTTCGGAATCACTCTTTGTGTTTCATGCATATGTACCACTAGCTGCTGCACGCGACTTCGCTCGCGTAACTTTATAAAAATATAATCTAAAGCCTTCCTCGATAAATGGACTATCCAAACCAAAAAAAAAAAAACAAATTGAACCATTAATTCCTGAGATTAGCGCGTACAACCAAACAAACAAACTCTTCAGATTTATTTATTGGTATACTACCTGGTGCCCGCGACTTCGTCCGCCTTGAACGATGAAAGGTAGCCTATGTCCTTTCTGGTGTCCCAGACAACGTGTATGCAAAATTTCATGGTGATCGTTTCAGTAGTTTTTGCGTGAAAGACTAACAAACATCCATACAAATTTTATCATTTATAATATATAGATATCGTGGGCAGATCGTGGAATTGGGCAGATCGTAAAGTATGAAATCAGAAATCTTTCACCATAAATGAAAATAAGTGCGACGAGGAGCGGAGCGAAGCAAAGCGAGGAGGAGCATGTTAGGTTTACGTGGAAATTTTGGGGAGCCGAGTGAAGCGGAGCGGAGTGAGGCGACCCTCTAAGTTTTAACAGAAATATGATCTGCCCAGAAATACCATGATATGCCCAATTCTACGATGTGCCGACGACATAGATAATATTCGTAATACCGATATTGTTATTGGTCACATAACGCCTTCCTTAATGAAGCCCGGCGGGATACATCGTGCACTTAGCCCCGTGTTTCTGATTAACTTACTATGAGTTTAGTGACAGATTCGCCAAAGTGAATTTACCGGAGCAAAAAGGGAAGAATAAAATTATGGCTTACACAATTTTATTTTGATACTAGCTGATGCTCGCGACTTCATCCGCGTAGAAAAGTATAAAACGCCATCTACCGTATTTAGTTAGATGGCGCTATCTCCCGGGCCAAGCCGCTAGTATTTACTATTATTTTAGATTTCCCGTAGGAATGAAGCATTTTCCCACGGTAAAAAGTGGCCTATGTTCATCACGGATAATGTCGGCTTCTAATGGTAAAAGAATTTTTTAAATCGGTCCAGTAGTTTCGGAGCCTATTCTATACAAACAAACAATCAAATCTTTCCTTTTTATAATATTAGTATAGATAACTTTTGAATTATTGCGAAAAATAAAAAAATAAAATAGTTTTGTTATAAAACTTATACATATATGATCTTTCCATTAAACACAAAAATCATTTTTTTCAAAAACCCAATTCTTGAGTTTCTTGAAGGGCATGGATAGTATGGCTACTTTACTTAGGGTCTCTTTCACCAACTACAAGTAAAGTGTTGATTAGTTACTTTTAGAAATAATTTTCTGTTTTATTGAATTATGCACTCGGTTTACTGCATCATTCGATAGGCGATTTTTTTTTATTATTTTCAATGTTTGGGACTTTTACCGTACAAACAAAGGTATATAAGCTCCATTATATATTAATTCAGGTAATAAACCATCTGTATGCCAACTGAGATACAAACGTACAAATATATACAAGCTCTTTTGCCATTATAATATTATTTGAAAGTTTAAAGCAAAAGAAATTAAACCTAGGTTTATTAGAAATTCACTGTTGAAATACTATACTTATATTATGCTTTCAATGCTCAATTTTGTTACCGTTTGAATAATGAATCTATAATAATATGTATAATAGGTACTGTAGATACATACATACATACCTACCTATTATATGTATATAGATTCAGATGAATGAAATGAGTGGAGACTCGATAGCCGTTCAATTCTGCACCCATGCATACGTAAATAACTTGCGTTAAGGGTAAGTTCTTTTTTGATTTTTTCAACCGACTTCCAAAAGGTTATCAATTCGACGCGTATGTTTTTTTTACATGTTTGTTACCTCATAACTTTCGACTGGATGAAACGATTTTGATGATTCTTTTTTTATTTGAAAGGTAGTGCTTCCCGTGTGGTCCCATTTCAATTTGGTCCAGTTCTGACAATGGCATCCATGAGAAACACATGAGAAAAGACCAAAAAACGGTTTAAAGTCGGTTTATTTTTTGTTAAAAAGAGTTAAGTATTTAAAATAAATTTTATAACAAATTGATAGAAACTTTATAATGCGCACTGACAAAATTTGCAATTCCCTGCCCAGTCTGTATTTCTGAGCTCACATAACCCAAATATTTTCAAAGTTGGAGTGAAAAGGCATCTTCCGGGCCTCAACCTTGCTACGCAGTTGGTTGTTGGCCTAGAGCAAACTAATCTCTAATAAAAAAAAAACCTTTGATTGAACAATCAACACGATTCTGCCAATACGGCATATATGTGTTTTTTTTTTATGTAAAAGCTGAAACAATATAACTCTTTTTAACAAAAAATAAACCGACTTCACACCGTCTCGTGATCTTTTGTCATAGAAGCCATTGTCAGAACTGCGGGCCTATTCTCTATCTGTGGTTTTTAAAAACGTGTCGACTTCAAAGTCGACATTAAATAAGAAATAGTACTTTGTCAAACTAAAAACTACACAATAACGCGCCAATAACTTCATCGACATGTATAACTATGGAAAAAACGTCGTAGACATTTTGACATGTGCTTAGTGAATACCAAAGTAGCCAATTGTCGAGTCTATAACCGCATCGAGTCGATAACCACAGCAAAACCACACTTAGAGAATACGGGCCCTGGACCAAATTAAAATGGGACCACCCGGGAAGCACCCGGCTTTCAAATAAAAAAAGAATCATCAAAATCGTTTCACCCTGTCGAAAGTTATGAGGTAACAAACATTAAAAAAAAACAAACGCGTCGAATTGCGAACCTCCTCCATTTTTGGAAGTCGGTTGAAAAAAAAATTGTTTTACATTACATTACCAATAATAACTTCTATTTTGTAGTTTTCGGTTTGTTTCAGAAATTTTAATTAAAAAAAACAAGAATAAATTAAAACAATAAAATTTTAGTTTTAATATAGGTAATAATATTAAATTTAATTTGATAATTCAAGGATGACGTTTCTCAAATATTAAATCTGTATAAGTAATATTTTCCTTTCATCTCATTATTTCTTTATACTTTGCGAAATGCCTTTAAGGAAAATTTAGCCTTGACAAGGGAGTACCTTAATCTTTTAATGATTAATGTGAAAAAGTTGACTCCTGCTTTTATTGAGGATTCAGATTTTCAATACAACTTACAATATTTTAGAGTTATTTATAAGTAAACTAATCCCATTGGTATACCTCGTTACGCTCTAATTACATTATAATAAAAGAAATTGTAATGTAATTTTTATTCAAGAAAAATGAAATTTCAAAATTATCTATACTAATATTATAAAGAGGAAAGAGTTGATTGTTTGTTTGTATAAAATAGGCTCTGAAACTACTGGACCGATTTGAAAAATTCTTTTACCATTAGAAGCCGACACTATCCGTGATGAACATAGGCTACTTTTTACTGTGGGAAAATGCTTCATTCCTACGGGAAATCTAAAATAAAAGTAAATACTAGCGGCTTGGCCCGGGATACACTTGATAGAGCCATCTATCCATTTAAAATAGAATCTGATGAAGCGACTAACATGACAACTGCTAGGTGATATATTTAGGGATTCGCTCCACGGTAGATAGATGGCGTTATCAAGTGTTATAATTTTAAAGATACATTTCCAATGTCAAAACTACATAATAATATGTTCCGTTTAACAAACGTATCGCTTAACAAAGAGCTTCAGTTAAAGACCGCTTCTTGTGGAAGGAGCGAGAAATATTTTAAAATTTAATACAAAGCGTACTGCACCAGCTAACTATTATACTGCAGTTTGCTCATAATTAAAGTTCCTCGCATTTTTTAAACGAACCACTGAAAATACTGGGCCGCTATTCGTAATATTATATTAACTTTACATAAAAAAATCAGCTTCCGTTATGAAGCGAAAAACTTAAAACTGAGCGTCCAACGCACACACATACAATGTGTTGAGTTGGCGTGATCGCGTACGTAGACAGCTGCGTGAGGCTTAACTGTGAGCATTAGCATGTTGCTGACGCGAACCGATACATTTTTTCCCTTCCCAAAGTCGTATAACGCGTCTATAATAGTTTTCACTTCAAAAAAAATTAACCGTGCGAAACTGGAAGCGCGTCGCTTGTATTGAAAAATTGAATTCAATAGACTGTATCATTAATAGTACTAGTGATACTACTTGGTGTCGCTAGTACCATTAATGGTACTAGTAATATTTTGTGGTATTAACTGTACGACATAGTGCTCTAGTCTAGTACCATTTGATTGTATTAATTTTGTACTATTATTCAAAATTTTGTATGGAATGAAAGAAAAAAAAAAAACAAATGAGACTTTTGTCGATCCTTCCTCTTAATATAAATAAATTGAACGAATCGAAGTGAAAACGAGCTACAGTGGCTTGTTCAAATAAATTCATTTTGCCATAATGATATTTTGTTGACTTTATTTATTTAGAACTAGCGACTGCTCTTGGATTCGCACGGAATATTTTTTCCAAAATTTCTCTTGAAAATACAAAAATTCTTTTTCCAAAAAGAACATTTGAAAATAAATAAATAGCCGAGTCGTTCTAAGTTTTCGGCTTAGGAATTTTATATTTAGATAAATGTATTTTTATTTATAAGATATTGATACAAATACAATTTTATACAATAATTTATATTGATAACATATTATAAAATAAAGTCTTACGCCGCGTCTGTCTTTTTGTCTGTCTGTTCAGGATAAACTCAAAAACTACTGCACCGATTTTCATGCTGTTTTCACCAATGAATAGTTATTATAATTTACAAAGTTACGCGGGCGAAGTCGCGGGCAGCAGCTAGTTGAATATATGCATAAAAAACTGTCGTATACGACAATGACATAGGTAAAGTAGGTAAAAAGCAGTATAGTCTTAAAAATGTGGAAGCAGTTATTACTGCCAGATGGCTTCCCTGTTAATAAATTAATACGGAACGCAATGTGCTCTACCGTTTGAGGTTATTAATGATTTCATCGAATTTCGTACCTAAATGAGAGGTTGGTTTTTAGTAAAAAGTATGAAAATTTGAAGCTCTCAATTATATTTACAAGATGAGAATTCTTGACATATGATTATGTTAATATATAAACATATATGTTAAGTATATTATTAATTTATTGTGATAAAATAATGCGCTTGCTCTAAAATGTATCAGCATGAAACATGTGTCTAAAATAATCTAATATATAAAATTCTCGTGTCACAGTGTTAGATGCCATACTCCTCGGAAACGACTTAACCGATTTTAATGAAATTTTATATGTAATCACTTGGTTGGTCTGAGAATAGGTTTTTATCTATTTTATATAACCTTAATAGAAAAAAAAAAACAAACGGAGGCAGTCATGAGGACTGCCCACAGAAGTAAAAAACTTAAAACTGAGCGTCCAACAACGCACACACATACAATCGGGTATATATGCAATGTGTTGGCGTGATCGCGTACGTAGACAGCTGCGTGCCGCTAACTGTGAGCATTAGCATGTTGCTGACGCGAACCGAGAATAGGTTTTTATCTAAGTATTTATTATAATAGAAAAAAAAAATCAAACGGAGGCAGTCATGAGGACTGCCGACAAAAGTGAAAAACTTAAAACTGAGCGTCCAACGCACACACATACAATCGGATATATGCAATGTGTTGGCGTGGTCGCGTACGTAGACAGCTGCGCGCCGCTAACTGTGAGCATTAGCATGTTGCTGACGCGAACCTATACGTTTTTTCCCTACCCAAAGTCGTTGGTCGTATAACGCGGCTATAGAAGTTTTCGCTTTAAAAAAAAAAGACAAATATCCTGCACAATTTCCTTTCCAGTAAATTTTTATATCCGTGTATCAAATAGAGATAACATTTTTCACAATCCCTCGGCAATAATTCGAGAGGCCGAGCACATCCTGGGTTTTTTTTTTACCGCCAATTCCCGCAGCCTCCTTGCCTTTTGTTAAGGTGCTAATGAACTTTTGTAATTAATTTTTGATCCTTTTTGTATCGTGGCGCGTGGTAACGTTGAAGTTGCTTTTTTTATTCGAGCAAAAGATAACACGGTTTCACGAGAGCCTGTTTAAAAATTAGCCTCGTAATGAATGATTTGACCGCTTTGATTCTTCAGGTTTTAACGCGCCTGTTAATTATGTCGGTATTAAGTAAATAAAATATGCAGAATTCGTTTTATTTTTATCCAAAATTAAGTGGCTGTAGAAGTATTGAATGGCGTCTTCTTATTGATGGCACAGCTTACGAAAAACACCAATATGCAATATGCAATACCAATATGTATGCAATATGCAAGTATGTTCGAATGAATACTTGCATAATAATGAATAATAATGAGTACTCAGACTGGGATCGAACAGCGAACTATAACTATAAGTATATACTATGAGTTTCAAATGAGAATAGTACTGGAAATTCGCATTTGACACCGCATTTCTCACGAACTTCATTACTGATGTGTACGGAGTGCAAGAAAAAACAATCCAAGAATTAATTATTATTTTTGTAATGTGATTTATTTATTCAGGTAGTTTATTATAAAATCGTATACATTGACCCATAAAAGAATTACTTATCTCGTGGTGACGCGTTAGTAAACTTAAGAGGCTTTGCTACATAGAACCAAAGCCGAAAAGATCGTATAAATCGTATTGTAATTTACACTTATAGTTTAATTACTTAATAATTATTATATACTAGCTGGTGTCCGCGAATTCGTCCGCGTTGAACGATGAAAGGTACCCTATGTCCTTTCTGGTGTCCCAGACAACGTGTATGTAAAATTTAATGGTGATCGGTTCAGTAGTTTTTGCATGAAAGCATAATAAACAAACAAACAAACTCACATTCACATTTATAATATTAGTAAGGATATAGATATTTATACATATATAAATTTATTAGATAAAATATATATCAAATCATTATGTGCTGTTGTGTTTCGGTGAGTGAGTAAGGGATGCCAGAGCCTATTATTACCCCTCCCCCCCCCCCCCTAATCCCTTATCCTTAATCCTTCTATGGTCGGTAGCGTACTTGTAGCACTTATGGCGTTGCTTGTGTTATAGGCGACGGTAGCCACCTACCATCAAGTGGACCGTCAGCCTGTCTGTCGACCTTAACATAAAAAAAAAAAAAAAAAAAAAATCAAAAATATTTATATTTTTGTTATTCGGATTTTTTTGACGACATTACTATGATGACTCGGATTATGTGAAGTTTGAAGCAAGCGCGATCCTATTCTCATTTGAAACGCATAGTACAATTGTATGTGTCTATGCCAGTTCTCAAAAATGGTAATGCTACGCTCTACTGGGATTGCTCAATAATCACTGGACAAGACTTTTGTCGCCAAAAGGCTGACATAGTTGTTATTGAACGATCCCAGGGCCAGACGATGCTTGTTGACAATGCAAACGCGCATGATGACAACCTTATACTACATACAGGCAATAGATATTTTTCTGCACTTTAGTGCATTATTACAACTCATTTTTTATAGGTTCAGTGTCACGTACTGACCCTAAATGCACAAATTAGGCGGGCGGAAGTGCCACCATTTTGACAAAAATCGTTTCAGCTTTATATCTCCGTAACCATGCACTTGAGGCCAAAAATGGTAATAACCTTTATTGTAGATAAATAAATTTTCTATCATTTTTTGTGAAATTGCCGAATAAGTCGTAAACGGTAAGTGATAGAAAAAAAGTTATTCGTGATACTGAACCTATTTTAAAAAAAAGATTTCTAATTTAGTGCATTATGGACAAGAGTAAACGGCTCCTCTATTGCCTGTAGTATTGTGAAAGGCGAAAAAGTAAAAAAAATAGATCGGTTAAGAGATTAATAGATTAGTTCAAGCTTTTTGCAAAAGGAGCTCTCTCTAACAATAATTAGGCTATGTTTTCATGTAAGAACACTTATTTTTTCCCTAATCATTTCACTTGGCCATTAAAGTTTCTGTCAAAGGCAGTTACCGCAATGCGGTCTCGGAGACCAGTAAGGAACAATAGCCTCTAACCCTCGCTTAGTAAGGCTGTAATAACATATTTTTATACTTTAAGTCGTCAAAAACAAGGGGTC
Source organism: Synanthedon vespiformis (assembly GCA_918317495.1). Lineage (NCBI taxonomy): Eukaryota > Metazoa > Arthropoda > Insecta > Lepidoptera > Sesiidae > Synanthedon > Synanthedon vespiformis. The sequence continues at coordinate 4,892,278 of OU906969.1, forward strand.
GCGACACGCACTGTGTCGTGACTTACAGTTGCATTCAAGTGTCGATATGAACAAGGTTCTTTCATGAAAGAAATTATTTTAGGCGAGATACGCCCGAAAGGTTTGTAAAGGTAAACTTTGATTTTTTTATCATGTCATTTTTATATTTTTTTAATAGAGATGGCCAGCATTTAGTTAGACGGCCTATGATGGAGCGAGCTCACCCAGAAGTTGCCTATTCATTCAAACTATGATAAGATTTGGGTTATATGAGTTCGGAAACACAGACGCAGGGAGTTCCAAACCATGGCAGTTTGGGCTTTTTTTTTGTATTTTTTTTAATGTATATTTGTCAAACAATTATTTTTTTTTGCATTATTTAAATTTGGGTCACTTAAAATTGTTATAAAATTTATACTTAATTTGCTCTTTTCTAATTTTACAAGTTTAAACCGTTAAAACGAAAATACACTGATGGTCTGATCTCCATACAGAAGTAATTGATCTCCTATAAAATTTCGGAGAAAAACATTTGAAATAGAAATAAAAACATTTCTTAATTAATACAAAAACGTAAGGACTGTAATTCGAATTAATTCTTCGACTTGTTTTGATGTTGAAAGTAAATTCTAAATGAACATTATGAAACATCAGAATTCGGGAAAATTAAACCAATTAGTATGCAAATTAGGGGGACCTTCTTGAATGTCTACAAACAAACTAAAGTAAACAAGTTGTCGACAATATTTTACGCATTTAACTTTCGAACAAAGATTGTGGCGAAATAACGAGCCCTTAAAGCGATCTTCAATTAGTTCACTTCGTGTTGTTAGGGACTCCGCTCACTGGAGAAGAGTCGAGGTGGGCGTCGAGGCGGCGTCTCGTAGGAGGCGATAAGTAGGCGCTCCTCTTATATATATATTTTATGTAATCATATAGGCGTCCGCTCACTGCAAAAGTCGAGTCGGAGGCGAGGCGGAGTCGAGTCGAGACCGCGCGGCATTCTTCCTAGGCTAACGATCAACTTGATGATAGTTGATTACCATCGCTTATTAACATATATATTAAGCGACATAGATGTTGGACATAAATAGAGTTACTAGATCAAAGGACAATTCATTAGGAAGGGATAAAGAAATATGCACTAGTGTCCCAGAGACAAAAGTACACATCAATCATTTCAAATTTACACATTAAACATCTTAAACATATATGCAGAAAATATTGCCATGTTTATGCATAAAAACGTTTGTATTAAGCATGGATCGAACCCACGAACTTTGCCACAGCAGGCACAGTGTGTGGCACTACCTTTGTGCCAATGAAGTTAGTAATGTTATAAATATTCCACTGCTAATGGTATGCAAAGAATATGTTCGCAACAAATATAAACTGTGCGATTGATATATTAGTTTTATAAATAGAGCTCATTCGATCAAGGCTCAGTGCAAGGCACCATTCGATCAAATTTCCTGCTAGATAACATATTCGCATACAGAATTCAGCACAAATATCGTCTCTGCGTCAAGGCTTACCCATACATATTACGTTGTGGCGCCAACAGAAGTCTCTCCACCTGTTATTCTTGGTGTTACTTATGCTTTATAAATAACCTCGACCACTTACCATCAAGTGGGCCGTAATCTTGCATGCACTTTGGACACTTGGGCTCAATTTTTTCGCTCTGTTCAGTGCTCGGATAGTACAATATCCCCGCTTGTATTTTGTGGTGTTGTTTGTGCTTTATACGTGACTAGCTGGTGCTCGCAACTTCGTCCGCGTTTTATGTCTTATAATACAGCCTATGTTTTATTCTGATATGTAAGCTATATATTGTAAAATTTCATTGAAATCAATTTAGTAGTTTTTGCGTGAAAGAGTAACAAACAACCATACATACATCCATACAAACCTTTGCATTTATAATATTAGTAAAGAAAAGTAAGGTTGGCTTTTGTCCTCGACTTTTGTCGGTTGAGTAGTTAAGGCGTGAAAAGGTAACAGACAGACAGAGTTATTTTCACATCTATAACATTATAGTATTAGGTGGTATTAGTATGGATCTCATTATAATTTGTTGAGTAGGTAAAACGTAACAAACAAACAAATTCACTTTAGTATTTATAATTTTTTTATACTAAGATTGTCGTTGCTCTGTATTGATAAGTCAAAGTGTGGATCAACTTTTATTTTAAGCTCCATTAATTTTGAATTTTTCAATTTTTAATTCAAAATCAACGAAGCATTAATGACCGTTTTGTACATTTACAAGTCATTCACAACAATCACTAACCGGCTTTTGGTAGTTTTCCAAACAATGTATTCTATTTAAGTTTTAGGTGGGCTGTAATCATACAAGTCATTAACTCCATAAATAATTCAGTAACTAATGGTTCAAAGGTAATTTATGAATCACCCTTTTATTTCGACTTTATCTTCAAGTACGATCGTCGTTCAATGGTTGCTTGTTTTAAAGTAACCGGTTCATGTTAATTACGTAAATATTAATAAGATAAGACAGAATAACCCCTATAGTTATTATGGTCATTTTAAAGTAACATTTTTTGGCCACATGTTTTTTTCATATTATGATCGTACCATATACCCAACCGATCTCCCCATGATTTTCCCATGCAAGTACATTCACATTTATAATAGTATGGATCGATATTGGCACCGTAGAACTAATAAGGTTATTAATATTCTGCGGTTGTCATAATGAATGAAAGTAATCTTACTAAGTTTGTAATAGTGCCTTCAGAAGCATGCAAACCTAGTGGTTAGAAGTTTCTGAAATTAATTCTGACACAAACTTATACTAAACACAACAATGTAGGACCTAACATCAACATATACCTATTATTCTTTTGGCAACCCAAACCAACTCCATGTTCTCCGTAAATTCAAAAATTCTGTTTTGTTTCGAATTGTGCGAAGAAGTGACATTAAAATGAATGGTTTTTATGTGGTTTTTATAGAAGAAAAAAGTGTAAGTACTGTCGTGCACGACAATCGAAATATGTATTCAAAAATTGAGGAATTAAATATTATTTAATTTGTTACACTTTCACGCAAAAACTACTGATCCGATCCCATGAAATTTTGCATATCTACACATTGTCTGGGACACCAGAAAGGACATAGGCGGACGAAGTCGCGGGCACCAGCTAGTAAACCATAAAATTCTTTGATCTTTTAACATATTTTTTTGAAGTTCCTTTCCATTATGGAATACAAATTGAAAGACGTATTCATGTTAAAAATAAAAAATAATTTACTCCATCCTAAGCTATGATGTAGTTCAATACAATAATAAAATTCGAACTGCATTAATATTTAAAATTTTGTATGAACTTTTGAATCGATATCAACTCTATTCCTGACTCGATTAGATTGAGATAAAAGTCGCTTTGAAATTGCCACTTCCTTCAAGAAGTGCACATTGTAAAACTGACTTTACTTGTTTACAATAAGGTGTATTTTAAATTAAATCAGTTTACTTAAAAAGGTAAATACGGCTATAATACGATTTATTCTAGGTCAACGGAGTCTCGGATCATTGAATCTCGTAACGAGTTAACCTTTTCAAACGACAATCGGATAATAATATTTATTTTAGTCCAAACCATTAAGTGTCATCTAATATTCAATTGGTTCTTTTTTTAAATAAGGTAAAATAACACGTTTTTGTTTTTCTTTTTATTACAATTATTAAAAATGATAATCTTAATAATATCTCAATAATTAAAAGTAAAACTTTAACCTCGATTTACTGAAAATTGAAATTATGCGAGATGTCACCTTCATCCACTCACGTCTTTCATACTTTTGAATTTTCATACATTTTCTATTGAGATTAGACCTCGCTCTGGTATGCTATTCGAATATCATTTTCCTATGTAACTTAGATAATATCTATTAATTTGTCTCTCATGTACATTAGTGGCCGACTCATTATAAGTTCGGAACTGGGACGGAGCCGACGAAGTAATTGTGTAAACTTAGTGTTCACGTACATATAGGAAAGTTTCATACTATATGGTAACTTCAGTTACCATATAGTATCTCTCTCATTTAGAGATTACTCATTTATTTTGAAGAAAACTTTAATGGTTTTATTATGAATATATATATATATATATATATTTTAAATTGTAATCTATATTTTTTCAATAGGATCGGTCCGAAGCTTGGATCTACCGTCGACCTTCCCTTAAATCTAGTACGAGTATTACGTAAGATGATTTTTGATAGTTTTCGACCCCCTCTCACCTCTATGTAAGAAAAAAGTAAGAATAGACCGTCCCCCTCTTCCTATTAATATCTCTCCTATTTAATATTTTATTACGTAATATTCTAAAGAAAAAAATGTATACATATTTGGTTTGTTTTTATTTTTATTTTTCAAAGAAACCATTTTTAGGAACGTTTATAAATTGTACCTATTATTTTTTGGTAACAATAAACTTTTATAATATTTTAAAAAACTATCAAGACTCCCTCCCACTCGAGAACCTTCCGGTTCCATTCGTTGTCGATTATCTGTACTATGTGTCCTGCAAATTGCCACGTGAACTTTTATTTATTTATTTATTTTATTCTAGGGAAATTTACAGGTACAGTCGGCCTCATAAGTCGATTAACACATTCATAAGTGCAAAACAACTAAACGCTTAACGTGCCATAAGCATCGAATTAATATAACTCTGCGAGCTGAGGGCCTAGTGAGAGTTTTACTCTATCAAACTCGTCGAACGCGTAAATGTCAATTTGTATGGGAATGAAGCAGCGCTACCTGGTGGCTAACGTGTAGCACTACTTCATTTCCATACAAATTGACATTTACGCGTTCGACGAGTTTGATAGAGTAAAACTCGCACTAGGCCCTCAGGCCATAAGTGGTTATCACGACTAGAGAACACAATAAACTTCACGTACAAACGATCGTAAAAAACTTCAGTAAGTAAGTAATTAAGTAAGTAAGTTGAGTGTTCAGTTGTTTTGCACTTTTGAATGTCTTAATCGACTTATGCGGCCGACTCTACAATTAGGTACATAATAACAGTGGTGAGCTTAAACCTAATAAAAAAATTCCACCTATAGATAGGCAACTAGTCTAATAACAACGATAATTAAGGGTGTTAAAGTAGGCCATTGAAAAATTTATCGGCTATAATATTAACTTACGAGTACTAATCCGCCAGGTTATAATATGTCGCTAACTTTCGTTTGTCTACCAATCCCCTCATTCCTAATTCGATACGGATATCATATTTATTTAGAATTAAAATTCCACTCGAGTTTTTTAAAAGACGTTTAAAAAAACGGCTATCACATATATGGGAGCAAATTAACGAACCTTGGAGTATATCCAAAATGAACACCAACCGTCTGTGACATTCGAAATTTGGTCTCGTAACCTCGTGACATTAGGTCGGACTGAACTGGGAGACTGCCAATCGTGATCATTCCAAACCACCAATTACGAGCTAGGAACCTACTAAATTTTAAAATTTTAATAACTTCCTTCATGGTAAAGTAACGCAAATATTTATGTAACTAACTATATACTATACTAACTATATGTACATGAACTGGTTACTGATGGAAATGTGTAAGACATAAAATAAAAATGTGCACCTCCACTTGTGCCATCTATTGCGCTATCTATTTGCTTATTAAAGTGTGCCCTGCCACTTCTTTCCAAATCCAGATCAGATAAAACTTTTAAAAGTTCAATACCAAAGTTGACTATGCCGGGAATTGAACCCGTAAACCCTGAGACAGAGCGTTAAGGCGACACTACTGCCTACTGCGAAACGCAGTGTGTCCTGCCATTACTAAGTACTCTCTAAGACTCTAAAACAAAAACGGAGGAGGTTCTCAATTCGACGCGTATATATATATTATGTATGATCACGCATAACTTTTGACAGCGTGGTCCGATTTTGATAATTCTTTTTTTATTTGAAAGGGTGCACCCCCACGGGAGTCTCATTTTAATTTGGAAAAAAAATTCCAACCCTAAGGGTAGGAAAACAGGGGATGATTGATTGTTCTCTCACTGATTGTAGCGTATAACCACGCATAACTTTTTACAGAGTAGTCCGATTTTGATAATTCTTTTTTAATGGATAGGGTATACTTCGAAGTTAGTCTTGTATAAATTTGGAAAATAAATTCCTACCCTAAGGGTAGGAAAAAAAAATTATTTTTTGTTAAAAAGTTTTTTTTCGTTAGTATGAAGAGTCCTTTTACGAATTATACATTTTTACTTTATTTAAGTATTTTAATCTCTCTACGAATTATATCATTTAAAAACGTTCCAATTCTTTTCTTATTCAAATGATTCCATTGTTACTCCCGTTCCTGCGTTTCCTTGTACAAAGTTATCCGAGCAGCATTAAGTGTCATCAAATAAGACCCAGAATGTATACTTAGACATACATATCGTATGGATTGTGTGTCTTCATAATTTAAATTCTCCCTCGTCCGCGTCCTTACTACTGGAACTCACTTTGTTATCGCACACATTTTATTTTTTTAAATGCAAATGTTTGTTAGGGTCCCATTAGAAATCTCTTCTAATGCGTATTTATTAGAAGACATTTCTTAACTCTTTTGCATTGGATATATTTTGAGGTAAATTTGCTTTCGTAGTGAGAGAAAATTCAGAAAACTGATGAAAACAAAATCGAGGAATAGAGTAGGATGCATCCAAAATTAAATTCATAACCAAAATTTAATTACACCATTCGATAGACAACCTTTGTCTTATTAAATCTCTTTTAATCTATGTCTTTTAATCCTTATTAAAGATTTTTTTTAATATATATACGGTGTAATATCTAAATTCGTTGGATATATGTGTAGGTACGTATAATACGCTCAAAGAAAATATTACTCGTTAAGTACCTAGTTCATGTGTTCAAGTTCATGTGGCCGCTAATTATTTATTAAAACTTATCTAAAGGTTAAAAACAGTATATTTATAAACTGTAAAAAAGTGAGTTTTGTGATCGTAGTAATATTTGTGCATAATTTATACTCTATCTTACATAAAAACGCGTGTAACTCTCGCGTATACGTATAAGTACTGACTTTCCGGGAAATTCGGGGGGATTTTGTTATTTGAAGGCTTTCCGGAATAATATGTATGTTTTAAAATTAGAAAGATGTAATTCTTTTCGTTATATTTTTACCATTTAATCTTTCCATAAACTGCCTACAAAGTACCGATAATAATTTTCACCAGAAAAGTACAATACAATCTATGAAGGCATTAGAAAATCTGCAATACATTATAATTCTTTCACATTTAATAATGTTAGTATGGACATAGAGTAAATAGTTACTTACTGGTTAAGTAACTATTTACTCTAAATAGTTACTCTATGGTATGGATTAGTATGGATATGTAAGATTAATACAATGAAAATTGTAATTTCCCTATCAAAAGCACTGCACTAAAATAATACAGACATAGTTAAAACTCAAACAACAAACCAACGCAAAACTTTAATTATTTGTGGTTTCAAAACGTTTTCAACTGTATCCGAGGCAAATCCGCTATTTATGCCAAGTTCAGCTTGCTAGGAGTTTGCGAGAAGAAGCCGAGGGAAGGATGGGGTGGAAACATTCGGGGGAGGGTTGGGAACTTCAGAGATTTGTCTCTCTCCATTGCTTGTAGGGATCAAGCGAGGTTGCTAATGTGTGTTGTTGGCTTGCTTTTGCATTTAAGTAAATCTATGTAGGCAATAGCATTTTTGGATAGTATACTGTGCAACTTCATAGTGAATTAAACTTAATCCATATTCCTATGTATTTAATATGTACCTATCATATGTTATGAAAATTCCAAGCTATTAACAAATTTTAGTATATTAAAATCGGTCGAGTAGATTACCTGCGATAAGGTATGAAACAGATAGACAGAAGTACTTTCATTTCAAGAGTAGTAATTTTAACTATGAACAAGCTTCAGTACATGCTTGAAATTTATTTTACAGGTTAACTATTGAACTGAATTTAATGAATTTTTTTCTAAAGATAGAACCAATCATAATTCCTATTATAAATACTATTATTGTCGGTTTGTGTAAAGGCGACGGAAGAAAAAGGATATTAGCTGATTTACTTTTTAATTTTTCACGTACAAGGCGAACAGAAATAGGAATGACTAGAGATCTAAAAAAAGAAAATGCTAAAGATAAAGTGTACACATTCGTGTGAAAAGTCCATAGTAAGTCTTGTTGCGAGCTCAATTTTACCACACTGTGTGACCTAGGTCGATCTCAAAAGTCATTAAATATTCATATACTTATTTCCATTTGATAGAACATTTTGCGATAGCTCAGATAGAGGTTCGAATCGCGGTCGGGCCTGGTTATGTTATGTTATAAAGGACACCTTGTTCCAATGTTAACACACCGTAATGGGTACTTTTAATATTAGACATTTTTAAATAATTCAAAATATGCTGTACTAAACATGTTTATAACATACAACAATACTAACATTCAATAAACAAGTTATTCGTGCTTTAAGATCACACGAGCAGCTTGCACATGTAGACCACGCGAGCAGCTTGCACATGTAAATCACGCGAGCAGCTTGCACATGTAGACCACGCGAGCAGCTTGCACATGTAGACCACGCGAGCAGCTTGCACATGCAGATCACTAGCTAACTTGCCGAAGTTGTTGTTCTTCTTGTTCCACAAGTATAAGCAAGCTACAACACGTGGTCAGGTATCGACTTGTCACTTAGTAAATAGGATCGCTTTCTATTCACTTGCACGATTCACAAACACTAATACTAAGCACTAATTTCACAGTTTACACATTGATACTTAGTATTAGTGACAAGTACTAAGCCCGTATAAACCGAGGATGTTGCTTGCTTCTTTACTTGTCCCAGCTACTTGCATTGTGTGCCTACAAGCACTACTAAACGGGCTTTATCCGTTTTCGTTAAACTCATGGTAGAGTAAACTGTTCCCGAGTAAAATTTCCAAGATTTCTTTACGAGCAATTTTTAAATTTCAATAAGGAAAAGCGAAATGAATTTTATAACTGGAAGGATCTCAAAAGAGAAATACTTATAGTTTAATAATAGTAAAGCGCGAGTTTATTTTTTATTATTTAAGTACTTAGATTATGCAGTCTACTTACTTCATATTAAGGCGATAAGCTAAGATTCCGTGTAGACTCTCACGTCGACTAAGTATGTGTAAGTATGTTAAGTTATTGAAATTATAAGTACTACACAATATGTTATACTCGATAATAATATGTTATAAATAGGTACTACATCAGCAGTTGATTAGAACTATTAATAGTAATATTTGACAGTACATTGATTATGTTTATAATGCGATGAAACCACAAATGTATCAATATAATTTGCGAGTCTATCTTGAGCTAAAATTGTTAAGGGAAACTGTCATTAACATAATCTGAACTTAGCATTAATAATGAAAATTAATGTTAATGAGCAGGTGTCCATTTTTATTTACAATCATTTAACTCAAAATAAATTATTTTTTTATAATCTATACATATTTTAAAACTAACTGTTGCACGCGACTTCGGTCGACTTCAAAATCGGTCCAGCAGTTTTTGAGTACCTACATTCCTTATAAACATACAAATCTCCTCTCTGGAACTTGGTAGATAAACATTTAGACGTACGGGACACACGATAGGCTACTTTTTTCTTTTTCAACGCAGACGAAGTCGCAGGCACCCAGCTAGTGAGAAAATAAGAATCAATTTTATATTTTCTTTTTCTATGGCTATTATAAAACAGTAGGTACCTATTGTCGTTCAGTAGATCTTTTAAGTATACGTCCGTATAAAGTCGTTTGACGAGACGTTTTTACACTTGACATTCCCAAGTCTTTCGTTGACCTAATTTGCAAGCTAGAGCAATTGTGTTGAGAGTTTTGTAGAATTTTTTAACGAAAATTGCATAGTATATTTCTAGTATTTATCACTTTCTAGTAAACTTTCATACTTATTTTAGGTTTTATTTAATTCTAAGTTACATATAATTATATCTATGTATATAAAAATGTTGTATTGGTTTGTATATAACTCAAAAATTCTAAAACTAGCCGACGACGGATTTACTTGAAATTTTTACACAATGTGCAATCCGTTTCAAGGATTGATCGTATCTATTTTTCGCATAATAATATAATCTCGATTGTGAGAAAAATTAGCTTTTTACGGCGCCATCTGCCGAAAGCGAAAAGAACTAACTCGCCAAAGAGAATCGCTGTCAGATTTAAAGTGGAAGTTAGCCAAAGTTAATATAAGACTGAGCCACAGCGAAGCGTGTTCGGAAGCTAGTATTATTATAAAGCTTAGGTCACCTAGGCAGAATCCCAAGCATGCTGGCTGCATTCTCAGCTAAGCTTTATAATCGCCGGTTATAGCTATAGGTTAAATTTATAGCTAGTTAAATATGGAACAAATATAGAGCCAAATTAGTTTTATTTTGCAGTTTCGGTCGATATAATCGGTCGGTCGATTTTATAATAGTGAGGGAATACTAGTAGACAATGGCTTAACATTGAAATTCGAGGAAAAGCTATAAAAAATAGCAAGAATCCATTTTATTCCAAATTTCCCAGGGAACCAATGTTAGTCGAAACAAGCGAGTTCCTTCAAATAGTTTTATATGTATATGTAGCTAGCGGAACTTCAAAATGGGACAATTTCCTTTTGCAGGTGCTTTACTGTGCTAACAACCTGTTTATGTGTCTGTCTCGCAATGGAGTGAACGTTGGAAGTTTTTATTGAAAATGGCAGGCGATCTTTTTATGTTAAAGTCGATAGACAGGATGACGGTCTACTTCATTGTACAATGGCTACCGTCACCCATAAAACAAGCAATTCCACAGGCACTGCAAGTGCGCTAACGTCGATAATAGTAAGTGTTAGGCCTCTTCCACACTTGACGAATTTTCCGCATCGGAACGACAATCCGCGACGGAATTTACGTCAACGGTGCCGGAGGCCTAACGGATTAGGAATCCAATCGTAAGAGTGTAAAAAAAACATAATGAAATGAACTTTGGCGTTTCTTACTCACTCACCGAAACACAAAAACACATATGCTGTTATTTCACGATGGTCTCTGTAACAGTGTGGTGACTGCCACTACTTTCAAAATCCAGACCAGAGTCAACTTTTAAAACTTACTTCCAAAGCTTATCGTGTCAGGAATTGAACTAGGGAACTCTGAGACATGCATCTTAACTACTTATCTATAACGGGCTCGTCAATTGAAGACATCACGCAAGCAATTTGATCTGAAAGAACCGTGCAAGCAATAGAAAATGTATTATAACAGAAGTAAACAGCGCTAGGATTCGATTTTTTATATTTACTATTGTAGGTAGTTACAAACGTAGCTCAGAGACGTAGTATTGAGTTGGGTCCGATAAAACCCAGCGTGTTTATTGGAAGCAATAACGGGGGTGGAAAAAATAAATCACTTGTCAATAGGTATGGGGAGGCTGCTTTATGTCGGTCTTGGATGTTTTTCTCATACAAATTGTATTACGATTCCGATATAATAGTTTTCAAGTAACACTTAAACAAGTAAAAGTAGGGTAGGCAACCCTCCTTGTGTTGCTTGTGCCCTTGGACGGTAACCACATACCATCGAGTGGAATGTCAACCTGTTTGCAACTTTTATAATTAACTAGCTGGTGCCCGCGACTTCGTCGGCGTTGAAAAAGCAAATATTTGAGTAATGTGACGACGGTGGCGCCGCCACGCGACAGTGGCGCGCAATTCTTTATATTTTTAGACGATAACTCGGAAACAGTACTTTTTTTTATAATGAAAGGTACCCTATGTCCTTTCTTGTCCTGACAACGTGTATGCAAAATTTCATGATGATAGTTTGAGTAGTTAAACCATTAAAAGGTAGCAGACAGACAAACAGAGTTACTTTCGCATCCATCTACCATTAAGTACCTGTCTTAAAATACACATTACAACACGAGTGCTGTTATTTGACTATGTATGGTATTCTGTAACTATTTTTATAGTTTATGACAGTGGTACGATCGTAAAAAAGCTTCAGTAACTAAGTAAATGAGTAAGTAAGTTGGGTGTCCAGTTTTGCACATTTGAATGTGTTAATCGACTTATGCGGCCGACTGTACCTATTATGACGGTAAAAAAGTAAGTACTTATTGTATTTGGGATCAGTTCAAAGGCCAATAAACAATATAATAAGGTTCACCTCCATCCAGGGATAGACGAGACAAACAAACAATAAGGCGAAAAATAAAACAGAAGTGAAAATTACAAAGACTACTTTGTATTCATGACTTTCAATAAATAACACAGTTTCTTTTCGAGAGAGAAACTGTACAAGTACATACAATGGGTTCGAGTGAACATCAAAAACTTGAATCTTTTAAGTTCGCCGATGTTAAGTTTCATTTGTTTGTTTGCTTGTTTATATTCACAAAGAATATAAAATGCGTTCTATTTTATACTTCTATTTTATTAAGAAACAGTCATATAAAAACTAGCTTGCACCCGCTACTTCGTTCGCGTTGAAAAATTAAAAATATAGCACCTGAGAAAAGCTTGACGGTGGCGTCGCCCTTTTTTTATATATTTACAGATGATCCATAGGCAACCTTACACGGACAAAAAGTATCCTATACAAAATACAATTTGGTTTGAAATTTGTATTTTGTGCTAAACTTGTAAAGTTCATTTCAAAAGTTAAACACTACGGGATTCGAACCCAAGATACTTAAACCGTACGCAAAACCAAACACCTCAACCACTGAGGCAGAGAGCAAAACCGTGAAATAATATCTCGTGTGCTGTTGTATGAATAGTGAATATCCTCTATCCTACTAATTTTAAGTTACTAAATTACTAAACCTGTAAGTATTTAAAAAAAGAACTCATCACATTATAATTAATGTTATTCAAAATGGCGGGGTATTGTGAATATTCCAGCACTAAAATGAAGTGTTACAAGTCCGGAACGATAAATCAGGATATCCGCATAATATCGACTTGACATCGGCCGTCTACCGTTACCGATGCCACTTCCGAAGAGCATCCTAATGAGACATGAATTAGGCAGCTCGTACACGTGCGATAAAGAAATTAACTGTGAATTTGTAATATAATATATAATAATAATAAGTAATATATAAAATCCGATCTCCATGTCCCTCTCTCTCTATAATTATGAGGAAAGCCTGTCCACCTTGTGAGTGGAAGTCCTGCTATGCGCTTGCCGGTCCGTGGCCTCAATTAGAGAAACTTCTGGATACTTTAAGATACACTTATAATATTATATGCCAATATTATAAGTGTATCTTGAAGTATATAAATTATTCATTTAAAATTATCCTAGTTTTTCTGAGCAACAGTTTTCCGGCAGCGTAGGGGACGTTGCGAGGTTATGCCGTACTGGCGGAACCTCGGCGTACCCGAAAGTACGCCTTGATGAGCAAACCTAGTTTTACGACAAAAACATCTAAAACCTCTCGTGTATAAACACCCTAACCTCGTTTCGATCACGCTTCTCCATCGACAGGTAATAAATCGGCAGCGACGAGGAATCTGTTTTAAAAAGTTAAAACTTTTTTGTTTCCTCCCTCTCAAGTAGGCACAAATAAAAATACCTACCCTACGAGAGAAATAGAAAAATCGACCTACCGTACCTAACTCGACCGGCATCGTATCGATATTTAAAAACTGATACAGATACATTTATTTTATATTTCGTTTGAGTTAGTCTGCTTATTTTATTTACTATTTATCACTAGAGATCCGCCCCGGCTTCACACGGATGTAATTTTTTATGAAAATTACTTATATACACAAACCTAAGGTTTTCCACTAGTAAAACCTTATAAGAATCCTTAGGGTGGTTTATAAGCTAACAGAGAAACAGGAAGAGGTGGACAATGGCTTTATTTTTAATACTATACTATACATACATATAATAAAACCGGTACGCGAGCCGTGTCTGTATGTTAAACATTAAAAAAAAATGCAATGTGTACATACTATAATTATGTTACCGATTATGTTGTACACAGTTATGTTGCATTATGTTACCGAGCTCAAAAATGTATGTCTGTTTTGTGCGCATTAATCTCAGAAACGACTGAACCGATTTGAATGCAGTTTTCACTAGTGTATTGTAGCAAGCTTCCCGCAAAATTTAGTGTTTGCATGAAAAAGAATTAATGACAAATTTCTATGCACAAATGTGTTCAAAAGTGCTCAGCGATGCATGCTGTTAAAAGGCTAAAGGTTAAAACTATTTTTAAAGTGAATTACATTTCGCGAAAAGCAATTTTGATTTGTGATTACAAACGAAACGTTCCACAAGTTAGTAAGTTTCCTATAGATTAGGCATGCGATTTCCAAGTATTTTACACGTGCCCCTTTATTAAATTTACTACTGCAATCACCTATGAACTATTTATTGTTGACTATTAGGAACTTCATTATCTAATGCAGCCTTTCATTTGATAGTCAATAGGTCTCGGAAGGAAAAAAAAATCATATGAAAAATTAATGACGTCATAACTGGAAAATGTACTAGGTGGATATTAATCCAAGCTTGAGAATGCTACTAAACTTTTTTGGAAAAAAAAAACCTCCATAAACCTCCAACCTCCATCGAACAATACAGTCGAATTGAGAACCTCCTCATTTTCAACCGACTTACAAAAAAGAAGGAGGTTCTGAAATCGACGCGTATGTTTTTTTTTATATTTGTTACCTCATAACTTTCTACTGGGTGAAACAATTTTGATGATTCTTTTTTATTTGAAAGATGGTGCTTCGCGTGTGGTCCCATTTAAATTTGGTCCAGTTCTAACAATGGGATCCATGAGAAAAAGGTTTGAAGTTGTTTTTTTTTGTTAAAAAGTGTTATATAAACTCGGGTATTTTTATTATATATATTTTTTAAATACACAAACCTTCCTCATTTATCCTTCTTTCCACAAGTGAAAACCGCATTAAAATCTGTTAGGTGGTTTAGAAATAGCGAGAGACAGACATGAAAGAAATTGTTAGATACTGTGAGTCGTAATCCAGGACCTGACTGTACCTAGTACTGTGGGAGGAAAAGTTCGCGTATGGAGGTTTCTTGTTTTCCAAAAAAGTTTAGTAGCACTCTCAAGCTTGGATTAATATCCACCTAGTGCATTTTCCAGTTATGACGTCATCAATTTTTCATATAATTTTTTTTCCTTCCGAGATCTATTGACTATCAAATGAAAGGCTGTATTAGATATGAAGTTATTTGAAAGCTAGTGCTTCCCGTGTGGTCCCATTTCAATTTGGTCCAGTTCTGTCAATGGCATCCACGAGAAAAGACCGTGAGACGGTTTTAAGTCGGTTTATTTTTTGTTAAAAAGAGTTATTTGGAAGTCGGTTGAAAATGGTTGAAAAGAAGATCAGGTAATAAAAGAAGAAACATGCGACAGTATTTTTGTTTATGTGGCTATGTCGCACTGTGGATTTATTTATACGAATGATTAATTGGTTCGAAACGTTTTTGTTTCCATATACACGTTGCGGTTTCGAGCACTTTGCTTTCCACGTATCGGTCTATTTTCGCTTTATTCAACTGGTATTCTAAAATTTATATATTCCATTTAATTTGTATGACTATACCCACCTATTGTTGAACTATTTGTTTTAAATGAAGTTTACAAAACGAAATTCATAAACGATTAGAGCGTTCATTATTTATTTTTGTATATTTGCATACGAAATATGAAAATGAAAGGTGTGTTGCAAAAAAGTTTTGTAAAAATATAATAGCCTATATGGGATATCGTCTAAAGATCTGTGAAAAAGAAACACAAATATATACCTATAGATCAATATTTGTGTTAGCCTGTCTGACGACATGTACAGTCGGCCGCATAAGTCGATTGACACAAAGTGTAAAACAACTGAACACTCAACGCACCATAAGTCGTTGTCACGACTACAGAACAAAATAAACTTCACGTACAAACGATCCTAAAAAGCTCCAGTAAGTAATTAAATAAGTAAGTAAGTTGAGTGTTCAGTTGTTTTGCACTTTTGAATGTGTTAATCGACTTATGCGGCCGACTGTACATTTAAAAAATGTTCTTAAGGAACTATATTAACCAATATTATATTATTATAATTAACCATTAGTCTCAAAGTGTGTAATTTTAAAATATGTTATGTTTACATTTACATATTAAAGTTATAGAAATTTTACCAGAACATAGTATACTGGAACATACCTGAAAAAATATAAAATTACATTGTTAATTATTTGATTAATACAACATAATAATACATTTAATTCTAATACATTTTCTAATAAGAAAAGTTAGGGTTTAAAGCATGCAGTTTCTATTAGGTATTTGAGGTATTTTGTTTTTTATACCCATTTTTACCCAAATAAAACTTAATCCCTTCTTATATGTACATAGATTCTAAATTAATTAATTATCTTAGTAAAGAATATACGTAAAATTATCACTTCAGTTTTTTTTAAATAATATAAAAAAAAACATATAAAAAATATAAAAAATTCACAGATTTCGTGCCTCACACGACTATCGAGCACATTGGAAATGAATCTACGGATCTCGAAAAAATATGCTGTTCTGACTTGTTGACTTCTTTCAAAAAAGTTAAGCTACAGGGCAAACGCTTAACCCGATCGTCTATATTTTAGGCTCAAATTGTAGCTGACTAAATTGTCCAGAGGAGTTTTCCCTCAAAATTTTTGATATCATTCTTCATTTCCAAATTTTCGAGGCCCAAAATCAAAAATTCGAAAAAAGAATTGATTTTTTTTTCACAATTTCGGCTATAACTTTTTTCGTTTTTTATTTTCTTGAAAAATTATTTTTGCATCTTACAGCTCTTATGAATACGCGTCTTTTTGAATATCATATCTTCACAACTCTCCGAGATATAAGGGTATCGCACTTATTCGTGACTGACATCAGAGCCTATACTGAAGCGAACGAGAAGACATTTCCAATGTCAAAGTCTCACTAGTTCGGTCAACCGGACTATTAACCGAACTACTGGGAATACACCGTATGGGTATATCCTTACTAATATTATAAATGCAAAAGTAACTCTGTCTGTCTGTCTGTCGCGCTTTCACGCCAAAACTACTGAACCGATCACCATGAAATTTTGCATACACGTTGTCTGGGACACCAGAAAGGACATAGGATACCTTTCATCCAAGAAAAACTAATGTTCCCGAGGGATTATCTAAAATATAAAACTTAACTAACGCCTGGCCAGTGTTATAGCAACTAGTTGTCAAGCGTTGTAATTGCTTTTATATTTTTAATTTATCATCGCGTACGAAGTCGCGGGCACCAGCTAGTACTTATATAGTTCTAACTTAATGGTGCCGATACTAAAATTTCGTGACGTCACAGGCGCCCTTATATTGATTAACCACGAACAACTCAATCTCCCAATCAAAAGGGTCGCACTGGCCTTCTCCTAGATTTTATAGCTTGATAGATGACTGATCCCTTGGAAGGTCGAAGGTCCCTTTGGTGATAAAACAAAAATTGAACACATAACTATAAAAAGCGATTGTGTTCGTATGAAATTTTCTTGTCGTAGACTTCATTAAAGTCGCTTATTACTTTTCACAGTTTATAAGGTTTCGTCTAAAATGCTAACATCATATCATATCAATCTATCAATACTAATAATGAATCTGTAGGGGTCGGTCATGGAGTAATTTACTTTGTTTTCAGAAATATCGTGTATATAGGCTCTATATATGATACTGAAACTAAATTGTCTATTTTTAGAATTTTTTTCTGTATGTATGTTTGTATGTATGTTCCTCAATAACTCTTAAACGAATTAACTGATTTTAATGAAACTTGGTAGATAAATATTTAGACATACTGGGCACAGGATAGGCTACCTATTTTTTTATTTTTCAAAATATATGAAATATGTGCGAAAAGCCAACTTTAAATCTATCCTAATATTATAAAGCTAAAGAGTTTGTTTGGTTGAACAAAATAATCTCAGGAACTACTGCTTCGTATTGAAAAATCCATTTTGTGTTGAATATTACATTTATCGAGGAAGGCTTTACGCTACATAACATATTGAACGCGGACGAAGTCGCGGGCTACAGCTAATATAATTAAATATATTTTTAGTAGTCACCTCGCACACTTTGTGTTTTATAAAGAAAAAAATGAAATGAAAAAAGACAATGAAATAGTAAGTAAATCGAAAGATAAATAAATTACCTACTATTCTTAAAACATGTATAAAATTCCGATTAGTAGCAATAATTTATAGAGAGGCCATGCCATTACTTATATAATTTCACCATGTAAATCAGAATTATTATTATTCACATTAGTTATAAACGTTTCACATAAATGTATAGGCAAAGACGCGGGACAAAATAAGTTATTTGAATTACTGCCGCAACATCCTTCTGCCATTAATATTAGAGATATTATAACGTCTTAATCAGTTGCGAGTTTATTAAGATTAACCGCGTTATACGAACCGTGGCATTAAATAATTACCTAGTAGCTATCAACGGAAAATTATCTTCGAATTTCTTGCGCCATAGACTAAGCATCGAACAGATGCGGCATAGAAATTAATTAATTAATTTATTTATTTATTTACTTATTTATTTATTTATTTGTTTATTTATTTATTTATTTATTTATTTATTTATTTATTTATTTATTTATTTAATAGCTAACCTTACAGCATTTAATATTTAACAAATATATACAATAGATTATATTTTTATATAGCCTATTACAAATTAAATTGAAATAGATAAAAAAATAGATAGACTATTAACAAAATTATGCAAACAAAGGACTGTCGCGAAAAATTTCCAAAATTTTGCATAAATATTGCAGAAATAACCATAAAACTAAATAAATCTAAATAAATTTATTTGGTTTTATGGTTATTTATTATTTTTTATTCTCTTAAATAAGAGAAAAAATTAATACCCATAAAAAACCCTTGATTATGTCAGGGATACGTGTCACTCTCCACTCCACCCTCAAATATGAAATTGGCTATCATTTATAAAATTAATAATAATATTAATGTAGATAATATTGTATTCTAATTTATTGTCGTATAAAAAAATTAAAATATATAAAAAAAGACCAGATGCGGCAAAGTTAGGCTAGTTAATCACTAGCCCGTGACTGTCTGCGTTGAAAAATAAAAAATATAACACATGAGAAAATATCTGACATCTTTTTTATGTAAAGACGATCGCTGCGCTGGACAAGATAACATTTTTTCAGAATAAAAAGTATGCTATAAAATATCCAGGTAATAAACTATGAGTGTACCAAATTTCATATAAATCCGATGAGCCTTTTTTTGCGCGAAAGAGTAAGAAACATCCATCAATACATAATAATATATACATTCATACAAACTCATACAAACGTTCGCATTCATAATATTACTGGCCTGGTTTTGAATAATGTCCTTTGTATTAATGGCGAAACTGTTAAAAAACCTATTATAAGACTTATTGCAAAGTTTATAATCACCTCGAATACTCCAAGTCCAGATTCATTTAAAATTAAAATATACTGTACCGGCGCTTTTAAGATATTTAAGACTAGCTGTTGCCCGTGACTTCGTCCGCGTTCAATCGCGACTTCATCCGCGCGTTATAGTTTATATTAGTATAGACTAGTGACCGCACCCGGCTTCGCCTGGTGACCAACTTTTTTCTTTTACATACATAAAAACCTTCCCTGATTATCCCTCTATCCATAAGTGAATACAGAATTAAAATCGGTCCAGCCGTTCTCGAGTTTGAGCGAGAAAAACGAACAGCAATTGATTTTTATATATAAGAAGACTAGCTGTTGCACGCGACTTCGTCCGCGTAACTTTATAAAATATAATACATTCGTGTCTGTGAAACCATGGAAATACACATACAAAATTTCAACTCAATCGGTCAAGCCGTTTAGTAGTTGACATAACGACAGCAGCGCCACCTACCGAGTCCAATTGTATTTTTTAAATCATCCAAAAAATCATAGAAATACCCATATAAAATTTCAACCCAATCGGTTCAGCCGTTTAGAAGTTATGTGAAAAAGAAGTTAAGTACAGAAGGATAATTCTTACTACCTGTTGTCCTTTTACCCGTTTTCCCGTAGGAATGAAGCATTTTCCCACGGTAAAAAGTAACCTATGTTCATCACGGATAATGTCGGCTTTTAATGGTAAAAGAATTATTCAAATCGGTCCAGTAGTTTCGGAGCCTATTCAATATAAACAAACAATCAAATCGTTCCTCTTTATAATATTAGTATAGATTATCAAGCAATCCGTTTTCGGCTTCATTTAATAATAATATTTTAATTTCACTTAGTTTTATTTCATTTTGCACAGTCTATTACCCCTCCCTCACTATAATGACTTTATTTTAAAAATATAATTATCTTAAAAAGTTTGTGCAAATAATATGTACCTTAGAAATTAACTCGATTATTCAATAAAGGCATGTCCAAATCGATCCTCAGGGAAAAAGTTTTTCGCTAAAGAATTTGTTGGGCAAGTGACCGAGTGAAGTTCTCCTGTCTTTTAAGAACTAGGCAACTAATGCGAGGTGACTTTTACAAACTTTATTAGGTATAGAGCAAAAACATTCGGGACTTGGGTAAATAACTGGACAGTTTGACATTGAACTGACAGTGGCAATACATTGTATCGTTTAATTATATACTACCTATGTGTAAAGTCGGGGTATGAAAGGAAATTTGTCAGTTTTCAAATTCATTCCTTTAATCAATTCGTAGAGTGTTAGTTTTGAAACTAAATCACTAAGCACTAAGACTGATAATTGCACTGGTGCATGCAAATATCGACTTTAAGGTGACGAAACCTTTTGTTATCCCGACTGTACCACAGGGTTAGTTTACAACGTAGGACCTTCTATGGTAGATCAGAGTCTTCTATGTACTATAAACGTATGGGGTATTTGCTAAGTTGGGAAGACGGTCAATTTAGAGCTATCAAGTGTGAAAAATAAGTAAAAATTAACTTAATTTCTTTGATAAAGGATGCACTAGATTCAGGGTCTCAAACAAAATCACTGTGAAAAATGTCCACTGGATTTTTTGATACGTGCTATCACTTTCTTTTGTTAATTTCTGATAAAAAGATTATAATGTAAACGTCGCATGACTGATTTGAACCTTACATTTAGTAATAATGGTTCAAGTCTTAACACGTGTTCAGGTTCACCTGAAGGACAACTTTGTGCAACTAATTTGAAATATCACCCCAAGCTGTGAGTGCTGTGATATTCTACTATGCCACTTTTAGTTTTAGCAATCCAGAATCTAGTGTATCCTTTATCAAAGCTTAATTTATTTTCTAAAGTTGAGGACACCGTGTTATTAAAAATATATAATGACTTGAAAAATACATTCCCTTCTTACGTTAAGCTAGAATGTATGAAACAAATGCCATGAAAATTTTATTTCAAAAACACATAAATGTCTATGGCGTACGTACCTTTACGGGAGGATGCGTGTAACTTTGAATATTTTAAAGCCTCGCATGTATAGGACGTGCAGGCCCTTAAATCGCGGTTTAGTATACATATATATACTCGTCTCATGAGGATTATGTTCTATATAAGTACTTATATAACAACATTATGGTATTTCCTTTAGAAAACCTCGGCATTCATTTATTCAATTACATTTTTTTATATTATTTTGTTGGTGTTACGAATTTCCTTATATAAAATTTTTAGTGATTTAAAAGAAAACCTTCATTATCTAAGCCTATAAGCCAATCTAAGATATAAGCCAATAGATTTAAGGAACAAAGATACTAATATATTATTTTAAAAATAAACTGAAGACAGTGTTGGTCGAAAGGGTTTACTACACCATTCATGACTTCTTTAAAGACAAAATTTAGTATTAGAAATTATATTATATACTTGACATTGATGCTGACCTTAAATACTATAACTTAATTAGCGCCTCTTTCACCAACAACAAGTAAAGTGTTGATTAGTTACTTTTAGAAATCATTTTCTGTTTTATTGTACTCGGTTTACTGCATCATTCGATAGGCGATTTTTTTTATTATTTTCTATTTAATGTTTGGGACGTTTACCGTACAAACAAAGGTATATCAGCTAAATTATTCCCGGTTTAGCCTACTTGACGTTGGTGAAAGAGGCGCTAATACTTATAATTATGTAAATAATTATATTATGTTTTAAAATTAGATTTAAGGTAAAGATTTTTGTATGCCAGCAATAGGTAGGTCATATATGTAAATCCAATATACCTATTATGTAATTTAATTACCTATCATGTACATTTGATTAACAAATAAATTATTATTATTATTTTTATTAAGCCTTCCCCATAATTTTTATATAAGAGCGGTAATATTATTATTATTATTATTATTATTATTATTATTATTATTATTATTATTATTATTATTATTTTCAATTTAACTCGTCTCCCCCTCGAAAAGCCAAAATGAGGGGAAGACAGTGTTACCTCCGACAGAAGTACAGTCGGTCGGGGTTCAGGGCGACAACGACAGAAACCGACGCACGATCCTGGCTGTATCGAGCAGCACCGCTCTCTGCATTTGGGCCGGGAGAGAACCGCCACGGAATCCCAGCCGCTTCAGGTTATCACTGAGAGCGGCCGGGATCAAACCATTGACGGATATAACGACTGGGATGATTTCAGCGGACGCAACAGCCCACATGTCAACGATCTCGTGGGCCAAGTCGAGGTATTTCCTCTTCTTTTCGGTTTCGGCCTTCACGAGACCGTCATCATGCGGGATAGTTACGTCCACTAAAAACACCCTCGACTGCGCCCGGTCCATCAACACGATATCAGGTCTATTCGCTAAAATAGTCCTATCCGTGATGATGGGCCGGTCCCAATAGAGCTTGGCACGGCTGTTCTCAAAAACTGGTTCCGGTGTATACTTGTAATAAGGCATCCTCTGCTCAACGAAGCCGTATTTCAGAGCAAGTTCCTGATGCAGGATTCTGGCTGCTTGGTTGTGCCTATGCAGATACTCAGTGTTGGCAAGCGCGGAACAACCGGAAGTAACATGTCGGAGAGTCTCTCCAGGATGGCGACAGGCTCGACATATGTCTTCTGTGCCATCCTTTATTATGTACCTTCGGTAATTCCGCGTCCTGACCACCTGATCCTGTATCGCACAGACAAAACCCTCGGTTTCTCCGAAGAGATCACCGAAGCGCAGCCAGTGCACGGAGGCTTTATGATCAATATGAGGCTCGTGGAGAGCCTTGTAAAACCGTCCGTGCAACTCCTTCTCCTTCCATACGGCCTCCCTGGCAGAGGTGCTTGGTATCACTGGATCACGCCATCGCCCATCGGCTAAGGACAACGGGGTGAGTCCATTGTCACATTCTACAACCGCCCTACGCAATACGCCACCCGAATCAGCTAGGAAGAATTTCGTAAGGTTGTACATCTCGCGGTTGTGCATGGTCTTGGCGCATAATAAGCCACGACCACCACACTTACGCGGGATATACATCCTCTCGACTGATGATTTCGGGTGGCGCATTCTGTGGGAGATCATAGTTGTGCGGACTCTTCTATCCAGGGCGTCTAATTCGGTCTGAGAACATCTAAGCACCCCAAACGTATAGAGGAGAACAGGCATGACCCAGCCGTTAAAAGCTCGAACCTTGTTAGCGCCAGACAAATAGCTCCTAAGAACTTTTGTAAGGCGCTCCCAAAACTCTTCGCAAACTGACTGTTTCACAGCCCCCTCCACTACACCTAAAGATTCTGACATGCCCAGATATCGGTACGTTTCACCCTCGGAGAGTGACCTCATCTGTCCCAGGCCAACTTCGACATCAGCCGAATGGATGACCCGTCCCCTCTCCACATGAAGGATCCCGCACTTGTCGAATCCAAACTCCATCCCTATGGAGCCGCTGAAATCTGTTGTTAACTTCAGCAGCTCTTCCAGTTGATGAGCGTTTGGCGCAAACAATTTGAGATCATCCATGTAGAGAAGATGTGACATCCGATGGCCTCCTCTCCGAAACTGAAAACCCAGCCCTGAATCCTCTAAGATAGTACTAAGAGGGTTCAAAGCCAGGCAGAACCAAAGTGGGCTCAGACAATCGCCCTGGAAAATGCCCCTACTTATTCTTATCCGATCAGACGTCTCGGTCATCCGCTGACCTGAAAGACTAAGCATGGTACTCCATTGCCCCATACATGCCTCAAGGAATTGTCGAGTCGCACCATCAACCTTGTACAACTCGAGAACCCTCAAAAGCCATGTATGGGGAACCGAGTCAAATGCCTTTTTGTAGTCAATCCAGGCAGCGGAGAAATTACGACGATTGCGTTTTACCAGTTTGGAAACAGCCGTGTCGATGAGTAGCAGCTCCTTGCTACCGCGACTACCGCCCCTACATCCATTCTGAGCTCCTGACATAATATTATTTTCGGCAATGTGCTGATATATCTTAGAGCTCAGAACCGATGTTAGTGTCTTATAAATTGTGCAAAGACACGTAATAGGGCGGTATTTAGATGGATCCGCGGTAGCACCATCCTTTGGAGCTAAATTATAATTATTATTATTATTATTATTATTATTATTATTATTATTATTATTATTATTATTATTATTATTATTATTATTATTAGTTAGGTGGATAAAGGCGGGTAATATATTTCATTTTAGTAGGATTTAATTTCATTTTAGTACAGGATGTATATGTGTATATCTGCAAATTTTTTTGAATTTTTTCTGGATAAATGAAAGTCAATTAGAATCGTAGCCGTGTCTACGGCGCGGCGTAGCACACTCGTAGATGTTTCTACGGCGTAGCAGATTCGTAGCTAAAGAGTGAACGGCGCATGCGTGAACCGACAGAATTCCGCCCTCGGCATTGGCCTGTTTTCTCTCTGCTATGCAAATAAATCCGTTTGTTTGTCAATGCCACTGTTTTTTATTCTACAGTTCTCGTTCTATTAGGGAAGCTGTAATTCTAAGTACGAGAGTAACATAATAAATCTGAAGAATTTATTTGTCTGTTTGTAATATTTTCGTGTTTGGTATAAATCTAAGGTTTTTTTTGTATACTTATAACAGTTTAATTTTTCTAAACTATTATTATTATATGAACTATTTGATTTTTGAACTATAATGTTGTTAGTAAGAGGGCGACCCATGGAAATAATATATGTGACCTCAATATCGGCTCTAACGGAAAACCAGCGCAGGTTTTTACAACCTGAATTAATTATAGTCTTTGAAAAAAAATGCTATGAAAAATCTCCGTACCCGCTTCTGATCATCCGTGGCAGTTTTATTTTAAACAATTTCCGTAAAAAGTTTCACTCAAATTTAACCGGTTTTTTTCCATTTAAAATGTAAATTGCGAAAACCTTACTCCATAACAGTTTAATCGAATATTACTATCCAATAAAAATTATCAGTGACTATTACTTTTATTTAGTTTGTATAGTTACTAGCTAATGACCGCGACTTCATCTGCGTTGAAAAATAAAAAATATAAGTAACACCCGAAAACATAAAATTTATGTATAGATTTTATCGCGAGTTCAATGGTTTTTCTCACCTCAATAATTGTTCTTTTTTAGATTTTTAAATTAATCGGTTACAAAGTTACACGGTAACAAATCGCGAGTTCAATGGTTTTTTCAAAAATGTCCAACGCGCCTAAAGAAGTTTTCACTTTTATATGTGCAGTTAATAAGGTTTAAATTTAAACAAACGGTCTAACCTCCTTTTATTTTTCTCTCTAAAACTCATTTATCACGTTACAACTCCAAAGGTTAGGTACATGCCAGATGCCAGTGCAGTAGGAGTTCACCTTTAGAAATTTATGAGCAGAAAAACATGTCAGACCTAGAGCTATCTGCAATGTTTGACCCGTTTCTGAGACCAGTGATCCGATTACATATTTAACACGTCACTGTTGATTGTGGAAATTTGAATTTTAACACAACACCTCTGAGTTTAATTCGGCTTGCATTCACTTATTCAAATTTTCAATTATGCTAAAAGGTGGCTCTATTATTAATCTATACTAATATTATAAAGAGGAAAGATTTGATTGTTTGTTTGCTTGTTTAAATTGAATAGGTTCCGAAACTACTGGACCGATTTGAAATATTCTTTCACTGTTTGGAAACTATATTATATTATATTATATTATATTATATTATATTATATTATATTATATTATATTATATTATATTATATTATATTATATTATATTATATTATATTATATTATATTATATTATATTATATTATATTATATTATATTATATTATATTATATTATATTATATTATATTATATTATATTATATTATATTATATTATATTATATTATATAAGCTATATTTTATAAAGTTACGCGGACGAAGTCGCGTGCAACAACTAGTTGTTATGAATAATGATCGGTTAGTTACTATGGCATCCCTTTTCACTCACCGAAACACAACAGCACACATGCTGTTATTTCATTGGTCTTCTGTAAGGGTGTACTGGTTACTCGTACCCATGTCATACTATGCCGACCATCTTACTATAGTCGGCAGCGTACTTACGACACCAGGTGGAGTTGCTTGTATTATAGGCGACGGTAAACACATACCACCAAGTGTACCGCCAGCCTGTAACTCCTGATGAACATAAAAAACCACCTACCATGAAGTAAAAAATAATATATTCAGGCTTAAGCAGAGAAATATCTGAAGACTTAATGATTATTTATATAATCCTACTCATTTAGTTAATTTATATAAATAAATTTCAGATTATAGCGATATACTAATAACAAAACTCTTATTTATTATGACATTTGCATGACAAAACTGAATTATAACTTTATAAACATAAAAACAAGCCCCACACACGCCAACAACTATTTAGGTTAGACAACTTACGCGAAAATGGCATACAATTCCCTATACATATAGGCGTAACAAATATTTGCCAAAGTAAAATGAGGACTTATGCCTCTCGCGTTACGGTACATTATTGTTCGATGTCAAATCTCGAAAGTGTCAAGTGAATTTCGATCTTATTTCCATAAGCAGACGGTTCAAATTTGAATACAAAACAAAATACACGGCAATGCGCATCGAGGGAATGCAAGCAATTAGGAGTTTTTTTTTTACATTGCGGCTGATTTTTTAAATGCTTGTTTACACACTGATACTTACCGTCAGTTGATGACGTTATATTCATCTCGACGCCGTATAGAACCTTTATGGAGCACTCGAGTGAATTGAACCGTTTAGCGTTCGAATAGTCTTCGAATTTCAAATGAAATTCAAAATTCGAATATCAAAATTAACGCCGCGTGGTCGCCTCGCCCGACTGCCGTATTGCAGTAATACTGGCCGTAAATCTATTCCCAACGAGTATCTCCCAGAATTCGCACCTTCATATATCACTTCACACACTTTTCCGCACAGTTTGAGCCAGTTTGAAATTGTTACGTACGGGCCGGGTTAAACGTCAAACTATTGGCGCGAACCCTGACAGTTAAATGAGTTTTAAATTTCGAACGTCCGAACACTTTTGCATGGCCAGCACTTTGAGGAGCACAGCGAAGGCTAGAGGCTTTAAAAGACCCGGTATATTACGGAGAAGATGCTACTTTCCGTGCAATCCAGAGCTTTTTGATAGTGTAACGACAAAACAAATAGTCCGGAATGAGTGAGGAACGGACATGCGCATTGATGACTGCCGTATGCGTATATTGTTAAGCGGCGGTTACCGAGTGTCTTTTGAAGGGAGAATTTTGAACATTTTGTAATAAATTTTAATTATTATAGACATTATTTAATATACATTAATAATATGTTTGTAAAACGAAAAAAATTTAAATATTTATTAAATGTAGCGATCAACCCCCGGCTTTGCAACATGTTTTTTTTCTCAATTACTTAACGGATTTTAATGCGGTTTTCATTAAAGGAAAGAGCGATAAACTAGGAATTTTTATGTAGGTATTTAATTTGCAGGTAATTGCATTCGTGCGAAGCCGGCAGCAAGTCATTTAATCCTTATAAAATAACTAGCTGGCGCCCGCGACTTCGTCCGCGTTGAAAAAGAAAAAAGAAGCCTATATCCTGTGTCCCACGTCTAAATGTTTATCTGCCAATTTTCATGAAAATCAGTTAATTCGTTTAAGAGGTAAGGAGAAACATACATACAATACCTACACTTACAGATTTATTATTAGTATTGATATCGATGTGACACTAAGGAAAAATAGTCAACTAAATAATGGGTTAAGATATAAACGGCAGTGTTCTATTTGAAAATAAGAATTCCGGAAAAAAAAATATTTTAAATTTTTTTATTACACTTAAAATGCTTTAGAAATTTTGTCGTGTCCTCGTGTGACCGAATCCTAACTTTTGCAGCTAACCGCTAGGTAGGCACGTAGCGCGCAGGGCTCAACTCACTTGAGATATTTATCCGGTCGGGTGACGGATACCTGACGCACACATGTGCAAGGAGATGAAGATACAACAGGCATGTGTGTATGGTCAGCTATTATATTAATCGCTAGCTGGTGCCCGCGACTTTGTCCGCGTTGAAAAATTAAAAATGTAACACCTGAGAAAATATCTTACATCTTCTCAACCGCTTGTAACACGACGAGAGTGACGCCCTATTTTTTTTTAATATTTTTAAGCAATTCCTCATAAAACTATTTTTTTTTTCAGGATAAAAAGTAGCCTATATGTTAATCTAGTTAATAAACTATCTTTTTGCCAAATTTCGTCCAAATTAGTTTAGAGCATCGATGTTTATGGATCGATCTTTTCAAACAAAAAAACATTACCTCAATTTTGATCAGTTCAATAATTTGATAATTGATTTCAATCTGATCGCAAAATCTGATTGATTTTTGTAGGTCAAAATCGGCTGTCATGTATGTAGGACTCGTTGCTCGGCGGGATTAACGAAATTAGTAGAGTTCGGTTGTTTATTATAGTAATTTAATGCTTGCTACTTTCGAAGAAAATGAAGGTGTTTTGTCTTCATTAAATATATGGTAAAATGTCATTAAATATCAAAATGGTAAATAAACATTGACAATCCATCCAATTTATGGCCCATCCATAAACATCGATGGTTCAGAGATTTTTGCATGAAAGAGTAACAAATATCCATGCATCCTCATGAACTGTCGATTTATATTATTTTTTTCCATTTTGCATAATATATAATATTAGTAGGAATAGCTTTTATCTCAGAATCTATATACTTTTTGAAATGAAAACTTCTTCAGGCGCGTTTTGCTGAGGAGTGAACGCAAGCGAACCGTCACTCTCGGATTGTTGACGCGTGTAAGTTATAATGATATAGGTGAATTATTATATTAAGGTTCGAAGGCGACACTAGTGGGGGAATCGGCGCATGTGTACAATTGCGCACAAAATTGCTAAGGAAAATGACATTTTTTTTTTCTTATTTCGTAATTTTTCACCCCACTAACTTAACATTACAGGCAGTTTTGATATTCCTTCCATAAAATCATCGTGCGATGTCGAAGGACAACGTTTTTTTAGGCATTTATTCACCATGACGTATTTACTAATACGATAAAACAATCTGTACGCAACAGTACCTAAGAGACTCGAGACGCGCGAACGAAGTGCGGGAGGGGAAGAGCACTGAGTCTACCAATAACGTGTCGGCACACCGACGCGTACCCGCCCCTCACTTTCCTCTGCCTCCTCAAAGACCTAAAATAGAGTTCTGCGCACATTTGCCGAGAAGTCTTTATTCGCTACACGAACTATATGATTTTAAAATTGAAAAATTTAAAGACTTCATTTACTTATGTCATGTGGTTCATTCTATCCTAACACACAGTTTTTTTTAAATAAAATGTGAAACATCTTGGCTTAACACAAGAGCGCTGCCGCCCATAGCAGGATCTTAATCCTATTCATTATCCTTCCATAAGGAATTGGGACGGGACAGGATAATGGGTTCTGGCATAGACATAACTCGCACTTGATTATTATTATTATATTTCGATAATAAATTGACATAAATATTCCGCTTGCCACTCGTATGTACATTACCGATTACATAACCAGCAATGTAAAAGGAAAAAATATTCCTACTATGCGTGCAAAGGACTGGAAATTCGCATTTTGCTCCGCATTTCTCACGAACTTCATTAGTGATGTGTACGGAGTGCAAAAAAATCAAGCCATGAATTAATTATTATTTTTATTAGTTTTTATTTTTTTTGTAATGTGATTTATTTATTCAGGTAGTTTATTATAAAATCGTATACATTGACCCATAAAAGAATTACTGATCTCGTAGAGACGCGTTAGCAAACTTAAGGGCTTTGCTACATAGAACCAAAGCCGAAAAGATCGTATAAATACGATTTAAATCGTACTGTAATTTACACTTATAGTTTAATTACTTAATAGTTATTATAAACTAGCTGGTGCCCGCGACTTCGTCCGCGTTGAACGATGAAAGGTACCCTATGTCCTTTCTGGTGTCCCAGACAACGTGTATGTGAAACTTATTGGTGATCGGTTTAAAGCGTAATAAACAAACAGACAAACAAACTCATATTCACATTTATAATATTAATAAGGATATATATATTTATACGTATATAATTTTATTAGATAAAAAAAAAATAAAAAAAATATATTTTTGTTATTCGGATTTTTTTTTGACGACATTACTATAATTACTCGGATCATGTGAAGTTTGCAGCAAGTGCGATCCTATTCTCATTTGAAACGCATTAGTATTGACATCACTACATACTATTTGTTACCTATAAACATGTAAGATCACAATCATTTTGAACCAAAATCAATTTACTTTAATAATTAATTCTATGTTAAATTTCAAGTTGACGAAACGTACCGACCCTCACCATTCATTATGTAACGGCGAAGTTTGTAGTTAAAGGAAGGGCGGACCCACCACTATCAAACTTTCTCAAGATAAGCAACATCTCAAGTAAGTATATTGTGTCCAAACATACCACAATTTATATATTAAACATTGTCCTGATATAAAACTACTTTTAAAAAATTTAATCATTACTGTGATTGATTATTAGATACATATTTTATGCGAATGTAAAAGAATCATTAGAAAAATATATATTATTTTTATTCTTATTTTGGTTTACAGTTCTGTCTGTACAGAAAAAACGACTGTGGCAAAAGAACAACAATCCAAAATAAATTTATTAAATTTAACTCATAAATATTGAACTGTGGCAAAACAACACATACTTTTTCTGTGGCGAATCAACAATTGTGGCAAAACAACACATACTTTTCTGTGGCAAATCAACAATTGTGGCAAAACAACAACAAGCCTATCTAAATAAGGTATTCTAATATTCTTCTACCTTTTGTGAATTTACATATTTTTTTAACGACTGTGGCAAAACAACTTTCAATGTATGGAAATTCAAAAATGTGGCAAATCAACAACTGTGGCAAAACAACAACAAGCCTTCTCAGGATGGTGGCTATATTTTTTTTCTTCGGAACGCTGCGCGCTGGTAAAATAGGTATGGTATGGTAAATGGTAAAACTAGCTGGCGCCCGCGACTTCGTCCGCGTTGAAAAATTTAAAGTAGCCTATCCTATGTCCTGTACGTCTAAATGTTTATCTACCAAGTTTCGTGAAAATCAGTTAATTCATTTAAGAGTTATGGAGGAAAATACATACATACATATTTTATATACAATAGCAATACCTACACTTACAGATTTATTATTAGTATTGATGAAAATTAAAAGAGTTTCTTGGAAGTTGATTAATTAATTGAATAATATTCATTAACATATTATTAAACCATGTTTATTTGTCAACACGCACCTAATTAACTCGCGGGCGGGCGCGAGTTGTCGTGTTTGTATTTACCTTCTACTGATAGGAAATACTTCCTGAGAAGTACTAAAAACGGCTGAGAAAGCGTCCTAATATACTTGGAGCCGAACTGACACAAATGACACAAAGCTTTTCTATACGATTAAAACACAAGGATAACTTGAGTTATTGATCGAGTTAATACTTTATGAGTTGATGCCTTCATTGGTAACACCCGACTTGCTATAAAAACAATGAATCAGTTATTTATTCATTAAATAGGTTTCAGAGAAATACTTTTAATTGTCATTAAGGTATTTAAAAAAATGCCAAGATGATGATGATCCTGAGAGGAAACCTCGAAAGAAACTCGGGATACATTCTTTTTGTCATGTTAAAAACAAAATATATAACACTAGCTGTAGCACGCGACTTCGTCCGCGTAACTTCATAAAATATAGCCTATGTTACTCGCTGATAAGCTTACCAATAGGGAAAGAATTTTTCCAATCGGTAAATTAGTTTCGGAGCCTATTCAATTCAAACAAACAAACAAACGAACGAATCTTTCCTCTTTATAATACCTATTAGCATAGATGTGAAATCAAACAATATTATATTATACTAGCTGCTGACCGCGACTTCGCCCGCGTATATAAAATAGATAAAAACCTATTCTCAGACCTACCAATTAGTGTACATATAAAATTTTATCAAAATCGGTTTTGCATACACGTTGTCTGGAACACCAGAAAGGACATAGGGTACCTTTCATCCAGGACGCGGACGAAGTCGCGGGCACCAGCTAGTATAAATATACTTGAAAAAGAATCAATGACGAGAATCAGGACAATATCGATTTAAAAACAAAGGTCGACAAAACGGCCCTAGCGTGTTACACCAATTCCTTGAACTCAATGAGGAAGTGTTATTAATTTTAAATGTGCTTCAAAACACCGCCGATTAATTATTTACTTTGCGCTCGCCCGAATTGGCTCCTAATAAACGGTTTAAACGAATTGGGGCTATTACTTGCGATAACTGTGTACAAAATGAATGAAATTACTTCCAAAGTTATCAGTTATGAATTTAATATTAATGTTGTGACAGGGTCTCATCGAAGATCTTGTACTAACTAACTACTGACCGAGAGCTACTGGAGAATATTGTTCCTAAAGTTGAATATCTGGTTCATATCATAAGAGGTGAAGAGTACCTATATGGTACTTCATCTTCTGGAGTCCCCAGCGCCGGGAGTTGACGGCAGCGCTGGGTGGTGGAGACGTCTCGCTGTCAAGCATGGTTGAAGCCATGCTTGACAGTGACACCACCTGGAAAGCGGTTGCTTCCTTCTGCGAATCCGTAATGTTGCAGAAGGAGGCAGCTGAGAGGGAGCGAGAGGAAGAGGCCGGTCTCGCTTCCCTCAGGCGTATGCGGTTAGGCAGGAGAAGGCAGGCATATCTAGCCCGTTTTCAAATGTCCTAGCTGTGTGTGCCTGCACAAGGTCCTCCCCGTCTGGGGATTGCCTCGGTGTCTCCGGGCAATCCCCCTTTGGCGTTAGCCTGGCTAGGCTGAGTGGGTATTCCCAGTACCGCTATGATCAAGTGCTGGGCGACCCCCACATACCCCTTCCGCCTAGCCAGCGGTAGGGAATCTGTAAGCGGATCACTCCTCGTAAAAAATAATAATATGGTACTTCATCTTACCATGTAGGGGACGAAGTACTTTTATCTTATCTTAGAATTATCTCATATTCAGATGAAACATACCTCAATGGACCGGAATTATGGGAGCAGAAGAGCTGTTCCGAATGGCCTTTTACCAAACTATGGCGGAGAAAAATAGAGTTATAATTTTATCGGAGTATTTTTATGTCATTTGTCATATTACTGTAAAGTTTTCATATAACAATAAAACAGTTTTTGTTGGTTTTATAAATAGTCGAGAGGTTTCGTACGCGGACTAAAAGTTTTCGATCGTAACTTGTTTCGTATAAGAACAAAATAGTTTTCGATCGCAACTGGTTTCGAACAAGACCGAAAAAGTAGTCTATCGTAACTGGTTGCGAAGCTCAGGTTATACGCGGCCGAAGCGGAGAAACCTAATAAGACGTTTAGAGAAGTAGTTCTTAGTGTGAATAGGATTGTTCTATAAATATTTTGGTCATCAAATTTCTTCAACCAATATAAGTAGTACTTTCTGACCAAATGTGTTTCTTATGTGATCAATCATTTATTGGTTTGGTGAGGTTAGTTTTTTGCTGATAGATTGAATTTGAATATAAACGTAACGTTTCTTACGTCTCTTAACGTTTATGAGTATTATATCCTTCCTTACATATTATAAAAGAAAGTCCTTCGCCGCGTCTGTGTGTTTTCACCAATGGATAGAGTGGTTCTCGAGGAAGCTTAGTAGTATTAAATTTACAAAGTTACGCGGGCGAAGTCGCGGGCAACACCTAGTATATGTATATAGGTATATCTAGTATTAAATATATTTCTTAAATGACTCGTTATATCCTCATATTCTCACATCTTACTATTTGTTTTTCTTTTTTTTTGTAAGAAAAGAACAAAAAATTAAGATAAAATAGTTGGAATATTTCACTATGAAAATGTGAAAATTGTTTATAATATTAATATTATGACATTTCATGGTCGTATTCTGACACATTTAGGTTGGTAGTGACATAGTTAGATTCACTAATTTAGTTCGCGTGTCGATGTAAGAGATTGCGTTATCGTTTTGTGGAGTGTAACTACGCTTTCGTTCGCATTTCTCGGGGCCACATTCATAGTGTATCTCTTAAAGAATTTAATTTAATTAATTAAAATAAGTGTATCACAACTATAGATCTGATTTAATTCATTTATAAATTTTCATAATAGCTTCGAATCAATCAATCGTATTTCAATCGTAGCTTGAAATCAATTGAAATAGGTTTAAAAAAAAATCAATTCAATCTTAAAAATTAAAAATAAGCTAGGAATAGTCAAAATAATTCACAATATTTATTTATCAATTAGGTTTCCCCGAGAAACTCTTATAATCGTCATTATAAATTTAAATTTACCAGTTTCGAAAAAAAAAATTGTATTTGTAACTCATTATTGTTATCGATACAAAACATAACTTTAATGATTTTAGTATAGACAAAAAGCATCACCTTAGAATTTTCAGTAAAGAGTGACAATTTTCATTCTTAAACGTCCTTATAACATAAAAATTCCCACAAAGTTTTATGTTTGAAATATTCGTGTAAGCATTTGAGAGTGGCAAGGTTTTAGCAATTAAGTAGTGTCTATGAATAAAGGACTTAGTTTTGCGCGGGAAAATTGGACTCCATTGTTGTTAAATCCGAATATTTTAGCGTTCTTTTGTTGGTTGCGACGCTGAGGGTGGACATTAATTACTTTTTCGTTATTTTTTTTTCAGGTGAAAACGAAGTGTACTTTTGAAATTGAATTTGCATTGTTGTTTAATGTTATATAAGTTCCACGAGTATGTATTTAAAGTAACATTCACGTGACACCCAGACAATAGGTCTGTGACAAACAGACAAACAAAATTTGATATAATAAGTATTATTATTATGTATATTGATATAATAAGTATTATTATTATGTATATTGATATAATAAGTATTATTATTATGTATATTGATATAATAAGTATTATTATTATGTATATTGATATAATAAGTACTATCGCCTAAACACACACACACACCCAAACATATATAATACTAGCTGGTGCTCGCGACTTCGTCCGCGTAGAAAAGTATAAAACGCCATCTACCGTATTTTGGATAGATGGCGCTATCTCCCGGGCCAAGCCGCTAGTATTTACTTTTATTGTAGATTTCCCGTAAGAATGAAGCATTTTCCCGCGGTAAAAAGTAGCCTATGTTCATCACGGATAATGTCGGCTTCTAATGGTAAAAGAATTTTTCAAATTGGTCCAGTAGTTTCGGAGCCTATTCTATACAAACAAACAAACAAATCTTTCGTCTTTATAATATTAGTATAGATGTATGTGATTTAATATGTATAAAATAATATTAAATCATGTCGGTTGAGTTCAGTGTTTTTTCCCCATACAAAAGTGTACACAAAAACCAAAATCGCCAAGACTAAACTCAAGGATTGTATGGCTCTCAAAGTAAGCACAATTATTGGGCTCGTATTATGGGTTAATCAGACAACGGACAGGGAACTAAACAGGAACAGGATCTCTAGACTAGAGTAAATTTTGAATAGCTTATTTGCAAAAGTTTGGACTGCCAGTTAGGTATCGAACTCGGTAACGCTGAGTCAGAGTACTAACGCCCAAAGGTCTTGTCGAACAGTGAATGAACTTCATACATCCGCTCCACTTATTAAAAGCAACACCTAATAATTTAACGAGCTGCTTACAAACTTATTCCTATGAGGTTCGTGATGATCGAACCCGTGATTAAGGAAGGCATACGGCATTGTTTAACCTGAATTATGTTATCAGATTTCAGTTTTAACGCTCACCAAGATCTAGGTTATGCTTAGAGCACAAATATAGTAATTACTCAGTTCTTGTTCATAAAAGAATTTATTAATAAAAAAAAAATACATTTATTTTCAGGCAACTGGAACCCTATGACAAAAAACAATCAAATACACATATTAAAAAATATTTATTGCTGAAAGAAATGTCCTTTTCTGTAACCCTGACAACGTGTATTGAAAGTTTCATAATGATAGGTTGAGTTATCCAAACACACCATTAAATAAATTTTATACGAGCGGTGAAATGAAAATAATGTAGAAAAAGCCATTATTCATGTAATAATTATTTGACTGATCGAGCTGCTTGCGATTGATGGATGAACATATTTTTTTTTATATCATACATATATCTAATGCTATGTATCAGAAAAATACTAGATTGGGTGACCGAGCTTCTCAAACTCAATAGCTCGGGCCAATGAAAGGTTTAAAGTTTCGTTTACTATCACTACAGAATATTGAACTAATGTAATGTAAAAGCGTCATTTCTATTTTAGTGTGTATCTGTGTTGTAGAGAATTGTCAGACCTCTTGAAATTAGCCACGGCGACGACGACGACGACGGTCCCCCGTTTTTATTACAAACCTTTTAGCACAAAGATTCGTCTACATTAGGCTCAGTTCAGATAGATGAATTTCGTAATTTCTGAAAAGTGGACCTAAGAGAAATTAAAAATCCTGTTAGCATTTTAAAGTTAGAAAGTTTCTTGTATTGTTATTATCTCTTTTTATTTCTTGTATTCTCTTTCAAGCCTCTTGTATTGTTATTATCTCTTCCTTGTAACAATAAATTTTAAGAATATGCAATTTTACATTTAATTATGGAATGTATGCCTCTAAAAAAGATCATACAAACATAATGGCACTCCATAATGGTGGGGCCTGGGGACAGACCGGTGGGTTATGTCGGACTCCCGTCCCTAGATGATAGCTCTGACTATAGGCGAAGCTATAGTCGCTATAGGCGACGTTGCGAGGTCGGACGAACACTCTTCCGAAACTCCGCTGAGCAACAGTGTAGCCTACGCCTTATATAAGAAACCGCAACGTTCACTCCTTTTTTAATTCACAACACGTCCACACGAGCATAAGACGTCGATTTTACTAGGGATTTGTCCTCCTGAAGATTATACTCCCCCCTCCCTTTCTCCCCCAAATAAGGGTTCCAAATCGAATTGGTTGCGTCACAGCAGTTATAAGAGGGAGATGGCAGCCTCGTTAATTAACATACAACATGAATGACAATGATTGCCATTTGCGTAGATTTGAATTTAAGTTGGCTAATCAATTTCAGTGATTTTATGTGATTATTCAAATAGTTTTGAGAAAATCATTGAAGTTTAGGCTGTCTATAATTTAAGCTTTTTTTTACAGTATTCATGAAAGGTGGGTGTGGCCTGCGGTTTCAGCAATCAAACTTCGTAGTGATAGGATCTAAAAACCAGTCAATAAAAGGCAGGATTGAATCACATTTCACACGAAACTAAACTTGGAAACTAATATTTTCATTAAAAATAAACAAAAATTGGGGTAATTGGAACACAAAATCTCAATACAATAAACTACCTAGACACACATGTTTATAAAAATGGTTTACTATTCTGTCTTTAGTTCTCATTTGTCATTTGGTCTAAGTTAGGTATAGTAGGTATATGAGATACTTATGTAATTTCGGTCCTAGCAACAAATTGATGCAATACGGCTTATATGAAAATAATATTTTTTACACATTTATTTCTGTCGAAAAATATATTTAGTTTCAGAACATGAGCAAATGCCAAGGTCAAGTTCTGCCCCTATTACATTGGGGTATGGTCACAGTAAACACGATCTTCCTCCTATCCCGACTTCGCACCCAGGCGAAGTCGGGATGTTTTCAGATAATATTATATGATTTTCAAATACATGTAATCATGTTAAGTTCTAAATATTTTTTTTATTTTATATAATATATCTTCTAATATATAAAATTCTCGTGTCACAGTGTTAGTTGCCATACTCCTCCGAAACGGCTTAACCGATTTTGATGAAATTTTATATATACACTTGGTAGGTCTGCGGTCTGAGAATGTGTTTCTATCTATTTTTTATAAGCGAGCGAAGTCGCGATCAGCAGCTAGTATATATCTGGGTGGTCTGAAAAGTTTCCGACCTCAACGTGAAGATGGCAGCACTTCGTCAATAAACGCTAGTAAATGTAGTTGTGCATCTTTTGGAAGTTACTCACCAAAGTTTCAGCCATTTTGAACACTCAGTTGTTATTTTACAGTCGCTTGAGTGAGTCGATGTGAGTGTTTTTTTGTGAAAATTTAAAAAATTGAGTATCCAGCTGTTATAAATAAAAAATTACGAATATTATTATTTATTACGTATTTAATAATTGTCTAGCATAGTACAACTCTGCTTAGTTCGAAACTAGATGGCGCAATGGGACATGTTTTAACAAAAAACATAAAAAATCTATATTCCACTTGCACTGAGACCCCACCAACCTTCTGCACTATAACAATAGCATGTACCCAAGTATCCGAAAGCGACACTTTTGATAGATGATCTGTTTTCGTGATAAAACAGTGGAATGTTTATAGAGAACGCATTAATTACTTTGGCCCTTGGTAATGCTATTACGCATATCTGATTTGGTTTAATGAAACTTTATGCAAATGTTGTCATTTGTCTTAAATATTACATGCTCCCCTATTTTTGCATTCAGAAACGTGATAAAAAAAGCTTGAAATTATTTTTATCGAAACAAGGCTGTGCTTAAGCGTCAATGCTTTTCATATTATACTAGTTGGTACCTGCGACTTCGTCCGCATTGAAAAATAAAAAATATATTTGGCAATATTACGCCTGACATTGGCATTGCTGTTACATACAATTTTACCAGGCGTTAGTTTTTTATTTTATTTTAGATGATCCTTGTCAACGTGTTTGCAAAATTTTATGATGACCGGTTGAATAGTTAAAGTATGAAAAGGTAACAGACAGACAAAAAGACAGGCAGAGTTATATATTATATTATTTTACTCTTTATAACACAATATTGTTCGTTTAGGTTCGCGACTGCGAAAGGACTTTTTTGTATTTTCTTCGTCCAGAATCCCTAGGCTTAGTCCAAAGGTCCTAATGAAAAAAATAAATCTTTTAAGCGACGAGACAACGCAATATTTTACGGGAATAACAGAACTGAAAATAATAAAAAAATTACAACATGAAAACAATGAAACATTTAGACGTTTCAACGCGGACGAAGTCGCAGGCTGCAGCTAGTTTACAATAAATTCAGTAAAATTTGTGTAGGTTATTCCATTTTATAAAGACTTTCAGTCTTCAGTTAAACCTTAAAATCTAGACTTGTTTAAACTAGGCATAGCTCAGAACAGAGACAATTCAAGCAGACGGAGACAAGTGAAATATACATACATATCTCGCGACCCGAGCTCGAGCCCTCTCAAGGCCTTGAAACAGTGATGTGCATTCGATATCGATTCAAACTACATTTTAAAATTTTAACAAATAAAATTGTTGATTTGAACATATCAAGTTACAATATTTATATATTGACGACACGCTTCGTCTAGTGGCTAGTAACCTTAGCTGTTAACCAAACGGTCGCAGGTTCGAATCCCGCTAGGGTCAAATGTTTATGTGTTAACATTTACCTTTGTTAACATTACAAAAAAAAAGTAATCTATGTAGTACATCAACTGTCTGGTAAGGGCATTAGTTGCTTAGTGTACAACTAGATGATGCTGTGTGGAATGTGTGTCATATTTATTTTAAAAAAAATTAACTAGCAGTGCCCGCGATTTCGTACGCCTTTTTAGAATAGCGCTTAAGTTTTTTGTTAGTAAACCAATTGTAATGAAATAAACACTCAATATTATAGAAATCTTGCAATACATTAATGAAAACCGAATTTATAAAGTAACTTCGAAGAAGAGTTGCTTTCACATTCGTAATATTAATATTGATGTATGCACATAAATCCTAACTTTTGGAAATTAGAAAGTTACGGCTTATTTAAGTATATATTGTCAAGTAAACATCGAAGTGGGGTCAAAAATATAGAATGCGTACTTTCATTTTTTTTTCTTCTATTAAACTAAAAGTCTGCGAAACGACTATTAAATATAAGTATATAAATTTAAAGTAGTCTTTTTGCACATTTCGTACGAAATAAAATTTAGCGAGGCGACTACTAAACCGATATATCGACAAAAACTTTGAATGCGTCGCAACACTACAAGGAAGAAACCTGCAACTCCTACACAAATGCACTTCGTGCGACACAATGTGACATAGTAAGCATATAGCTATATATACATGAATGTTATGTATGTTTGTATGTGCGGACGTACACAACTCTTCCGTAATTTCGTTATATGTACATCACGATTGTACTGCGACAGAGATTTTAGGAACTACACTTTTCTTCACATTTGTTAATCTAAGGGCCTCTTTCACCATTATGTCAGGCTAACTGTCATTTAAAGTCACTGGTAACCGGGGACAATGGAGCTGATATACCTTTGTTTTTGCGGTATAAGTCCCAATAATGAAAAAGAAAATAATAATAAAAAATCGCCTATCGAAGGATGCAGATCATTTCTAAAAGTCACTAATCAACACTTTACTCTTATTAATCTTTAAATAGTTTGACAACGAATTTTAATACAATTTTCACTAATGGAAAGAGCATTAAAGGAGAAAGTTTTTTATATATATCGCTGCTGAAAAACTGAAAAATTAAACACAAAATTTCACTTTTTTACAAGAGAGCTAATCGAAAAAAAATGAAATTGAAAAAAAAAATGAAATGAAAAATGGACATATATGTCAAACATGTATACCACGTTAGAAGCGTATTTTTAGGTAGCATTAGATGTTTTAAGTACCTACTTTTATAATAAACTGAATAATAGAGGAGATATAAGCTTATAAATTAATTTTGAATATATAAAAAAAAATCAAAATATACTAAATATTAAATAAAACAACCATAAATCGTTTTTGTAACATACCTACAATAGGGAGGATTATGATGTATTTCTGCAATAAAAACATTTTTGGATTTTTTGTTTTAAAACCACTGGT
Organism: Synanthedon vespiformis; assembly: GCA_918317495.1. Classification (NCBI taxonomy): domain Eukaryota; kingdom Metazoa; phylum Arthropoda; class Insecta; order Lepidoptera; family Sesiidae; genus Synanthedon; species Synanthedon vespiformis. The sequence continues at coordinate 4,933,892 of OU906969.1, forward strand.
CCGGTATAGTGGAACTTATTATGTCTGATTATGCTCCCCCCCCCCCCCTTTTTTTTTGAGGAAGGGAAATGACATGAGATGAACTACCTCTAAACCTCTTGGTGTCCTCCGCAAAGAACACTCTTGCGCAACTCCGTTATTCTTTTACAGATTCTGATAAGAATCCGATCATTTCGTAGAAATAGAGCAAAATGGACTAGTTAAAATATCGTAGCAATGTATTATAAGACTTAGAAACGATGCTTCCCAATACATTACAGCGAAAGCATGACTGGATCATACGCCGCGAATGATTGATGGCTGTAAGATACTTTCAGTCGATTGCGGCCAATATAGAAAATTAGCTCACCTCATATGCTAAGCATATAAGGTGACGAAGGTTAAGACGCAAAGGCATAATGTGTTACCTTAGCTTTAACCTCATGAAACTTATTACTGAACCCGCTACAATAAAATATTCAATAAATTCTACTCATAGATCGATCGATCCGTTATCCTAGTATCCCAATATTAAAAATTCGGTCAAAAAATTCGTCTCACTATTGTCAAAATTACAAAATAATGCTGTGCTCATCGCATCGGCCTTTAAACAAACCCTAAAAGGATTAAAAACTAAGTGAAAAATGTTTAAAATTTTACTTAGATTTTCAAAATGAGGTCTTCAATTTTTTTTTTATTAGAGATGGGTTTGATCTTGGCCAACAACCAGCTGAGTAGCAAGGATGAGGCCTATGATGGAGCGAGCTCACCCAGAATAGTGTGCATTATAAACGAGGTTTCAAAGCGCTTAGTCCGAAAAGGAGGGATTTCAACAATTAGGCGGTCCACTTGTAAGGGCTCATAAACCAGCTAGCAGCACAAAATACCAGCACAAAATACCAACTTCCTAAATAACCGAGTAGCAAAGTTTTTCAGTAGATAATATTGATTAAATTTTATTATTCTCCGTACCATTTTTATATCATCTAAACATTACGACGACAATCTAAAATTTTGCTTGAATAAGACGTAAAAAGGTACCAGGAAAAATGTACTTGTCACAAAACCTTTTAAATTTACCACTTGGTACGCATGGTGCCACAGTACAGGCAAAGAACAGTAGTAAAATAAAATTATTAACATTTTAGCCAAGGGTCGTGGAAAATTTATTGAGTCACTGTTTAAGTCAGATTTTTCTTAGTAACTTTCTCCTTTTTTCCGATAGTAATTAATATTATTATGTGACGCGACATTTGACATTGGTGGGCTCGCGGTGACGTTATGACACGACATCGGTGCCCTGCCATTTCTATCCAGCGCGTCGAAGGCTACACTCCCTGACATTTTATAAAAAATAAGTCGCCTTCCGCCTCTGTCAGTTTCTTTATACTTTCTTTACGATTTACACTAATAAAAGAGCGATAAATGAGGAAATAACATTATAGATGTCATAAATGAAAGCTAATATAAATTAAATAAATACTCAAGAGTTGCTATACTGTTTGTTGCTGATAATGTGTGCACACAAGCCGCGTAACGGCCAAAGGTCGAAATTTTACGAGGCAAACCTGACACACGTTTTACGGGCGTCATAAAGTTTGTAAACTTTGACTTGGCGTGTGTATTCACCTTTAGTTACTATATACATATTATTATGAGGAAATGCACAAAACAAAATTAACCGGATACAGTGTTGAAACTGGTAAATTTTTTAATAATAAAACTATTCTCATAAATAAATATCTGCATATGTATGATTGAGCACTATTCTATTCCCCGCTAGATTTCTCTCAACGACCAAAAGAGTTTTGATGGGGTTTTTACTAGTGGAAAGAGCGATAAACGAGAATAATAACCACACGTGTGTTTCAATGAATGAGTGAAAGCCAGGACTTTTTTCCATGTCCTCTCTTTATCCCTCACCCTTTATTCTAACAAGTTATGCAAAATAGATGTTGCAAAATAGAATTTTTCATACTTTCTCTTCGGAACAAAAGCTACTTAGTTGTGCCATTAAGTGGATCCTTGCCAGATTCCAAAGGAAATTCATTATTCAAAATAACAGACCTATTTTCCACAATAAAAATAAACAAATTTATTTATCTGAAGTAAAATCGTTATTAGAAACCCTGTACACAATTACGGGGTCTGAATTTTAAAGGGTTTCCCCTGAGGCTACAGTAATTAGGTTGGAGATTTTGCTACTGTATCTGTTATTTCGTTTAATTTTTCAAGAATTAAATGTATTTCCGCTTTCTAAAAGGGTTGCATTAAGAGTTAAACTTTTAGTTAAATGTTTAGTTAAAATGTCTCAGTTTAACAACAAAAATGCAGTTAGTGCAATGGAAAACTTTTTGGTAATGAACCATGAATGATAATCATATTTTATCAGCTGGAAAATGGATCAGGAAATAAAAATATGTATATATAATACCGAGCGGCCAGAATCCTATAAAATGGGTATTCTTTGTCAAAATATATTGATATCAAGTTAGGAAATTTTGTCTCATAGGTGGCAAAGAATTGAAGTTTCCGAAAACAACAAAAAGCAAGTACTATGAATTATGATTATTCAAAGTAAAGGAACAAAATGTTTAAAAATATTCTTTGACTTCCTGTACAATGCTAAGAAATAAAAAGCTTCTTTAATCTTTAGTCTCTATTATCTGCAATAATAGATAGTATGTTGTGTTGGCGACGTTGCTCATACATGTATGTATGTGTATGAACAATAAAATTGTAATTTAGTAAAACTTACATGTTTACTAAAATCAAGTGTAATGAAAGGCCCGTAGACAAATCGTGTTGAACGTAGCGTGAGCAAATACGAGGTGGAGTCATAGTGGACTCGCTGGCAGACCCCGGGGGAAATTCGTCCGCCAGTCCTAATATATTTGTGTTTGGTGCAAGAATACAAGCGGAAGCGGTTTAGCACTGTTGCCGATAGATGGCGCTCATATTATAATTCTTCTTCTTCTTTAGGTACCCTATCAGGTCTCCCTGACGTTGGCGATCACCCTTGAAAAAGCATCCTTGTCACGGGCCACCCGGAACAGCTCTCCCACTCCCGCAATTCCATATTATAATTCAATTATCATAATAACCACTGGAGCGGCTATAGAGGTCGATTGGAGGGGGTGGACCGGCAAAAACGGCAATCACACCATACAATTTGAACGTTTCCTATTTAGGAATCTAAGTAGAGAGCTCGTGATCACACTACGCTAAATTGATTTCTAAATCGAAGATATAGAGTTGAATATGGATAAACTCTCAATTGAATCCAATCTGTTCTAACTGCGATCACACCTTTCGATTTCCTAAATTGGATACGTTCAAATTGTATGGTGTGGTAGCCCTTTAACGCAGCGTAGGACTCCACATGGTGACTGACGATCTGACAAGAGTTGCAGGTCGACGGTGACTTCTGATCGGTTCTATTGGAAAGTTATGAGGGCGGCATTTGTAGACGTCCTGCGGCTGAGTACTTGACGGTAGCCACCTACCATCAAGTGGACCGTCAGCCTGTCTGTCGACCTTAACATTAAAAAAAAAATTCTTCATTTTAAAAATAATTTATTGATTACTTCGATGACAAGGTTGTGCATAAAGGTTCGATTACAAAAAAAATGAGTTATTGAGTAGAAATGTATTACTTAGTATATATTTATAGTCAGCTATGTTGGTGTGTTGAGCTATAGATTTTGCAAGGAATTTGCAACAAATAATTACATAGTTTTCGGAACAAGACTGTAGTGTTTGTGTATAGATATAACTAAATCATAGTTATATACTGTCTCGCGTTCACTGTATTGGGGGAAACACTGCACTGTATGGTGACAACACTGAGGAGTTTCCGTGGGCCATGAGCCGGAGTAGAGACATTGAAGTATAATGTACCTTAAGGAGTAGACGTGTTACCTGCCAAATATACAGTGAACTACCAGCCAGAGTCACCCCAGGTGCCACCCATACACTACAAAGATATATGAAATTCGTTGGAAATTCGGACTATTTGATCGTTCACGCAATTCAAAATCGCAATATTTATAGAGGATAGTGACTTTTTTTATACTCCAATATCGCCGAATATCCGCTAAAAGCTTATATCTTGTACTAACTTGTTATGAAGCTTCAAACAGATAATGAACTATAAAAATATTGGAGTAACACAAACAAACCTACAAGTGTATTAACTTTATAATATCGCGTAGGTATTCTTTCAATTGAGCAACCACTTTCTCTTTCAAAGAATGAGTATTGTTCTAAATCGAAAACTAAAACGGTAGAATGAATACTAGGAAATCTATTGATTGAACAATACTGGGCCACGTTTGTCGCTCTAGGCTGACTGAACTTTTGAGTAAGAAGAAAAGCTCAGATTTTTTATGAAGTTGAGTTGCAAAATTCACGTAGCATTTTGTCGAAATACGTTAGATTTTTCCATTTCATAAAATATTATTTTTAAAAATGTTACGTGGTCATATAGTTAGCTCTTTTTCTTTTACTTATATTTAATATCTTATATAGTAAAATTAATTACCTTTAATATAAAACGTTGTTCATAGTCATTTATCACTTACCAAAATTATATTGAGTGAAATTACCTGAAACAAAAATATTTTTTTAATTAATTACAATTAAAAAATAAACAATTTGAAGTTCAGTGTAAATAAATAATTGGGTAAATAAATAATAATAAATAATAATAATAATAATAATAAATAATATAATAATTGGGTACGCTGTGTGCTCTGTACTATAACAGGTTAAGAAATATTGCCTAGTTCGGAGGCCTAGTTAACGAGTTTTTATTAAAGCTATCAGTAAGGAAATATAACCTTCGTAGTATCGAAAAAAATCAATCCGGCTGCCCAACCCATGCGTTGACAGTCAATCAATTCTGGTAGCCTTCATGAATACAGATGTGACCGGCGAGTATCGGATTGAATGAGTGATAATCTACAATAAGCCCTGACAATTCGCACAAACAAAGTTTCACTCTCCGCATTTTTAAAATTGGAACGTAACCGACGCCCTCGTACTCCCACGGGATAGGACAGGTTTATGTACAACTTATTTCCACACGTACAAGCGGCTAAGGTTGCCACCTGACAGGTAAAAATATATAAAAATTATAGAGACAAAATAAACAGCTATGATAGCTTCCACTGAACGAGCATTGTTGACACGATGAATACGATTAAAATTTTGACAGGGCAAAATTAGGTATTTTCTCAATTAATTTGAATTAAGAATTTTTAACTTAAGTAATTAACAATTACTGTGAACCTGCAATAAAATTTGTAAAAAAAACTGGAATATGGCTGTGTCATGGCCACGTTGTTAGCATTATTAGGCGACTGTAGCCACTATTTGGACAAGAAATTAATTAAGTTTTGAAAATAATGTGAATAAATTTATCTTAAACATATTTTTTAAATACACTATTTATATAAAGAGGCGACCGTGCCTCTTTTTTATATATCAACCATCAAAAAAGACTACATGCGCTCTTTTGTCTGTCGGTCGCGATACTCATACGGATCTAGGCCTCAATAAAAAACCGCGGAAATTTCCAAGTTAAATTACTGTCTTAAGTTGTATATACACTTTATGTAATATATTGTAACAATAGCTTTTACCATTTCTTAACCTACATACTAACTAAGATGTGTGACAGCCCTAACGGCACGCAAAGAAAAATAAACTTTATTCATTGACAACAAATTCGAAAGTCCCTCAACGTTTCCCGGGTCGGATATTTCAGCGATGCGAACCCGTTGGCTTTTATTTTAAATAGGTTTTATTGAAACCTTGTTCTGTTTTGTGTCGGCTTATGTTTTGAAAATATAACTGCGTTGTTGAAATAAACTAAAAAGGCATTGAGAAATTTGTGTTATTTTTCTGTCCTTTGCCTCTGAAACCCTTGATTCACAATAAAATAACACTGTCCCTGTCACTGTCCCCCGTCTATGACACTGATGGCTACCGTCGCCTATAACATTAGGAAGGGTTAGGAAACAGCACACGTGCTGTACTATATGTCCTGCCACTACATTCCAGATCCTGACCATAGCCAACTTTGAAAAGTTTATTTTCAAAATTGACCTTGCCGCGACTGCAACGAACTCATCATATTCTTATTATTATGGAATTCATAATATACTTAGGTAAAAGACTCCGAACTTGGAAATCACTCAAATAAAAACAATTGGTAAACGGAGCCAAGGCCGTAACGTGACATAAATGACACACGGACACGGTTGGGTGACGCGGTGGGCGTGTCGCACGTTCCCTAAGCTCATACACGAGTCACAAGAGATCAGCGGGAACGGTTGATTTAATAATAAAATCGATCAATACTAATAACAAATCTGTAGGGGTCGATCATGTCAGCCTAGCCAGCAATGGCTAGGCCGCCCGTGGTGGGGGGGTCGGAGCAGGTGCCTCGGCAGAGCCCGTCCACCCCCCACTCAATGGGCAAAGAGGCACCGGGGAGTTTTAGTGGGTAGGGGCCAGTTCCGTCTGCACGTGCGCACGCGGAGTATGCTGGTTGACCCCCACATACCCCTGCCGCCTAGCCAGCGGTAAGGGATCAATAATAGGATTTCTCCTCGTAAAAAAAAAAGGGGTCGATCATGGAGTAATTTACTTTGTTTTCAGAAATATCGTGTATCTGTATGTATGTATTGTATACTCACTCTTAAACGGACGGGATATCACGTGTCCCGTACTTCTTAAAAGAATCCCGTCCGTTTATATTTTTTAAGGCTACTTTTTATATCTTTTAACGCGGTCGAAGTCGCGGGCAACAGCTAGTTAATAATAAATCTGTAAATGTAGGTATTGTATGTATGTATGTTCTTCCATAACTCTTAAATGAATTAACTGATTTTCATGAATCTTGGTAGATAAATATTTGGACGTACAGGACATAGGGTAAGACACTTTTTTCTTTTTCAAATATAAATGTGAAAATGTAGTCAATTATGGTTACGCTTTCAGGCCTTTCATACACGTTATCAGGAATACAGGAAAATACATGGGAATAACAGACTGACTGTGGTGTGGTGCATTGGTTATTACAGCAAATTACTAGCTAATTGCTTACAAATTGTACCATACACTAAACCGTCCAACTAGTTTGTCTATTCGTATCAAATTAGCCGGCAGATTGACCCTTTGGTTTGCTAACAACACAAGTACTATTAAACTATGCTTACAGTCAGCATTAGTGAATTTTGGAAATACAATGCCTTGTTAATAAAATGATAAGTTTGTACGCTGATTCGATTGAATCCGATGATCAGCTTTAAAAAACTTATCCAATTTATCAGAACTTACAACAAACTGTGTAAATAAGTGGGAATAATTAAATCGTAAGATTAGATTAGGATGAGCCAAACACATATCCGACACTTTGAGAAAAAAAAAAAAAATTTTAACCTAAGTTTTAAATCAAGTTGAGTGTCAAAAAGAACGACTAAAGATTTGTGTAAATAAAAAAAATATATATTTAATTGGTCTCGCTGGGCTCGACTAGATATAGCCGCCGTACTTAAAAATGCGGCAACAAATATTACGCTCACTATATGGTGCCCGCGACTTCATACGCGTTGAAAAAGAAAAAAGTAGCCTATCCTATGTCCTGTACGTCTAAGTGTTTATCTACCAAGTTTTATGTAAATCAGTCAATTCGTTTAAGAGTTACATTACATACAATACTTACACTTACAGATTTATTATTAGTATTGGTGATCCCTCGGGAATAGTCCTTTTTTTTCTGGATGAAAGGTACCCTATGTCCTTTCCGGTGTCCTAGACAACGTGTATGCAAAATTTCATGGTGATCGGTTCAGTAGTTTTTGCGTGAAAGTGTAATCAACATCCATACATCCATACAAAATTTCGCATTTATAATATTAGTACGGACGGACTAGAGATATTTATCACTAGCTGGTGCTCGCGACTTCGTCCGCGTTGAAAAGTATAAAACGCCATCTAAAAATATCACCAAGCAGTTGTCATGTTAGTCGCTTCACTTGTTTTTGGATAGATGGCGCTATCTCCCGTGCCAAGCTGCTAGTATTTACTGTTATTTTAGATTTCCCGTAAGAAAGAAGCCTTTTCCCGCGGTAAAAAGTATCCTATGTTCATCACGGATAATGTCGGCTTCTAATGGTAAAAGATTTTTTTAAATCGGTCCAGTAGTTTCGGAGCCTATTCTATACAAACAAACAAACAAACAAATCTTTCCTCGTTATAATATTAGTATAGATTACTTAGATCCATACAGCGGTATATTGTAACGAAGTGATGTCTTTTTTTTTTAAATATAATTTGACCATTCCACCGGATGACCCGAGAATATGAGAAGGCCCATGATCGATCAGTTTTCAATGGAAATGTCAAAATTTTTATTTTAAAAATTGCTTATGAATCGATCAATCAAAACCACAACCAAAAGGCTTTCTACAACGTCAATTTTAAAATAATTACAATATCACTAATTGCCCACAAGCAGATTATAATGTAACTATGCGAAATGGATTTCATTTGTAATATTCCAGACTTTTTTTTATTTACTATAGAACACATACATTCTACAAAATATGATAATAGTGTCTGTAAAACTTTATTAACTTACACATATATATTTACCCCAGAGGGGTACAATTAATATTACAAGAACTTTTAACAAATATAAAACTAAGAACGAAAGTTAAAAAAAACACAATAATATTAATTTATTTGAATACTAACGACCCACTCTTGGCTTCGCTCGGAGCGCAATCTTTGTATATTAAAATCTTCCCCGTCTATCCCTGTTTTTATATGTGAAAACCGAATTAAAATCGGTCTATCTAGTCTCGAGTTTTCGAAGTGCAAGTATCGAAGTGAAAATTATGTTCCTTATTAAAAATCATTGACAAGACTTTATAATATCTTCAATATTAAGTAAGCAAATAATGTATTATGGATACAAGACAGTTGATATACTACATAGATAACCATTTTTTTTGTAAATAAATACATATTATAAATAGAAAACATCCATGACTCAGGTACAAAGGTAAAATGTTCACATATAAACATTTGCCCCTAGCGGGATTCGAACCCTATGTCGCAGAAGGAGGAAGCTGAGAGGGAGCGCGAGAAAGAGGCCGGTCTCGCCTCCCTCCGACGCAGACGGTTGGGCAGGAGAAGGCGGGCATACCTAGCCCGTCTTTAAATGTCCAAGGGGGACCTGCGAACATAGTTGGCTAACTGTGTGTGCCTGCACAAGGTTCCCCCGTCTGGGGATTGCCTGGGTGTCTCCGGGCAATCCTCCGTTGGCGTTAGCCTAGCCAGCAATGGCTAGGCTGCCCTAGGGTGGATCGGAGTTGTTGCCTCGGCAGAGCCCGGTCCACCCCGCTCAAAGGGCAAGGAGGCACCGGGGAGTTTTAGTGGGTAGGGGCCAGTTCTGCTGGTCGACCCCCACATACCCCAGCGGCAGGAAGTCAGTAAACGGATCTCTCCTCGTCAAAAAAAAATAAAAGCGGGATTCGAACCCGCGACAGTTTGGTTAACAGCTGTGTTACTAGCCACTAGACTAAACAATTATCTTCGAAGGTCACCTTTCCTCGAAGGTATCGTGCGAAGCCTGGGACGGGTCTTTACTTATGAATGTTAGTGTAACATTATACAAACACTAATACATTTCTGCATTTGTAATATTACACAAACCTACGAGTACGAGTTGTTATGATCCTAACGATACTACGAAGGTCGTCTGGAGTTATTTTAGTAGTTACTCACTTTTTTTTATTAAATTTTCTCATGTCGCACTCTAGCTTGATGGACATTTTCTGCAATTTACTTCGCATTACGGCTACAAATGTTATTTATTACGTTATTAATGTTATTTTGTTTGTCTATACTAATATTATAAAGAGGAAAGATTTGATTGTTTGTTTGTTTGTATTGAATAGGCTCCGAAACTACTGAACCGATTTGAAAAATTCTTTTACCATTAAAAGCCGACATTATTTTGATGAACATAGGATACTTTTTACCGCGGGAAAATGCTTTATTCTTACGGGAAATCTAAATTAAAAGTAAACGTCGTGTGTATGGACCGTATTTTACAACAGACTTATGGTTGGCCTAGCCTTGCATTGCAGCATATATTGCGTTGCTTCTGTTATAGGCTACGGTAGCCACCTACAGTCAAGTTGACCGTTTGTCTAAAGACCTTTGCATAAAAGTCTATAATATTTATATCTCGGTCAAGGTCTAAATATATTCTAGACATGGATATTTAAGTAGTTTATTAGGTGGATTAACATATTATTGAACTAGTTTGTCGTTTGTTTTTTCTAGAAAATTATTTGGATACCGATCGAGATCAGAGATGTCTTTTCTCAAGTGCTCAACGCGTACGAAATCGCGGGTACGAAGTAGTCCTTACTAATATTATAAATGTGAATGTGAGTTTGTTTGTTACGCTTTCACGCAAAAACTACTGAACCGATCACAATAAAATTAGGCATACACGTTGTCTGGGCAGAAAGGACATAGGGTACCTTTCATCTATCAACGCGGACGAAGTCGCGGGCACCAGCTAGTATCTGAGTTATAAATTAAACAGCATAATTATGTGCCCACAATAACTGTCAGTCGACAAACATAAATGTTAGGGTTTAAACGTCATAAAAAATAAAGAGACCTAAGGTAATTACTTGAGTTGCCTAATCGATTCTATGGCTGTGGCGCCGGCTAGACTGACCCCCATATAATAGGAACACTTGCAAGCACCATTAAAAAAAAATAGAATTTATTGGCTATGAAAACACATATTAGGCATGCAAGCCTGTATCGTGTGCTTCATGAATTGTAATATATTTTTTAAAATAAATATCAAAAAATAAAAATATTAATAATAATAATTAAAAATTCAGATATATAATTCAGATATAAAATTCAGATATTTCAGAATAAATTATAAATCACTAAATTAATAATAAGTAGGTACATATAAAAGTGAATGACACAATAAATTTGGAATATAAATTGAGGCTATGCATTTAAGTGGTATTTCATATAAGTATTTAAATGTTATTAAATCGATTTTAATAGATAGTTTTTCGTCCAATATCATAGTAGGTACTAAATGACGTCACAAATTACTGCCGATTTATCCAATTCGATTTCGTAGTGTAATTTCGTCGACCATTAATCCTGACCATAAATAAGGAACATCCACTGCCACCCTTCAAAGGTAAATCGTGTCTATCAATCCGATAGGAATGTTTACTTGACTTTAAACGTTGTATGTATATGACATAGAGTTGTTAATGCCTATTAATATTAGCTTTCTATATTTTAGAACAGGATAGTTAATCGAATTCACTGAACCCATATTTTTCAATTTACAATGCTTTTAGATTATCAATATAATTAAATGTTTATTTGTCTTGAGTATACCTGTTTAGGTACAATATCTATTATTATACTAAAATTACAAAATCGAAATATTTTTAGGCATAAACAGATTACTAAGTCGTCAAACAGTCCGTTAGCCTGCTCGACAACTTTTATCATAAAAAATGTGTTTATCATGCATAAAATTCAAGCGTTATTCAAATTTAAAATTACAAACAGTCAGACGACAACGAAAGTCTGCTGAGGTTCGTCGCCATATTTTTTTCTAACTTGAAAAATGACAGTACTAACTTAAGAATACCAAATAAAGGAGTGGATCCAGAAAATGTCAGGGAAGCTCAAGCGGCGGTTAAAAGAGATAGGCCGCAAGCAAAAACACAAATTTATTCTGACCCATCCCTCCCTCCTCCGCTTCAAGAGCGTCCGATAACTTAGGGGGACAGAGATCATGTTGCAGAGGTCTTGTTAAAATTGACGTTTGATACCAAACACTACGTGGCTTGGGGTACAAACGCAATTGCCTGCCACTTTTCTGCGCGTTTGATTTATATTATCATTAAGAACACTATAGAGTGGCTATTACCGCTCATTGTTCGCGTTCATTTTTTTCTCCCGTTTTGAGTGCATTTTAATAGCTCGTTGAGGACAGCAATTTGTTTTAAGGCTAGTGAAAATTTCAGTACGTTACAAAGGAAAAAAGCCTTAAATTATATATTTAAGTAACACAAAATATTTCTTCTGCCCACTGGACTTTGATACGATTTTCTTCAATATGTCTCCATTATACTATTAATTACGTGAGCATAGTTTATGAAACCATTTGTTTTTTTTTTTTTATATATCATAAGGGCGACAAACAGACTAACAGTCTGTTGGTGCAAGCAACGCCACAGGTTCTGAAAGTGCGCTGCCGACTATAGGTAGGATTAAGGTTAAGAAATTGGGAAGAGATAGGGAAAGGGGCGTTGGTATCCCCTGCTTACTTATCGAAACACAACATCACACAACATTATGGTCTTCTGTGAAGGGTGGCTGCCTTCACGTGAGCTGCCCAAGTGACTTCGAAACAGTGTGTCCCGCTGTTTTGTGTTGTAGCATAGTAATTCCATTCAAATTTATATGTGAACTGTTTTCTTCAAACAGTTTTTGTATGCCAATTTTTAAATTGATATGCACACGAAATGCTATCGGCAATTGGTTCGACAATACCTTCTCCTGGGGACCTTCAACCTAAATCAAACTCTTGCCGTATCTCTTTGCGAAAAGTCAGGGGCAAACAAATGAATTGGGACGCAAGTAACTGCCCGGAGGCACGCGACTTCGTCGATAGTCCGCGACATTGAGTCCGGGAACTGACAAATTACTCTGCCATTATCAGTCCGTTGGAATTTTTCGGTCGCGCGACTCGGGTCTGCTCTGCAATGATTTCTTCGGTTTTATGTTCTCCTAGTAATACATACTTATTTACATTAGCTGTGTTGATTTTTATAAAAAAATAGTTCATAACATTTTAAAAAAGAAAGAAGAAATTACAATAATTATTATTTTTATTATTAATTATTATTATTAGTTATTATTTTGTTTTCCTTGAACTTTGAAATAGATGTATTCGATTCAATATTAATTATAGTGTATATTTTTAATTGAAAAGAAGTGTCTAATAAAGTGGTCAATATAATCACAACATAATTATACATTCAAACTGCGTACATGAGACAATACACCCAGAATACTGAAATAATTTAATTACTATGTCATTTAAATGTTTGAAAAGGTCAACCTTTACTTTTTAAATGTGAAAGGGTATTAATTTTGACTACTAACAATAGCAATTGGGCATCTTCAGTCTCTTTAAATAAACATTTTCTATATTTCAGAATCAGGACGTGGCGGCGCCACAGTCGTTATAGCGACGTCAGATTTTTGTCTCAGCTGTTATATGTTTCTTTTTTCTGACGAAGGCTGTATACGACATGTATATGAATGTATAATAATATACGAATAAGTATATAATATATTTTTGTATTCCAAAAAAAATGTCATTAAGTAGATTGAACCAAAGTGACACCAAGGTGAATTGCTCGAACAAAAATCAGAACCTATTAAGGATATGAATTGTGAATATTTAACGTATAACACTTATCAGATTGTTTGTATAAATTAATGTAAAACCAAAATAAGTTGACCCTTATTTACGTACCTATCTACTATTTTGAGAGTAATTTCATGTTCGGATTGGAAAACTCATTCATAAAACAAGAAAGCAATTTGTGCCCGATCGATGATGGCCGCTCCATTATATCGTAAATATTTGATTGCCACACCATTATACGACCCTTGTGTCACCAAATCAGGTGGGATCCAGTTGGAAATAACGGATAGTGAAGTACCACGTATGCTCCAATTTAAAATTAACACCCAGTCTACGAATATACATCTTTATCTATACAAATAGGTATAAATGACTCAAATGGTATACGATTTTATATAATCTATATCAATACTAATGTAAACAAAGGTATTATATGTATGTATGTTCCTTCATAACTCTTAAACGAATTATCTGATTTTCATGGAACTTAATAGATAAACATTTAGACGTACAGGAAACAGAATAGGCTACTTTATTCTTTTTCAACGTGGACGAAGTCGCGGGCGCCAGCTAGTCTATAAATAAAATTGTAATCTGCTATATGTAAAAGGTGGTGATCGTCTGTATAGATAGTATATTATTTTATAGATTCAATATGTATTAGAAATATATTTTTAAGGTTCACTGAAGCTTTAAAATACTTTTATTATATACTAGCTGTTGCACGCGACTTCGTCCGCGTAACTTTATAAAATATAGAATTTTGAGGACAGAATTTTTGAAATCGGTCCAGTAGTTTCGGAGCCTATTCAATGCAAACAAACAATCAAATCTTTCCTCTTTATAGTATTAGTATAGATATAGATAAAATACGCGTGAGAAATTACTTAGAAATAACCGACTTGGTTTTCTCATTCCGATATTAATATATCACCGATAGGTCCTCGTTTTAGTGAGTCGAAACTTCGTCGCACTAATTAATTAAACCAAAACTAAGAGAACCTTCCAGAAAGTTTGTCGCAAACTTCACACAGACGTCCCCAACAATTTCCTTTGAATATAATTTGTTAATGACAATGGAGACGGGAATGGCCGCATTTACTATCACAGAAAAGTACTTAGCAAATATATTTCTTTATTAACTGCGAGACGATTTTTTACTTGTGCACTATAAAGAATTTATAATAGAGCCCTATTGGACATTGAAGTATAATAATAATAGCTCAATGCTGTAGGACCAATCTAAGCTCTAAATTAATGTAAAAACCAGTCTTAAAAAAATAAAAAAGCAGCAACATAAGCAACAAAGCAACGACCGTCGCCTATAACACAAGCAACGCCAAGGATGCTGCAAGTATGCAGCCGACTTTAGTGGGATTAAGGATAAAAGATTGGGATAGCGGGATGGGCTCTGGCATTCCTTACTCACTCACCGAAATAACAGCACACATGCTACATTTGTTATTTCACCGTGATCCTCTGTAAGGGGCTGTCCAAATAACTGCAAAACGCAGTGTTCCTTGCCACTACTAAAACCACATAATTACGCTACTACATAACGTCACTATATAAATAAAAATAAATCATTTGGTAAAGTAAAAAAAAAAGTTAAAACTTCTTATTGGCTTCGTATCAATACCGAACTCGCTTAAATCAATATTTCCCGTAGTACCTACTTGTTATTCATTTGTTAGCAATGGCTTTATTTAACACCGTACTGTAATCCATTGAAAATAATTTCTTGAAGTTTTTAATAACTATTATGTTATGAATCATATATTTTGGCCCCTTAGATTTTATAGCAAAAATAAAATATCGGTGTTGCTATGAAAGCGAAACAAATATATATATTTTTGTTATATTTTATATTTACATATCTCTTTAGAACAGGACATAGAAATAATTGAACAATACTTACATAAAAATACGTAAAAAATACTTTAGTTTGTTAAATATTTATGTATACAACACTCCTACGGTTGTTTCTTTAAGCGTACATGCTTACTAGGAGGCTAGGTTGCGGCAGCCAGGATTGTAGGCTGGCCGCTTTTAAAGCAAGATTTTCATTGGCGGCCTAGTGCCCATTTTACGTTAAGACAGCTTAAATGCTTGTTGAAAATTATGCGCATAATGCAAAATTTAATACGTTTTAATATGGTTTTAATTGATACAAATAATTGATTTATGTGAGACAAAAGAATGACCTGGAGCTTCAAGTAAAAATATTAAAAGGCAAAGCGAATTAGAGAACATTCATTTGTTGTTTGATGTTACAAACAACGCTACTAGCAAGTTACACAACGCAACGGTGTGATGGACGGTCTATATTCGTGCCACTTATTTTTTTACTACTTCTTTGTAAGGAGGGTTGGTAGGACTCTTTGTAAGCGATTATAATTGAAATAATTATGCACGTTATTATTTCATATCTACTATTTTTTGTCAGTATGCCTCAAACTAATAATATCATTTGAGTACTTTGAGTGGTTATTTTAAAATGTCGTAAGGCATAATTATATCTTCTCGTGTTAAACTATTTTAATTAACCTTCTTATAAACTAGCAATAAGTACAAACATTTTAAGATATTTTTTATAGTTGCATCGCAACTCCGCGTGGCAGTAGTACACCTAATCACCCCTTTACAGAAAACAACGATGAAAAACAGCGCAAAGTCGTTATTCCATTTGCAAATTATGGCGTTGCTTATATTAGTAAATGATGGTAGCTTCCTACAGCCTGACTTGACTTGACTTGACAGCTTGCCTACCGAAATTATCTCCTTTTTCTTTGACATAGTTAGAAAATGTATCACAGCTTAGAAAATGTATAAAATAACTAGCTAACAAATAAAATAAAAATTTTTGGGGTGGGCCACCCTCACATAGGGGTATAAAAAATAGTTTACAACCTAATCTCAGATCTGAATATACACGAATAATTTCATAAAATCGGTCAAACCATTTCGGAGGCGTTTGGTTACTAACACTGTAATACGAGAATTTTATATATATAGATTACTAAAAAAATAAAAAAATATTAGTATACTTAATTCAACTTCGCTGTCAATGAGGACACGCCTTTATAAAGATCGCGTGTCAACAAATTCGAGCAGCAATTCCTTGTTAAAACTCAGAATTAACCCCTTAAACTCGGTTTTTGTAGACACACTACCTTTCACATTTTTAATTAGCATATAATTTATTGGACTGTTTCATTTAATTCTTTTTAAAAATACAAGGACCCTCCATAAATCCATACTAATATTATAAATGTGAACGTTCTGTCTGTCTGTTACCTTTTCACGCCTTAACTACTCAACAGTACACCATGAAATCTTAAAAACATTGATAATTTGATCAGACGTACATAATGACGCTGACGTCATTGTGTACGTCATTATGACGCGTCAAAGCGCGTCAAAATGACGTTGCTTACAGCTCGAAAATTGAACTGTTTTTGATATTTATTACTCAATATTTGTATTTTTACAAGTGTTACAATTTTTATAGTAATGTACCAACACAAACATTCGACGAATTCCATTGTTTTCGTATTTCCTTTTCTACTGACCATACTCCAGTAGAGCTACGTGACAGTATTAATTACCACAAGACAGTAACTATTTGTCACCACAGATGACGGAGGCAGTACAATAGCGTACCTTACTTTTCCTTGTTAATCTACGACGCCTGTAGATACTTTTATTTATTCATTCTCTGTTCTGCAATTAAGACAGGGTACCTATTTAATAAAGGGAATTACAAAGCTCTTTTCATTGTCATCATAAATTGCCGATCGGCTTGCAAGGATACATTTTTTTGCAAATTATGTAGTACACAAACCTTCCTCGCTTATAAATCGCTCTTTGAACTTGTAAAAACCTTATCAAAAACTGTTGGGTGTTTTAAAATACTTGTTTTAAAATGATTTAAAATACGTCCAAGCCAACAATGCGGTCCCCAGCGGAAGATCTCGCGTCTGTCTGTTCCTCCGCTTTTTCCGAACCAACCAACGGATTTTGATTCGGCATAACGATATAATTCGAATTTACTTTAAATAGCTAAAAATTTATAAGTATCCTATAAGTAGTATAAGTATCGCACAGGTCACCCTGAATGAATAAACGCAATAAATAAATCTGTCACAGACAACTGTGCGTCTTGCGTGCAAAAATGGGTCAAACAATAAAGAATTTGTGAGCAAACGGAGACAAAACCGTACAATAAGTGCTTCTAATTTAATTTAACGACCGACTTTCATTGTATCCATCATGCAGACATAACGACACGAGACACGTGACGTCGTGTGTCATGGCGATGACATCGCGGTGACGTCACAAGACACGAAAGTGACACACGAGTTCCGCTACAATAAACAATCTGCATCCAATGTTTCTGTGCGTAACCCAGCCAACTTGAATACAAAGATATAATATATCCTCGACTCGGCGTACCCTTACTCAAAAACTACTGCACCGATTTTGATGCTGTTTTCACCAATGGATAGATTGGTTCTCGAGGAAGGTTTTATAGTATATAATTTTCAACGCGGGCTAAGTCGCGGGCACCAGCCAGTATAATAAATTAAAGTCGCTTTCCGCGTCTCTTTACTCCTTATCTAAATATCCATGTGTTAGATAGTCCATTTATCGAGCAGTCATTCAATCCATTTTAATAATAGAGAACGCGAACGAAGTCGCGGGCACCAGCTAGTATTACATAAAGCTAAATCCATTTTGTTTTTACATTTAAAATTTACATCAAACTTTTACATTTAAAATTTACTGAAATTATTTGAATAAGTGCCCAATTAAGTACATTATCTTTTGCGAGAAGATTGTAAGTTTTCAGAAGAAAACCATTTACAAGTATAAGTTTCGGTTGTCTAATTTGCATAAGTTATTGTGTCTAGACAAGAACGCTCTGAGAGGTGGGTCGTGGCTTTCACGATATCGGATTCGTCTTCAAATGTTTTACCATTGTGTCTATATAAATGAACATTAGATCGAGTATAGCCGTAGGGTTAACAATTTCATTTTATATTTTGATATCGTCCACACCTTCTAATATAAGTTGACAATCCTTTGTTAGTCGCTACCAGCATCCACTTTTTTCCCGCGATAATATTTTTGATTATCGCGTGACTATTTTTGGAAATGGTTTTAAAATCATGTATAAGTACAGTCGGGGTAAGAAAAGGTTCGTCACCTTTAAGTCGACATTTGCTTGCACCAAGGCAATTGTCAGTCCTGCCAAAACTTAATTTCAAATGCCTGTCAGTATTCGATTAGTGCTTTTGTTTTAAAAGGTACTAAGAGTCTACAACTTTGATGAAGGAATGAATTTGAAAACTGACGAAGGTTTTCGTACCCCGACTTTACCTAATATTTATTTTATTTATTTATTTAATAGCTAACCATACAGAATTTAATATTTAACAAATACATAAAACAGATTAAATTTTTATATAGCATATTACAAGTTTATAAGTAAAAAAAAAGGTGCTAATACCTAAAATAAACAAAAAAAATGATAGCTATACATACATACACCAAACTAAAAAATGAATACATAGATATAAACACATATGCCATATTATGTCCAAAATAATATAGTCCAAAATAATTTTTTTTCCGTTCTTTTTCAAATTTCGATCTAAAACGCCGCAACACATATTATTATACTGTTGTGAGTTGTGACGTTACTTTCGTTCCCCACCAAACGACGTAGCCTTTGACAGCGGTGATGTTTGCGAACATGTGACGTCATGCAGTTTGATTGGTGTTCATTGTAAAATGATTTGAGTGTGATTTAGTGACACTTTGTACAGTAAAGACTTGGAGGTATGCATTCTCACTGACTCGCGATCTTCGCTTTGAGCTTTTGGTGGGCTTTTGGTCCGGAAGAACCTGAGTACGTTAAGTAGATACGTATATGTATATTATACACATAACTTGGTGTAGCTTATATACTGTAAAATTATTATTGTCTCGCTATATCACAGATATTAAGTAAGTTAGTAGTTTATGTCACACGTACAGTCGGCCGCATAAGTCGATTAACACATTCAAAAGTGCAAAACAACTGATTACTCAATTTACTTACATACTTACTTACAAAAGCTTTTTACGATCGTTTGTACGTGAAGTTTATTTTGTTCTTTAGTCCTCACAACGAATTATGGCGCGTTAAGTGTTCAGTTGTTTTGCAATTTTGAATGTGTTTATCGACTTATGCGGCCGACTGTACATTAAAAAGACACCTAATAATATTTTTGGCAACCCTAGGTGTAATCGTAGAAAAGGTTCAGGTTCGTGATTGCCTCTAAGCTTGAGTGAGAGCAACAATTGAACGCTATAACTCTAAATGTATTATGTATGTAATAAATGGATTGCTCTCAAAACTTCAACGCTTTTCATTCTCTTTAAGTATTCATACAAACTTACGTGGAATGTAATATTATAAGATAAAATTTAAAAAAATATTTATTCATTTGAAGAACGACTTATTATATTACAATGAGTGTAAGTATAAAACAAAATTATTTCCAAAAACTATATTATTAACTAAGACTTTATTAAATTTTTACACATATTGGACGTATTATTATATTATTTATATAAATATTTGTTTTTCTTTTAATAAATAATAGTTGTACAGCCTTATTAATATATGGCCAATTACTGAAATAAATTATTTATTTGAAAAAAAAAAAAGTATCAATCAGATATTTTTCGTTTTATTTGTTTGCCATAAAATTGTGAAATGCACCTTTGAAGTTGCATTTTTGTGACTTTTATATGTACATATATAATTTTAATACTATTTTTTTCTATAACCAAAGATGTTTCTATGTGCTAAAGATCATTGTTAGTAACAGACTCAACGTAAAAATAAACACTAAAATTTTGTAACGCTACATTCAACCCTAAATTGTTGCTCCCATTTATATTCATAAACATAAGCCGATGGGTCAATCCGATAATCATAAAGCCTGAGTCACACCTCACCGTCAGAAAAAAATTGGTAAATAATTATTTCGGCTTTAGTTTTGGCTCCAACTTAGTACTTCGAAACCTCATTTATCAACCATTCTGTTTTAACTTAATTTTTATAATTAAGATTATGGGTATTAAATATGTTAATGCATATACAAATACATATATAATTTTTAATAAAAACTCCACAATAAAATTGGAACCCAAGAAAAATTTGACTTTTATTTAAAATTATTTCGAAAAGGGCTTATTGCACACATAATTATTAATGCTGCACGAATTACTAAGTTAATGTCAGTTTAAAAAATTGTATATTGTTTATTAATTTTTTTTGTATAGTTTTCGAAGCTTGTATGAAACATTTCAATATACTTAAACGTTGAAGGTCAAACGTCAAATATGTCATTTGCCTCAGTGAACAGAAATAGGAATGATTTATATTAGAACGTGGCGTGGCGTGTCCGGGGCGTGCCTCAGACGTGGCCCGGACGGGGCACGCGCTTGGCACGTTACATATAATTTGTATGAAGATGTTTATATTACAACGTGCCCCGTCCGGGCCCGGATGACGCACGCCCCGGACACGTCACGCCACGCCACGTTCTAATTATATGTAACGTGCCAAGCGCGTGCCCCGTCCGTGCCACGTCTGAGGCACGCCCCGGACACGCCACGCCACGCCACGCCACGTTCTAATATAAACCATCCCGTATCGCATAGCTTGAAGTGTACAGTGGGGTTTAGTGGAGGTCGCGAGTTGATGTGTTCGTGGAAATGACTTCGTAATGGTGGCGCAATTTTCCCAATGTGTGTTGATGTTACGTATGTATGTATCTGTATAACATATGTATACACTACTGAAATGCATATTGCACTGATTCATTTTAAAGATTATACATTCGTGTGTAATTTTCCTGGTATTTGCGACGGCTTTCCAAAGGTTAAACAAACACAATTGAAATTAGTTTGAAATTGTAGTCATAGTGTTATCCGTAAATTTACAATGGTATTATAATGTAGTAGAGAGCTAACATAATGTTTGTTTCGTTATAATAAAATTATTAAAGTTGTAATTACAATTTTATATTTGACCAGCTGGTGCCTGCGACTTCGTCCGCGTTGAAAAATAAATATTAGCCTATCCTGTGTCGCGTACGTCTAAATATTTATCTACTAATTTTCATGAAAAACATACAATACCTACATTTACAGTATTAGTATTGAATGATTGATATTATTTTTCGTACTTGTAGTAGGAAAGCTCTATGCAAAAAATGAGGCGTGGTAGCTTCCAGAATTACCCCCGGAAAAGGCCCTTTGAACATTAAAAAATTAAAAAATAACCCACGTCGGAATTTCACTGCACCGTCTAATAACAAAGGACAGATTGTCAATCAACAATTTCATGACAAAGAAGGGTGTTTTATATTCATTACACAAGAAAGACAAAGAGGGGACGCTACAGCATTTTGTTCGACACTCATTTATACTCAGACGAATTCAATTCTTGTTATTTTTTATTTGTTTTTTAACCAAATATTTGGTTTAAGAGACATTTAAAAATACAGTACGAATTTTTATATTATGTTCTATGGCCGTTGTTCTTCTGTTATCTGCATGTTGAGGTTGAGACTTTCTTTCCAAAGTTTACTTAGCAGGTAATCGAACCTGCAGGCTTATTAGCTAAATGCGTCTGCTGAGCGACAGGCGAAAAATGTGAAAAATTTGTGCAATATCACACTAAATCGTATCACGTAGCTCATAACACTAGTGTGGTTTGTGTAAACATTAACGATTTACGATGTGATATTGCACAATTTTTTCGCATTTTTCGCCTGTCGCTCAGCAGATGCATTTTGATAATAAGCCTGCCGGAGCTTGTTGTGAGCAGATCTTAGAATTGGGCAGATCGTAAAGTATGAAATCAAAAATCTTTCACCAAAAGTCAAAAATAGGTGCGACGAGGAGCGGAGCAAAGCAAAGCGAGGAGAAGCGTGTTAGGTTTACATGGAAATAAATTTCGTGAGCCGAGCGAAGCGGAGCGGAGTTAGGCGACACTCTCAGTTTTAACAGGAATATGATCTGCCCAGGAATATCATGATATGCCCAATTCTACGATGTGCCGACGACACTCCTAAGACGTTAAGCAAGTACTCTTACCGATGCCGTCAAAGCCGATCAACACTTTATAGACAACCGTCTACATATCTTAACATTTGTGAAGTGACTAAAGAACAACTTTAATCTTCATTAATGGTCCGAGGCAAATAAAGGTAAGCCAACAGAAAATAAACATGTGCTGGTGTAAGCGCCAGTAAATTGTTTTTTAACGACTTAATTTTTATACAAGTTTTAAGTAAACATCTAAGTTTAATGTATAAATTAATTAAATAATTTAATTAAAGTAAAGTAAAGTAGGTAATGTTAGTAAGATCATATAATATACATATAATATAATTAGCAATTATAAAGAGAGAATATTTGTATGTATGTTGGTAATGATTAAATTTAAAAACTACTGGACCCTATTTTAAAAAATCTTTCACATTAAGAAAGCTATATTATCAGCAAGTAACATAGACTATATTTTATAAGGTTACGCGGACGAAGTCGTGTGCAAAAGCTAATTAATATTAATAATAAATTTGTAAGTGTAGGTATTGTATGTATGTATGTATGTACGTATGTATGTATGTATGTATGTATGTATGTATGTTCCTCCATAACTCGTTAAAGGAATTAATTGATTTTCATGAAACTTGGTAGATAACATAAAAATAGATAGGCTATCCTGTACAGGACACAGGATAGGCCACTTTTATTCTTTTTCACGCGGACGAAGTCGCGGACGCCAGCTAGTCTTCAATAGAATCTCTTGTGAACTAATTAAGTGTACACAAGAATGCCTAATAATAGAAACAAAACATAATCGAAGAGCTTAATCTCAGTCTTTTCCTACTCACTCTGCATATATTCATAGCACTCATTGTTACCTCTGAACTCTTGGACTATGGCCAACATAGATAAACAAATCATACTAGATACGCTACTTGGCACGAAATATGACTGTATTCTGTACAGTACAACGAATCGTATGGGTTGCAATGTCTATGTACATTATGAGATATTTATTGTTTTAGCATACTGTACTAACCAAGTATCGGACGCGGTCTTTCTGACAGCGCGTAACACATTTAGTTTCTGAGATTAGCTTGCGTCTGTGTAGAACCCTGATGATAAATAATCTATATCTATACTAATATTATAAAGAGGAAAGAATTGATTGTTTGTTTGTTTGTATAGAATAGGCTCCGAAACTATTGGACCTATTTGAAAAATTCTTTTATCATTGGAAGCCGACATTATCCGTGATTAACATAGGCTACTTTTTACAGCGGGAAAATGCTTCATTCCTACGGGAAATCTAAAATAAAAATAAATACTAGCGGCTAGCGGCCCGGGAGATTGCGCCATCTATCCAAAATACGGTAGATGGCGTTTTATACTTTTCTACACGGACGAAGTCGCGAGCACCAGCTAGTAAAAAATATAATTAAAAACCTCAACATAATTAACTTAAAATACTTGGATGCCCTCTTTTTCGGACCGCTTTAAAACATCCTTCATAATGCACACTGTCAAGGTTTGGAACTTCCTGTCGGCATCTGGAATGGTCATTTAACCCAAATCTTTTCAAAATTCGAGTGAACAGGCATCTTCCGGGTGAGCTTGCTCGCCATAGGCCTTATCTTCGCTACACGGTTGGATGCTGGCCAAGAGCAAACACATCTAATTAAAAAAAATGTAGTTTCAGCTGGCTTTACCTCTCCTGCCTCCATCATGACTATTACTAAATCTACCAATCTAAATAATAAATAGGGACTCACCTTTAAACCTGTTCAGATAGGGGAATCTAGGCTCCTCAGTAGTAGTCGATGTTGAGGTGGTGTTATCGCATTCCCGGAATGGATATTCGCTTCCGCGCACCAAGACCGCGCACAACAAAACCAGCACTAACACTTTGAACCCCGAATATAAACACGTCATAGTACCCACTTTTGGTTTCGTCATCTTTGAAAACCCTTGACATCTGTGGTATGATCTATACAAACTCTTCGCTTCCATCTTCGATTTTCGAATTCGTTTTATTATGTCGATCTTATTTTGAAATCTATACTCCATCTGTTTCTTCTTCTTCATGTTCACCTTTAGCGATTTTTTGCTTTGATTTTTATTTTCTTTTTCTCTATCGTTTAACTTTCCTTGTTTTTTTTCTTTCTCCTCCCCCCTCGGCGACCTTTCTTCGTCATCATTGTCCTTGATTACCATTGGTCTATCGATTGCATCTGACTTTTCCTTATCACTATTGATATGTATTTCACTTCACATACATAATTGACTTAGTGGCGTATTGTGTTGTATACTTTTAAAAACATTCATTTGTTGCCTGGAAATATATTTAGAGGGAAAAAAAAACAAAATTAAAATGATTTAAATAGATTTAATGCGATTTTCTTACGAGAATCTCAACATTATATCTTTTCAGTTTTACAATATCGAAAATGGTCAGTCCCTTCTAAAATATTAAAAGATTTAAACTGAAGGAAAAAAAAGAATATGACTGATTAAAGTTTGTTTTCTATTTTATTTGTTTTTTAATTTGCCTTCATTTATTCTTTGTTACCGCATTGGTCAGTACAATGTAAATATATTTATTTCTATGTGTGAGCACATTCATTATTCATATTCATAATATTCCATTCGTTCTATCTCGCTAATTCTTTCGCTTTTTAGTCACTACTAATCAACCGTGATGGATTGGTATTTTCTATATATAAAGATTATAAGTTTGGATATATTATCTCCAAGGCTACTAAAGCAACTTTATCAATTCTCTCATTACTATTTAGAATGGACCATCACGGAGAAAGCTGCTGGTAAAGGCTAGACCGCTTTCATTTCGATCAAAGAAAGCTTTATGGAATACATACGCGACATTTTTCATTGATCTTTTTTGTTGTTTAATTGATGGTCGCGACCATCAATTTACTACAACTATAGATTTCGCACGCCATATAAAATACTACGAGCTTTATGGAACATTTAAAAGTGGCATATGCGTAGGGCATGAACTCTGTCATCTGTCATTTGACCAAACATCTGCCACTTAAAGAAAATGTGACTTTACGTCGACACAATGGATAGAGTTTAAAATCAATAGTAGAACTTGGTCGTTACTACCTTTTACCATTGACGCGCAAGACTCCACAATGATTCCGTTTTGGGCGTACTTCTTATGTGCCACTTTGGCATTTGTGTCGCAAATTACATAGTTGTAGTACTTCGATGGTCGCGACACTAAAAATGTTGAGAGACTATATTCTAAACAATATAGGGATATGATTTGTATTCAGTATAAGTTATTTCGTTCGCTCTCTACAAAAAATGTTTGGACAAATTCAAGAGCATTGCATTGAATCATACAAATCGTTAGAATACAAAGCGAACTGAGGTTGAAAAGGCGAAACCGTTAGCGTGTCTGCGTACAATAGAAAATGAAGAACGTCAAATAACATTGTGTTCAAGTTGTTGGTACTAGTGCTTGCACCCGTGTTTCCCTGTCAAAATATTTCGATTCATGCCACGGCTACGATAGATCTTTGAAACGTATACTACAATCTACGTACCGTATATATCTCTATTCGTCGTGTTTCCTTGTCAAAATATCAAAATATCTCATGTTAAAATATCTCGATTTGTGCCACGGCTAAGACAGATCTTTGAAACCAATTATGTACATACGATCTACGAATTTTCACCTAAACATAAAATATTTATAAATTATTTTTTGTTCAACTAAAATTACGGTATAGTTCTATTATAATATTCCAAAAAGTAAGGTCAGAACTATCCGAAAGTAACAGAATAAACTATTTGTCATACTTTTATTAACATGAAGTTGTTTTGTGAAACGAGAAAACTTCCCTTCGGGCTGTCTAACGCGTAAGAAATTACCAGAAAAGTATTTTTCGCCTTGTCATTTAAGGATTTATAAAATACTAGCCTTAACCCGTGGCTTAGTCGACATCAAAAGATTAGAAGTAGCCTTTCACAATGCATGTTCGATGATATTTTAAAATTGTATGAGCAGTTTCAGAGATTACTTTCAATTTTTTTTAATATTTATTATTCAACTGGCTGGTGCTCGCGACTTCGTCCGCATAGAAAAGTATAAAACGCCATCTACCGTATTTTGGATAGATGGCGCTATCTCCCGGGCCAAGCCGCTAGTATTTACTTTTATTTTAGATTTCCCGTAGGAATGAAGCATTTTCCCGCGGTAAAAAGTATCCTATGTTCATCACGGATAATGTCGGCTTCTAATGGTAAAAGAATTTTTCAAATCGGTCCAGTACTTTCGGAGCCTATTCTATACAAACAAACAAACAATCAAATCATTATAATATTCGTATAAATTTAACTTTTTATTATATACATTATAAACATTATTTTAGTTATTTCTAAAAAGCCTATTTTTTGTCTATAAATTCTCTTTTAATTCCATCTCCAATATTTCCTCTTTAGCAGGGTGAAATTCTAACAAAACTACACTCGGGGTAACAAGCAAATAAACCCACAAAAGTGGGTAAGTTTATGAGAATTGATGTATGAACGTTTGTTACTCTTTCGCGAAATAAAAAATTCTAAAATACCAGGTGATAAGGCCTTACATATTGACACACATGCCAACAAATATTTTTATATAGTTGCCTCGTTCGCAGCTAAGCGAAAAAGACATTAAACAAATTGAATTCCTAATACGCCATTTAACTTTTCGTCCGCAATGCCAAAGTATATATCTTTTTGTTCCCCAAAACTTCTCCTATTTATGAGGAAATTTCATTAAATCGAGGCGCAATTATAGACTTTTTTCGTCTCCCCATTGTTTCGGCGAAAACAAAGATCTGACTCTCGATGTTGGAAATATGATAATTTGCTCCAATTATACAGTCAAATAAGGAATGACGGCAAATCATTTTTATCACGAGTTTACGAGAAGTAATAATACCTTCTCGGTATTACAGGCTGACGATTCTTAAGGTAATACAAGTCAGTTTTCCTCCATACAAACGTAGAATCCTAATTACTCCGCTGTTTTATGTTTTATTTACAAAAGTAAGCATGATACCAATTTATCTTGTCGTTAACTAGGTTTGTATGCAAACAAACTTAAAAAAATATTATAATGATCCTTGAAAAATCCATATTTTAACACAAGTTTTAATGCAACTTTGAGGTTGAATAGGTCACTCTAGTTTACAAAAACTCCAAAATACTTTACATATAAACTTTGATTAGTTATTCAAGAGTTCCAATAACTTTACACGAAATATATATATGCAGTAGTTTTGTCAAAAAAAGCGTTGGCGCAAGGGTCTGTTTGTGATTTTATTTTTGGTATGAATGATTGTGCATCTCAGTCGAGTGCTCTTCCCGCGCTTTGTGCTGTGTGAGACAGGACGCATTTTAGCCATGAGACCGATTGAGTTCGGGCCGCCGACTTGTTTTATCTTAACCGACGAAGGTTTGTAGTTATAATTATACAACTAGCTGGTGCCCGCGACTTCCTCTATAGCCTATATTTCTCGATAAATGGACTATTCAACACAAAAATAATTTTTCAATTTAAACTAGTAGTTCCTGAGATTAGCGCGTACAACCAAACAAAGTCTTCAGTTTTATATGTATGTTATAGTGTTTTAATACTAGCTGGTGCCCGCGACTTCGTACGCGATGATAAATTAAAAATATAAAAGCAATTAGACCAGGCGTTAGTTACAGTTTTATATTTTAGATAATCCCTCGGGAACAGTACTTTTTTCTTGGATGAAAAGTACCCTATGTCCTTTATGGTGTCGCAAAAAACGTGTATGCAAAATTTCATGGTAATCGGTTCAGTAGTTTTTGCGTGAAAGCGTAACAAACAAACAAAAAACTTTAGTAATTTATCGCTATAGAAAAAATAAAATGAATTAATTTAATTAATTATTTAATAGTGTTTGTCATTGGGAATTCATATAATTATTAACACATGTTAATAACTTTATATAACGACGGCGCAAATAAAAATCCAAGTTAACGCGACCAAGTTTTTTTTTATTCAAAATCGATAAAAATAAAAAGCACCGCAGCTATTTTTCCCTCGGAGAGGTTACTACACCTGACTATAAATAAAGTATGGCCGACTTCCGGTCAAGGCACGCACTGCCCCTTTCGCGGCGAGCCCCACCCTCGAGCTCGACCGATCTCAACAAATACCTTTTATAGCATATTATCGTATTAAATCGAAACTCTATGTCGCTTCCAAATTGAAATTCCTTTTAGCGCTTCTTTCACCAACGTCAAGTAAAGTGTTGATTAGTTACTTTTAGAAATCATTTTCTGTTTTATTGAATTATGCACTCGGTTTAGTGCATCCATCGATAGCCGATTTTTTATTATTATTTTCTATTCAATGTTTGGGACATTTACCGTACAAACAAAGGTATATCAGCTCCATTATCCTCGGTTACCGGTGACTTTAAATGACAGTTTGGCCTACTTGACGTTTGTGAAAGAGGCGCTTAATCTGTACTTACTAATCTATACTAATATTATAAAGAGGAAAGATTTGATTGTTTGTTTGTTTGTATTGAATAGGCTCCGAAACTACTGGCCCGATTTGAAAAATTCTTTTACAAATAAATAAATAAACAGAAATATGATCTGCCCAGGAATATTATGATATGCCCAATTCTACGATGTCCGATTTTTATACATTTATATAAAAATTCAGTGAAATTTGCTGTAAATGATGGTGAAAACCGCATCAAAATCCGTAGCGTGGATTAATAGGAGTTAGGCCATACAGACAGACGCGAAAAGCGACTTCAATTTATATGGAAAGATTAAGTTTCTTTTTCTATTTTTTTATCCTTTTAGTAGTTAATTAGTAGTAATAAAATTTTAAATGGCAAAATAAGTTTGTATGTTACGGCTTTATTGCGAAACCCATCATTATGAAATTTTTCGTGCACGTTGTCGGGGATAATTAAAATTAAAATTAATTTTCAAGCAACTGGACCCATAATTATGTTACATTCATTATTAATATAAGTACCTAATATTAATTATTATATGTAATAGACATGTGTCGAAGTCGCGGACATCAGTTAGTATACTTAATATATGTCTATTACACGTATAATAATATCCAGAAAAAATATCCAGGTGGTTTTCTTTAAGGGGGTGGTTACTGCTGCCATCAATAATTTTGAAGTTGTTCGTTGAGATGTATGTATAATGTATATGTTCATAATATATCGCATGGTGGCAACTATTAACATCGATTCATTCGTGCCCTTGCATCGTTCACAAATCGATTTCATAACACAATTCGTATCGAACACACGATATCGTAGACTGTGTACAATTATAGAAACATGATTTATTACGTTTGCCATTTTTGATGCCGAACAATGAACGTATTTATAGCATGTATTTATAGTTCGATTCAAACTTTATACTACAGACAATAGAGAATTTTCTTCTGCACTAAGTTACTACTATTATTTTTTTTTTAAATAAATTCAGTATGACGTACTGACCCTAAATGCACAAAATCCTTACAAATTAGGCGGGCGGAAGTTGCGGATTTTGACAAAAACCGTTTCGGCCTATATCTCCGTAAACGTGTAGTTGAGGCCAAAAATGGTAATAACCTTTATTGTAGATAAATAAATTTCCTATCTTTATTGTCCAATAATTTTTTTCCTATCACTTACCGTTTATGACTTATTCGACTATTATGATTTGTTTAATGACCATAAAGATTCGTTTTTTTTTTTATTAAAATTATTTTTAAAAAATACCTTTACTTTACTCAATTGATCTAATTTTCTTTTTCTTCATATTTTATTTTAATTTAAGTTAAGCTTTAGTTATAGTAATTATTATTGTTTATTTGCTATGCATATATGCATATATTTGCTATACTGGAGATTCGTCTCAATTTCTGTTTTGTAGTTTACCTGTGCATACCTTAAAATTGCCTTATATTACCTATACCTACACATATGCCTATTATAAGTTTTTTGTTTGTTCTGTTGGTGTACCTTTTGAAAAATAAATCAATCAATCAATCATTAAATGCAATTAAACCGTCAACTTGGCTGCCATCAGACATTACATTACCTACATATTTTTGGCAGCTTACAAAGTTGTATTACATTAGCCACCAATTTTTATTACCACAAATGTCTTCAGAGCAAATAAAAAAGGTGTACTTTTTATGTCCAAGTTTGAGCGGCTCGAGTGTTATTTATAGCGAAATAAATATGTGTTTTATCTTCTATTTAGTACTTAGCTGGTGCCCGCGACTTCGTCCGCGTTGAAGTATAAATATTAAAGAGAAAAGATTCGACTGTTTGTTTGTTTGCATTGAATAGACTCCGAAAGTAATAGAACGATTTGAAAAATTTTTCACTGTTGTTCAAGCTATATTATCAGCGAGTAACATAGACTATATTAATTTTATTAGTTACGCGGGAGAAGCCACGTGCAATAGTTAGCAAGCAATATAACACCTTTGATCCCTTGGAAATAGTACTTTTTTATATTCCAAGCCATTTAAAATATCATTTGTGATTTTTATTTCATTATTATTAGTGTCATTCATTTATCGTTTTCATATCATTTTTATAAAAGTTTAATTTTTAATTTCCATTTTGTTTATGTGATATAATATTCTATGGGAATTTTAATAATTTAAAACAGCGTTGAAACATTATTAAAAAAGGTTATGCAAATTTTCAAGACAATCGATTGAGTGGTTAAGGCGTGAAATCGTGACAAACATCAAACTCACTATCGCGTTCATAATAATAATTAAGATATATATATATATAATACTGGTATAATTCTTTTCGGATATATTCTAGCTTATCACATTATTGTGTCGCAAACTTATTAGATGTGCCATCCGTCATCTAATTCTAACGCATACAAACACAACACTGCTATACTTAAAGCATACATAACACGGCCTTGTTAAGGCGAGGGTTTATCAGACCAATAAAATATTTTTATTATATCTATCTTATATTTATTATACACTATCTGGAGCCGCGACTTAGTCCGCGTTGAAAAAGAAAAAACCTGTTATGTCTCCTATCCTGTGTCCTGTACGTCTAAATGTTTATCTACCAAGTTTCGTGAAAATCAGTTAATTCGTTTAAGAGTTATGGAAAAACATACATACATACATACGTACACTTATAGATTTATTATTAGTATTGATGACAAAAAGATTTTTTACAATACTTACACACAAATATTTAAAGTGTACAAAAAAGGAGGTATAGAGTTATTTTATGTACTTACAGTATAAATCTTTACCAATCCGTACTAATATGCATGTATGCATAATTTGTATGAATGTATGGTTGTTTGTAACTCTTTCACGCAAAAACTACTGAACCGATCACCATGAAATTTTGCATACACATTATCCGAGACATCAGAAAGGACATAGGGTACCTTTCATCGTACAACGCGGACGAAGTCGCGTGCAACAGCTAGTTACAAATATAGCTGTCCGAATGTCTGTTTCTCAGCTAACTTCTTCTAAATCGCCCAACAAATTTTGACACTGTATATTATTTTCATTTCCCTAATGGAAGATTAACATCAATATATATATTCTAACATTCTAATATATATCCTTACTAAGCACCCCCACTGCTAGGGATAAGTGAAATTTTTTCCACTTATCCCTTCAAGTAGGGATACTTTTCCACATTTACCCACATTTCATCGTTCAACGCAGACGAAGTCGCGGGCACCAGCTAGTAAATGAATGAGGGTAAAAAAAATAGTTGTTATCAAATCAAAACAGTTTCGTTACAGGCTTGAATCGGTGTATGGTCGGATACAAATTTCGTGTTATCAGTCGAGTAGTTAAAGTAGTTAAGGCGTGAAAGCGTAACAAACAAACAAACAAACTTAGTTAGTTAGGATTGAGTTGAGGTATATTTGTATTAGAAAATCAACTTTATCCTCCTGCAAAAAGAGTCTATTTTAAATTAAAAACGACATTATTGATCATAAACTTTCTCAAGTTATCGTTCACTGAAAGTGAGTATTCATTTCGAATCTGCTCACGAGTTTAAAGTACTTAAAGATGCAACCAGGCTATGATTTGGAGTTGGAAAACAAGAAAATATATTAGTATTAATTTAAAAATAATGAGATATTTAAAAATATAAGAAAAAAATTACTATACTACTAAAATATAGTATATTTAAAAATATACGAAAAAATACTAGCTGATGCCCGCGACTTCGTCCGCCTTCTGGATGGATGAAAGGCACCCTATGTCCTTTCTGGTGTCCCAGACAACGTGTATGCAAAATTTCATGGTTTCACGTAATAAACAAACAAACTTACATTCAAATTTATAATATTAGTAAAGATTATGAAGAGGTAAAATTTGTATGTTCTACAAGTAGTTTCAAAACTCATCTGATTTAAAAAAAATCTAAATATGACACGCGGGCGAAGCCGCGGGCACCAGCTATCTAAAAATAAAGATCCAACGCTTGGCAAATTATAACTTCAGGCGTTATATATTTAATTTTTCAACAAGAATAAAGTCACGGGCACCAGCAAGTAAAAAATATATACCTATGGGGTTTAAAAACATGAAACGGCGCTATTGAAAAAGCAATTAATTTTTACCTTTAGCGGTTACAACGGCTCAAATTTATAATTACCAATTTTCATCGTAGTCGCGAAAGGATTAGAAAACAATCTCCATTTTAAATTTCGAACTGAATTTTTATCAAACATCTATCTGTTTGACTTCAGTTCCCGCCGTTTTTCCGCTATATTGCGTGATTTCCCGCGCTTTCCGTACACACTTTTTATTTTTTTCAAATTATAATAAATAATTCCACAGGTGCCACTTCAGGTTCCTAACTATATATTATAATATATTTTATATAAGGAATAATATATTAATAAGAGCTTAATATATTAGAATTAGAAGTAGGTCATACATAGTCAAACTATAGGTACTTCCGAATATATATCATATACCGTCTATACGTGGTCACCGTTTCCACAATCACACGCACATAACACCCACACATAGAAATAAATTTAGATCTCCCTTTCGCTAGAATAATAATATTGGTTTTTAAATTAGATAGAATAGTATTACTGTTTAAAAAAAATCGAAAAACGACAGCGCGTTGTACTACGCGCCATCCGCGCGTCTCCTACGATAGACGGA
Organism: Synanthedon vespiformis; assembly: GCA_918317495.1. Classification (NCBI taxonomy): domain Eukaryota; kingdom Metazoa; phylum Arthropoda; class Insecta; order Lepidoptera; family Sesiidae; genus Synanthedon; species Synanthedon vespiformis. The sequence goes on from OU906969.1 coordinate 4,967,722, forward strand.
ATGCTACTAACGTAGTAGTTAGAGACCTGGAAAGCCTTTGGCTGGCACACCCTCCCTCCACCCTCTGACACCCCCTTCAACCCTCGGTCGCGGCTACCACCTCACATACAAAACATTTTATAAACCCTAAGACTGTTGTTGTAAAATCCACTCTAGCACCAATGCACAGAGCACATTTTACTTTGACTAAACAAATGAGCTTTTCCACAGTGAGTTGGTGTGTTGGAAAAGCGAATGCACGTTGAATACATTACGTGTAGAAACGTTCTAAATGCCAAATGAGGTTATTTCAAACCCGATTTTATTCAGTCATCCATAAAGTCGAGTTTTGTTTGTTAATTGCGAGGTTGTTAGGACAAACAAATAAGAAATGTAGGAACGTACACAAATGTCCGAATTCGATTACGCTAAAATTGTAACGACGGTGTTACGTAATAATCGCCTTTAACGACTTAATGACAAGGAATATATTCGTATGAAACAAGTTTCTTAGCTATATTTGTCCCGCTGTTCATATTAGCTGGTTAACTTGAATTTTTGTTAAATGATTCCGTGCCCTAATGGCTTCAGAAGAGAAACGGGTTTTGTGTATTTTATTAAATAGAAATCGAATACCAAGATCGTTATATTATATAGATATGCCCGAATGAGTCTTACAAGAAGCGCATTTTCGTTGAACAAGATTGCTCTGCATCTTATGTAAGAGCGATGTTTTCAGTATAACGTCTTCTTTGCCTAATAGTATACTAGCTGTCACCGACGACTTCGTCCGCAAGCATATTCTCTTAAGTGTTAAAATATTGATTCATTGTTTACTGCCATTAGTATAACTTGTGCCCACGACTTCGTCAGCATTGAAAAATGAAAAATATAACACTTGAAAAACGCCTGACATCGTTATCGCTATGAGGACGATGGCGATGCTACTATTGAAGACATTTTCTTTAAACATTTTTAGATGATTTTTGTTTTTGCACGTTGTCAAAGGTACAGAAAAGGACAAAATCAAAATCAAAATCAAAACTACTAAACGAATATTGATGAATTCCTATTTCAATAATAGTTTTATGCGCGTACTCTGAATTTTTCTTATGCAGTTTTATTTTTGTGGTTATGATTGACTTTAAAAAATATGCAATAATGTCCGATTCCCTATGAATAGAAAAAAAATTTTGTAGCGCGAAGCTATAGCGTAGCACTTACAATACTACGAATTAAGCGTAGCACTTACAATGCTACGAATTAAGCGTAGCACTTACAATTCTACGAATTATGCGTAGCACTTACAATGCTACGAATTAGGCGTAGCAGTTACAATTCTACGAATTATGCGTAGCACTTACAATGCTACGAATTAGGCGTAGCACTTACAATTCTACAAATTATGCGTTGCACTTACAATGCTACGAATTATGCGTAGCACCTCTACGTGTAATCTTAGAGCATTCTATAAAAAAAACTGGTCTTGATTTCTTTCAGTTAATAATAATCATATATTATATTACATGTATGTACTGATAAACAAAGGACTTCCTCTAATTCAAGTAGATATGGGTTGTAGACATGTTCATGTAGATATTTTTAGAACATGTCAAAATTGATTAAGTTACTTTACTGATTATATAAAGTTCAAAGTTCAAGTAACTTCTCATTGACTATATATTTACAATAGAACAAAAATGTCAACAACAACAAAGTAAATTTAATTATAATTAGTAGCTTTTCTGCGACTTCTATCTAGGAAATAATAGTTGGAAGAAGTTAGGGGTCAGGTTTTTGACGAGCTCGTTGGATGAGTGGTGGTAATAGTGCTTGCCTACGGACTCAGAGTCCCGGGTTCGATTCCTGGCGGGGTCAGTGTGGAAATGAACAAAATTGACTCTGGTCTCGATTTGGAAAGTAGTGATAGACCACACTGAGTTTCGCAGTCATTTAGGCAAACCGTCCCACAGCAGTAAACACCTCTAAAAACAACTCTAACTCTAAAAGCTCTCTTATTAAAACTATAAATTCAATATCTGTATAAAGTATACATTAGGCAATAAATGCAAAATTAACTCTCCAAATGATCCAAGCCAATTGGTAGTCAATTACGATCAGTTAAAGTTTATATTGCCATAACAATACAGTTTACGTGTAAATTTTAAACTCAATCCAGACGTGCTGACCCGTTTTACATTAACACCTCGTGGACAAATATAGAATAGTCAATAGTCTGTCAGTTAAATATATCCAGACTTTATTATGAATTCAATGTGCAATCTTTTGTCTCTCTTTAATTTATGAAGTAATCGGAGTTGTTTTGCCACAATTGTTGATTTGCCACACTTTTGTATTTATATACAATGAAAGTTGTTTCGCCACAGTCGTTAAAAAATATGTAAATTCATAACAGGTAGGTAAGAATTGTTGTTGATTCACCACAAGTCTCAATTTTATAGTATTTCAGAAAGTAGTGTCAGCAAACAACATTCTAGTTATTAGCATTTGTATAATTATTGACCTGTTCCACAGTTCCATAGAGAAAACAAGAAATATTATATGGCTAGTAAAATTTTTTTAGTGACCTTAATCTTTAACACTTTTTTATTGTTGTTTTCTTATCTATAAGTGGAAAATTTTTATTAGGTTTAAGTTATTTACAAACTAGTGTTTTATTATGTAATTGTACCTGTAGAAATTTCCCTACAATAAATAAATAAATAAATAATAATACAAAATATTTTAATTCACAAAAATAATAAACTATCTGAAAGATTTTAAATGCCTGTTTCTGGATAAATATGTATGAAACAGGTTTTACAAACAGGTTTTACAAAAAGAGGCGGGTCGCATCTTTTATAAATAATTTCTACGTCTTAATTTTTATAGTACACAATTACTTTTTATATTAAACTAGTTGGTGCTCGCTACTTCGTCCACGTAGAAAAGTATAAAACGCTATCTACCGTATTTTGGATAGATGGCGCTATCTCCCGAGCCAAGCCGCTAGTATTTACTTTTATTTTAGATTTCCCATAGGAATGAAGATTTTTCCCGCGGTAAAAAGTATCCTATGTTCATCACGGATAATGTCGGCTTCTAATGGTAAAAGAATTTTTCAAATCGGTCCAGTAGTTTCGGAGCGTATTGAATACAAACAAACAATCAAATCTTAGTAGTAGTATAGTAGTATAGATTAGTATAGATTTTTGCCTGTAAACATTCGTTTCCAATTTCATAATGTCCCCTTCAAAAAATCTTGCCTGAGACTCTAATCTTGTCTCAAGAAGTAATTTCTTTAATATAACGCATTATTACATTTATAACTCCAGACAAGTTAACATTTTTAGCCATTAGTGTTAACCTATAATGAGTTCAAAGACCCTGAAGGTCTTATTTGATTGTTATTTTTATTGCCATTTCTTGAGTCATAAATTATTTATTTCGGCCAGTTCAATGTCGGCGAAGGTTCTAGTTTTATCGACTTCTCTAACTACAATGGACCAAAGTAATTTTTTTTTAATTTATACATTCAATCTGTATTTATTTAATTTTTAATGTGAAAAATTTCGTATAAAAATCTCGTTTTTAAATATTACATTCTAAGAAGATTTCTTTTTTCAAATTTAATTCAATTTTTTTTTAAGTCGACAAACAAACTGACGGTCTACTTGATGGTAAGTGGCTACCGTCGTCTATACACAAGCACATATAACACCATAGGTGGTGCAAGTACGCGGGATGAGGTAATATCTCTTACTCACTCACCGAAACAGAACAGCACATATGCTGTTATTTCCAAATCCAGACCAAAGTAAATTTCGAAAAGTTAATTTTCAAACTTGACCCTACCTACAAGCCACTACTAAAACTACTTCTGTTCTGTTAAACTACTTATGTTCGCGATTGTACGTAATTACTAATTAAACGACAAAAGGGTTCACAGTAACTGCTACCCTTGAACTTGAGTCACTAACGTGTTATACAGCCATTAATATTATATAATTTGTGTTATTTATGAGAAAATCTGTACCAATTATAGACTTTTGTTGCTAAGCAGATTAACACGCAGGCAGTAAAGGTGAGTAGCTACATGCATATGAGAAAAAATAGGGTTATTTACTTTTAAAATAGGTAAGCAATGTAAACACGCGGAATTGTATTTTTAACATATTTTATGTCTTTCGATTTCGATTTGATTTGCATTGCTATACCTAATTTGGAATACATGCCTAATTTGCATAAATTACATTCTTAAATGTTAAAACTAAAATAAGATAACTAAAAAACGTTAGTAGGGGCACTGGCAGCAGTAACCAGTGTAACCGGGGGTGGTTAAGAAGACCACCGAAACACAATACCATATGTGCTATTGTGTTTCGGGGGTGAGTAAAATATGGCAGAATTCATTTCCCGTTCTAAAACCCTCATCCTTAATAAATATTTAATCACTTAAATAACCTAACCTGTACCATTGTGTACAGTCATCCTATTTGATGTCTACACTCTTTTGGGCCTCGACATAGTCAGTTAAAAGATCCTTTTGACAAAATTTGCTCATCTAGGTCAGCCTGTCCGTCAACTCTTACTAAAAAGAATCAGCAATAAAAAAGGGGCAATTATGAAATAAAATACCAATACGAAACAAACAAGATATTGGCACTCAACAACATCATAAATTGAACAATAAACTTCGTAAAGTTTAATACTGGTAACACATTGCTGCTACAAGCAGCCACAGGAACTTTGCGATAAACATCTTTTGTCACTGTATAAATATTAGAACAGGGTGAAAACTTCAACAAGTACTAATAAATAAGTTCGCCGAGATTGGTCGAAGAGCGAAATATGCGAAAAAATTGTGCAATATCACACTAAATCACGTAATTAATTTTTACGCAAATCACACTAGTGTTATTGCATTTAGATAATAAGCTTGCAGGTACACCTCCCCACGCTGGATAGCCGTGGTGGGTCGCTGATTTCATGTCAAAACGTCCAACTATGCCCGCTATAGGAAATCTTCGAGTTTTAACAAGTAAGAGTCCGGCATAACTCGCAGCGTCCCTTGCCAGATATATAATATATATGAAGATATCCCAACGTTAAAAAAGTACTTCGGCATTTTGCTGTCATAAACGCTGTAGGTATATATTTCTTGCAAAGTTGTAATGCGTAGAAACCTTGTCAAAATTACTTCCACGTGACGTCATTCACAACTAAAAACTCGCCGGCCAGTATTGCTATCGGTATGGAGCGTGTCACGAGATTACGTCAGCAAAATGGTGGCCAGGTACGTGCATTAGTAATCTGCGGTACTTATCATGTCATGTCTGCGCACTCAGGGAAACCATCTAGCAGTACTAACCTCACCTTTACCAAAGACCACAGTGAATGTAACAGTACCTAAGTATTTCAGTATGTGAAAGTATGTGAAAGAACTCATTCGCATCATCATCCCAGATGTTTAAAATGTACTTATCAAAGACTTTGAAGCCGCCTTACTTCTATTATAACAATATTACCCTTATAAATTAATAATAGATCAGTTCCACGAGTATCATAAATAACCTTCAATAATAAATCATTAACAATTATTATGAGAATTATATTGATTATTACAAATAATTAATCAACACCAATTAGATTACAACATATACCTACAAGCAAATTTAATAGCTTTCTTGAGGCTTGAAATAGAGGAATGCTAGAAACCTATTTCCCTGTCGGTTTAAAAATAATTAAATGTGAAATTCATAGGCAGGCGTGTATCATTTTTTAATAAAATTCTCATTTGTTTTTTTATCAAAGCTGAGTTGGACTACTGTTACGATTAAGGTGGTATAGTTTTATGTGCCAAGTGGGTAATCGTTCTGTACGGAGCCAACAAATTACGTCTAGTTCCATTCGATACAACGTTGGATATCAGAATCAAAAAAGTTTATCTAAATACCTCATCTAGACTCATCTGATACAGCTAAAATAAGAAATTTTGTTTTATAAATTTTCATGAATCTCGATACCAGCTAGTTTCTACTGGCTAAATGCAGATTTTTTAAGACATACCGAATACTGGCATAGAAAGATACTGAGAAGAACGGCAGAAGTTTAAGCACTTAGGTTGCTTAAGGTAAATAATATCGAGTAGTGTCCAAATCGAAAGATTTTGGCTATCTTATGTAATCATCACCTTACAGAAGACCACTGTAAAAAAACAGCATATGTGCTGTTATGTTTCTGTGAGTGAGAAAGGTTTACCAGAGCCCATTTCCCCATCCCTATCCTTGTCGACTTTCTGCCGACCTTAGCTTTAAAACAACATAAAACCTTCTAATAAAACATTTGTTGTAATAGTTACAAATATTATACTTAAAACAATATTTACAGTAAAAATTATTTTAAAAGAAAAAGTAGCACAATTACATGAAAATAAACAACACTTATTTTTTTTTTAATATATGTAATATATTTAATTTATGAACTACACTAAAAACAATTAATTATATCCGTAAGTTCCCCGTCGCGTATGTCTGTCTGGGTGTATGTATGTTGTACTTTCGCGATGATCTCAAAAACTACAGAACGAATTTTCATTCGGTTTCATCAACAGAATAATTCCTGTGACTAGAAAAAAGTTAAGTTTCCGAGGGTTTGCAAATTGCACCAAGCAGTTCGACTCAAATCCGAGAGTTGTCGCCGCTTCACCTTATTCTATTGTAGTTCAAGAGATGGCGCCGTCAACAGAGTTAAACGCGGACGAAGTCGCGTGAACCAGCTAGTAAATGAATAAATCGGTTCTTCCAAATGTGATTCTTTATACAAATTTTTGAAGTCCTAAATGTTGTCAAGGTTCCATACATCTTGTACAAAATACTAAAGACGTACAAACGTACGAAACAAACTAACTCCTTCTGAAACGAGTTAAGCGTCTTCAACTGAAACTACTATTCAGTTTTCAAATTAATTGAAGTGTTATATAAATAACTGAGATTCGTAAAATTACTCTGTTTCAGACGTTTATTCACAAGCTACATTTATATTCAAGGTTCCATTATATAAATTTTAAATAGCGGTGGAACAATATACCTTATCTACGAGTAATTATTATTTTATGGAGTTTCTTGGGATTGCGATGTCTGAACATTTGTTTATAGTTATGTACTTCTTATGTAATGATTTTATCACAAATTTATTTAACTAATTAAATATCTCCTATGAAGTTTATTTTTTTTATTCTTCCACGATTAATGTAACAAAATAACGAAATTCGAACACACGATTAATGTAACAAAATAACAATTGTAAATTACTGAAATTTTGTCCTGTGCAATTTTAAATTTGCAATAAAATTTTAGTTAAATTTACTCTCGTAATTGTTTATACCAACTGTATTTTCTGCTTCCAAGAGATGACAATCTTCAAATTCGGACTGTTTGTCATCAACTTTTTCAAAATTACTCTTACACAAAAAGTCATTGTCGCAAACAAAGTGATTCCTTCCGTCTTCTAGCACACTGCTATCAAAATTGGACTCCCTAAACCGTTTCTCATTCTCCCTTTGATAGCTCTGATATCTTTCTATTTCGAAATCTGGAGAAATATTTTGTCCTTCATTAACTGTTTCCTTCCCCAATACGTCTACAGTCTCTATTGTGTTGGATTGTATGGCGTTTTGTATTTCGAAATTAACTCTGTTCACTTCATTTTTTACTTCATACTTCAGTTCAGACATGTCAATATGTTCTCTATTTTCCAATAAAGGTTTTATATTTAATAAATTGAAATTTGGCATTACCCTACCGTCCCAGTGATTGTTGGCGTGGGTCATTATCGGAGTGTTTGGTTCATTATCTGAGGTAGCAGTCTCCAAGTCGAACTGCACTTCGTCTCCGATCTTCTTGAAACTTCCAAGGTTGTATTGTAGAGGTATTGAGAATGATGGGAGGTCCATTTGAGGGTTTTGTCTCGATGGTAAAGCTGATATGTGTATTGCCGGCATCGACGATTTCGACTTAGAACCGTAATTGGGTTGATTTGATTCAGACACATTTACTACCTGAGGCGAGGACACTGAAAATAATAAGGTGCTTTTTATTACCTACTTATTAGTAAAAATCGTTTGCATACAAAAGTCGTGTAATTTTAGCTGCATCCGGTTTCAAAGGTACAACTCAAAAAATTAGCATACCTAAAAAATAGTCATACCTACTACTTTTGGCCCTAGCCTAAGATGAAATTAACATCAAAAAGTAAAAATCCTCTGAGACAGAGCAAAACCTTAACCGCTAGAATAAGTTTTCCTTAAAATAAACCTATATTCTCTTTATAATTGTGTTTTGTGTTTTGCACTGTACAAATTTCATCCCTTAAGGTAATACAATTCAGTTTTCCTCCATACAAACTTTGCCCAAATTCCCAAATTCCAGTTTCCCAAATTACTCCGCTGTTTTATATTTAATTTACAAAAGTAAGCATGATACCGATTTATCTTGTCGTTAACTAGGTTCGAATGCATACAAACTTTAAAAAAAAGTATTAATTTAAAAGATATGATCCTTGAAAAATCCACATTTTAACACAAGTTTTAATGCAACTTTGAGGTTGAATAGGTCACTCTAGTTTACAAAAACTCCAAAATAATTTACATATAAACATTGATCAGTTATTCGAGAGCACAAATAACTTTACACGAAATAGATATATGCAGTAGTTTTGTCAAAAAAAGCGTTGGCCCAAGAGTCTGTTTGTGATTTTATTTTTGGTATGAATGATTGTGCACTCATTCGAGTGCTCTTCCCGCGCTTTGTGCTGTGTGAGACAGGACACATTTTAGCCATGAGACCGATGAGTTCTAACGTACAATAACCCAATTAATAAGACATAAATAGTGTTTTAGATAATGCTGCAACTAACCAGGGATAGTAATGAAATCTCTCATTTCTAGTGCCAGCGCTGAAGAAGACCTCTGTTCCGGTGAGCGACTGTCCCTCATTGGATAAGGTTCGCAACCGGCTTTCTGTTGCTTTCGCCACTTCGCTCGACGATTTTGAAACCATACCTATGAAATTCCAAGTTTGTTAATCCATGCCACATATGTCTATTGATCCCTGCTAAAGGCAAGTAGTCAGCCTACCTTGACTATAAGATATCATTGCCTGTGAACACCATAGACGTGGGATAAAAAAAGACACTCACTCACTGAACTCAATAGAAATGCTGTTGAATATATAAATTAATATATATTTAAAAATTATGATTTAATCTGTTCTCGTGTCACAGTGTTTGTAATTGTGATTTTTATGATTTTTTGTTTTTATTTTGTAGGTCGTAAACTAATTTTTATATCCCTAAGTGACCCCAAGCCATAAGTGACCAGGGTGGTAGCCACCCCAAAAAATTTGTTTTGGCAAAACAACGTTTGCCAGGTCATGTTAGTGTTATATTTTACTCATTTAATATGAACCAGCACATTCTGATTTGGGTGCCCATTTGAGTGGGTCTGGTAGTTTTATTATTGTGGTATTCCGTGGCACTGGTAAGTATTAGACTTTGGAATAGATTTGATTAATTTTATATACCTAGTACAGAAAAAAATACATAAGTAGGTATTGCTGTTTTGACACATGCATTTGTGTCATATTAACAGCCACTGTAAGTTCTATCCTAGGCAATTTTTAAACTCATACCTGTACTCTAGCTTCGGTCAAGTCAATCCTCATTGCTAACTCTTCCCGAAAGAAGACATCGGGATAGTGCGTTTTGTGGAACGCTGCTTCCAGTTGTTCCAATTGAACATTTGAGAAAGTGGTCCTGAAAACCAAAATCAAATAAAACAAAAGTAATCCAGTAAGGTAATTTAATTGGCTACTTTCTTTATCTAGTTTATCGTCAATAATTTCTTGAGGTATTTATTTTATTTATTATTTGTATTAGGACATGTCACCATCGCCATCTAGCCCCAAACTAAGCAGAGCTTGTTACAAACTATACACTAGGATAACTGATAAATATATATACGTGTAAATAATGTACTTTATTTTCGTAAATATATTCATAGAATACATAGAAAATACGGAGATCGGACCCGACTTTTGACGAAGATATGGAATATAATTTCATAGGATATACGTGCATAATATGTGTTCCAATTCCAAGTACTTTTAAAGGAATAATTATATATATTAACATACCTATATCTACGTTGTTTTCGCTTTGGTATATCGCCTTTGGAATCTAAAAATTAAAGATATATATTTTAATTTCTTATACTACTGTTAGCGCCATCATTCTTTGATTTTCAAACTGTACATATTCAAATCCAGCACTTTTTTTTACTAACTAAACACATTGACTTGTATATTAATTAGCTCAAACTTATAGGAAATATTTCCCAATAGGTCGTCTCTATTTATTTAAACTTTCTTTATTGCTGACCCACGATTATAGATGGCGCTAAAAAGAACAATTTGTTAACCATAGCCATCTATAGCTAAACATTTTCCGCAAACTTATAAGAAAAATTATTTTAATGTTTTGTATAATACAATTACGGCCTGATTTTGGAGAATATTCCTCGTCATCGTCGTATTGCTGTTGGTCGACAGAAACTTCAGTTGATTCAGTATTATTCGTGTATGACTCCGTACTGTCTGTGTCGGGCCGTTCGCATAGAACTGATCCTGGACCCAGTCTGAAATAATTTTTTATTGGTACTATTAGACGATGTCTATTTTTTTTAATTTTTTTTTTTATGTTAAGGTCGACAGACAGGCTAACAGTCCACTTGATGGTAGGTGGCTACCGTCGCCTATAACACAAGCAACGCCATAAGTTATACAAGTGCGCTGCCGACCATACAAGGATTAAGGATAAGGGATAAGGGAGGGATGGGGTAATAGGCTCTGGCATCCCTTACTCACTCACCGAAACACAACAGCACATAACGCTGTTATTTCACGGTGGTATTCTGTAAGGTGGTGGTTACTGCCGCCAGACGGGCTGCCCAAATTACTGCGAAACGTAGTGTGCCCTACCACTACTCAAATAATTTAATTAATAATAATTAATTAATTTTATTAATAATTTAATTTTAAATAGACATATTTTGTATTATATAAATTATTATTCCACACAGACAAGTGGACAGCGAGCCTTGCAGAAATATACGCCATATAAGAAATCCTCTTTAATGAATAGTGAGTGTGCTTTTGTCATTCAATTGGAAGAACGAAACGTTCCCAAGAAGCAAAGGATTAAACTCCAATTTTCAGTGAAAACCGTATCAAAAATATGAAATATTTTGAATGCGCTTGAATAACTGGTTATTAGCCCCATAAATAAGAAAGAAATAAGAAACAAATATATAATATACTAGCTGTTGCACGCGACTTCGTCCGCGTAACTTTAGAAAATATAACACATTCGTGTCACACATTAACCATGGAAATACACATACAAAATTTTGACCCAATCGGTTCAGTCGTTTAGAAGTTATGTGAAAAAGATAAGTACGGAAGGATAATTCTTACTACCCGTTGTCCTATTACCCGATTTCCCGTAGGAATGAAGAATTTTCCTGCGGTAAAAAGTAGCCTATGTTCATCACGGATAATGTCGGCTTTTAAATGTAAAAGAATTTTTTAAATTGGTCCAGTAGTTTCGGAGCCTATTCTATACAAACAAACAATCAAATCTTTCCTCTTTATAATATTAGTATGAAGATTTCTAGATAACAAATTTTTAGTCATTCTAAATGTAAGAGCTCATTTTTCATTCGTTTGGGAGTTACGGTTCCACTTTCACAGACAGATACACAGCCACGCGCGTCAAACTTAATTATAACACCCCGTTTTTGCGTCGAGCTTCGGGGCTAATAAAAAAAAATCTTACTTTCCAGTGATCTTCTAAGAAAGTGTGATTACTAATTTTAGTTAGACTGGCGACTACAATTTATCGTTTAAATAATACAAACCCATTAAATAGATTAGGTATATTGTAACAGAAGCTGGTGGTTGGAGAAACGTCATCATTCAAGATGGCCGCCGAATCAAAACCGGCCGAGCTCGGATTGCTTTCGCGTCCGTCCAGAGATTCCTCCATTTTACTAATAAATCAAATAAAAAAAAATCAAAAACACTATATACTATACTAGCTGTTGCACGCGACTTCACCCTCGTAACTTTATAAAATATTCGTCTCCGTAGAAAAGTATAAAACGCCATCTACCGTATTTTGGATAGATGCCGCTATCTCCCGGGCCAAGCCGCTAGTATTTACTTTTATTTTAGATTTCCCGTAGGAATAAAGCAATTTCCCGCGGTAAAAAGTATCCTATGTTCATTACGCATAATGTCGGCTTCTAATGGTAAAAGAATTTTCAAATCGGTCCAGTAGTTTCGGAGCCTATTCTATACAAACAAACAAACAAATCTTTCCTCTTTATAATATTAGTATAGATATGTGGGCGGATCGTAGAATTGGCATAGAATATGATCTGCCCAGGAATATCATGATATGCCCAATTCTACGATGTGCCGACGACATATACATGTTATAGAAACGAGACGTGGTAAAGAGATGCTACGTCGGCCCTGCAACTCAACTAATCATCGTGAGAGTCTGCATACGCATTGTCAGTGATACAGAAGGGGACATTGGGTTCCAAGTTCCAACTTCAAATTACTGTCCCTGAAGCGAGGGATCATCAAACAATCAATCAATAGGTACTAATAATAAATCTGTAAGTGTAAGTACTGTATGTATATAATATGTATGTTCTTCCATAACTCGAGAGTTCATTACAAACAAACTCAATAGTATTGAATCAATAGCCGTTAGTCTCGCAATAACACAAGAATGGCTAGACCGATTTTAATTTGGTCTTCACCCTGAGAAAGAGGGATAAACGTGGGAGATTTATATATATAAAAATTGCAACCAGGGCGAAACCGGGAGCAGGTCACTAGTAGTATAAGTATCTATACACTTTCTTTTGTAATGCAATACCCAGTGAGAAGTTGAATGACCGCGCACAACTTCTCTGAAGCTAAGCCTGCAGGACATAAATTGAATTAAATGTCTATAATTTAGTTAAGTTTATTAAATTATCACTAAATGAGGATAATTTGTGTTCGTTGCCTTTCCCTAGAGACAGTTTTGTAAGCGCGTTCGCGACGCCATGTTTACGCGCGTCAAGTTTTGACAGTTTGTCATTAAAGAGGTTAAGATAGTTAAAAAGGCGGGAGATGTTTTTTTGTGAATGACATTTTTGAATGATCTATTCATTTAGGAGTGGTCTGTGGAAATGTTAAATGTTTATAATTAGCGTTGCCAGTCATACTAATTACCGCACTTTATTTCGCTAATTTTGCACCCTCTCAGCTCAGAATGAAGACAAGTTCAAAAATCACAAAAAATCGCTTCAGCCGTTCTCAAGTTTTTTTTTATTATTTTTATAATGAATTTTATTTAATTTTTTTAATAATTGCCAGTAAATATTTTCGTATCTAATACTACTTTCTAATATCTAATCTAATTGTCAGTAAACGATCTAATCTAACGATCTAGCAGTATTGCTATTTTTTGATTTGAAAATAGTTCTAGGTAAACATTTCTTGCTTTGTCTTTTCCCGCGACTTCGTTCGCGTAAAAAGCTTTAAAATAGCTTCACCATGAAACCTATCTTTGAAAAAAAAAGGTTTCATTGTGAAATGCAGAAATGATATCAACGCTGATGATTTTCTTACATTATTAATTAATATAAAAACTAAAATGAATGAAAAATTTTCAAAATAATCACTTAAATATGTCTTATATAACATAACTATACTATTATAGAAAGATTGTTATTTTAACGAATCAATTAACAACATTTAATGACCATTAAAATAACAGCAAAATAACTTTTAGGATTCTATTAAATTTACTGAGCATTTAAATGTTAAATAAAAAGGAATTATTTTTTTCTTAGCTACGCTGTATTTTTTCAATGTCTTCTATTTGTTTGTGGATGAGAAAATAATTTTCCTTTTTTTTCTATTTTAAATAAGGAACTGTTTTTAAAAATAACATATTTAAAAGAAAAAATTAAAAAAATATTGAAAGTAGTTCACACATATAAAACAAATAAGAAATTTCATTATAACTTAATTAAAGAAAAACAATAACTTAATTATTTAGATACTTGCCTTTTTCCACTGAAAATCCCTTGGCGTATTTTAATTATAATTTAATAATGAAATCGGTGCTGTAAAGCTTGAAGGCTGCAACTATTGTCACGTGGTCAGAGGTACTGAAGGGAAATACTCGCGGGTTAATACTCGCGATCGGAACAGAGGAATCGATTGAGTCGCCTGTGTCACTTTGCTCTATGATTTTTTCCGTTGTGCGTCAGCAATTTTTGAGGAGTAAATTTAGGTCGATGCCAGGTGATACCATCATCATAATATGATAACATATTATCATCATATCATCATCATCATCACCATCATCATCATCATCATCATCGTCGTCATCATCATCATCATCATTATCATATTATGATTAGGTGGATGCCAGGAGATACCATGATATGACAACATAACATATCATAATATGATAACATATTATCATCATATTATCATCATCATATTATGATAACATCATGATGCATCAACATGAGCATGTGCATGATTGCAAGGAGACTCCTCTGTGAGTGAACCATTGCTGGTGGCTTTCAGTCCCTTTGAAAGTTTGAACCCAAATATAGTGGTTGACATAAGACTTATACCTATACTAGCTGTTGCACGCGACTTCTTCCGCATAACTTTACAAAATATGACTATATGAAAAGTACCCTATGTCCTTTCTTGTATCCCTGAAAACCTTTCTGTATGCTTGTATCCTTTCTTGTATGCAAAATGTCATGGTGATCAGTAGTGAAAAGGTAACAGACGGACAAACAGATTTTATAATATTAGTATGTATTAATTTTTAAAATATAATAAGACTCTATACCTTTTCTGTTCATCCCAGAAAAGCCATGACGTTTACTATTACCACGTATAGTCCACGTGTCGGTATCTACCTGATGGTACACACAGCGAACAACACTTGCTTGTTAATTTTAGACATCGATTAATTTTAGACCTTATTTCGTGTACGTTAAACTGCTTTTGAAACGCTCCAACTCAGGTTTTACGCTAAGCACAGCTTAAGCGGGGTGGTGGGTGAGAAGCCGTAGAAGTGAGAGTGTATAGTTGAGAGCTATTGTGGCTTGATATTTTATTTTATTCAAGACTCTCTATATACTTACATGTTCAAATAACATAATTATTGTAGTTGTCAAACCAAAATCTGCTATGTGCAAAAACTATACGTTAACAAAAAGATGCTTTCCTGAAAAAATATCCTTAATCCAACTCTTATCCCTGATACTTAATCCTACTAAGGTCGGCATTTCTATTTTGAATTCGGGCGAAGCCGGGAGCGTGAAGCTAGTGTGAAATATAAATATGAATTTAGAAAATATATTTAATTTATCTTATATAAAAGATTTTTTTCAAATCGGTCCAATAGTTTCGGAGCCTATTCTATACAAACAAACAACCACATCTTTCCTCTTTATAATATTAGTATAGACTAGCTGCTGCCCGCGACTTCGTCCGAGGAAATTTGTAAATTATATACTAAAACCTTCCTCGAGAACCACTCTATCCATTAGTGAAAACAGCATGAAAATCGGTGCAGTAGTTTTTGCAAACAGACAGACAGACAAACAGACGCGGCGAAGAACGCGGGGACTACATAATATTATGTTTTTTATTAAGTTAAATGTATATGTTTTCTAAAATTCAACTTTTTGGAGATTACGTCTTCGAACAAATATTGAAGTTAATATTTAATTCAGTCTCATGTAGGTAATTAAATAAATAAAATAAATATTGTACAGCAAAAACAACATTGGAATATTTATATATTTTTATTTTTACAAAAAGGAGGTAGTTGGAAATTGATGGTATGAGAGCTGTTGTACAAATTTGTGCACGTACGAGTATTGTGGCTTAGTGAATAACTCTTCTTAACACAATATGTCTGAAAATGAAATTTAAAACCTAGTAAGAAGGCCTGAATAAATCCTGTGATTTCTTTTCATGGGGCTTGTTGGTAATTTCAATTTTAATATTGACCATTCGGCCACTAGATCTCATTAAACCTATCTTCAGTTCAGTTTAACATTTTCGACTCATATAAACAGTATAATTATGTTACTAATATAATAAGGGACTAATAGATGGACAGAAGATATAATAAGGTATTTTCCATAGAAAATACTTTTAGAAAAACTTTTAAGGAACGGTTTGAACTGTGCTTTGAAAGTCTAAGTGATTATGTAAGTCAGTATTTTAAGGGTTTTATTGTATTCGGAAGAATATAACAATTTAAATAAAACATTAGTAAGATAAAACCCCGCCAAAGCCTTCAGCCAAAGCGTCAATTCTGTGTAATATATTAATTTATTTAAAATCTTGAAAAACGAAATCTAAATTTTCACATACCTAATCAAAACTATCCTCCAACTCTCAGACTATTATTTTGTTGGCTACGTGTATTTGAATACATATAAATTGGTGTTGATTTTGTCTTGCGCTCATTTGCGAAACATCTTAATACCGACGCTTCCATTGCGATTATTTTGCTTAAGAAAGTTCTCTTCTCAGTTTTTTTAAATACTTTTCAAAATGAATGTCGAAGTGACCAATGCTACGAAAAACGTGAGTCTTTTTTAAATTATTAATTTTGAAATTTTTCGTTTTTAATTATTTATTTAAAATATTAAACTTAACTTAATTTAAATTTAATTAATTAAACTTCCTAAATACACTTAAATGCCTTGTAAATTACCAATCGTTGACTACAGAGACTTTAATAAGTATGTTGCTGTATTTAACAGCAGATATTCTCAGAAATGAAATTGTCGAGAAACTGTAAAATTACCTATGATTATAGGTACTGGAAAAAAAAACAAACCCTTATTGTATTATCTTAGTGACCTTTCAAATTTAATATTTTAAAAAAAATAAGAATATAAAATATTTATCGATTGCGATTTTCTTATTACTGGAATTAATTCTTATAAATAGGTAGGTATGAAAATATATATTTGAAGATAATATCACGAGAAACAGGATAAGCCAATATAATACAAGTAGATCTATAGATAATTACCATATAACATATATTTTTAAAATTCGATCAGAAAACATATTTTTGAAATGTGATGTTTAAATTTCGCCTTAACTAGATTTATCTCCTGTTCTTAATTATTTATTTAAAACATGTAAGGCCACCACTAACGGGTACTCCATTTGGCAGCGCTCCACTCCATCACGACATCCATCTTATGGACGAATTCTTATGGACGGCATCCAAATTCTTATCATACAAAATTCACGTTGTTTTTCAACAGATTTCAAAAAAAGGAGGAGGTTCCCAATTCGACTGTATTTTTTTTATTTATTTTTTATGTTCGTTACCTCAGAACTTTCGACTGGGTGAAACGATTTTGATTATTCTTTTTTATTTGAAAAGTGGTGCTTCCCGCGTGGTCCCATTACAATTTGGTCCAGTTCTGACAATGGCACCCACGAGAAAACGGTTTGAAGTCGTTTTGTTTTTTGTTAAAATTTTGATTATTACATTCACGATGAGATAATCCATGAATTTGAAGCGATGGAGTGGAGCGCTACCGAATGGAGTGCCCGTGAATGGTGTGGCCAAACTTTAAATAAAAATTTAAACGATTTTATTAACAGGACGTCATCATAGGCAATGAAGTGACCTCTTCTACAAGTCCGCCGTATTTTAACAACGATTTCGTACCAGAATTACCGTTGCAAGAAACTCAACCCGATACTCCGATGCGTAAGTTTTTTTTTCTAATTACCCTACAAATAATCATTAACTAAAGAATGACTAAAAATGAATAATTTTGTAAAAAACAAAAAAAGATGCGTTGCTTGTCTTAATAGGCGACGGTAGCCACTTACCATCAAGGTGACCGTCAGCCTGTCCAACGACTTCTACATAAAAAAAATGTTATGTAGGTAACATTGCCAGCATGCTGGACTTAGGTAATTTATCATGCATTTATAGATTACTAGCTGGTGCCCGCGACTTCGTCCGCGTTGAACAATGAAAGGTAGCCTATGTCCTTTCTGGTGTCCCAGACAACGTGTATGGAAAATTTCATGGTGATCGCTTCAGTAGTTTTTGCGTGAAATCATAACAAACAAACAAACTCACATTCACATTTATAATATTAGTAGGAATATTTGTGTTTCTTTTCTTTTTGATTTTTAGACATACGAACTTAATCCATATACTAATATTATAAATATGGAAGTAACTCTGTTTGTCTGTTACCTTTTCACGCCTTAAGTACTTAAGCGATCATCATGAAATTTTGCACACGTCAGTGATACAGGAAAGGACATATTTCAACCCAAAAAAAGGAAAATTAAGAAAACTAACGACTGTAATAGCAATAATTTCAGGCGTTATAAGTCGCGGGCACCAGCTAGTTCATATATCCAATACCAAGTTAGTTTATTTTTTAAGTTAATATGTATTAGTACAGCTATGCCTTAAAATAAAGGTTTTTCTTTTTTAAATTTCAGCTTGTCCTACCAGCGAAGTGAACAACGCTTACGAATATTTCTCTTTTAACGCGAACAGAACAGACTCGCATCGTATCAACTTTGACCAGAATCCGCAAGATTTGTTATCTGGTAAGTTCTGGTACAGGTTTGCTGCAAACCGGTCTCTTCCAGTGTGAAGAAGATTTAACATATATTATACTAGCTCTTGCACGCGACTTCGCCCACGTAACTTTATGAAATATAATACATTCGTGTCTGTGAAACCATGAAAATACACATACAAAATTTCAACCCAATCGATCAAGCCGTTTAGTAGTTAACATACCGACAGCTGCAGCGCCACCTACCGGGTCCAATTGTATTTTTAAATCATCCAGGGAATCATCGAAATAGCCATATAAAATTTCAACCCAATCGGTTCAGCCGTTTAGAAGTTATGTGAAAAAGATAAATACGGAAGGATAATTCTTACTACCCGTTGCCCTATTACCCGTTTTCCCGTAGGAATGAAGCATTTTCCCGTGGTAAAAAGTAGCCTATGTTCATCACGGATAATGTCGGCTTCTAATGGTAAAAGAATTTTTCAAATCGGTCAAAGCTAGTATTTAATAAAAATAAAAATTGACATCCAGATAAAAAAATCTGCAAGTACTGTTTTCTTACTTTAGGTCAAACCAGTCCGGATCCTTCGAGTTCCTATACGAACTGGAACGAAACTGTTTCTTCGACTTCTGCTAACCAAAGCAACGCGCACATGCTTGATACATTTGATTTTTTAATAAAAGGTACGTATTGAAATTCTTATTCGCAAAAAGCCTTCTGGATGGGTTTAACTACATAGTTATATTAGTTAAATTAACTAATTGATTAATTGGTTCCCTGATTCAATGTTTATTTAGCAAAGGCAAGCAGTTTGTTCGAATTATGTACTCAAAGTAGATGGTCCAGTAATTTTTTTTTTCAGTTTTGTTAATTTTTTAATTGAAAAATTTTAAACTCCGATTTTTTCTCTGTCATGTTCATTAATGGTTGAATTATGAGAGTTTTTAATTGTCTAATTGTAGGTATTTTGTCAGCCAATAATTACATATCAGGCTTGACCACCGAACAGACTGCGTTGCTGTTCGCCATTCGTCCGAAAGTACTGTACGAATTCTTCTTGGAAGTCGCTAAAGTTCGTACCGACAGACGTGTACGCCGCTCCGGATCTACTGTAAGTAGCTTTACTATTATTTTCCCAAGGGAAATGTTTGGTTAGCCTTTCTTTTTATTACCTTTAGAGCCTATATACACGATATTTCTGAAAACAAAGTAAATTATTCCATGACCGACAGATTTATTAGTATTGATTTCTTTTTTCCATTTTTTTTAACAGACAATATAATGTAACGTAGCTGTAGACACCAGTAATTCTTACACAAATGTAAACGTGTATGTATGTATAACTTATGTACCAATGTGACTTGGCTAGATTTAGATGTGCTATTGGTATTTCGATTAAATAAAATAAAATATTGATTGACTTCACGATATTTTCTTTAAGAGCGCGTACAAAGGCACGAAGCAACAAAATACGATCTAGAGGAATGGGAAATCGAATTTTGTTGCTTCGTGTCTAAATATGAAACTTTATAAAAGGTATTAAAAATTGTAGACATACTTACCGAGGGCTTTAGTGGAGCCGTTATTAATAATTCCTTCTAAGTCACGAGATTTTTTTTTAAATGCGCTAATGCATTAGTACCTAATGGAGTGCGCTAGTGTAAATTTGTACGCGCTCTTAACCAGAAAACCAAGTTCATAACTAAATCTCTGTCCGCAGGAGTGCGCATTTTGCAAAAACAATGGTGAGAACGAGGAGTGCTATACATCCCACATATTGAAGGATTGGCGTGGTCGTGTTATGTGCCCAGTGCTACGCGCCTTTAACTGCCCCAAGTGCGGGGCTACAGGGGAACGCGCTCACACTATTAAATATTGCCCGGACAGCAAAACTAGTTCAGGTATTCAATAACTCTTATTTTATTTTATTTATTTTGAACATAAACCCAACAGAAAAACAAAATAACATACAATAGACACATTATTACTACTTACATTGCCAATTATAGGGTTTCATTGTGTAGGACTTAAAAGACTTAAAAATTATGTATAAATTGATTACTAATTATTAATTCTAAACAATGGGGGAGGGCGCGTGTGTGTGTGTGTGGTTTTTTTAACAAAAAAAAAAACCAAAATTTAAAGCTACAATTAATTCTGTCTCACACAGCACAATGCGCGAGAAGAGCACTCGACTGAGATGCACAATGATTCATACCAATAATAAAATCATAAACAGACCCTTGGTCGTATACTCTTTTTGACAAAACTACTGCATATATCTATTTCGTGTAAACTTATTTGAACTCTTGAATAACTAATTATGTTTGTATGCAAAGTATTTTGGAGTTTTTGTACACTAGAGTGACCTATTCATTCACCCTCAAAGTTGCATTAAAACTTTTAAATTAATTAACGACAAAATAAATCGGTATCATGCTTACTTTTGTAAATTAAACATAAAACAGCGGAGTAATAATCATTTTACGTTTGTATGGAGGAAAGCTGACTTGTATCACCTTAAGGAGTAAACTCCAAAATTGTTTTTAGAATTTTCATCTAGATGCGTTTGTGAATGCTAAAATCTCAGTCTCAGAAAACGTTTAATATATTTTTTTTCAGGAGTAGAACGTTCAAATCGTCGTGTGCCGCCTTCCGTCTCGCTACTGTTAGGTGCGGGCTCTCAAAGTACCTCATCGGCTTCGACACCTCAGCCCTGCCCACCGCCGCCGGCTTCGTCGCCAAATGTTTTCCCACCTTTCGCTCAGACCAACATTTGGTCCAATTTTCGCACTAATTAATTACTTTACACTAACAACACTTGGGGCCTGTGCAGAGGACAGAAATACCTGTCTGCAGTATAATTTTCAGGCCCCTTGGAAGACAGTATCTTGAGAAATGCTGACTGAAACTTACTTATAGATTATACAAATTTTGCCAATAAAAAGGTAATAGTTACCGATACTTTTTGGCAGTACACGCTAATAAATATTTGCTATATATTTATTATATACTTACTGCTCATAATTTTTATATTTTGTGAGATTTTCAAGACGACACGTGCATTTTTACAAAAGTCTTTGGATCGTTTTTCAATTTTTGTCGTGAGTTATAAACAAGTACTTATTGGAATCATAAAGACATCGCTGTACTATCAATGAAATAGTTCAGATGAGAATCGTTTTTATGATTATTATTGGTTCGTGTTTTCAAATTAAAAGTTTGCAGGTCGAACTTCTGATTTTGAAATTTTCAGTCACTAAATTTTAGTGTGGATAAATTTTTATCATTATTTAAAAAATTAAATTAAACTAAATATTTGCATTTTTTAGCTTTAAATTTTAAGGATTACTGTATCTACTTGAAAATTTAAATCTAATAAAATATTAGCTTTAATATTGTAAAAGAATAGGTGAGTGATACTTGTTACAAAATTTTGTTAAATAAATATTGTGTAAATAAGAAAAAAAAATACTCAGAGTAAGAACTTATTAACACTAAAAATTAGTATGACCACGAAAACTTTTTTCGTATGGCTACCATTTTATATTAAACTATTTAAAGTTTAATAAAGAAATATTAAAAAAGCTTTGAAATTTTTAAAATGTTTTTGGTTGTCTTTCGAGAATTCGAGTACTTGTTTATAACTCAGACAATTTTCTATATCTACCGTATTATATCAGAATATTTTAAATTTTTCATTGAATTTTTAAATACAGTCCATTACAGTAATAAATTTTTATTAAAAATACTTATTGCAATTTGAATTAAATAATTAACGAAAGAATTCATTCGTCGTTCAATGACTTTATTATGTTATCTTTATTTTCATACATAAATTACTTCATCCTATTATTACTTGCCTTTATGGTTTTTTTATTTGAATTTTATTCATTTCAATTTATTTCTGTGTTGTGGATTGGCTTTTTATGGCATAATAACATCCTAATTAATAATAATTCTCTTACAAATATTTAATATCTTATTAAACTATATACTTGCGTCGGTCGTTCGGGATGACTGTTTTAAGTCATTGGAAAATAATAATTACTGAAAAATGTAGTCTTTTCATTCATTGATTTATCGACATTTTATGTTAAATATACTTTTTTTCATCAGTCAGTCATGAGTTAGGCAAAATTTTATATTTTTTGGTAATTTTATTGGATCTTTTATTAACAAGTAAATGACATGATTATTCTTGATTTTGCTGTACTGTTTTTCACATAGCATAGCATAATTTTTTCAGTGATGTTTGTCATTAAGTTACTAGAGGCTTTTTGATTTTTTTTTGTATGATTCGAATTTTTTTTATAAAAATAACATGCATGAAATGTCACAATACCCATGCTATGTGGAAAATTAGTTACTCGTAAGTATTTTGCTATATATGTATATGTCATTTATTAAATAAAATCCCCATAAATCCTATTAAATATGTGCTCAAAAAGCCTATAAAATAATGTCTGACGACATGAGAAACTGTCATTATATATTATGTTGTCGATAAAGATAATGTGTTCAAAAAATGACGCATAATCGCCTTGAACGACGTTCTTGTAAACAAATAGTTTAATATACGAAAACATTCAATGAAAAATTTCTAATTATAAATTATTTTTCTTTTAATAAAAGGTTGTGGTATATTTGAGTTTTTTTAATAAAGTGTTTATTCTATGCAATAGTTGTTTTATTCCTTTTATTTTTGTTATCTTTATTTTTTTTTTAATACATATTTACACACAAGATGATAACAATATTTGTAAACCATAATAATTGGTTTGTCTAGACGACATATAATAATTTGATTTTCTAAGGTTAGGGATGAAAATAAAACAAATTTTTCTCATGAATGTTAATTCATATTTAATAAATAAATACATTTTCATTGCTTTTAAAATAAAACTATTGTAAGTGACTTAGTTGTATCAACTCTCAACAACATTATAATACAAACGTATAGAGATACGCAACAGCGTTTTTATTGCTTAGGGCTAAAGTATAACAATTTATACGTTTAAAAACTAAGGATAAGTATAATATATTAGAAAATGTACTCTTTATACATACAATTTTAAGCAATAAGTTAGTGAGACATAGAATTATTTATACAGAAAATCCAAACTTATTAATTTAATTCAAAATTATTACGACAATCGTATGTGGTAACCGCCATCACAATATGGCGGGAAATTTGACAGGTGACAGATGACAGCTGACATATTATGACAGATGACATCCTGCGGGTTGTCATCAAAACTAAATAAATTGCGATAACGAGTGGTAATTGGAACACAGGAAATAAATCTTTGGTTTCAAGCGAAATTTACACAATCTATAATTCAAACAAGCGACTTTGCGGTGTGTCCCAAATATTATATTATTTTTAATTATCTTTTGTACTTTCCGATTGACAATTTTCCCTTTGAATAAACTTGCGAATAAAACAAACGAATTATTAGAAAGTAGTGCAATTGTATCATAGTAGAATACTATTTTGGGCTCTTGCTAAAAAGACACATGTTTATTACAGCATTTATCTGTGAACAAACTTACATCTTGAACTAGTCGCTATAATAACTCAAAAATAGCGATCCAATCGTATATTACAGTACCAAAATTAGTATCCTTCTTTTATTGTTTTAAAAAAATTTAAAAAAAAGGGTAACAAAAATTTAATTCCAAAAAGAAAAACTTCAAAAATATTCAAAAGCAAGTAATCATACTAGTTTCTTTTTTTTTCTTTTTTTTTTTCAATCTGGGACACACCTTAACTATTACAAAACAACATACAATTGGGCGAAATGTGATTTCGCTTGAAATAACTATATAAGTATATATATATATATATATGCAAAATATACGGGACTTAGTTTTTTTATATTATATATTTTTTCTTTTTATATATATTAAATTACATATATTAAAGACAAATTCAAAATAGAAATGACACATCAGTAACACAATATATGAATTTCATAAATTAATTAAACTTTTATTCTGTGGTTTTTTTGTTTGAAATATTTGACAAAAAATTTTTTGAAAAAAAAATAATGATCCTAACTATCTAATCAATAAGAAATTAAATTGGTCCTTCGACCCCCCGGTTAATAAAGGACTCCATTAACTATTATATTAAAATGATGGTTTAATAAACCAATTTTTTTTACTTAGATTTACACCAAACCAATTATTTATTATTACGTATGTAATTGATGAGGTTAGAATTAAATACAAAACCGACTTTACTATAATAATAATAAGAGATTCAAATTTAATGGACAGGTTTTAAATGGCCATTACATAGATTAAGTCACTCACAGAGGAGACAAAAATTAATCTTTTTAAAGAGACACTTATTTGTCTTATTATTCTTATTATTTGTCTCTCTATTGATTGGAAAATATGGATTTATTTAAAATAATCTGAAATTTAGTATTTTTTTTTTATTAAAATTGCATGGCCGATAAAAACACTAAATATGTTTTTTTTTTTCAAATTTCGGCTTAATATCGCGTTAAATATAACGTTAATAAAACACAAAATTTAATAAAATATTATTAAATTTTGTGTTTTGATCGAAGGAATTAGGGCTCAAAATTCAAAGACACAAAATCTTAATTTCATTCGATTTGAAACAAGATCGAAGTATTTTTTAAAATATATATGTATAATATATATTTCTATCTAACCACGTATCAAAGTAGAAACAACAATTCTACGCAACTGGTCAACATTGTCACAACAGTACGCTAGTCCATTAGAATTAATTAATAGTCGAAATATTATATTTTATTGTTGGTCGGTCTCTGTTCGCTTGGAGAATTTTTTTCAAAATGTGCTATAATAAATTAAATATATAATAATATATATATAACACATTTTTGATCGAATGAAAATGAAATAATCATAATATAAAAATAGCAAAAATAGAGAATGCCAAACGCAAAGAGAGTTTAGGTTTATATTACTTTATTCTCATTAAGCACCAATGAAAAATGCCAAAGTAGAAAAATTTAAATAAAATAATAATCTTAGAGGACAGTTGGGTTACGATGGAATCAATACATGAGAAATATTTCTATTAGGTCCTTAAAATAAACGTTCCTGGACTTAGTGAACCCGAATTAAGATCGTTTTCCACAAAAATGTGATTTAAAAAATTAGAAATATCTATACTAATATTATAAAGAGGAAAGATTTGTTTGTTTGTTTGTATAGAATAGGCTCCGAAGTTACTGGACAGATTTGAAAAATTATTTTACCATTAGAAGCCGACATTATCTGTGATGTACATAGGATACTTTTTACCACGGGAAAATGCTTCATTCCTACGGGAAAACGGGTAGAAGGACAACGGGTAGTAATGTAATTGTATTCCCAAATTATTAAATATTATGATACAACTCGAGGCTGCTCCGCTTTTATAAAAAAATCTAAACAGAGACCTTCCAATAAGTCTTAAATTCACCGAGTAAAGTATAAATTAAACGTCCAAGCTAATAATTTTTGATTGAAAATAATTTTTCTGCGCGATGTATATATTTTTTTTTTAATCAAAACTTGATACTTGTGTCGTGAAAAATTTACCTTTAAATCGATGGAAAGTAGGGTGGGTGGGTAATTATTATATTATTAACATGTGAAAACGCATGTCTACAAAAGCAGCCTTTAGATACAGTCGTGTGGAGAAAATATTATAAAGTTTGTGTACATATATAAATATAAATAAGAAAGGTAGTTTTAAACTTTTTTTCACTGACCTCATTGAGGTGTTATGTACCGAGCCGAAGACGTATGTTCTCAAATCCGTGATCCGTGTGTATGTTACGCGCTTTTATAGCTAATTCAATGAATAAATTTTGATGAAATTCGGAATAGAGATAGTTTGAACCACGAGGAAGGATCATAACACTTTTTTAGGGTTGGCTTTTGAATCTTGTAACCGTTTTTTATATCTTTAAACTAAATAAGTTAAGAATGCTTGTTAATTTTATTAACATATAGTTTTTATGCCTAGGAAATCCATTCACAATTATTTTTATAAACATTTTAAAACTGAAAAAACTGAAAGGTATCTCTGTGCTCATGCGGGTACGTGGAATCCCTATGCGAGGCATCCCATTATCATGGCGCCAACGAAAAAGAATAAAGAAGCGGAGAATTTCTCATCGTATCGAGAGAGGGATCGGCGAACAAAGAAAGCGAAAGAGAAAAGAATTCTACCAGTGAATTTCAAGGCGTATAAAACTTCATGCGATGAAGAAACCGTCAATCAATTATGCGTCGCTACTGATTTAAGGTGGCGTACGCGTACTCCACCTTCAGACGAGCTTATAGCGTCAACACTGGACGCAATTGATGCAGCAACCGAGAAGCAGCCTGAGCATGTGGCGCATGTTTCTGATACAAAGAGTGTCTCAATGCATAAGGACCAACCTTAGCATGATCGTTTCCCAAGGACGAAGCAGAGGTAATGCTCATAAGTACTTTGATCCTCTGTTCAACGCTAGAAGCGAGCGGTCGAGCGCACAAGCCTTAAAAAGTGCTCCGCAAACTGAAAACTTTTAAAAATCCATCGTGCGTGCATTTTAAATGCGAAAAACGCTTTCTATATACCAAACGACGCAGGAAATTTTGAGGAACCTGACGCTGTTTTCCGCTTGGAAATCCCTTGGAAATAGAAGAAGCTACTGCGGAAAAACCGGCTGAAATTTTCCCCCAAAAACTTTGCGCTCAAACGCCGCGAGTTTTTGTGTGGGAAATTGTATAGTGAAAAGTGCCACGAGGTAGCCGGTACCTTGCTCTAATTTGTGCAAAAAAGTTATAGCGTAAAATAAAATATAAATGTAAATAGTGTTATTTTCGGAAACGTAAATTCAAAATTAAATTGACTACCTTCAAAATTCAAAATTTCGATTGGGCAATTATACCGGTCGATGTGCAACCGCGAAAAAACGTGAAAACCGAAAAAACCACACAAATCGGGCTTATGGTTATAACGCCGTAAGCCATCAAAGTTTTTTCAAAACCGCACAACTGCTGCTGCTCATCCCGGTGTCTAGGAGCGTCGGATTGAAAAAAGAAGCACACCATCGGATTCCTCGCAAAAAACTGGACTAGACAACACAAGCAACTCCAGGATCGGACTCGGTGGAAGCCGGGAAAACCCAGAAAAACAAGTAGTGTTATCGATCGAGGTTGATCTGTGGCATACTATTGCATGCATTCGGACGTACTCACCGGATCAAATTTGAACATCTTCAAACGCATATTTCCGCAACCAGAAGCGCTAAAATCGGGCGAGACGCGTCATTAGATACGGAAAATTGCAACCTTTTTCCCAACCTGGTGCATAACACTATTTCCCCACCTGGCTTCGCCTGTGAAGAAATTTTAAAACCCAATAACTCCCTTGTCTTTTGTAGTACGTGATCGTGCGGTGCGTCGCTGGATAGGCCTCGACGAGACCTGTCCTGGGACCTATCGCACTTGACTAGGGCTGCACTCGGCTACGTCTGGAAATTTTTATTAACTTAATTTTGGCTATAATTACTTAATTCTTCAAAATTTTTCTAAATTCTTTCCTAAGCCGATTCCCCTCCCCCAAGACCCTTCCTCCCCACTTATTTGGCCACCCCTCCCCTCCTGAGAACCCCCTCTGAGGTGTCTCGGTGACCGGGAGTCCGATTTTGGGTACTGACAAACAAACAGAGGCTTAGGTTAAGTTATTATAAGTTAGTCTAAGTTAGATTAAGTTATATTAGATTTGTCAAGTTAGTTATTTTAACTAACTTCAAACAGATCTATTTTAATAAATTGACAAGAGCCCATTTACAGCTCCAAATTTTAACTTTGACCTATTATTTTTAATTGATTATTTATTGTTATTGACTTTTTATAAAGATTTGACGAGCCTCTATACAGCTTTTTAGTTTAAGATCGACGAGCCCCTTTACAGCCGAAATTTTAACCAACAGGACAACAATCCCTCCACACCATGCTGCGGTCTCCAGCGGCGGACCGAACGAGACCGGCTAAGGCCGGAGAAACCCAGGAGACTCCGCCACCGCTGCCGAGCGTCAGGAGGAGTATAGGGGAATGGGAGACTGGGAGAGTCTCCATTTCTCCCCTGGCTCCGGCGGCGAGCGGGGCGAGGGCCTTATTGTTTATTTTAACGGCAGAGTGGCGAAAGCTATGGGATGGTATCTACAGAGTGATAGGAAGAACGGCAGTCAGAGAGGAGGATCCGCCGCTGGTTCGAGACGGAAGGGTTCTCGATGCGAGGGAATCGGCGGAGTGGCTTGCGGAGGTGTTCTACCCAAAAGACCACGCAGCTTCGGATGAAGGGATTCACCGCCAGATCAGAGCGGAGGCGGACGGGGTGAACGTGGGGGAGCAAGACTCGCCCTGCGACCCCCCGTTCACGCTGACCGAGCTGGAGATGGCGGTGAAGTCCTTCAATCCGAAGAAGGCCCCCGGCTCCCACGGGCTCACTGCCGACATCTGCGCCAGGGCCATCGGCTACAACCCCAAAGTCTTTTTGGGGTTACTTAACAGCTGTATGGCCCACCATATCTTTCCAAAGATATGGAAAGAGGCGGCAGTGATTGTTCTTCGGAAACCGGGGAGGGATAGTTACACCGTCCCCAAGTCGTTCCGACCAATTGGACTGCTGCCCGTGCTGGGAAAAGTATATGAGAAAATGCTTGTGGCTCGCCTCAAATACCATCTTCTGCCGGGGTTAAGCGACCGCCAGTACGGCTTTGTGCCCCAGAAGAGCACCGAGGGCGCCCTCTATGACCTAGTGTCACGAATATACAAAAAACTTGATGAAAAGACAATTGTAGTATTGGTGTCATTGGACATAGAGGGGGCCTTCGACAGCGTCTGGTGGCCTATGGTCAGGGTCAGACTGGCGGAAGCGGGATGCCCGGTAAACTTGAGGCGAGTCTTTGACAGCTACCTTGCCGACAGGACGGTCAACGTCAGGTACTGCGGCGAGGTTCATAATGCTGAGCCAAGCAGGGGCTGCATCCAAGGGCCAATAGCCGGACCCTTGCTCTGGAACCTGACGCTCGACCCGTTGCTGTGGGGCCTGGAAAGTAGAGGCGTCTACTGCCAGGCTTTCGCGGACGACGTGGTCCTCGTCTTTGATGGAGACGGAGCGCTCCAGATAGAGCAGAATGCCAATGCCACTCTCGCGCATGTTTTGGAGTGGGGTGTCAAAAATAAGCTGAGGTTCGCACCAGGCAAAACCAATGCCATGGTGCTGACCAGGAAGCGCAAGTTTGACACGCCACGCCTTACCATGGGCGGGATTGACATTGCCATGAGGGACAAAATCAAGTTGCTGACACTGACCATAGACAGGGGTCTCACCTTCAGGGATCACGTCAAAAATGTGACCAAGAAGGCCCTCAGGGTCTATAAGCAGCTCGGGAGGGAAGCCAAAGTCAGTTGGGGTCTCCATCCCGAGGTTGTTCGCTCCATTTATATCGCCGCGGTGGAACCAATAATCACCTACTCTGCGAGTGCGTGGGCACCTGCGGCCCGCAGAGTGGGGATTATGCGAACCTTGAACGCTGTGCAGCGGGGTTTCGCGCAGAAAATCTGCAGAGCCTACCGAACGGTGTCCCTGAACTCAGCCTTACTACTGGCTGGGATACTCCCCCTTGACTTGCGAGTTCGCGAGGCTGCCTCACTTTACGAGGCCAAGAGGGGAGTACCACAGCCTGAGCTTGCGGACAGGGACATCGAGCGGGTGGTTCTTGCGACCGAGGCTCCCCACCCCGCCGAACTGGTTAACCTTGAGTTCGGAAGCCTGGTGGACGAGGAAGAACTTAATGCAAACAGCGACTACCACCTTCGCATCTTTACGGACGGCAGCAAGATTGACGGTCGGGTTGGCGCCGCTCTATCCTTATGGAAGGGCGACACCGAAACCAGGGCCGTCAAGCTTGGCCTGCCGTCGTATTGCACCGTCTACCAGGCAGAGCTCTTGGCGCTATGTGAGACGTCGAGGGTTGCCCTCGGACGCAGCGAAACATCCGTTGCAATATATAGCGATTCGAGGGCCGCATTGCAGTCCATCGCGGCGAGTAAATGCTCGCACCCTCTAGCAGCTGAAACTAGAACGAACTTGACTAACATCAACAAGCAAGGAAGAATATTGAATCTATTCTGGATTAAGGCTCACGCTGGTCTAGAGGGAAACGAGAGGGCGGACTTCCTCGCGAGGGAGGCCGCACTGAAGTGGAAGCGAAAGCCGACGTACGACCTGTTTCCGGTCTCGTTTGTCAAGCGGTGCATTCGAATGCGCTCGCTGGACGAATGGGACCAAAGATACAGGGACGGTGCGACGGCTGGAGTTACCAAGCTGTTCTTCCCTGGAGCCATAGACGCTTATAAGACCCTGAAGAACGTGAGACTTGAAGGTGTGATGACCCAGGTCTTGACGGGGCACGGTGGGTTCTCCGAGTACTTGCATCGGTTCAAGCGCAAGGAGAGCCCATCGTGCATTTGTTCCAGCGACAGCGAGGATGTCCCGCACGTTCTGCTGGAGTGCCCGGTCTTCGCCAGGGAAAGAATGGAGCTGGAATATGAGATGGATATGAAAGTGTGCCCAGCCAACCTCAATGCGCTAATAACGAGTAGCCTAAGGAATAAGTTTATTGAATATTGTTTAAAAATAGCAACTAGGGTAATAAAAAGAAACAAAACACAGTGAATAATTGTTAGAAATTTGTAGATAATTTGAATTTAATATTGCTTTTAAAATGTATATAGTTTTTTAATTAATTATTTTGAATTGTTATGTAATGTGTTTTATTATTGAATTATTGTAAATATTGTAATGTTTTTAAAATTTTATCCTGTTTTAAATTATTTTATTGTTAATTATTTTATTTTATTTTAAATTAATGTATGTTATAAATTTTTTTCCTTTTTTAGCAATTTACTACTAATTATAAGACACAGACTACAATTATTTACTCACCCTA
Source organism: Synanthedon vespiformis (assembly GCA_918317495.1). NCBI lineage: Eukaryota > Metazoa > Arthropoda > Insecta > Lepidoptera > Sesiidae > Synanthedon > Synanthedon vespiformis. The sequence continues at coordinate 4,999,448 of OU906969.1, forward strand.
ATGCAAATAATAAAGAAACTAGAAATTAAGAATAGATAGAATTAGCTAAAGACGGGAATCCCACCCGTATAGAATGAATGTGGATGAATGCAAGAAAGAAAAAGTATGCAGAATGAAAGTGCGAGAGGAATACTTGATAGAACTGGAATGAATGAGCAGACATAGGCTACGACTTCGTGTCGGAGGGTTTCGCAAAAAAAACATTTTAAAACATAATAACATAACAATTGTGCGCTTATTACAAAATGTGTTACAATTGTTAGGTTCACTTATTGTTATCAACAATGTCAAAATTATATCAGCCCAAAACTGTTTCTTTGGCTTTTTGCTCTATGTCTCTGCGCTAGCAACACTCGGGGTTTTTTAAGGTCAACCCACGAGGGGGCGATCGCTCTCTTGCTCCTGGGACGTGGCCGCTGACGGATCGAATTAAAGTAAAGAGAAGAGGAGACACGAATTGGGGACCAGAGTACAAAAGTTTCATGCATAGCAATATTAATAGACCGATTGTAAGAACGAAGTGAGAATATACATTGAGTTGAGAAATTGCGTTTGATTGTGAACCCGCCCGGACAAGGAGGAGTGCCTCTAATACATAATAGCCCACCCGTAATACTGGTTGTAGCAGTACGATTGGTAACAAAATAGGTTAGATTTTGTAATGTTATTACTCTGGTTCATTTCAAAATGTGTTATAAAACATAATGTAATGTTTATAAAATTAATTTTGAATGGATTTCCTAGACATAAAAACTATATTTTTATAAAGCTAACTACCATTCCTAACTAATTTAGCTTTAAATCACCATAAAAAAACACTTACAGGATTAAAAAAAAATCCCCTTTTTTTAAATTTTAAAGCATAATTACGTAAAAATTCCTTCTAATAAGATGTTGATTAAGACGTCCTTGTAAGTAACACTTATAATTTCTTTGTGCATTTTGAATTATTACGTAAAAAAACAGAAAAGTGGGAAACATACTGTCTCCATTCTATTGCTCTGTACATTTCACCTCAATTTTTGACGCATTTGAACATTATTAAAGTGTACGATTTACATATTTTATGGATCGGTTTAAGTTTCTTTTGAGTTTATTGTAACTTTTTTTTTTACAATAAATAATCCCAATATACCCCTGTCTTTCTTTCTTTATTATTAATACGTGAAGACGTGAGTGGATGAATGCGTTGTGTCGCATTTTTGAGTTTTTTTCGTTAATTTTTTTTTAGGTTAATGAAAGTAATATGTCCTTATGAATGATTACAGACCTTGAGATCGTCGATTTAAGACATTTTTAGAAAAACAAAAAAATTGAAAAAGGTGTTACGTACTACGTACAGTTAATTTTAAGAAGCAAAGAGTACTTTTGTCAATGGAAGTTTTCAATGTTCACTATTTTTTTTTTATTAAACGATAGAAGTGTTTAATTGCTATCATACCATTAATATTAATTTTAGCTTGTTTACACAAATTTTAATCATAATTTAGTACAAAAAAATGTAGTTACGTGACGACTTAAATCTCAATAATTAAAAGTCAAACTTTAACATCGATTTATTCAAAACTAGCTGGTGCTCGCGACTTCGTCCGCGTTGAAAAAGAAAGAAGTAACTTATCCTGTGTCCCATACTTCTAAATGTTTATCTACCAAGTTTCATGAAAATCAGTTAATTCGTTTAAGAGTTATGGAGGAACGTACATACATACAGAAAAAAATTCTAAAAATGGTCAATTTAGTTTCAGTATCATGTATAGAGCCTATATACACGATATTTCTGAAAACAAAGTAAATTACTCCGTGACCGACCACTACAGATTTATTATTAGTATTTATTGATTGGAATTTTGCGACATACCATCTTCATCCACTCACTTCTTCACTTATATATGGATATATATGTTATTTCGGCTTTAAACTTAAGTATATCATATTTTATACGTTGTCCTTTATGTATTCTATACTGGACTTGGTGTCCTTTATGTATATTTTAAGAGGTTTTCTTTAACAGATTTTGGAACCGAACGGTGCCAAATAAGGTGAAAGGAAGAGGACTCTTATTTAAAGCCTATTAGATATACTTTTAAAATTTCATCAAATTTCTAAAACGCTACAAATCTCAACAATAGTGAATAAATTCGTATTTTTTTTTTTCAACTATATAAATATATATTATATACTTTTCTGCCGTGTTAACTATGTGGGTAATGCATAATGCTCTACATGCATCGATCACTGTGCGCTGGCGAATTGGAAAAAAAAATAGATTTAACGAGACACTACTACTTCTTGATATTGATTTAACTATTCAAACGTATGTACATTTATCCTATAAAAAACATGTTTCGAGGGCGTGAATACACTGTGTAAATTTATTTAGAATTTTTATTGAAATTTTTGAAACAAAAAAAAATATTTTGAAATATTAATCGTCGTTTTCAAACCAAAATCCGCGTTATGTGCAAAAGTATATTTTTGAGATTTAAAAAAAAAATGACCTAAAAAAATTATGAAAATATTTTTTCAGAAAGTTTTTAGGGCTTTTTTTCAAAATCTCAATAACAAAAAAATATCCAAAAAATTTTTGAAATATTATCGTCGTTTTCAAACCAAAATCCGTTATACTGTGCAAAAAGTATATTTTTGAGATTTTGAAAAGAAAAACCCTAAAAAATTTTATAATTTTTTTTTTATAAGTAAGTCATTTGAAACTAAACTTATTTCTCTCTTTTATTTATATAATAGAATAAATTTTGCAAATTAGTTGTTGCATAGGTATTTATTTCATTAATAAATGAATATGAATTATTCCCCGAGGTCAAAAAGAGTCAGATTTTAGTTTGAAAACGACGATAATTATTAAGTTAAGATTAATTGATGTTCGATGAATTTTTGTTGGTATTATTATAGCAAAATGTTTTTTTTTTTCTAGCTCTACCAATTTTAGTTCACTTTTGAACCGCGGCACTTGTTTGGTGGCGCTTCCTCTAATACCAATTCATCAATTGAAATTTTGAAAATTATAAATTGGGATGAAGGTGGATCCGAATTGAAAAACCCAAGGCCTTTTAGAATTTAAAAATTCTATTTCCAAATATTTTCGAAAAAGCACTTACATACTTATTAGAAAAATTTATTACACAGTGTGTCCGCACCTTAATATTTTTTTTTAATAGTGAACTAATACTTTCCGGCATAATGGTAACGAGAAAAATGTAGATCACTGAATATATAATAATATACGTTAGTTACTTATATAAATTTATTTTTGATTTTTTCAAATCAGAAATAAATTTTGGTTTCTGGTTTGCTAATTGTTTTGTAAAAACAAAAAAAATGTCCTCAGACTACTTCCACTGTATTCTTCTCTCGAGTCATTGTAGTTCAAATTTTTTTTAATACATATATTAATTAATTCTGTAAATTCTCACATATTTGTAAAAACAGAATAAATTAATATACATTAAAATTTTCATTTATATTCCAAGTCTTAAACAATCTAATTCCAAAAATGTGGACCCAAATTGTTCTCATTCGGCCTTAACAACTAACCGAATTATTCGTTATGACGATTTTTATTTTTTTTCATTCCCCTCAACATTGAAATCAACGCGGTACAGTCGATGACAAAAATCGTTTGCAATTTTCAATTGATTTAAACCCATTGGATTCACTTGGAAACATTCATTAGTGAAAATTGAATTAGTGGACATTAGTGAAACATTCATTAGTGAAAATTGCATTAGTGAAAATTGCATTAGTGGACATAAGTGAAACATTCATTAGTGAACATTGCATTAGTGGACATTAGTGAAAAATTCATTAGTGAACATTGCATTAGTGGACATTAGTGAAACATTCACTTGCATTAGTGAACTTAATAATTAAATTTAAATTAAATATTCATAAAAAGAATTGAAGAACACAAAATGAATGTTAAATTCATGAATTTTTAAAACATTCATGAATAAGTGTTGAAATATTTTTTATTAATATTTAATATGAGAAATTCTAATATTGTTTTAGTAATTGAGAGCGCAACCATTATTATTTTTCTATAGTTGGCTGCATTGCCAATTTACTCGCATTATGTTGGCAACTCTGTTTAAATTCTTGTAGTATTTGTTTTTAAATTATTTCACTCACTAATATCGACCAATTACAAAATCACGTACTCATCCAATACTTAAAACTTTTGCCAGCGACTGTACCGAAATTAAAAAAAAAAAAGACATTCTACTGAAACAAGGAAATACAATACAAATAAACCGCACCACTGTTAAATTGGCACTTTCACTGGAAGAGTCATATTTTTATGTTAATCTCACTAGATTAATCTTTTCAATTTCTCTCTCGTCGATAAATATTTTTTTCATCAAACGATCACATTCACTGTTTTTTTTTCACACTATTTAATTTTGTTATTACAGAAAAAAAATTTCAAGAGACATCAAAATCTAATAAAACTTTGATACCAAAAAGATTGTATTTTTAAAAGAGATGGCACTCCAAATCGTACATTAAACGCGACCAAAGATAATCAAAAAATCAGTACTAATAATTGTACTGGATCAGTAACCCCAAAAAAAAAAAAAGAGTCCGAAATAAGCAACTTTTGTTGTACACAACTATAACATGTTTATAGATAAATTTTTTTAGTAATGTTTTTTAATTTTTAATTAAACCCCGAAGATATTGAATAATATTATCATCGGTGCGGACATTTAGATATCTCTGCTGTGAAATAATTTCCACCGTTTTGTAAATAGCTGTGTCTTTGTAATTATTATTAACTATTTATACAGAATTTGTATAAATCCACAAAATTAAATGAGATACAAACAATAAAAATAATATTTACATCACAATATATTATTTCGAACTCGTATTGTGCCTTATGATATGAACAAAACTTTAACCACTTTTGTTTCAGATTTTTAACTGCAACAATTTTTTTTTATTTTTCCTTTTTTTAATAAAAGAAAAAAATGATTCAACATTTGATCAAAAAAAATTCGAGACGAAAATTCAAAGCTAAATTGCCATATTCATATTTGAAATAGCTTTATGATTTCATACTCGTAAATTGATGCGTTTATCTCACAGAATAATAATAAGCTGCGATGCTATTTTCGAAATTATATAATATTTGTTGACCGTTTCGTGTTTTAGCGCTTTCAGACTTCAGTACTTTTGCCGAGTTGCCCTTGCTTAGTGTCGGGGACGCCCGAGGCGCTCAATTTACGTTGACGACTTGGAAATATGCCACCGAAGAGACGACCTGCGGATGAAATGACAGTCGTTAAAAATATACATATACTGCTATAATAAAACTATACTTTCTATACTAGATTATTATCAGAGTGTCACTGATCGTCACTGAGCATCACTGAGCGTTACCGAGCGTCACTGAGCTCCGAATCCATTGTTTTACCCCCCTTACCAAATTCTCCATACAAACTGCCAATTTACCAAATTCCCATATTATAACTTTTTAACAAAAAAAAAACCATTTTCAGAACTGGGCCAAATTTAAATGGGACCGACCACACGGGAAGCACCAGATTTCAAATAAAAAAAGAATCATCAAAATCATTTCACACAGTCGAAAGTTCTGAGGTAACAAACGTTGAAAACAGCCCAATTCTTCAAGCTTCTATGAAATACATTATGTACACAGAGGGTTGCCATCTCTAAAATCTACCAACCAGGACAAAAAGCATGAAAACCCCGGATTTTGGAACCTAAAAACCGGACATGACAAAAAAGTTTTTTTAAGTTACTCAGTAAAATAAAAAATAATTTTAATTATTCAACTTTTTTTTTTAATTTGTTTTCATACAATTTTAGACTGAATATTATATTATAAAGAAACAAAACATAATCTTTTTCATTTCTTTTATAAAATAAAACAAAAATCATACTCTTTTAACACAAAAAAAACTTGAAGTTTTTAGAAACTAATAGCAGTCTTACACCACTAACACGATGGGAAGACGAGATTACAAAAACGGCCGGCTCAAACTGGAGAGAGATAGCAAAAAATAGAGAAACGTGGGCATCTTTGGAGGAGGCCTTTACTCAACCTGAGGTCCTTGCAGTGGAGAAAAATTATTTATAAACAATTTAATTAGTTAACTAATTGGTGAAAATTAACCTATTAGAAATAAGTAAAAAAAAAAAATTTGTAAACAAAATGCATGGAATAAAGGGCTTTTTTATTTTTTTATTTTATTAATAGCAGTCTTGCATTTTTAGTTTCTTTAAATAAACAAAAATTATAATTTTGTAACAAAAAATTCTTCTTAACCTTTTAAGAAACTTAATTTGAAGCAATTTGAAAACTTTAAAACCCGGACTACAAATGAAACCCCGCCCGGACGATCCCCGGACACCCTGTAAACTAGAACAAATCCGGGGAAACCCGGACGAATGGCAACCCTATGTACACTTAATGGTTGGTGGATGTTGAGCAAATAAGTCTTGTTCATCATCTACCTCTCCTGTGTTGAACAAATATGTTTTCTTTTGGAGATTTATGCTTACCGGGAGATCTCTGCTCGCCGGGATGTCTGGGAGAAGTGGCGTGCAGGGCGTTGCGACTGCCCTGTTGGAACGACACCGACATCCCGCTGTCCAGCGATCCCACCGACCCGCGTCTTTGCAGCCGCTCTGCCGCCAGCGCCACTGGAAACATTCAGCGTACACTTTAACATCTTGTATAATCTTGTGTAGTTGTTTGTTTTCCCAAATAAAATAAAAATGGTATAGTAAAACGGAAAGTACAGTACCCGGGTCGTTAATGTCGACGAGTGAATTGCTAAGAACGTTCCTCTTGATGATATTGGTGGGTGGCGGATTCTGCGACAGTCTAGATGGCGCTGCGGGCGCCGGACAAGATGGCGGCGGCGGGACCACCATGCTGCAACAATAAATAAGTTTTTGTAAGCAAACTTTGTCGACTTTTATTTCATACTTCATACGTTTAGCTGTGAACAATCAAGTCTTACCCTCCGTGCACGTGATCCATACACTGTTGGTGATCGATTTCCACGTCGGCCACGCCGCTGTCTCTATTCTCCATTACTGAAAAACGAAAAAAAGAAAACTTATTTATACTAATAAATAAAAAAAAAAATTTTAGCTATTTTTTTTGTTTCTACGTAATCCCTACTAATATTTTTCATGCCCTAACTACTCCTCAACCAATCATCATGAAAAATGTCAGTCGTTGGCCTGCAAGTCAGAAGCGAAAACTATGATTACCAAACAAAAAGAGGTTAAAATAGTTTATTTTTTCGACGACAGATGTTGTTGCGCCGGCAAGTTATAACGCGCTATCGTTTCGTTCCTAACACGAACTACACCTGTCATACAAGATTTATATCTGAGCGTCACTGAGCGTCACTGAGCGTCACTGAGCGTCACTGAGCGTCACTGAGCGTCACTGAGCGTCACTGAGCGTCACTGAGCGTCACTGAGCGTCACTGAGCGTCACTGAGCGTCACTGAGCGTCACTGAGCGTCACTGAGCGTCACTGAGCGTCACTGAGCGTCACTGAGCGTCACTGAGCGTCACTGAGCGTCACTGAGCGTCACTGAGCGTCACTGAGCGTCACTGAGCGTCACTGATTATACTTTTGGTTATTTATATTAACCCTTTAAATTAAAATTTATTTTTTTGGTTTTAATTAAACCCTCTGGTGTTGCTTGTGTTTATTTTGTATACAAATAAAATGATGTCATTTACTATTTCACCAAATTATTTTACCTAAGGACGTTTTTACTTCAAAAATTTTCAAACAGACGGAAACGACTTTTACCATTACGTGTGTTGTTCCCTTGGCGGCCTTTGCCTCTATTTAATTCTCCCTCGATCCTCATGGCGTCCATTTCATCCATTTCCGCAATACTTTCGGTCAGATCCTCGGCGAATTTGCTGCGATCGTGTTCATTGCGCGCATTGAACATCGCCAGCCGTCGGCCGTCCACTCGCCGCGACAAACGTATACCGAAAGGATAATCTGAAACAGCAAGTAGATAATCGATACTATTTAATAATAAATCTGTAATGTAAGTGTAGGTATTGTATGTCATGTATGTTCCTCCATAACTCTTAAACGAATCAACCTATTTTCATGAAATTTGGTGGATAAACATTTAGACGTAAAGTCGGGGTACGAAAACCTTCGTCAGTTTTAAAATTCATTCCTTTATCAAAATCGCAGACTCTTAGTATGTGAATGTGACATAATTTAAACGAGACATGAAGCCTTCCGTTCCCATCACCACAATACTCACATGGTTTCGAAAAAAGATTAACAACCATTCCGCACAGGGGGAACGATTGTCTGAACGTGTAGGTGACCGAGGATTTCTTCTTGCTGAATATCTTTGTTATTACGAGTAGATCGTTGAACAAAAACACCTGAAAGTCAACATTATAATTTTATAACATGATGAAACAGTTCTAGTGTACTTTCTGGTTGTTTCTCTTTCTCAGAAACAACCAGAATAACTAAAACTATACTAATCAAAGTCACAAGGGCATACGCACCTCTCTCTGGTGAACACCGGGTCTCTCCTTCTTGTTAATGTCTGGTATTTCATAGAGTCGACAGTAACACACGAGTCGACGATGCGGCAGCGCCAGGTGGGGCTTCTTACCCACTATCGTCGCTTGCACTTTCATCACCTGACATAAAAACAATGTATAATATGGTGTGAGATAACCGCCTCTATCCCACATAGGACACAAAAACTAAATAAAATATCCTGTTATCCTGTATGTTTTGGAAAACATATCCTTTGCACGGCACAGCACTTAGGCTCGTTAACTGCCTGCGTGACGTTGTTGGTGTGACAACCTCAACGATTGTGACAACAACCGTTGAGGTGATTGATGTCGCGGTCGAAGTCGCCGGTCGCGCTCGCTAAGATCCGAAGTGCGCATTAATTAATGCTCGATAAGTTTAATACCTGCGTGACGTGATCGCTGCCCGGGCGGAACTCGGTGGCCTTGACGCGCTCGTAGATGCCGGCGAGCATGTCCTTGTCGATGTCGCCGCAGTCGTCGATGCCGCGCAGGTTGCGCACGAAGTCGTCGAGCGACATGCGCGCCTCGGGCTTCAGGTTGGGCGTGTGCAGGTCCGTGTTTAGCATGATGATGGCGAACGCGAGCACGAAGATTGTGTCGTGCGTGCGCAGCCGCTGCACGAAGTCCGTGTTGCACACGCAGTAGCGTCGTGCGAACGCCTCCACAAGCCGCTCGATCTTCTGCGCTTCGCCCGGCAGCCGGAAGTGCGCTTGGTACCGCCGAAGCGCCACGTCCACCGCCATCCCCGACAGATCGAGCTCGGTTACGAAGCATCTGATGGATGCAACTCGGAAGTTAGTCATTTGCCACTCAATGTTATTGATATAATACATGTGTCGTTCTCTTAATTCTTAAGAAAAGGAGGATGACCAATTTTGGTTACCCCAAAAGTGTGTGTAGTCTATACCGTTGGATTGGTTTACCAAAATTTGCATTCCTCTTTGAACATTACAATGTGTAAGATTTAAAAACAAAACATCACAATACAAACTCACTCCAACACGGCCATGTTGAACTGATTCTGCAGGTTTCCGAGGTATTCCCCGATCATTTGCTTGCTGAGACCCTTCCTAGTTATTAGGAATCTGGCGACACCGCGCGGCGAATTCTCTAGGAATCCTCGCGAAATTAGGTAAGCTATGCCTCTTTCTGGCTTCTTGTTGAACAAATTGAGACCCACTCTGTATTGACGCTTGCGTACTGTTTCCGACACCTGAAAAAAAAAAAAACATTCATTATTAATTAGTTAATATACAATTTATTAGTAAATTGCTCATCATTTACAAGTCAATGTTTTGTATTTGGAGTATCCAAAGTATCAAATATACAACTTCATCCTGGATTTGGTGAATGGATCTAGTGAAAATAAACCTGGAAGTAATTAAGTATTATCCATTTTTTTAATGTTTTTCAAGTATGAATGAATAAGTCTGTCTAATGAAAATCAAAATTCTCACCATCCATTATGAAACTAGTGAGAGTGATCGAACGGCTTTAGTTTAGGGCTCTATTTTGAAGTGGAAACTGACCTTGAGAGGCTGATGTTGAATTTGATGGTGATCGTGGGCGGGCCGACAGCAGGAGTTGGGCGGAGGAGGTGCCTCGTAGTAAGGAGGCGCTTCCTGCCTCTTCCAGACCGTGTACCTTTCGCTGCCACCCTCGTAGAGAGTTCCCGAGGCGGTCCTTTGGTGTTGTTGGAAATGTTGTTCCTGAATGTGTACGTGGGGTTCCTGGGAAACGAATGGAGCAAATTAATTTTCATATATATATATATTTTTTTTTTATCAAGAAATATAAGTGTCGATTTACTCTATTTCAATTAAGGAAACAAATTAATGAAGAACATATGTATTTCCTTTCTAGGACGCTATATACGAAATTTTTATCGAAAATATGCCTTAAAAGACTGAAAATTCTCTACAAAATGGACTACAATTTTGTAGTCAATAATAATTTAGATAATTTCTTTGCTCAGTAATTTTTTTCTCGGCATCGCAAATAGACATCTAGAATGGTTTAGAGAGTATACTGTGTTAGTTAAATCAATAGAACTATGTGGGGGAAAAAATCCACATAAGAATGAACTACATAATTATGTAATATATGGAGTAAACTTTTGTTACCGGTGCTCTAGGCTGGTAAGGCTGGTGATAATGATGGCGGTGCTCCTGCGACGATGAGGACGAGGAAGATTGCACCGAAGACATGGACCCGCCTCGTACCACCGCACCGCATTCGGCGCGACGGAGAGACACAGGACTCTCCGCACTGGAAATCATCATACAAACAATCTTAGCGTTCACTTCTTTAACCCTTCCGACAATTATTTTCGAGTCCATTTCGCCAGATACGACAAATTTCTCTAATTGTATAATGTTTATTTTGAAATAATTGTGTTGCTTTCTCTTTAAAAAAGAAATATAACCACAAAAGCAAGCGATTAAAGGGTTGGCCGTTTTCATAAACAGTCACCTGGAGTTAATCAAAGCTAACCTACTAAGTAATTATATATTTTAACTACGTATTTTAAATATTTGATTTTATTTTATTACACAAGGCCTCCGACGAGGCAGGCATCAAACAATATCGCAAATTAAACAAACAATAAATCTAAATAGTTATTAGATTTTTGCTTAATATTCCATTTCTTGCCAGTACTGTTTCGGTGGGATACAAAAAACAATAAATCAGCGTCGAAGGACGCCGATGAAATGGCCGGCGTTGAAATGTCTCATTTCGCTAAGCGAGTAGCTTCGTGAGGCTGTGTGCAGTGTGACCTTAGCCTTAAGGTATTGAGTTAAAATTGTACACACTTGAGTGTAATACTATTTTAATAAAGGTGTGTACATACTTGAGTGTAATACTATTTTAATAAAGGTGTGTACATACTTGAGTGTAATACTATTTTAATAAAGGTGTGTACATACTTGAGTGTAATACTGCTCGTTCGCTTTGGCACTTCGGGCGGCAGACGACGAGCGTTGGCCGCTTGAATCGCCGCCAGCTGCTGCTGCTGTCTAGCAGTAGGCGAAGACAGCGGCTTACCTCCCGACGACAGCAGATTGCCGTATATTGGACCTTCAAATGGAAAGGCTTAGACAAAGGCTGTTCGTTGCTCATTTAAGGTTATTTGTGAACTATCCAACCTTAAAAGTTAGGAAAACCATTATCGTAGTGAACTATTTCCCTGCAATTGGGTTATAGTTCACTACTTTGGGCTACAATTCACCGCTTTTGGCTATTAGTTCACTGCTTTGGGCTATAGTTCACTACTTTGGGTTACAATTCACCGCTCTTGGCTATAGTTCACTGCTTTGGGCTATAGTTCACTACTTTGGGTTACAATTCACCGCTCTTGGCTATAGTTCACTACTTTGGGCTATAATTCACCGCTTTTGGCTATAGTTCACTACCATTTAGCGCAATTTGGAAATGGATATATGTAACAGAAAGTTTGATATGAAATTCTTTAAACATTAGTCATCTGATAGACAACGTTGTTGCGGTAGATAAACAATAAATTGCATAATTCACTTTAAATTATCAGATTAATTAAATTAGATTAAATTATCACATTCAATAGAAAATTGTGTATGCATATGCTATTAAAATAGTTTTTGATACAAGTAAGAAAATATTAGCATCGTTGTTCCTTAGCTGAAATATTACTGAGATCCGTTATTTTATTTTATTTTCACTATTTAACCCCTGACGTCCGACGTAAAAATGGAGTGTTAAAAAAGTTCGTTTGAAAGCTAACGTGATCGGGTTCGGTCATAGCTATAATAGTTTATGAAGATCTGTTCAGGTGTTTCCATATCATCATCTCACAGCATATATGTATAACATTTTTGGCCTCAATAGAATGTTCTTGAGCTAAAAATATGTCAAGCAACATTTACCAGAATTGCCCATCATCTGGTGGTTGTGCAGAGATTCATTGTGTGACGATGACGTAGATATATTGGTAACTGAGCCGCTCACTGAACAACTGCACACCTGAAATGTTCACACAACAAACAATAGATTCAGTATAAAATCGAAAGTAAGTACATAATAGGATTAGATATTAAGTAAAACGGCAATATTGAAATATTTTTTTGTCGTTCAATATTGTACACAATAGAAATTTACAAATGCCTTGGAGATCAGACTCAATTGTAAACCTTATTGCTTTGTAATAAGCTGATATTTAGAATATGAACAGATCTACTTTAAATTTTTAAAAACCCGATATTACCAATTAGGACAGTCATAAATGAATATGACTTTTCAATTCAGATGATCAATGAATACTTTTTTTAAAGTCCAAACTTATTTAGGCGCGTTTGGAATATTTAGATTGAAAAAAAAAAAAAAAAAACACTAAACTCGACCGTCACGCTCTTTGAGCGACACCCTCAGTGACGTTTAATTGTATCAAATAAGCGCCATCTATCAGAACTAGTACGCACTTCTTGGTTCATAATAGGCTTAACTTCGCCAGTAGGTTGTTAATATGTTAATAGATGGTTATATAGTGTTCGAAAGTCTGTATGTCTGTTACTTTTTCACGCCTTAACTACTCAACCGATACGTAGGTTACCTTTCGTCCAGAAAAAGTACTTAATGTTACCGAGAGATAATTTAAAATGGCAGTGCAGATGTCAGGCGTTATATTGCTTAGTATAGTATATATGTTTATTTTTAAAAGCGGACGAAGTCGCGGGCACCAGCTAGTTAGCAATGAATTATTTAACTGGTCACAGTGACTTTTATCAAAAAGCAATAAAGATTACACTAATAATAATACCTAATATCGCAAATTTTTCCAACATTTAACACATACTTGATCGTTTTCGATCCTCCACAGTCCGCTTCTTTTAACCGATCTAATTGAATATCTCCTTTTACTTTTGAAAATTGTTTTCATAAACTTTTTTGTTCTCGATTCGACCATTTTATTTTCAATTTTCAAAAAAACGACTACATATTTTGTATAGGGTAAACTGCCAGTCAACGTCGCGTCGGCGTTGCTGAACGGTCTAACGTTCACTGATAATAAAAAACTGATAAAAGCCACGTACACTATCTAGTTCATTAAGTGATTAATGTTAGGCAAATATTTGTATGATGGAAATTGTTGCGATATGGTTGTAAATTTAAAGAGACCGACGTCAAATAAACTACTGTTGGTGGAGCTTACAATGAGTAAACATTCAGACACTTTGATGAGAACGAGTAACAAACAAAAGATTGGAATACATCACAGATTTCTTATTTTTTGTCGTTGCATTACTTCATTTAATACTTTTTTTTATATTATATCTTCACACATTCCACACAGCACCATCTAGTTCTACACTAAGCAATTAACGCCCGGATCACATTATTCCAGTCGAGCATTCCAGTCCAGCGCTGGAATGCCACCGGAGTAATGTGAACCAGCACTGGAATGGTACATTCCAGTCCAGTCAATCCAGTCAAGTTGATTGGCATGAAGGTCTACTTTTCATTCCAGCTCGCCCATTCCAGCGCCACTGGAATAGTGTGTACGGCCAATCCAGCCAGTGCTTGATTACACGTTGCACAGTGAACACGCATTTTTGTTTTTTTTTTTTACTGGCTTTTGAATGACTGGAATAATGTGCTGGACTGGATTAACTCGCTGGATTACTAGGATAAACGTGTCATATTATAAAAGTGGCTAAGGAACCTAAATGCTAAATGCTAGTGAATATGCTTACCCCACTATCAGCGTCAGCCCTGTGATGTGGTGGGATATCGGTGGCTATCATGTGGAGCTGATGAGCAGACTGCTGGACTCTGGCCACCATCACGTCCACCTCGTTCTGACCATCGCATTGGATATGATTGCTGGAATTCATCACAAACATATTTACATCACACAGATAGAAGGGAAAAGGAAGACACTATCCGCTCGTAAATCTAACTGAGTTCAGTATAGCTCAGTCGATTGGTCTCAGTTTATTTTAAGTTATATCACATAAATTTTACAATGCGAAAATATTAAGCTCCTTACCTCATGTCCATGTCGTGTCTCTCACGTAAAGACATGGATCGCATCGGCCTTGTAAGTGCAAGGGACTTTTCGGCCCCACATGGACTCTTCTGTAGCAACGCATTGGCATATATATCGTTACCTGAAAAATTTAAAACCAAGTGTGTCAGAGAACAGAAAACTACAGAACAGAATGTTCACAATAAAACCGATTGTAGCTCCACCGATTGGGTCTAAATGTGAATCAAAATAATTCAAGGGCTCACTTAAACATAAATAATTTCATCAAAATCGGTCTAGTTAGATACACTATTTAAAGATTATCATATTATAGTTACGTCTGTGCTGGTCTTAGGACTATGTGTTTATGGGGGACGGTGGCTGACTACCATCAATTAGACAGTACTTGACCATCAGGCCGCCCATTCAAATATACATACCGTTGACTAGTTGTAAGTGATCAGGTCCGTCCTGATGCCGCCTCGAATTGGAGTCGGCCGCTTTCGCCATCGCTGTGATAGCGCTGAACTTCTTGAGGAGTTGACGTCTTCGAAACGCCCTCTGTATCGTAACCGCGGCTCGACGCGCTCTCAAACCACCGTATCTTCTTTCCAATATTTCCACTTGCTTATCGAGGAGATCTTGGGACATCTCGTAACGACTGAAACCGTAATTATGAACGTGGTTATAGAGACCCTAAAATATGTAGGTCGAATGCCTGGTTTAGTGCAAAGGGTTACGTGTTGGAGTTGCCAAATAAATATTACGTCAAAGTTAAAGTTATGTTAGCTGTTGACAATTAGTATGTGACTTGAGTGACGGTGTATCGCGGAAGCGGAATTCACCGCGCACTTTGAGTATTGATTCGTACGCGGCGGATTCTACATTCGCGATATGCTGCCACTATGGACACACACTACGATATGAAGAAATTTTAAAGGGGACTGTGAGTTGGCTCTTTGGCGAGCCTTTATCAAGCATGGTTTATGTTTGATTCTTGGACTGCGGCTGTACAAGTACAAGACTTCGTTTGGTAGACATAGGAAATTAGTACAAAAATCGAATATTTTTTTAAGAACTAATTACGTAGTGATACTAAGTGTGAATTTAGGAACCATAGATTTCACGTAAAGGAAGATTTAATAAAGGAGTTGATTCTTAAAAATCATTAAAAATTTCTATAAGAAAATTGTTTTAACTACTAAACAGACGAATGGCTAAAAGACGTTTTTAAAGATAGAATTGATGAATCAGTTTTAACTACTTACTCCGAATGTTTTCTACGTTACTGAATTAGTGAATGAAGATTTACTATAAGATTTATAATATGATGTAAGTGGATGTACCAAGATGTAAGGACAGTTTTAGGGTCATGCTATTTAAATTTCAAGCAGATTAGTTGAAACAATATTTTATTCAATCCGTCTTGTCAAAATCACGGTCCACCATTTTGGTAACAATTTTGTAAGCATGTAACACCTGAATCAGAGCTGATCTGTTAATTTGAGCATTTTTCTCTTCAACTACTAGACACGACTATTATGAGAACGTTTTATTTATATAAAAATGTATGTTATAAGACTATTGTATGAAAAAAAAGGCTATTACTCATGTAATGATTATTTCACCGATAAAAAGTTGATAACTGTTGCATTATCATGTAGGGATTGTTTAACAGAATCTATCTTTATAATATTAATAAAAATGAATCGCTAAGTCTGTTGCTAAGCGCAAAACAGATGGGTCAATTCTGCATTTTAACGTTAGAAGTCCAAAGAAGGTTAAAAAAGGTTATACATTCTATAGGAAGACTGCATTTGATATGAACAATTTTTTTTTTGAATATTTAATCAAACAAAACGCAATAAGTATGTCGATAGAAATTACAAATTTTAATGCAATGAAATTCTATTTAAAATTCAAAATCACTAATAATACATACTTAAATAATGTAATTATTCAAAATTTATTTAGACAGTCTATTTTAGATTAAGAAATATATAGTTTTAAAACAATTACATATATGGAATATAATTTGTTATATTGATATTTTTAAATAAATATTTTTTTACGCTTTTTTTTTTTATTTTTTGTGCGTTAGGACATTTATTTAATTTAATTTTTATTGTACTCACATTTTACGAAAATATATATTACTTTCTTTCTTATTATTAATTTATAAAATTATAGAATTTTAAGATTAGGCGGACCGAGATTTTTCAGCAAGCAATGTTAACTTCTTAACGCGGTTAGAATGGCTCAACTGATGCGGCAGTTGGTTTATAATGTCCCGCAAAGCATGAGCAAAAATAGGTTAGACTTCACAAAGGAGTTATTCTAGGGTTCACAAAGACAATGCATTCCTGAGGTGTGGGACGTACCCTCTAGTTAATTTACCCCTTTTTTGGGATAATGTCGGATCTTTTTGTGTTATCCCCGTCGTGCCAATGATGGACACGTCTGTGCCACGCCTATGGAAGGAATTATTAACATAATATTTACAAAATATTATCACATAAAGCCAGTTCACACGAGACATGACGTCCTCTTCATCTCCTAAGTATTGTACACACTACTTAACCAGAAGCTAAAAATTTGCTAAACTTAATAGCTAAATTAATGTAATAAATGGCCTCACATAAAACAAAATGTTCCACCCTCTTTCTCAAGTTACACGGCTGCTCACGGGTATCAGGTATCATTTAAATTTAGCAAGAAAATATTATTTACGATACGAATTCAGAGAGGCTTTTCTATAATTTAGAGTTCAATTTCGAGAAATCCCTTCTTCAACGGAAGAACTAAACGTGAAAGACAAATTTCTCCAATTTCAAGTAATTTCAGTTTCTGCTTGAGTTAGTCTTTGAACACATTTTTTAAAAACTTTAGTACTAGGCCTTTTGGTAGCTTTATATGCCACTATTATATGTACATTTTAAGAAGACTGACCTGTTCGTGTGGACAGCGTGTCCAAATCCTTCCGGTGGCGCAGCTATGTAGAGAGGTGGGGCAGGTTCCGTTCCAGGACAAAGCCCGGCGCCAGTCGACGCATTTGACGCCGACGAACATGACGAATTGGAATGGTTCAATGCTGAAATATTAAAATCACGATTTAAGGACACGCTGTATGTACGAGCATGACAGGGAGAATTTGTTGTCTCATCAACTTATTACAATGCGAATATTAACGAAGACAAAATGCGATGCAAGGTCATCCGCCGCACTTGAGCTCAACAACAACAAAACATAGATTGACATCCCAATATTTTATATATTAAAACATTATTTTTTGATTTTTTTATGATATTAATTTCAGACTATTGGTTCTATCCAAAACTTCGTCTTCATATGAAATGTGAAAAATGTTATGTATTTTTTTATGAATTGCTACAACTAAATATAAATAATGACCAAACGCAACGAGGATGCTCCAGACTCACTCATCATGTGATCAAGACTCATATTTTTCTTTAATAATACACAATAAATGTATTTCGATTCGCGCAAACATTATTTGAAATATTCTTCTAAGCAAGAACGCAATGTATAATAAAAAAAAATGTGCTTTGATCTCACGTAACGTTTGAACTTTGCTATATAAGATTGGAATCAAGCACGTAACATGTACGCTTCGATAAACTGATTAAGTACATCTCGTGTTCAATTGTTGAAAAATTCATATATACTGTTTCTTTGCGATATTTTTATTGTTTATTCATATTTTATTTATGTGTACCTAAGACAAGTTGAAGTGACTTTGTCCGACCTTACATTAAGAGAAATATATATCCTGTGTGACTATATCCATGTGTACTATCATTGTATTAGTATGAAAATGTTTTTAGAATTTAATAATTGAAGTATATTTTTTAAGAATTTTTAAGTAGAAGAAAGAAAAGTGATAATATCATCGATTGCAATAATGATTGTCGCACTAATTTAAGTTCGACAATCAAATGACTTCCGTGACTTTTTTAACTCACCATGTGAACTAGAAATATATATTTATGATGATGAGATACTTAATGTAAGATCCTGCCGATCATGAGTGAGCTGATGTAGTGCTCTATTGGAGCCCACATTATAGCACCTTTTCAGTATGTGTGCTGTTATGTTTCGATGTCACAGTAAGGGATTCCAGCGCTCATTTTCCAATTCCAACCCTTATCCTCAACCTCCACCGCGATCGGCTTGTGAACCACGAGGCTACGGTAGCCAACTACCATCAATTGGACCAGGCTTCGACTGGTCAATTCGACCTTAAAATTAAAAAAAATACCAACCAGGCATAGGTCTGTGCACCGCCGTGACATATCTATTCCCCTCCATGTATCCCCGATCTTGCTCTCCGTGGTGAGCATGGTGGATGGAGTGAGGGTGCGAGTAGAAGCCGTCGGGTGGATGAAGAGCACCGCCACCACTCGCGTCTTCCTCGTCCACCTTCTGCGAGAAGCTGCAACAAAGAAAAATTAACTTTAACATAAACGCGACAAGGTTCGTTTCTCTTCAAAGAACTCCTTCATTTCCTGAGGAGCGTTTGAGACCGGAATTTAAGTACTGTTCTAAGGAATGGATACTATGCATACTAATGCTGTTTTAAAGGACTGTGACTACCTTTTCGCGCCTTAACCGATTATCATGAAACTTTGTAAATACATTATCAAGGATACAGAAAAGGTAGATTTCATCCAGAAAAAAAAATAATGTTCACGAGATATGATCTAAAAATTAAAATCCAACTCCTGGCAATAGTATAAATAATAGGAATAAAGATGTCAGGTGTTATATTTTTTGTTTTCCAAAGCGGTCCAAGTCGCGGCAAGTTTTTGAATTCAAAACAGTTGATTAACATCTTGATTGTGAAGTTTCCATATAAATTTCATTTTAACTGAATTTTACCTAGCTAGAGATGTAAAAAAACCCTATCAAATAGGAGACGCGAGGCCTATGTAAATATTATGTCTTATCTGATTACGCTAGACTCTTGATAGTGAAATTCTTATCAAAATTAAATGTTTGAATTGGACAAGTATTTGGGGCGCTTTTGTAAGAGGGTCACGCGTATAACTAGCATTTTTTTTTTCTTGTTTAACACCTACCTATGTTTGTGTTGTAATTTTTTTCTTTTAATATTTGAATACTCCCATTGCGAATTGCGATTGCCTCTTATTAATACATAGACATGAAGGTGTGAAATGTGGATATTAATTAAGGAAAAAAAGTAATGTTAATAAAAAAATATTATTTCTCACAAGACACAAAAGAGACATTTAAGTTAATGCAGTGACAAAAAAAAACTCCTGATTCAACATGATGTAACCTATATGACCTCATAGGTTGAAGGAGAGAGGTTCTGCCAGAAGGAGAACAATTAAAAGGTTTACAAAGTGATTTGGTTTTAATATGGTATTTTATTTTCTATTGCTACTATAACTTTATAAAAATACCTAAGTATTAATAAATTATAAATTAAAAAAAACTACTGGAGCGATTTTGAAAGTTCTTTCACCTATAGAAAGCTACATTATCAGCGAGTAACATAGGCTATCTATACTAATATTATAAAGAGGAAAGATTTGATTTTTTGTTTGTTTGTTTGTATACAATAGGCTCCGAAACTACTGGATCGATTTGAAAAACTCTTTTACCATTAGAAGCCGACATTATCTGTGATGAACAAAGGATACATTTTACCGCAGGAAAATGCTTCCTTCCTACGAGAAATCTAAAATAAAAGTAAATACTAGCGACTTGGCCCGGGAGATATACGGTAGATGGCGTTTTATACTTTTCTACGCGGACGAAGTCGCGAGCACCAGCTAGTATTTTATAAACTTACGCGGGCTAAGTCATGTGCAACAGTATAAATTTAAAATGGTGCTTTAATACTTGGATTCCAATCACTTTTTTCGTTTTTTTTTTTTTTCGAAGACTTTTTCGTTATAAAAAATAATTTTTGTATGAAAAAAAGCTAAGCACTTTTACAACCGACTGTACAAAAAAAAATACAATAATAACCGAGTAAATAAGTGATCCAGTAACGCAGTCTGACCCCAGCCCCACGTGCTGCTCACCCAATCATAAACAATAACTGTACTAATATGATAATTTCATACACTCTCGCTCGACGATGCGTTCCAAATTACAGTAACGATTGCACACTCAGCTAAATGTTCAACTTAGCTAGCATTAATAATTGGATTTTAAGTGCGTATAGTATCACCTTTATAAAAAGGGCTTGTTGTTGATTTGCCACATTTAACTGTAACAGCATTAGCAAAAAATACCTATAAATAAATTCCAAAGGACTGATGACTTAAGAGTCATCTGACCTAGTCAGCATATATCCAGGTTAAAATACAGGATAGATAGACGCAAGCCGGACAGACGACATACTTTCTGCACAAAAATTTCCTTGAATGGTATGCCAGAAGTATGAGATAGCCAACCTCCGATAGGAGATGGCACCAAAATACGAAAAAGTACTTGTATCACATATTTTATAACACCTACTACGAGTCGCCTAGCTTTTTCTTTCTTATATATAATCTGTTTTCCGATCCGACGTTGCATTTGCAAGAAAAATTAGGTCACATGCAGAATGTTTTATTTTTCCTAAAAAACATAGGCTACTTTCCTTAATTTTCAAAACCTATGTTTGACTGTACGTACTCTCCTTGACAGTGACCGTTCGTGCGCACGCGATCGCAGAGACCGTGACGAACAGTTTTGTTTGTTCATGCCTCCTTTTTTATAATCAACTTAAAAATCACCATTCATCATTATTACCGTGAAAATATCAAGGCGCATCTATACTTAAAGAGATATAATACCTATAAGAATACCCTGTACATGTTATTAAGATTTTTTAATTAAACGTTCAATCCTTTTCAAAGGTTTAAGCGTGAACGAGTAACAAATAAATTAAATCACCCTCAAACTGATACATTTATAACCAAATTAAATACAAAATACTTTAATTAACTTCTTGCAAATTAAATACACAAACCTTCCTCGGTTATCGCTCTTTCCATTGGTGAAAAACGTATGAAAATCCGTGACACGATTTAGACGAAGTAAGCAGAGAAACAGACAGAGGCGGAAGGAGACTTTATTTTATAATTAGCTGGCGCACGCGACTTCGTCCGCGTTCTCTATAGCCTATAGCCTTCCTCGTTAAATGGAGCACTTATTAAGCACTTGACTAACAAGTCCAATGATTACTGACTGGACCACTGGACCTAGGCTAGCGATCTCCAGTCCGTTATGTAGTTCCTATAATACTAACCTAATGCCACTTATGTTTAACCAAAGTATGTCGCTCGTATTCACTATATTATTATTATTATTGCATACTAGCAAACGGGACCATTGACAGTTCATAACAGTACTTATAGATTCAAAACATTATGTAATCTAACCCATCATTACTATGAAGGGGTTTTAAATTGTCAACTTTCCAATGTAAAGTATGCATTTCATTTGAAACTCGCGTCCGTCGTCGATTTAGCATCGATAATATAATCATCATGGATGTTGTCACGACTCTTCATTTAGAAAGTTGGCGAAAACATAAAGCCCTATAATTTGTAGTTAACCGTCTGAGAAGGAATAAGAAAGTATATAGCATAGGCTGATATAACAAATTATTTTGTTTATCTTTAATAGTTAATAGTCACAGAATTATAACATGAGTCAATAGTAACACAATTATTAAATTACTTTTACATTTTACTTCTCTAATAAATAATACTTCTGAAAGCCAATTAGACTTGGAAAAAGATTTAGCAATAAAATTAGCAACTAGGCACTCGACCAAAATTAATGCACCGAAATGCAATAACGAGTCGCCTCGCGCACATCACGTTGCCAAACTGCATTCGAAATGCATCCACGGCAAATTGCAACGGAACTTATACAAGTTTAATACCATGCCGGATTCGAATCCGGCACTCCAGTTAGTTCACTTAGTGAAAACGAATCGACCACGGAGACTGCGGACTTTGGAAAATATTATGATTAATGTTTGAAGACTCGGGAACTTTTTGAAGTTTCGGGGGATTGAGCGTGCGAGCGAGTGAGTGAGTGAGTGAGTGAGTGAGTCACTCACTCAATCAATTCCTTGAATGAGTGAGAATCTGAATGAACGCGTACGCATCTCCATACAAAACTGGTGTCTTCTATGGACAAAAGCTGAATTGAGCTAAATAAATGTAGTTGCTCAATTACACATATGTATACATTGATTGAAACACAACAAACAGCACATGTGCTGCTCATCTATACGTTGTATTCTGTGTCCCCAAGTCGAGAATGTAGTAGAAGGTTTGGAATACGCGTTCCGAAAATCACTATATTTCGTGTGAAATCCACGCGGTTTGGCTGAAAATTAATGTTTTTACTGCAATCGATAAAGTAGGCAACTCCAGCCAACATGGCAACATATTTAATTAGCGCGTCTAGTTCATGTGTGTAGAAATATTTATTTACTAGCTGGCGCCCGCGACTTCGTCCACGTTGAAAATAAACACAAACTGTCTTCGTTAATAGCTTTTTCATTAGTGTAACCGTATCAAAATCATTTGATTTGTTTAGAAGAAGTTAGCAGAGACTTTGTTTCATAATATTATTATGTAGATATACTTTTTGTTAAAAAAATAGTATAAAATACACTATACATATACAATGTACTTTATAATGAATCAAAACATTTGTTTCAGAATACAACTATAAATTTGTCAAATACCTACGTAATAAGTATAATATTTATTTTTTCCTTTATATATTTTTTCTTTTTCTTTAGCATATAATTGTATAAAACTTGAGCCTACTACATCACATAAAAAATAAGTATAAATAAACTTTATAGAGCACAGTAATACAGACAAATATAGTCCAATAAGCGCGAATTACACCACGTAGCTGAATCTGGTCATAAGTAAACATTAAACACCGCCATTAGTTTTTATTACATTTCATTATCGCGATAAAACTTGCCAATTAATCTAGGCGTTTGGCTCAGCGCCAACACGAAGCCTTGTCCGAAACATGTACACATGTATTGTTCACTCTCCTATTGTTGAGAAATTTTACAAAAAATTCTTCGGATTCATTGGCAGTGTGTGCACTACATGCGTCTCAAATGGCGATGCTCGAATTCAGTCTTCGTTTTTGACGTGAGACTACGTCTTTAAATTTGCATCCATAGACAAAATCAGGGAATACAGTTTGATGCTGTAGTTAACACATCTATCACCTATATAAATAATTTAATAACACCACTCGATAAGTAGCTTTATAATGATTAAGATTTACGCCATAATCACGCTTGATCCTGCCTTAACTAACTAAGTGCCGTGTTAACTAATTTAACTAGTCAAAGACTTTTCACGCTGTATGAACCGATTATTATCATAACATTTTGCATACACATTGTCAAGAATGCAGAAAAGGATACCTTTCATCCAGAAATAAGGTACTTTTCCAGACGGATCAAATAAAAATAAAAACCCAATTTTCCTGGCAAAACTATAACGGCAATAAATTTTGTATAAATTATTGCTAATATATTTTTTAGGCGTTATATATTTTTTTATTTTTCAACGTTAACAAAACGTATTAATAGTATGTCAGTAACACTTACATTTAATCTACTCTTTAAGGCACTCGTTGCTTGCAACCTTGCAAGAAACTCGTAAAGCACTTAGTTTTCAGCTCGGGTGCAGTTTATTTGTCAAATAGAGTGCATCATCCCTTACAATTGTTCGTGGGAGAGGGGTATAAAGGGGGTTAGATCCCATTCAGTACCGACGACGGCTTGATTAATACGCTAGAATGCGCCCACTCGCTGCAGGAGCGACCCACATTTTAAAAAAATATATAGGTTATACTTATATTATAAGAGTACAGGCCGAGATTGCCACGTATTCGAAAAATGGGTCGGCCACTTTTGCATTTAACCCGTGTTGAATATTTGATGCTTAAAAAGCGCAATTAGACTGGTAAGTATCAACAATAAACATTGTTGGCAGCTTATTGCAAAATTGAATGCTATATTATCTTTTTTTTTATTTGAGCAATACTCATTTGCTATTATATTATTTATCTTTTTAAATAATGCGTGACGTAATACTGTTTTATCATTTTTTTTCATAATTTTTTTTATTAAAGATGGGTTTGTTCTTGGCTAGGCATCTAGCCGTTGAGCGAAGATGAGACCTATATGATGGAGCTCACTTCGTTTTTCTAAATATCAATAGCCAATAGTAATAATAAATCTGTGAGTGTAGGTATTGTATGTATGTATGTTCCTCCATAAATCTTAAACGAATTAACTGAGTTTCATGAAACTTGGTAGATAACATTTTTCAACGCGGACGAAGTCGCGGGCGCCAGCTAGTAATAAAACAAAATTGATTTGGGTTATATGAGGATTATACTATTTGATCTTATATAGGTTATCTTTTAAGTTGTGATGCAGAAAGCAGCAATAAGAACGTATTGGTAGGTATATAACTGACTACACAATAATTTAACCATTAAGTAATGGGGTTGTGTAAAAATTTCGAACGAGGACGAGTGAGGTTCCGTTGGCATAAGTCCAGGTTGCCCGCTTTTCTGCAACTGCGCCCGGGAACACTAGAATAGGTCAGATCCTGGATGTGGCTGTGCTAGTTGTGCCGCATAGACATATGGGTTATTAGGTCATTGAAGCATGCAGCTTACAACTGTATTGGGCAGTACGTATCTGTTTTTAATAACGCCAATGTATCAACAATTTATTAAATTCCACTAAAAAAGAATGATTATCCACTACGTCATCGAGGAGTTAATTTGAAGAAAAAAAATACATTCAAATTCAAATTAACGTTTTGAATATAACGGAGAAAAACATTTGATTACATTAGTGAAAATATCTATAAATATATCTATATAAAGTTCAGTTTTATAGTAGCGATGAACATAGATTTTCCCCCCGAGACCACTGTTTTTTTTTATTATCGCCGAAGACCAACGTCTTTCTTCTTTTCTTTCTTTCTTATATATAAAAACTGCACCCCGGGCGAAGTCAGGAGCGCGTCGCTAGTATAACACAAAGTAACTTAGAGACCACACTATTCAAAACAATCAAATTGCAAATACTTGACAATACCTTGACATTTGATTTATCTTGAATTGAACATTCAGTCCATTTTAGTTATTGCAAATTAGAGAACTGTCGATGTACTGTGTGGTCACGTTTCATTTGATAAATTTAAATAAGCATTATCTTAACGTACCCATACGAGGAAAAAAAACAATATTAGTTAATAGATAATAATAATCGATAATGTTCATTGTCTATGAATTATTTCACGAAACATTTCAAAAAAATATTATTAAAGCAGGGACAGATAACACAATTCATAAGGAAACTACATATTTCACTGCATAAATGAAAGTTATGGGAACATTTATAATAATTTAAAAAGTAATTAGAAAGTAAAATATAAAATAAAGATATAATATTAAAATAACAGAAAAGATATAATATATAATATAGTAAGTAAGTAATAGTAGAAAAGTAAAGATAAATCTTTAGTTCGCTGCCTAGTATCAAATGGAGTGAAAAACGGTGAAAAACTAAAAAATGTAATAGGAAAAGCTAAGCAACACAAGAAAACAGCTAACTACAAACTAATTAGAGCTTTCAAAGACCCGAGCCACGCTTGGACAATCGTGCTGTATTACTTAGTAATGAGTTTTCCGTATACAAAGTTGCAGTGCTCGCCGTTATACTTCTCAACCGCTATGAGAAACAGGTTTAAACTCTTGGACATCTAATCAAACTTACTGAAGTGTAGCGAAAACTGAATATGGCGTTAGACTGTGTACAGTCGGGATAAAAAAAGGTCGTCACCTTAAAGTCGAAATTTGCTTGCACCAGGGCAATTGTCATAACTTATGTCAGTTGTCTGCTCAGTGTTTTAGTTTCAAAGGGTACTAAGAGTCTAAGATTTTGATAAAGGAATGATAATTTGAAAACTGACGAAGGTTTTCGTAACTTGACTTTACATTATGTAATAAAGCATGAGAATGTCGGTTAAGATTAGGCGTTACAAATGGAAAAACGTCGACGTCATTTCTAAATTTTAATTTGCTTATTCAAGTATTGATCATTGACGCCATCAATATAGTAGATGAAACAGTAGATCTCTTATACTGTACTCTGAATGAACTCACAAGGGTGGTTACACTGTACGTTGTCTCCTGTTTGAGTAAGTAGATAGGTGATCAAGAACGTATTAAGGGTAACCTGTAAGGATATTACGTAATATGATATATAAATGAATGAAAAAATATTTTTTACTTATTTTTGTAGCCTGCTGACACTCAATAATATTAATGCAGTAAGTAATGTTGAAGTGAAATACTATTAAATTTGTATTGATAAACTAAATAATTCTTATTATTACAACTACAGATACTAAGAGTATTTTAGAATTTCAGTCTTTTCACTCAATTGTATCATTAAAGTATCGCTTTCACGGTCCAAATAACACTAACCACTATTCGATGGTGGAAAATTTTACAAAAGTAAACAATTTGGTAGAAATTAGCGAAGAGAACACGGTCATAGAAAGTTATAGTTATAAATGTCAGATATATTAAAAAAAAAAAAAAAAAAAACAATAATGCCACCTTAACTTATTTCTAAGTAACTAAATTGATGTATTAAAATGAACACATACATCTTCATTTTGATAATACTGTAAACAATAATTGGAACTGCCCAGGGTGGACGCCACGTTATCGTCACAGGTAAAGCCTATCGTTAACATTGCAACTGCTAATTAATCTGTGCTGTTATGCTGCACAATGCACATAGAGCTGGCCAGTAGTCAACAATAGCAATTGGTGTTAAGTGAGCCATTCTAACTAACTAAACCTTACGTGACATTTACTGAGTTCAATGGACGGTTTGTTTTTACAAACAACATAGGTGAACACTATGTGTACATAACTATAACTGGAAGTTAGAAAAGGGGTTTTTAAAGTTCATCGGCCTTACAGTGTTACAAACAAGCAGGACGAATTTTGTTTTATATAAACTTCTAGATTATTTTTAAGGGCCGATGCTTGTAAGGCGAAGAGCGTCGAAACTATTATGTATAATATCATAGAGTTACGAACTGTTACTGTTACTTTCCTAATTTCTATATATGTATATTGCTAACGATGAAAAAATTAATACAACACACATTCTCCTATTGATAGTGAAAAATGCTCTGCTCTTAGTCATGCGTGCGCAGATCCTAAAAAGAAAATAAGCTCGCAAATTGACTAAATCCGAAGAGAAATTTTGATTATGCCCTCTTCAGGTACTTAAATAAAAAGTATAATTTCACAAGATTGTAGCTCAAAACAGAACTCACCCGTAGCCTGGATTCTGACAAAACCAGGACCTTGTTAGCTTCGCGGCCTCGAGAAGCACACCTCCAAGGCCACTGATCCTCATGCCAGAACAGGAACAGCATCCATCACCTTCGTCCTCGCCCACTAATACAGCACGAGATTCGGATTTCGCCACTTTGAACACTTTTATTGTACCACCAAGTCTTTACCTCAAATCTAACTTGACGATATAATATTTCTTTCCATTGATTTCATTACACGCATATTTTTTTATTCACAATATTTTTCACAGTACACTTCTGAAATCTTTGTTTCTGTCTATACCAACTGCAATGAATAATTATGCTAGAACATTTTCTTTAATTGCTGTCCATACCGCAATAGCCGAAATTATATACGTTTCGCAACTACAAGTATAAAAAGACTGGAAAATTTCTTACAATAAACTAAATGCAAGAACCAATAATATGCATTATCGAATGTATGTATCGTTAGCACCATTTACGTAATGTTATAAACCCAATTTACGGCATTAAAAGCCTTACCTAACGCCTAGACAGAGTTTATTGTACTCTTGCAGAATAAGTACAACAGCCTACTTTACGTGAAATAATAAAAAAAAATGCGAACTAGGAAACTACTTCAAATGAGTTTACGAGTGGAAAGACATGAAACTAATCGAGTGACCGAGTTTTTATATATAAGTTCATAAAAAAATATGGTGAAACTCTAGGCAGTCAATAAAATGAAACCATTGCTGGTTTTAAAGAAAAATAAACAGTCGCTGGAACCCTTGAAACAATCGAACTAATGACGAACCAGAACCAACACAGTATACATTATTGAGCGGATGTAAAAATGTAAAGAAGCAATCATTCATAACATTCATTTCCATAATACATCCGTGACTAGCTATATTGACCAACTTAATCATAATGATGCATGATACGTTTTAGATGAAGACTTTACGGGGTAACATACAACACTTGATCACTGGATAGATTTAGTTATAAATGGTTCATTTAAATGACATTTTATACAAATTGAGGGCAATGAAAGGCTTAGAAACTTTTATGGAACCGAGGCCTTCTCTAATCTTCCATTAGATAGGTCAAAGTTAGCTTAGTCCATGGACAAAGTTTAGTTATTAGTTACAATACAATCTGAAAGTAATCATTTCAAAATTCTAACCAAAATGGAATATCTTGTTGTCACCAAACTGTCACACGATTTCGTTAATATGTCACAAAATGTGCCAGAAAAGAACAAACGAGTATTTAATTTATTGAAATTTTAGACCATTAGACATTCTTCTAACTTCGAGAACGATATATTATCACATTTTGTTTTGATCGCTTTTTTTTGAGGCGCAAGTTCAACAACGTCCGTGTATACTTAAATCATTTTAAGCCTGCTATTTATTGCCAGACTAAAAGCGTTTGCACAAACAATTTACGACAAATTAGAGGATATTCTTGAGAATGACTTAATTCTCTTTTCGTCTATAATATATTATACGAGTACAACAAACCTATGTGATTTCAAGTTATATTATCGAAACGTAACTCGTGCCAACACAAGAAGCCAGTACAGAAACCATCCTTTTGTACGGATTATATCCGGCGATAAATAACTGAGTTAAGGCGAGAACGACAAAACCAAGATCCCTGAAAGTTGATAATACTATTTTCTACGGAACCAACTCAACGGGGTTAAAGCAGGGTTAGAGTGTCACATCGGCCACGAGCTTTAGAACCGTGATGTGATAAGTTTTAGAGATACGATATTATGAGGTTAAACTCAAGGAGTTAAACATAAGCACGTAATATTTGATGATGATTCCTTTATTTGAGTATATGATAGTTTGAGTGATAAGTAAAAATGATTAGTGATTACTAAAATGAAATGAATTTGAGGGGTAGTTACAGCAGACGGGCTGCCAAGTTTATACTTTCTGAATGCAGTGTGCCTTGCCTTGCTAAAAAGAGAAAAAATAAATTTCACTAAATTAATATATGAATTGAAATTTTAAGCCGGAAAGTTACGTTAAAATGTCAAAGTTGGAAATGTAATAAAACAGCTTCAAGTGATCAATCATTCACTTGTGAATCGAGGTGCTGATCGCGAGACAACTCTTTTATAAAAGGTTTTTTTTACTTTGTGAAACGAATTTCGTGCTACTGTCATTTACAACTTTATACGCATATAAACAGAAGCTACAGTCGTGAAATGGTGATAGATAGGATATCTACTAACTAGAAACTATTGGAAGTTTACTGAAATGAGTTTGTTTACATGTTGACCGAGAATAACTTTCTAGAGCTGTTTCGTTTCGTTTTGTTCGAGAAGAGTTCCTTGTTTTGAAATCTGATGGCGTGTTTTGAAACTGCATTCTCAGAAAAAATAAAAAAATAAAAAGAAAATAAGGAAAACTGTCGCCGGACTCAGTCGATTTTGTAAATGATAACAGCGCGAAACAAGAGGAGAAAGTATGTTGTTTTGTTCAAGTTAATACAATACACAGATTGCAAAATCAGATACTAAAATAAATATTACACAAACGAGTTTATTAACATCAAATATACGTATTTAGTAAAATGTTCGCTGGTTTGTAACTGGATTTACGGGAATATTTTCATTTCAGCATGAAGATACGTTAGCTGTACCGACACGCTTCAGTTTAATCGTTTTATATTTGGTTAAGAACGTTCATTTCATGGAGGTCTTTGCATACAAAAAGTTATTGGCCGAAAAGTAACATGGGTTTTAAAACATGACATATATCTGACAGACCAGATGATAGTAAACTTTTTTAGCTAAGCTTAGCTTAGCTGCGAACTTATTTTTAACGAAAAAACGAAACATAGCTTTAATACTAGGAATGAACATAAAAGAATGTAATTTGTTTTCATAAACAAAAAAATAATAATTAAGAATGTCAAATAATTCACATTAAACTATTGCGTTATTTGCAATAACGAAATGCCGATGAGACATGAAATTTTCCCGATTTGACATAGCTTGCGGAAACGTGATTTGCAGATTTGTGTCAAATATAATTACGTAAATAAAATAATATAGCGAATTGACAATAAAGCAAACACAAAAGTCGAGCAGAAGTGAACGAAGCGAGACGGGAAGTATGACGCAAGGTCGACCTGATACATACCCGGATTGAAATCTGTTGATAATCTCATTCGACTAAAACATTCATGTATTTATATTTCGTTTACCTTTGTTTCAAACGACTTTTAATAGTGGATGGACACACTGAATTTATTCAGTCTGTTCGGCGGATTACAGAAGAAAGCTCAAGTTCAGAACGTCCAAAGTGTCACAATGTTCAGGGTATCAGAAATGATCAGCGTTCAAAAAAAAACAGATCAAAATCAGTACATCCATTCGAGCACTACGATTTCACAGACAGACACACAGACACACGACACAATGACATGTCAAATTTATAACAACCCGTTTTTGCGTCGGGCGTTGAAAAGATTTACAGAGCAGTAAATAAGCGTCATTGAATGTTACGACTAAAAGTAGATAACTCCGACCACGTGAAACAGTAATCAGACAAACCGATACTGTGAGCGGAGATGTCGCCGGCTTACCCAAGAAATGTTTTATACCAAAACCAACCTTATAAATTTACAATTAAAGTTTAAATTTAAACAAACTGTTCTCTATGTTAAAAGTATATTGAAATTAAACCTTAATGTTGTTGATATTTAAAACTAAAATCTACACTGCAGGCGCGATTTACGAGGTCTAATAAAATTTGCGC
The DNA here is from genome assembly GCA_918317495.1 of Synanthedon vespiformis. Classification (NCBI taxonomy): domain Eukaryota; kingdom Metazoa; phylum Arthropoda; class Insecta; order Lepidoptera; family Sesiidae; genus Synanthedon; species Synanthedon vespiformis. The sequence goes on from OU906969.1 coordinate 5,031,226, forward strand.
TTCATTGTCTAATCTAATTTTATTGGTAAAATTGGTAGATAACTAGTGGACATTTATATAGATTATATTAGAATTTGCCTTTTTTAAATTGAACTAATAACAATAGAAAGTACTGGTTGGTGGTATTTGTAGGTATTTAATAATGCTCGCAAGATTTTAATATGTATTAATATTCACAAGGGAAATATTGCGAGAGCATATATTTAAATACAAGAACTTTACTTAAGAAGGGTTACTAGAATGTTGTTTAATTTTAATTAAAAATATATGATATGACCATCGAATTATGTGTAACATATAATTCGATGGATATGACAATATTTATGATAGATCGGTATTTTTACTAGCTACTAGCTATTGCCGCGATTTCGTCCGCGTACCAACATCGAGAACAGTATTTTTATCTAGATGAAAAGTTCCCCACATCTCCTGTCAGAATTTCATGATAATCTATTGAGTAGTAGAGTGGTTGCCATACAATAAATAGGTAAATATAAATAAGTATAAGTTTCAAATAGATCAACTTCAATCAGCTATATGAAAATTGCAAATTGATATTTGACGCTAATGAACAAACAATTACGACAGTATCCTGATAAACTATTGGTATTGGAACGCAATATCTCGTGCTGTGTTTAACTATACCTGCACGGTCGTTTCATAGTTGAAAGTGACACGAAATCAAATCAAGTAAAACCTTACTTATTTCCAAACGCATAACGTCTATATTAACACTAAATACTGACAAGTGGTAATATTTAATACAGCAAACAAGATGTCAAGGTGAAGACATTGGCTTTACACGAAGATGGAGTTTTTAAATCACGTTTCTCAGAAAAGTACGATGTAATCATTGTAAATATGTACATAAACTAATATTGTATTAGATCGTGTACATAATTTAACAAAACAATGTAATTTTTAATGATAATAAAATAATAAGCCCTAGATTAGTAATAGAGTAAAAACATACGTATATCATTGATCACATGACACAAAAATCTATAGATATATATAATACAATGTTGTTTGTCAACACAAGTCCGAAGAAGGTTATGAAAAGAAAAATCGGACATCCCAGAGAAGCTAGGGGCGGTTAACAATCTGGGACCGGGGCGATGGTCTTGGGGGAGACTGCCGCCGGTCGTAAAGTCCCCGAGTAGGTCGGCGTACCCCACATTCGAGTACGCCGAGGTTCTGACAGGGAGCGCAGACCTACCCGCGTTGAATAACAGTGGCGGGGCACCGAAGTCGTGCAATAACGTCCCCACGACGCCGCCCATCAAAGGCCGCGATAGATAGAAAGTCGTTGGGTTTTAGCCGGTAGGAATCCGGCATAACCCTGCAGTGTCCTCTTCACTGCCGGGTATCTAAGAAGATTTCACAACGTTAAAAAAAAGGAACGGTTTACAATACAAGCCGTTGTGGGGCACTGATTTCTTGTCATAACGTCCCCGCGACAAGCCCGTATACGGCCGCGCTAGAAAGTCGTTGGGTTTTAGCCGGTAGGAGTCCGGCATAAGACCGCAGTGTCCCCTACACTGCCGGGTATCCCCACGTTAATAAAAAAAAGTTACAAGCAACGCTATAAGTGCTGCAAGTGCGCTGCCGACAATAGTAGCATCAGGTAAACGGATTAGAAAGAGACAAGCAAAAGGCCTCTGGCATCTCCCTGTACTCCTTCACCGAAACACCACAAGCAAACATATGGTTGTTTTCTTTCGTATGTGTGTATAACAAGTCACCGATGAAATATATTTTCTAAGAGATTGTAACGAAACTGGATGTCTATAAATTATAAACAATGTGTTAAGTGCCTCCGTTTCTTTTCCGTTTGTATCGTTATCATCGTTTATAATGCGAATAGCAATTATATCTATTTTCTCAGCATACCTTGACACTTGAATAGAGATTAAATTTTATAGATAAATGTGTTATTGTATACAGCGAAGTTTTATTGGGAAACTTGGTATTTGCCACAATTAGGTATTTAATGTTTTTTGTAGTGATGGTAGGTGGCTACGGTCGGCTATAAAACAAGCAAAGCCACAGGTGTTGCAAGTGCGTTGCCGACTACAGTAGGATTAAGGATAAGAATTGTAAATTGATAGGGAAATGGGCTCTGGCATGTCTTACTCACTCACCGAAACACAACAGCAAAAATGTGCTCGGGCTGCCCAAGTGACTGCGAAACGCAGTGTGTGCCGTACCACTACCAAATTGTGGCCAAATTAAATCTCTCGACACTTGACTTAATATCAAAGTATACTTAATTCATTCAAGAGGAATCTCTAGAAATATTTAAAAAAACCTTGATATGTATTTCGACAGAAATACAGTGTTTCGGACTTGCCATTATTACTTGACCACTTAAGAAACCTGAACGTTTAGCAACAATTTTAAAAGTTTACAGATTAATAGCTAAGAGTGACTTGTGCAATAAATCAAATGTGATGAGCAGTAAAGGTCGTTTAAAGGTCTTCTACACAGAAGTAGAATCATTATAAAATTAGAAATGGTTTCACTATAATATACCTACTTACCTATGTTACGAGTAACAATTAGGTGTAATGGATGAGGTCAAAAATGATGCCATCCAGAATTTTTTTACAAGAGAAGTTTTTGACTAGCATTGTCTTCATAATATGAAAGATGTTATGCGTGTCTTTAAACTATAATTAATTGTTTAAACATGTCAGATGCGTGTTAATTAATGCAACATCGATCCCTCTAAAAAATTGTTAAAAGCACCATTTTTCCGTTACTTCCGATAAAAGGGGATACTTGTTTCGGAATTTATTGAGCCAACTATAAAAGGATCATTTTCAAAGTTAACCCCGGTCGGTAATTGAATCGAGGCCCCTTAACCACTCGAAAAATGAACACGTCAAAACGCCGTTTGAACTACTCATTCGAACATCTGATACACGTTGTCAGGTGTACAGAAAAAGGCATAGGTTATTTTTTGTCCAGTAAAAAGTAGGTGCTGTTCCCGAGGAAAAAATTGTTTTTGGTTTTTAATTTACATTCTCAGTACCTAAATTCAAAAGCTAAATTCTAATTCTAAAACTGTTCTAAACTGAAAAATCCTGTTGGAGAGAACCGTCTTAATAAATCGGAATAACCATCGAAATATATTAAATTATGAAATGTAACAATCGAAAAGCTATGTCGATTTAGTCGTGGGATAAAAGCTAGTTGTACGTAATGTTGTCTAACGATACTTTGTTATTGTACAATTAATATGCAAGATACTGCGTTGTTCATGGCCCCTGGGAAGGCCGGGTGGATGACTCAATAATAGTCGTCGAATTGATTGGATAATTTGGGGCTGTTATGCCAGTACTCATTGGAGCGAGTTTCGTCAAGATTTTGAATATTAATTTTAAATCAATTAATAGAGTGATGTACGTACTGTGAATTAGATCCATTAGATCGTTAATGGAAAAACAATAGAACATAACAAAAGTATGTGTGGTTTAGTTCAGGCAACATCAAATAGATGCCATGTGATTATGATGACTGAAGAAATTATAACATTTGTTCAGTCTTAATGAAAGCTTATAACTCCCGGTTGGATTTTACTAGAAAATAGATATCATCAATCAATCAATACTTATAATAATTCTGTAAGGGTTGGCCATGGAGTAACTTATACTTTGTTTTCAGAGATATCGTGTTTATTGGCTCTATACATGACACTGAAACTAAATTGACGATTTTTTTTTTCTGTATGTATGTTCCTTCATAACTGTTAAACGAATTAATTGATTTTCACGAAACTTGTTAAAGTAGACATTTAGACGTACGGGACACAGGATCAAGTTCGCTGCACAGCACCACTTTTTCTTTTTCAACGCGGACGAAGTCGCGGGCGCCAGCTAGTCTTCGATAAAAATGTGTTTGTGTGTTCAATTCGATCTTTCGTTGTCTCCACACGTTTCTTTTCGTCTAGTGCATAGCCTTAAATATAATTTAAGTAGGTACACAATATATGGTATGATTATGGCGCGTTTCACTGCGCACGCGCAGCGCCGGTAAAATCGCACGCGCATCGCGTGTGTCGAGTTAACGATCCGCTCCACTTGCAACTTTCATATATATACAACCTTACAAGGTATTCATGTAAAAACATATATAGAACAGGCGTTATTATGTGCCACACGGGGAAAAACTATTTTATTATTTTATATTGGAATAAAATTTATTCCAGGATAAACATACAACGGGGAATATTATGATAGTTTCAAGTGACATTGAAAACATAAAAATTTGTCCATTTTAATATGTGCTAGAGAAAATGAAAATTATTAATGACTTTTAAGATAACGAACAATGTATATTATGATGTATTTTACTCATACATAATTTACGTACTCGTATAGGCATGAAATGACTATTCTGTGGACAGAGAGAAAGCAGTAGACATAAAAGAATAAAAGAAAAAGAATAGAAGCATAAATAAAGACAATGTGTATGTGAGGGAGACTCTTTTCTGCACATGTTTATATTATTTTATTTTATGTAAAATTATTTTATTTTATTGAGTAATTAATTAATTTCCTTGTTTGGCGCATACTCAAAATTAATTAGGTATACTTATACATTAGTTTAAGAACTGAAGTTATTATAAGGTTAAATTATAATTTTTTGCTTTCAGTTTTTTCGGCGGTTTAATTTTTTGTTAAAAAGTTTTATTTTATATATTTTTTTGTGGTTATAGTCCGCCATTTACTTCATGCTTAATTTTTGATTACTTTTTTAAATTGTAATACTCAACTCAGCATTAACATCTGTGAGTGCCTACTTAAACAATAAAACACCCCTATTTTCCCACCCGAAGTTTTTTTTTTTTCAAATTTATATGGGACCAACTTCGACGTATTATACCCTATCTATTAAAAAAAGAATTATCAAAATAGGACTACTTTGTAAAAAGTTATGCGTGGTCATACACTACAATCGGTGAGTGAAAAATCAATCATCTCCTGTTTTCCTACCCTTAGGGTTTGAATTTTTATTTCCAAATTTAAATGGGACCACCTTGGGGTTACACCCTTTCAAATGAAAAAAAGAATTATCAAAATCGTACTACTCTGTAAAAAGTTATGCGTGATCATACATAAAAATTAAAAAAAGAAAAACCAAATATACGCGTCGAATTGAGACCCTGTTTCGTTTTTGTTTTTTCGTTTTCGTCGGTTGAAAATGAAAACGCAAGGTTGCGTGGTTAAAGGGCAAGAGAAATGCTTGCACAGAACGCAATTATAATACGTCCGCGAGAAAAGGTTAACCGAATTTGATCAAGCATATTTCTCCCTTTGCTTGTGCGTTGTACTTATTTATCCATAAAAAGAAATATTGTTTATTGCGAATTTTCTAAAGGGAATTCCTTTCTGACATCCTTACGCTTAAAAAGCTTTCTTATTTCGCAGAAACAATGTTCAATTTGCTGGATGTTTTCAGCAGGCGGAACTAAAATGTTAGATTCACGAAAAACAGGACGAAATGATGGATGTAACATTTCATTAAATGTGTGAGTTATGATATTAAAGGGATGCGCACCAGTATATGGGGAAACGTGTGGATATTTATTTAGCTTGTTCGAGCAATATTTCTTCATATGAAAAGTGATTGCTCTATCTATCGTATTATAAATAGGTAAAAAAGTAGAAAGTCTGACGGATTTGTGGTTGGTTATTGGTTCTTTTAAATTAATTTGTTTTCTGCATATTATTATCTCTTGAGAGTAAATTTAAAACGAAGGAAACATAATTTATTTATTTTACTGAAAAACTGTACCTACATATTATATTCTCATATCATATACCTACTGTTACCACTGTTCTTGTGTGAAAAACTAGCTACTTTAATAACCCAGCATATACTAGCTCAAAGTGTAATTTAAATATAAAAAAAAAATTCCTTCGGGAAAAAAATATGAGAGGACATAAAAGGTCATGTCAACAATGTTGACCTCATCTTGTACTGTCAACAAGTCATACCTTAAGGAATACTGTTTGTTTGAAGGAAGGAATGACGTACGAGGCGCCTGCGTAGCGTAGGCTTGAAATCAACCTTTTTAGTATTCACAATCACAACAATATGACTGTAAGTATTACATACAATTTAAACAAATTCTAATGTACTAAATGTATGTGCATAAAGAAATCAAATTTTCAGTAACGTGTGAGAATATTTTGGTAAGTACGAAATATGCTACACACCAACAATTTAAATGTGTATGCAAAAATTAAAGCATTTTCAAGCTCTCTCGAATTTGTCCGATGAATTCAACGACCATTACTTGGTTCAGTAAACTCCTTCTTCCCAAGGGAATGAGATGCATTTATTCCAATATCCAAATGCTTTGAAGAACATTCGAATTATTTTAACATATATATAAGAAAATATCAACAGGTGTCGCTTTAATTTTACCACTTAACTGAACTGGTTAGGAGACGGGTTATCAATTGACAGGTGGTCTTTAGATATTTGTTCCAGTCCAGCCCTTGAATAGCCTTGATGAGCTATTTACAGAAATCTCGAAGTCCTTTGTTGATACTATACCTACATTTTATTTAAAAGAAGAACTCCTACTTAACTGTGACTGCGAAAGTTTACAAACTATGTTTGGATGTTTGATACTCAATCACGCGTAAATCGTCGGACAGATTTCAATGAAACTTGAAACACAAATATCTCAGATTGAAACAACCGTTTCCGAAGTAGGTATAAATTTACTTCTGGATATAGAAATTTAAACTTAGTCTTTTTTTTAACTCCAGCGCCCAAAAGATTAGAAAGAAAGGGCTTGGTGCCCGCGACTTCGTCCGCGTTGAAAAATAGAAAAAAAATAAGCAATATAACACTTGACCACTTGTTGCTATAAAACTTTGGCCAGGCGTTAGTTTTTTTATTTTATTTTAGATGATCCCTCGGGAATAGTCCTGTTTTCTGGATGAAAGGTACCCTATGTCCTTTCTGGTGTCCCTGACAACGTGTATGCAAAATTTCATGGTGATCGGTTCAGTAGTTTTTGTGTGAAAGCGTAACAAACAAAGAAACTCACATTTATAATATTAGTAAGGATTATTAATATAACACTTTCGTCACTTTATTTTTCCTTTAATTTTAGTTAAAAACATTTGCCTAATAAATATATTTTTCTTTTAAAATGAAATATTAAATCGGCGAAGTGAATGTGAGTTACTCAAACAAACCCATTAAAATATATTTGTAACACACATGATTGTTTCAATGATATGACATCAATTAGCCGACATAGTCTCCGCAATGTGCCAGAGCCAGAGGCAACATTAATGAATTCAACACAATTACGACCCTCTCACACGTAACTCGTAATCACTGCATTGTTTTTGCACTTGTTTACATCTGCAATACTTGGATATCGTAATATTCGTGTGAAGTTCACCGTGTTACCGTGACGTAACAACAGCAGACACGTTTAACAATGATTTCATAGACAAAAGAGATGCTTATATATATATATATATATATATATATATATATGCGTTAAAATGTGAAACATATTATTATGATACGTCTTTGTAATTACATATTACAAAGATTCCTTTATTAAAGGAATGAATTTTAGTTTAGTGTTATAAAACTAAATATTAAGATGTAATAAAACAGGTTAAAACCAATGAAGGCCTACATATTATTATAATTTTATAGTGACGGGTTAGCAAGACTTTTTACTTAACTTTTTGGCTTTTTCGTGGGTCGCGACATAAAAATGGTAATTCAATTAAAAATATCAATGGCGAATATGTATTCAAAATAAACACAGTCCTTAAAGCCTTTAAACTGTCTTTTATTAGGTGTCGTAAACGCTCTGAAAGCGGTAGTTTAGATCAAAGATTAAATCGTATGGCTATGAAGATAAACCACTTTATTGTGTATTATTCGTTTAATGGCGCACTTGTTTAGCTGAATAGTTTTCATTTATGCGTGTGACATGACCTCCATCATGAACATGTTTTTTTTTTATTATTATTATTTTTAATAATGATAACTTACTAAGGATTGAGTCTCATTGAATTTGTTGGCCAGACTTTAAAAATCTTTAAAAGCGCCGAAAGTATTGATTGTATGTAATAAGAATAAGCAAACATGTGAACTATCATAAGTGATTACTATACAGATACACGTTAAAGGTAGCCAAATATTTTTAGTAGTGTTAAGAAATAAAAACATAGAACAGTGTTACAAAAGTGCATCGCTCGTTATAGTTAACCTAATTAAACACAAAAGAGTATAATGTTTTATACCGTATAGCGTTTATAAAATGAAAGTAACTCTTTTAAAATAAACTTCATCGAACAAACACGTCTGCACTCGACGACGGTTGAGGTAAAAATAGAGACGAATTAACCTGGTTTATGTGCGTGGGCGCAGGTGTTGGATGCATAGTTAAAAAAGAAGTTTTATAATATTATGTAAACAAATTATTCACTTGTGTTTTATAAACTATCTTGGTTTACAAAATTTTCAAATATATTCGAGTGTTTTAAAAGAGGAAAACAAGAACATTATTATTCCAAACACAAAGTTTTAGTAACAATAAAAAAGGGAAACATAAAAACAGCCTCCAAAGTCCTCAAAAAACTGTCAGAAAGATTCAATAACTCAGAACTCCGAGCATTAGCGTGTAATCAGCATGATCTGTATATTTAATTTATATTTTTTTGTATTTTTATGATTTAGTTCTTTATGTTTTTGTTCGACAATGTTTGATGTGGTTATGGAAGGTCCATGTTAACAATAAATCCTAATTGAATTAGAACATAGTAGAGAAAAACCAATGTTTTCCAATAATGTCGTTAAAAGAAAACTATTTTCATTTGTATGTAGAAATTTTAAAATCACTAGTATATATTATAATTATGATGATTCCTCTTTATATGTCAGATTTCTTATGTAGAATAAAACTGTTAAACTAGTATGAGTGACTGACATTGCTCCTAGATACAATTAAAATATTTTATTATTTATTAAAAATTATCCAATATTTAATCTGCTGTTAAATAGTGCATAGCCGATGAGTGGAGTTGATATGTAATGTAAGTGATGATATAATATAATGGTATAAGAATACCTACACCTACATACACCTACATACGAACAAATACTCAACATTGCTACATACAACAAAAGCTGAAAACCGGTAACTATGTATGTATATTGTAGAAACCAGTTATGATGGTAGGCCACAGTTCGACCCGGAGGTCGCAGTGACGACATTGACCTCTGTAGGTCGTCTAAAGTCCCCCTTTTTAACAATGTATTTTTATACCTACATTTATTATATATACATTTTTTTTGTAAAGTCGACAACACACTTGCAGCACTTTTGACAATACAACTACAGCTAGGATGTTTTCATAGAAAAATATTATTGGCTTTTAGTCAGTAGTTACAAGAATTAAACCCACGAAGTTAGTTAGTAAGTTATCATGGAATTATTTATAACTAGCTGGTGCTCGCGACTTCGTCCACGTAGAAAAGTATAAAATGCCATCTACCGTATTTCGGATAGATTGGCGCTATCTTCCGGGCCAAGCCGCTAGTGTTTACTTTTACTTTAGATTTCCCGTAGGAATGAAGCATTTTCCCGCGGTAAAAAGTATCCTATGTTCATCACGGATAATATCGGCTTCTGATGGTAAAAGAATTTTTCAAATCGGTCCCGTAGTTTCGGAGACTATTCTATACAAACAAACAATCAAATCTTTCCCCTTTATAATATTGGTAAGTATAGATAGTATGAAATTGGTAAGCTGCTCGAGTTGTCAAAAATCTAACTCAAGCTGCTTCAGGCTTTGTGGCTGCCCTTCAATGCCCACCTCCACAACAGAACTGGACATTTAAAGTGATAAATACCAGTTCTATATATTATAAGATATAAATCACATTCAAATAAAATGTCACGAACGTTTATAAGGTCGCGCCGCGCACGTATAATTGTTGAAAAATTATAAATATCGACTGTAATTTGCATCAATGCAAAGTTACGTGTGTTTTTTAAAACCAATTTTACATCATTTTACCTTCTTTTAACCGGAAAGGTCGGATCTCTGCGACCTTTGAGTCTCGAAAAAACAAGGACCTCATCATGAACTCGCAGATCATGAGCGGATAAGGAAAAGTTTTACTTCCTAGTAAGTCAACATCAACATATCACGTTGTTGCTGGACAATTTAATTTTAAACATGAAACATAAATCCAGTTTTACCTTCTTCGCAAAATCCTTTCTTAGCAAAAAAAAAATAAACCAAGATTAAAATTATAGCTTGCCACATTTAATTGTTTTGACTGTGTGTTGATGGGCGAGTGTAGGTTTCAATGAACTAATTACGTTAACATAACAAGGGTTATAAGAAAAAAAAAAAGATTTATGCAGACGATGTAAAACAAAATAAAAAAATAAAAAAAATAAAAAAAACAAAAACGAAGTGTAAATGAATATTACGTTCCAACTACCTTAGCCGCAGTCGCAATTGACATTACTAGTCAAATGGATGCAATTGACCAAAAACCTATTTCATAATTACAATAAGAAATGTTTTATAAAGACTACCTTGGATTGCTCAAAGCTGTTTAGCTTACATTAACCATTGGGCCACGAAACCAACGCTCGAAGCTCGACGCTGACGCTTACAGCGCTAAGCAAATTCGCTTTGAGCTTTGGTTTCGTTTCGTGGCCTCAAAATAATTATTATTGACTGAAGTTTCGCCTGAAATCTTTTGAAAATATAATGTCTTCAATTGAATTCTAAATATGTAATACTATATAAGTTCGAAAGTGAGTTTTATTGTTTGTTTGTTACGCTTTCACGCCTTAACTACTCAACACATCGTGATTTTTTTCATACACATTATCAGCGATACAGAAAAGCACACAATAAGTACTGTAACCGGAGATCACTTGAAAATATAAAAAAATCAACACCTGACACAAATAGTTATACAAAAGATTTAATAAATAATGCTCAATATATTTATTTTAAAAGCGGGCATAAAGGAGATCTATAAAATCTATAAAACTCTCTTCGAAATTCAGAAATTTCTCAATTTGGGATCCGGAAAGTATATGAAAAATGATCACTCAGATACTGTGAAAAATCAAATCCAAATTCGAAATTCAAATCGAACTCTACCATTGGTCCGGTGAAAGTGAGAGCACCATCTGTCTGTGACGTAACGTGACAAATCGGCCATTGTCCCTAGTTTCGACAGTGGTCGACAAATAGTAAGAGTTTATTACGGGCGTAGTGTGTTTGAATTTTGCAATGCTTCACGTTTCATGTGCCGACACCTGCTTGTCAAACATAACATTATTGTACAACGCCAGTGAGCGGCTTTTATTTAGGACTAAAGCGATAAAGTGCTGAAAGCTAAGCTTTAAATTATTACATTTAAATATTTTTAATAAAAGATTTATAATAGTCATGGTCTATGCCTATTATGGCCATTCGTTTTAGGGTTAGGGCGGCTCCATCTCCATTATCCACCTTCACGACCTCTACACCAAGGTTATGAAAAGACTTATCACCAAAATAAATTAATAAGTAATATTTATTAATACTATTAATAATACTTATTAACAGACAAAAATTCATGACAGAAATCAATAGAATTTCGTTCGCAATCAATAGAATTGCATTCATATCAGCGGAGGCATAATTGACTTATATTACAAAGTGAGGACGAGGCGGCAATTATTTTACAACATTTAACCGTTTCAGTTAAATTTCGAGACTTAGGTTTGAAGTGAGTCGCGCGATGGCGAAATAGGTCCGTTGTAAAATGCTATATTTATATTCTTGTCAGGTCGTCGCCGCTCGTTTTTAAATGCCTTCCGTCTGGGAAAGACTGCGCGAACTGTCTGTGAATTTACATACTGTGCATAGTAAATTTTCTTATTATATTAACGCCGCTCACTGGGACTTCGTTAGCGCAGAACCGCGACAGTAAAACATTTAGTATAGAAAAAGTTTGCTACATATTCTCCACACGCGAAATTCGAAACTGAAAAAGGTATTTTTATTTTAATTACTGGAGTGTTACGCCTTTGGACTAATTGTATTTTAATCCCACTAAATTTATTTTTCAGATAAGATATATATGAATAGATACATATATAAATAACAATAAAATAGACGCCAATTTAAAGGCAAAAATGAGAACCCCGTTTTCTATACGAGCCGAATGTATTACCAAAAAATCGACTTTTCATACTTGATTACTCCTGCGTAAAAGTGGCCTCATTAACAACGGTCAAATGCAGAAAATACATGAATTTCGTTTTTATATCAGATTCAAACCATAATATTTTACAAAACATAACACGCATCCATGACATTAATACCCTTAAATGGAGGTACCTTTAGTACATTTTTTTACAAACTTAGCCATTTGCTGATTGGGCTCATACAATCTTTTCAAGGTTCTAATTGATAGCCAATTTCCAAACTTGTACAACAGTCATGGCCCAGACTTGTATAGGAAATGGGATTTCCTTTGAAATAAATGTTGGTAAGATTTGAATCCTATGTGAATAAAAACTAGTCAGTTTCAAAAGTATATAACACAATTAAATTACTCGTATTTTTGTTAAATGGTCACGCTCTCACTTGATTTCAAACGTCCAACACAACACAATGCGTGATACCATCTTTCACAGTTAGTGACGTTTGAGATTGATAAGCTTGATAACAATTTTTTCTACATCACCTAAGTATTGGTTGCGACTTGCGTTTAAAGTCGCAAATAAAGTGTCATTATTTATATCATTTGTATGGAAAGCCGAAGTAGTGTGCATCGTTACACTCATTGCATATCGTAATATCCCCAATGCCGCCTCTAATTTGTCTGGACACACCAATTATACAAAAACAACATATCTACTGCAGCAAGGTATCTTTGCCTTTGCCTTAGGTAGTTTACCTAAAAGGACAAGGAGTAAGTAAGAGACAAGGTAGTTTTTTTTTTTCAGCAAAAAGTCTTCCGACCTTTGTGTCTTGATTAGTAGGTTAATAAGACTTTTTATAAAACTTCTCAAACTCAGATAAACTTGTGAGTTTTCCTTCACTGTTAGAGGCAAGTGATAAAAGAGTCGGGAATTCGATTCAAAATTTCGTCTACATCGGCGTCAGTCAATAGCCTGGTGTTTGTTCCACTAAGCAATCCACTGTTTAAAGATAGAGGAATATTAAGGAAATGTCGAAACACCTTCGCACGTATCTCTCAATCACATCTTGCGCATATCAATTGCACTCACTCAACGTTCCCAATACCTAGTTTTGAGCGTTTGTCCGTCTGTTTCGTGTTGCGATAGTGTGTCATTGTCGGTCGACGAACTCCACTCACTCTTGAATGTTGATATAACACATATTTATCAATCTCAAACACTCTCACGTTACCGTATTTTGCTAATTTTATTGGCCACACTTTAGAAGTAAAAAAATTCAATTTGCTTCCAACTCTTTATTTCAATTATACTAGTTTACAATATTCAGAACAGAAAACAGAATCACAACATGTAAAAACTGTACGGGTTGTGATTATGTCTTGGTGTCGTGGTTTCGAAATTATCGAAGGTAATCGAAGTTATGGGGTAGGCCCTATGTCTAGCAGTGGACGTTCTTCTGAGATTATGGTGATAGTATAGTAATGTAAAAGATACAAGAGACTTATTCACTATCTTAATGTAGACCCTTGGTGTTACTTGTACTTAATACGCAAATGCAGTCACCTCTACCATCAAGTAGAACATTAACAAAAAAAGCTGAAGTGTTGTCAAATATCATTACATTTTCACTGTGTATCACACATTTTCATCACATCGGAACTTATATTACCGATATAAAAGTTATCTCGTGTGTTAATCCAGGACAATATTCGAATCTCTTGGATAAGACTTTGGATGCCAATTCGCAAAAAGAGATAGATCACTGTGAAGCAAGTTCATTTCAAGCATCACGTATGTACAAAGAATACGCCAACTTTTAAATGTTCCAACTTCAACTAAACAATGTCGATACAAAGATAAGAACTTCTTTATCATCACAATAGTTGGATCTATTTTTCTTCCGAAATCAATTTCAAAATGTACTTTACGTACCAGATATTGAAATCGTATTTCACTCACCCACATAGAGATCAGGTAGGCGGGGGAAATAAAGCCTTAACCGACGATGATATTATGATATAATAAAAGAACAACAGAGGTGACAAGACTTAAAAAGGTCAGGGGTTAATCGCTAAAGCCTACTTATTTTAATCCCTTGGCGGAGGAATATTAATCGACATTTTTGGCTTAACTAATAAAAAGCGTTTTTACAAATAAAATTAATATCTCTTTTTTGACTTTCGCGTCATGGATCTGGAATTTTTTTTTTACTTACCTTACAAAGGTGATCAGCCCCTGATCTAAGTGACAACATAATATTATATGACAATGCTTAAAAGCTTATGTAGTGCAGTAAAGTAATTAAAATAATATTTTTGATCATATCTCAAGAAAACATCATATTACGTCTTGCTTACGTAAATTGCGTCGACTAGAGAAAATTCTGCTATCGTCAATGACAATGTGATGAAGATAAGATAATTATTTATTTGATTAAATAGCATATATACTACGTGAAATAATTTCAAGATATTTTATACAAATATTTTTATTAACTTTAAATACGGTACGCTTCTAAAGTATATTACGTAAACAGAATGCTTTTGCCCGTAATGTGACCTTTTCAAGAAGACGGTCACCTTCTTCTGGCCAAATAGTTTTATGTTCCGTTTCTGCAGAAAATATTGTCCTGATATTCCAAAAGAAAAAAATCTACACGTTTTGAGATTAGGCACAAGGAATAGAATTAAAAATAATTAGCGACCCCAGCCCCCAGCTTCGTATGGATACATTTTTTTCTGCAGCATATAATTACAACAAACCTTCCTCGTTTATAGCTCTTTTCATTACTGAAAACTTTATCGAGTTTAAATTTTTCACGCGGTCAAGTTAACGCAAATCCAAACTAATTAACAGAGCTATTCAGTGTTTTCGACATTGAAGTAGGTAATAAACTAACATTGTTCATTATAGCCAGTTTGTCTCACGTTGAATTATAATCAATTTTGCGATGCCGGGAGTCGCTTGCAAATCGTCGTTACACAATTCAGTTTAAGTTAATTTCGCCTACAAAACCCCGAGAGTTTTGTAGGGGTGTCGCTTTTGACATATTGATATAGAAATTAATATTTAATTTTTGAAAATTTTTGTTTTGTTTTCTTTTTATTTATGATAAAAAGAAGCCTATGTTCGTCACGGATAATGTCGGCTTCTAATGGTAAAAGAATTTTTCAAATCGGTCCAGCAGCTTCGGAGCCTATTCTATACAAACAAACATACAAACAAACAAACTTTCCTCTTTATAATATTAGTATAGATAAGCTACTTTTTTAGCTATTTAACTAAATAGTTGACGGCCACAATTTTCGACTAAATTAATTGTAATGTTTTGAATCATTTTTTTCTTTATCGGCAACCTGACCCGTCTTTGCACGGATGTTACAAATATAATAATTTTCTATAACAATTAAATTTTCTCTGCAATCATATAAAAATAAGGTTATCGGGACTATCTGATGACGTAATTGATTTATTCTAGTATATTGATCCGGTCTGGCTTTAAAGGTGGATTTCACTAAAGATAATGAACTTCACTAAGACAGCCAAGATAAAAACTTTCAGCGGCTTAAAATAATTTTATCCGAATTTTCCTTACCCCTTTTTAATAACTACATATAATTATAATTTTTTTAATACATATGAATATTAAATTAACAAAAAATAAAACCGCCGAAAAAACTAAAAAGCATAAAATAATCTGTTTTTTTCGGCGGTTTTATTTTATGTTAAAAAGTTTTATTTTATATTTTTTTGTGGCTATAATCTAATATTTACTACATGCTTAATTTTTAATTTTCCCACCCTTAGGGTAGGATTTTTTTTCCAAATTCATACGAGACCAACTTCGAGGTACACCCTATCCATTAAAAAAAGAATTATCAAAATCGGACCACCCTGTCAAAAGTTATGCGTGATCATAAATAGGGATTTAAAAAAACCTTAAAAATATTTTCTCACTTCACCATTTTGGAGCTCATTATGGAAATGATGAAAATAAATTATCTTAAAGCCATTGAATTACGTATAATAATTCTATTAAAAACAATAGAAATGCTTTTAAATATACACACGTAAACCAACGAGGAAATAATAGTAAAGAAAGGGCGCATTGCCAACCCTAGGTATTGTTGAGAGGCAAGCTCATAACTCAATTAACAAAGAAAACTTTCATATGTTTGTTGAGACGTGACACGTGACATTGAATCTTATTGAGACAAACAAAACATTCTGTCTCGGCCTAACCTTTCAATAAATCAGTACTGCTCGTGTAGGGCATAAATGTTGCTGGTAAATAGGTTAGGTTAAATAGGTAAAGTCTAAAACGGCAATCACACCATACAATTTGAACGTTTCCTATTTAGGAATCTAAGAAGAGAGCTCGTGATCACACTACGCTAAATTGATTGCTAAGTCGAAGACATAGAGTTGAAAATGGATAAACTCTCAATTGAATCCAATCTGTTCTAACTGCGATCACACCTTTCGATTTCCTAAATTGGATACGTTCAAATTATAAGGTGTGATAGCCCTTTAAGCGGCGAAAAGTATGTAATTTTCACTACTAGCGTACAAAAAATTACGTCATCTTGACGGTAACATTAAAAATAATATTTCAGTGCACATTAAAATGTGAAAAAGGAGAAATGTCTTAAGTATATATATATTTTATTAATTAAAAAAAACTTTCACTTTATTTTATACCAGATAATAAATCATATTTAATAGTAAAATAAAATATTCTTTTCTTATATTATATTATATTATATCAGTTTCACCAACACAAGTTACGTACTCGTAATGAATCATTTCTAGTTCATAAAACACCAACATTTTCTATACCTATTAAAACTCACTGCGTTTTCATATTTTTATGCAATTGAAAATAATGTTTGTGCGAAACAACGACTAAAGTACATACTAACCCCTACTAAACCATAATGTGGTAGTTAGGTGAAGCATTAAATTAGTTCCTATAGATGTAAAAGTAGCTAAGTTCAAAATGGAAAAATTCGAAATTCTGAAGCTATTTCTAAATAAAGATTTTTTTTGCACTTTTAAATAAAATTAGAATAATTTTTAATGGCAGCTGAAATACCTTGTTGAACAATTTTCAGAAAATTGCATTTATTTTTACGAATTTTACAAACGATGTCGAATAAACTGTAAAATTACCGAAAACATCATAGGTATTGCATTTAGTAGATACTTACAAGGCTAGAATGCGGACTTTCTCATGTTTGAAATAGATTCAAAAGTTATATAATATATCCAACCCAACTGTGCATTTTCTCGAGAAGTTTCTAGCGTAAGTTTTGACAAAGAAGCCCTCAATCATGCCCACAGAGGAGTTTACGTGTAGCCGTGACACGGCAAAGGAACATTTATCAAATCCAACGTGGACGTAGAATATCTCGCGACCCCAACAATAGTTCGTTAGTTTGAAATTCCACAACACAACACAATACATATATTATATATAATATATGAGTCCCGAGACTTTCCTATGATACCGAGTATTTTAAAGGCGCAGCTCGATGACAATTCAGTGTAATTTTAATGTGTATACAAGTAGGCAAGTACAAGTATACAAGTACACTACGACCTACGTCGATAGTGCGTGCACTGCACTTAGTAAATTTAGTGCATTCAAGTACGAATTCAAGGTATGTTATGGATTGAGTCGCTACAGATTGAGTATCATACAGTAGCCGTAGATTGGAATTCCAATGGAGCCCGCGCTAAATCCCATTAAATAAAAAATACAATACGGCTTAAACCGATTTCAATGCGGTTTTAAATTATGTATTGTAGCAATCTTCCCGTAACATTTAGTGTTTGATTCATTCCAATTGGTTTACAAACAAAAAAGTTATACTGAATACCGAAATACGAAATGTACAAAGTTGTGGGCACAACTACTCTATCTCTACCCATATAATAGTATCTGTACTAATATTATAAAGAGAAAAAAATATATATTTTCTTTGTAATGGATAAAATCAAAACAACTAGACCCATTTTAAATTTTTTTCACTTATAGAAAGTTACAATATCAGCGAGTAACATAGGCTATATCCGTACTAATCCGTACTAATAATTATTATAAATGCGAACGTTTGTATCGATGTATGGATGTTTCGTTACTCTTTCACGCAAAAACTACTGAATGGATTTCAATGAAACTTTACAATAATAATAATACATATTTTATAGCTTATTTATACATCAGAATAAGAAACAGGCTATATAAATTAGGCGGGCGAAGTCGCGCGCGCAGCAACCAGCTAGGTATTTTATAAAGTTACACGAACGAAGTCGCTCGCAACAGCTAATAAACACAATAAATCGATATACATATATATATACCAAGTACAAAAATAACCATTTTGAAAACCCTTTAGGAAACTCATTGTTCTAATCGTTGGCACTGAAACATCACACATCGTTGACCACTTATTTTCAAGCTCGGTATAGTTACCTACACTTTTTTATTTCGTCGTGCGTCACAATCTGACGTGGGAATCCATAAAAAGTTCACTGACGAGTAAATAATAGCTACACTAGTGTGCGATATTGGTGACAATAATAAATGAACTTTTGCACATCCATCCAAAAATACCATAACTTTTTTTTTATCGTACATAGTTGGTTATACATATTATGTTGTGGGTAATTTATTTCAAAAATACAAGGCATAAATTAGATTTTAAAGTCATTTTTTATGTAAAAATTGTCCAGTAGACTATCACAAGTGCGACAAGTATTATAGAGTCGATGAGAAGATTAAGGATAAAGGGGATTAGGGAGGAACAGAGGGAAATGTCGCACTGAATCACTCACCGAATCACAATAGCATTTGTGCTGTTAATTCACGGTGATTTTCTGTAAAGACATGGCCCTTTTTTGCGCGGGAAAATCTGCGAATCTGTTATTTATTAATTTTTATTTTCGCTCTCATTGCCTTTCAAAATACGAGTTAACAGTCTGTAATAGAAATAATTCAATGTCGAGTTTAAGAAATTTATTTTAAGGAACCATACATTAGAATAAGAGAATTGTGATTAAGAATTTTAAGAAAAAAAAAAATATAGCATTTTCATTCTCTTTGAAAATGTTCAGTTTATTTTTTTGTCGTGTCAGTAAGTTAAAATATATGAAGAATACTTTAGTTGGAAAAGTGTTTGTGCGATAATACAACAGAAATTATGCAATAATTTACCCAACAGATACCTATAATATTCAGTTTTGGTATCGAATTTATTGCTACATGAATTTATATTTCATAATAATTGAAATTTAAATATTTGAAAAACGACCAAAAATTGTACAATCAGTCTTAGTTTTTAAGTATTTTTTTTTTTTTTACTTTCAAACATTTCTTTTTGCGAGTGAATGTGACAACATTATTATGCGCTTGCAGGAACTAGTGAAAGTTAAAAGCTAAATGAAGTCAAAATGAATAATTGCGTGAAGGGCACTTTCTTTTAAAAAATAAACAACCTTAAAAAAATAACCGACACTCACGAGAGTAAAATTTAAAAAGTAAAGGACTATAAAAATATATTGTTCTGTGGAAAAGCATTTTTTAAGCGACTAACTAAACCAAAAACTTTGAATAGTGTAAAAAATGTTTGTCGTAACGTAATTGCTAGTAATCAATATTAAAAAACGAATTAATATCAATTCCGAACATAGGAAACGACAAATTTATAATGAAAATGACATTTCAAAATTGCCTTTGAACAAAATTCCAACATTGAAAAATTAAAATATAATAATGAATTATTAAAAAAGTTAATTAAGTTAAGCAATCAACGCCCTGTGCCGCGTAGCGTGGAAATTTAGTAAAAACAAAAGGTCATCTCTTTGTCACCTCGGTGGCGGACGATACCTACGCAAAGTGACACAAGAAGCTTGAAATTGAAATATAATTTGATCATCATAATAATTTATGTTGAAATTTATTTATTTATTTTTAATATGTTTATTATTTATTTATTTTATTGTATGATTATGTTGAGAGAATCTCGAAAGGCTATTAACTATAAAAATCACTGATTATTTAAGCGACAAAGAAGCCTGGATTTAAGCGATTCGGAGCTCGTACTATGTTTACAATTATAGTAAAAACTATAATTGTATTACTTTAATTTTGTTAAAATTAAGTGAAATGTGCTTTTAAAATTAGAAACTCAGATATAAAATAGCACTATTGAAATATAAATTTTAATAGTGCTATTTTATATCTGAGTTTCTTCTCAGGATCGTCATCTTGGCATTTTTCCGAAACCCTGGTAAATTTAAATTTATAATGACGATCATAAGAGTTTCTTGTAGAAACCTAATTGATAAATATTATTTGAATAAACGGATTATTGACAATATTGTGCGGTCTTAAAATTGAAGTTTTTGAAAAAAAAAAATATATACTGTTACACATTTTGCAAGACTTAGAACTAAGTACTTGTATAAAAATAGTGCTAAACAAATTTAGTAATTTTTATTAATTGTGAAGTAAATGTTTTTAAAAGAAACTTCTTTGGCGTTAATATAAGTGTAGAATGTAGATATAGTTATATTATATTAGAAAATAATATTATTAGCAGCTTTTAAATTCCATCAGAGTAAATATTTAACAAAATTCAACCTCCTGAGTAAGTAGTGTCACTAAGTTTGACACATAAGTAGTAATCTTATGACAGATTTATCACAGGTGTAAAATATGGAGTAAGTACACATATTTATTTACATTTCTTACGCAATTTTATCTCTTTTATTTATAATGTGTAAAATATTTTGTCTAATCTCTGATAAACACTTATCTCGAAACATCCGTGAGAAAATTTCGTATGTTCTTTATCAAATTTGTTTTTCTACGAATAGGTACAATAAACTGCTAATTTTAGTAACTTTTATATTCGTATATCAATACTAATAATAAATCAGTAAGTGTAGATATTTTATGCATCTATGTATGTTCCTCCATAACTCTTAAACGAATTAACTGATTTTCATGAAACTTGGTAGATAAACATTTAGACGTACAGGACACAGGACTACTTTTTCTTTTTCAACGCGGACAAAGTCGCGGGCGCCAGCTAGTATTTTATAAAGTCACGCGGAGGAAGGCGCGTGGAGGCAGTCAAAGCCTGACTGAATTCTGAATTGTTTTGAGATTCGAATGAAAAAAAATTAAAAATATTTTTTTTTTCTAAAACATCAAGCTTATATCTTAGTTAAAACCAAGATAACGCAATTTTGTCTAAGACAGTCGATCCTTTGAAATATAAAGTACCTAGTGCTATAAATTATTGAGAAACTAGGTATAGTTAACTGTAATTTTTTACATGCATCACGAAACGAATCCCTTATCAAAGTTATTTCTTTGTGGTAATTTTATAACGCTTAAAAATGTGCAAATCACGTGTAGTAAGGTCACGTTTCAGACGATAACTTTTCACAGTCAATTAGCAGTGGAAACTTGTGGATGTTTATCCAATTTTAGTTATCGGTACGATTTACGTTTAATAACGGGCTGCAATTTAAAGTTTCCGATAACGTGCTAATAATAATTCCAGCAAAATTTGTTCAGTGTAGCGTGACGTTACTACTTATTTTAAAACGTGAAACTGTCCCCCGCATTATTGTTGGGTTTTCATACATCTTTCCTTAGCATCAGGGAACGTGGTCAAAGTGCAACCTTGCTCTATAAGGAGAATGAAATCATAAAATACCTAAATCTAAAGTACCTGATGACGATCCAATAATTGATTTGATTGGACCTTAGTTTTTGAAAAAATCTTAGAATTTTGATGCGGTTTTAAAATTCATTATATAAAAATTTCACTGGGAAAATATAAACTAAAAAAAAATTCAGTTTATCGTTTTAAGCAATAGATAAATCTATCTATCTATTTTTGTAAAAACTTACATTTAATTATTAAAATTAGTACTTTTTAGAGTGTGTTGACTTAAAATATTATTAAATACATTTAAACTTGCATTTACAAAATGACATACTCAAACTGCCAAGGTCTCTAGGTGCGTTTAAGGACTTTACGACCTACTCAAAAGTTTATAGACAATCTCGTGGAATGAGTCACAAATTAAACAATATAGATATTGAAGTGATAAAATCAGTCAGTGCAAGACAATGATTTCAACGACAGACAAATAGATTCGCCTGAACCACCAGAAATAGACGATGAATAGATCCAGGAAGAACGTAGGAAAACTTTCAATAACAGAAAACGTCGTCAAGCAGAAAGAATAATTACAAACAATTACAATAATGCAAACCTATTATAATAAAGAGTCAAAGCGCGTGACGATTGTCGAGGAAAAAACACTAGAAGATCTTCAGGTTTTTGCAACACTAGGCACTGTATTAACCTTGGTAAAATCCAAGTGTTTTATTATCACGGTGTGTATTTGTTTTTGCACTGTACACAAACACTGGAGAGACACGAACTGTGTGACGCGATCGGTAATACTGTTTTTAAAATTCGCGGTCAACAAAACGGACCGAACGCGTGCGGCCCGAATTGACCGCCGTTAGCGACTGATAGAGCGCATGCGCCAGTCTGCTGGCTGCGCCAGTTGCGCCACTCAGCGCTGAGACGCTTCACAAGTCACGAGAGAAAGCATACACTCTTGCGCATCCCAGTATAGAAAGAAAATTGAAACTTCAGGCGCCTTTAAGCGCCAATTCGCTGAACTGTCAAGAAAATGCTTTCTACGAATCGGTCAATTTCCTCGCGAGCAAAACAAGTTGTAAAGACAGAGAAAAGCTTAAAGATTTAGTTTTTTTTTTATAGTGGACAAGGCTACTTCCTTTCCCGTTTACCAACTGCTGTTCCTGGTTTTAACCAAACACCATACAATCTTTGAAGCCTCACAAAATACACGACCACCGGCCCATCTGTTGTGTACATTCGTGGCCGTTCGCTGTGCGTCATTCATTTCATACCTATATGAAACCTAAAAACACCTGTTGCTTGGTAGGTAACTAACAATAGTAATGAATCAAGGTGGCTCTTTGAACCAATGTCATTGTCTTTATTATCAAACAATGTGTTACAAATTATCAAAATATCACCTTTATATATACGTAGGAATATAAAAATATATAATTTATACGGGTCGTACCCATCACCTACACATCTATACATATTTTTGTAATTACATAATTACAAAACAATGATAAACCATTAAAAAGATATTACCGTTTGAAGCGTTCATTTCTTTGTCTAAGAATGTTATCAAATATGAAAATTATTTTCATACTAACAAAGAATACTGTCAGTAACAAGATAAAGAATCGTCACAAATTATGATTATATAAAATTTGTATTGATTACAGATATTTATTGCTTTCGTTACTTCGAGATATTCAATGGAAAGAAATTATAAATATATAAAAAAGAGAAATATTATTTTTTTAAAGGTAAAAAGCACTTTTGTGTCACATACGAACTTAGCCTACGATATAATATGATACGATATAACTTTCCTACACATAACGGCCCACACTACCCAACTAGCTAAACTAACTGGGATCATTAATTTTGTTCACCAATTCGTCGCCCTAAAGGTTTACAGGTGCTCTGAATTTTAAACCCTTAAGCCCTATCATTTAAAACCCTCAAGCGGCTCGTGACTGAGCCCGGCTATAAAATAACATATTGAAACGTGTGTTTTAAAGTTAACCACTTTGACCAAATTACAAAACAAAGTGTTGCAATTTATATCAAATTTAGATTAAAGGTGTAACTGTTAACTAATTTGGCACAAGAACACCTTGAAACAAACGCAGCTTTCCAAATTAATCAAATTGGATCTAAAGAAAATCACCAATCACCTGACGAGACGCTTCGATCTTGTATATCTAGTGAATGTGCATGCGCGGGCGCAAGGTCGTCGGGAACCGGTCCACGATGGCGATCAAGTTATTAGTTCTTGATAGTAGAGAAATATAGTGACCAATATATTACGCATGATGTTATAATGACAAAACAAGTATTACAATAATAAATACAATGGTTGATAAATTAATTAATATTTGAAATATAGTCAGACAGCTTTTTCTGTTACGTAAACTGCATGCCAGGTGGTTCGTCACTATCACCGTTAGTCTTTGGATTTTTGTCTTGTACCAGCCAAGTACCAGCGATATTTAACTCCTAATTAAGTTAATGACATTCTAATATTAGGGCCTCTCTCACCGTCTCTGAGTAAAGTGTCAAGTAGGCTGACCACCATTTAAAGACACCGGTAGGAAATCGTACGAATTTCAGCATCTTCGAGTAGCATTACTCAAGGATAATTTCAATGAAATTGAAACAAGATTACTCGTAACATTCACACGCCAATTAGCGTTAAGTACTTTTAAAAATAATTTTATGTTTTATTAAATTATATACACTTTTTAATGTTTGGGACTTTACCGTGCAAACACAGGTATATCAGCTCCATTATCCCCGTTACAGTGACTTTAAAGACGGTTAGCCTACTTGGTGGTCAAAGAGGCCCTAAGCGCCTGTTTCACAAACGTCAAGTAGGCCGAACTGTCATTTAAAGTTACCAGTAACCAGGGAAAATGGAGCTGATATACCTTTGTTTGTACGGTAAACGTCCCAAACATTGAATAGAAAATAATAATAAAAAATCGGCTATCGATGGATGCACTAAACCGAGTGCATAATTCAATAAAACACTTTACTTGACGTTTGTGAAAGAGGCGCTTAGTCTTCTTAATATAAATAATTAAATAAACATTAAAAAAAAAAACTTTTCCAACTAATGTCACAAAATCCACTGTAACAAAATGTTTTTCTTATCTACGTACACACTGCTAGAGAGCCCCGCCAGTAAACATTTCGCGGAGGTAACTAATAACTACTAACAGAACATGTTGATAGTCAATGAACGTGCCTAGACGCAACGGTGTGCGGTTGAGCGAATGGTACAGTTACCCCATTGCTGACCACCGGCTCCGGTTACTTTATCAGCTACCTGTGACAGTTTCTAGTCACCAGCAGTGCATGCACGTATTACGGCCAGATCAGAGCTAGGAACAATTTCAACTAAATCACGCATTGTGTTTAACATTTGTCTTGACGAAAGGTGGAAACATTACGCTTTTCTAGTTCCTAGCATATAGTTTGTTTACAAGGAATAAAGATGGATCGTTCGACATTTATTTCAATTCAGAGATGTCCAATGTAGTGGCAAGCCAAATTGATAGTAACAAACAGGAAACTAATGCGGGTGGTGGCGTAACGAAAACGATAATTTTATTTACTGCTGAGTGAAAGTGTTACGTTTGTCTGACTAAATTAATCTTTGTCTGTTTATATACAGATCTTATATTTCAGTATTGCATTTGCTTACAGAGTAGGTAACAGATTAATGACAATTTATGTTTAACCGGAAGCTGTATTGACTCAATATGGAAAGAAAGCAAATGATTTGTATAAAATTGGGTGTGTGCCGTCGATATTTCCGGGGTCTATGAGAAATAGTCTAATCAGTGACGTGGTGGACCTAAGAAAATTTATCATTAAAATTATCACAGGATCATTAGGAAAAATTCTGAGTCCAGCAATGGAAATGAACTTGTCGTTTCTAATATCTACTGGGGTATCAAATGCCGTTTTAAAATCACAAAGAACTGGTTACACTTAAACAGCTAGTTGGAAAACAAACAACGGCTGTAAACCAAAGGAACAAATAGGTAATAGTGTTAGACCATTCAATATACCCTTTTCGATACAACAACGCGTCTCTTTCGCTCTTGATCTAAAACGTATATTATTCCGTCTCTGTTTATAAGATTGTGGTGGTGAGCGACAACTTAAGTAATAGCCATTACGTGTAGATCGATGTGTATTAGAATCGAGAGCAGATCATGCGGTACATATTAAGTAGTCGGTTTGTACAACTGTACGTGCAACCAATTGCTTAGTGGATCTGTTAGCCACTGATGTTATATTTATTATTCCAGAATACAAGCAAGAATACAATTATAACAAAAACAACACAGAGCGGACAGCGGCTATACATATTTCAGTATATGTATAGATACATGATCTACGATCTATATGCCATATATGATCAACGATCTATGAGCCGGAGCCATTTGTACGACGAGCCTTTAAGAGAATTAAGCTAGCCAACGTCATTGACTTGAAAGGCTATCAGAATCTATCAGATTCACTGAACCAAGGGGACGCAAGTCAAATCTGTCGGTCAAGGGAAATGGTTGTAGCTCTAAAGCTCTTCGATCAATGCATCCGTGTTCAATTAAGTCAAAGACGGAGATAAACTAAATGACTTTGCTAAATGCTAAATGTCTCAGTCTGAGAATTGCGTTCCCACCTGCTTAGTTAATATTAATTAGTATTATTACTTAACTCTAATCATTATTGCTGGATCATCTTTAGATTTATTTGGCTTTAAAAAAAGGCAGTATTTTGACTTTTTGTTTAACCTAATATTGGCATTAAGATTTAAAGCATACAAAATGTATATTTATTCCTATATTATTGTTGAATTAAGTGATATTGTGTGAATTTGTTTTAATAAAAAAGAATTATTGTTTAACTTTTGACTTTCTATTCTATTTGTGAAAAATAAACGACATGATTTGATTTTAGTATTTTCATACAAACTCTTTTATTATTGCAATTTTTAATACGTAAGTCGACGCAACAACGGTTGACTAGTTTTACACATTGTCACAGTAACGCAACGAGGTAACTGATACGGCAGCAGAATATATAATTACATACACCAGTCAACTGTAGTTCTTATTAAAAGTGTAGCAAGGTACAAAAACTGTTAGCCCTTGTCGTGCCGCCTACCTGATTACTTAGTTAGAGTATGCAGCTTGCAAACAGGTTCCCAATATGTTACATAACCTAGATTTCAGACGGAGACGTGACATAGTTAGTCAAGCTTGTGCGGTTCCAAGTCGGCTTAAAATTCTTTAGCTCGAATACAAGATATTGTGATTAGCTAATAAAATAATAATTCTAGTTATCACCAGTAAATGAAATCCACACCAAGAGTAATTGAAGAATTCTTTTTGGACTATATTTCTGATAGTATCTGGACTTTTCGTCAACTGAGTTGACCCCATATTCTTTTATAATAAAATTATTTAAAAAAAAAACAGTAGGTTCGTTCATATAAAAAAAAATAATCTCATATTCTTTCAATTGTCTGGTAGTTAAGTATTTTCACTATTATAAAATTTAAATTGCATATCACCATTAGGTAACAAAGAGTCATTTGACGTTAGCTAAAAATAAAGACATTTACTGTGCCATGTTTTTTATCTATAAATTGCAATTATGAAAATTATTTCAAACAGAGACAGAGAGCATTTCCGCAACTGGTTATGTAAAATTAGAAAACATTAACAGTGATAGCCTAGTCGCCGATTCCGGTCGGGCTTCAACCTTTTGATTTCAGAATAATGATCCATGTGCTCTAACTGTGTGGGAAAACATCGACAGGAAAGTTGTGTATGTTGAGGAAATTTTGCAATATTCTAATACATGTTTTCTGTAATTTAAACTATATTCTTCTATAGTATTTAATTAAGAAGCTGTATTAAAGAAATAATTTTTTTGAAGCTTACTTACAACTAATACTTCCATACCTGAATTCACAGCGACACTCGGGATTAGTACACTTGTAAGTCGATCGCAAATACTTCGAAGCCATCTCTGGGTCGACGGAAGAGACTCCAAAAAGAGTGCGAGTTGGCGCAAGTTGCTAACGCGTGTAAAATCTTCTTGTCTTAGTAGATTTAACACACATACTTGTTATTAATTATTATCTTTAACGTTTGGAAAAAAGAATCCCGAAATATTATTTAATATTGAAAAGAAAATCACAATAAACTCCGTGATGTTAGTAAACCAAATTGATTGCAACAATAAGTGGGCGTATTTAAATGACGAGTAGATTGCGGTTTATTCCCGACCGCTCTTATTTTGCTTGATAGTAAGGAACTTAGACGGTACAAAAATATTAACTTAATTATACCGCACGAATTTATAGCATTTTTTATTTTAAAAAAATTATCAATCAATACTAATAATAAATCTGTAAGGGTTTAAGAGGATATAAATTAGGTGTTATCCGTACATAAAAAAATTCATAAGCAATGCGCTATTAGCGTATGATTCCCCTGACAAATTAAAACTTTCATTTTATTGTTCATATTTTTTTAAGAATAAAATAAAAAAAAGAATAAGATACAATTAAATGTACAATTAGAGAGTACGACTTATTTGTAAAAAAATATATTAAAAAAACGTATCACATTTTTAAGACGACATTCGTCTACTTAAAAATTGTTTATAGAGATTTAAGTCCACAAGTATCTGACACTATTTTTTTTTGTAAGTATATAAGAACAAAATTATGTAAGTATTTTATATTATTAGCCTGGAGAAAAAATGAGAAAATGGACGACCGGTAGCAGTCCGTTTTACGTAATTATGTAGGCGTTTCCTTTTGCACAGTGAACGATAATGCAAAATGACAGAAAAGCAAACCTCGCGGGAACATTTTATTTCCCTCCATACGCGAATATGACAGCTACGAGTAAGTATTCTGTTTACAAATTTTAACTTTAAACTGGCAGTGCATATATTTAAGTAACTGATGACTGAGACTTCGTCTGCGTTGAAAACTTACCACCGGCTAATAAAATGTTTTATACAAAAGGCAATCCTGTAAAAAAAAATTAGTTTTCTTGGATAATGTCAAATTTTTCAAAAATCTAAAAAAAGACGAATGATAGACGAATGGAGCTCCGCAACTCTGAAACCGTTCACTTTAGCAAGATTATGATATAGACCATTTTTGTTGGAATTTCAATGTAGATTATTTTTCCCCTGGGCACTATTGCGTTAAACCGCATGATTTTCGCATAGTTTTCGAAA
This sequence comes from Synanthedon vespiformis, assembly GCA_918317495.1. Taxonomy (NCBI): domain Eukaryota; kingdom Metazoa; phylum Arthropoda; class Insecta; order Lepidoptera; family Sesiidae; genus Synanthedon; species Synanthedon vespiformis. The sequence continues at coordinate 5,060,407 of OU906969.1, forward strand.
TATTTAAGAAAAACAAATAAAATCCACCTTCTCGCCTTCCCAAACCCGACGCTAAAATAGGTGTAACTTTTTACCAAACAATAAGTGAACTAAGTATATAGAACAATTTGGATGTTGAGGAAATACTTTTACTTTGGATGTTGAGGTCACAGTCTAATTGCACCATACTAACATACAATACCTACACTTACAGATTTATTATTAGTAATGATTGATGATGATAAGGTTTCCGCAGTCATATGCTGGAAGACCCGTGTAAAATATAATCAGAATAATTAATTACACATTAATGCAAATTTCACTAGCGGTTACACGAGGAACATTTTATTCTATTTTAGTCGAATTAATATTTATTTTTTAATTTTATATTTACATTTACCTAAAAAGTAGGTAGATACTGGGAACAGTATCTACCTACTTTTTTCTGGATGACAATTTGTATGCAAAAAATCACGATAATTGTTTTAGCGATAGAGGCGTGAAAGCGTAAAAACAAACACACTTTCGCATTTATAATATTAGTTAGGATTTGTTTCATATAAAAAAAATCCAGTACTGCTTTCAAAATTAGACATCATCGCTTGAATCGATCAGGTGGTATAAGTGGCACGCGTGCCAATTACCTGGAGTGAGAGAGCGTGTTTTCTTTATAATTTAAAAAAAATGTTTGTTCAGCAAAGAGCTCTACATATAAGAGGGCAATATGGAATATTGATGAGGGGTGTGTTGTCATTGCCATAAGCATATACGAGTAAATACTGTGAAGGCGGAAAATCTATGCGGACTTTGCTTCGTTTAATTATTTATTTATTAATATATTGTATTTTAATGTTTCAAATTTAATGTACAGATCCTAACTATTAACTTATTACATTATAGACTTGTTGTTGTTTTACCACAGTTCAACGCAAATGTGTTTGTTAGTTAACTGCACTTTTTCATCAACATATTTATGATGATCGGTTTAGTAGTTACTAGCGAGCCACCCTCGGCTTCGCACGGATTTTTTTCTGCAAATTATATATGTAACAACCTTCCTCCTTTAACGCTCTTTGCATGAGTGAAAACCGCATTAAAATCCGTTGCATATAGTTTAAAATATCTAAGACAGACGGCGGAAATGACTTTGTTTCCACATAAAATCTACAATGTCAGTGATGCCTTTGTCCGCGTGCAAAAACTAAAGTCTTCAAACAATTATTTTAAAAGAATTTTATATTAAATCTGCTATCAATGAGAAACATTGTGGCAAGACTATATTATATAGTTTTATCTTCAAACTATGCATATTACAGTATCCAATCACAGTAATACAGACACACGTCACTTTTGAGACGTTGATATTATCAAAATCCCTTAAGTTTCTTCATAAGTCCCTTCATAATAGACAAAATTATTCATAACACTAATGACGTCATACCATCAAGTGCTACCGCCGCTGCCACCTGCCTCCTCTGAAACTGGCACGACCCTCAACAAAAACAACTGTGTCCCTGCGTATTCAGTTAACGTAACTCGGAAGGAAACATTCCCCGAGGTTGTTTCTTTGACCTCAAAAGGGTATATATACATATACGCCCGAGCCCACGCAATGCGTGGTGAAACGCTAAAATGTTGCTTCATTTTATAACAAAATAATTTAGTTGACATTATTTTACATTGTCGAGGTGAATTTGCTTAGAGATTGGTGTAATCATAATTTATAATAAACAAGATTTCTCAACAATTTCGAATTCGCTACCAATAATAATGCAACTAATATAATAAATATAATTTATATTCAAACATATGCCAATACCTATTTATATATATTATGTTAATTTATTTTCAAGGAGAATTACTGCATTATATTAAAATTTCCTCGAAAACAAGCGAGCAAAACAAAAGTAAATCAACAAAATATATTTGGCTTCTTTTTAAGGTGTCACTTCGCTACGAAAATTCGAAGTACAGTCAGCTTAGTAGAACCAGGTTTTAAGAAAATCGCAACATTTTAGGTGCCCGTGGAACTTTAAGTTGGCTTTGTTGTAGGCGAAACTCAATGTCTAGTGTTATAATAACTTTGTTTATTTTATCGGTTTTAAGGCTTTCTACTTTAATATACTTCACAACCAATTTAGATTTGGTAAACATTTTCTTAAGCTAGGACGAAGTTTTGTAAGCCGCAGGAAACTGTTTGTTTATAGTTGTTTGTACAACAAAAAGTCATTTTACATTAATATTTCGATACGATCCTGCGGCTGAGATAATGACATCTCTCAAAAAAAAAAATACATACTTATATATGTAATTGAAATAAAACATCAAACCCCAGTAGGTATCATTTAGAAAATATACAAAAACAATTGGATGTAAAACCAGGTAACTAGATACGCTAAGCTTAACTGTTTCACATTAAAATCTTAAATTGCTTGTGTCGGACCTGCATTTTGGTGCCTACATTTTACTTTTGCATTCTGGTACAATAATATTCTGGCTCTTAATGCAGATTAAATAATAGGATTGCAGGAAGTTGTTAAAGATTAAAGACGCGGCAAACTGGGAGCCCAAGTGCTGTTTCACCAAAACTTTTCTTGATCACGACGCCCGATGTTTCTCACTAAGTAACTAAGCCCTAGTTGCGATGACAGCCATTCGAGATGGGATTATAACTCATCGTATCAGATCTAGCTCCCAGTGACTTCTACCTCTTTCAATGGCTCAAGAAACACCTCAGAGGCAAAGATAAAGACAATAATGAAGTGTAGGCGTTTTGAGAGGTTCAAGACAAAGATTTGTTTTAAAAAAACCCAGGCTTTAAAAGGGCTTTTAAAGGCTTTTTTCAGCGTCACTATTTTTGGATAGTCCCTAGTTGTATGTTGGTATATTATAACCAGTATGTACATGGTAACAAAGTGTATGTACACAATAATATTTCAGTAAATGAAATTAACTGTACCGAGCCTTACGTATGCCAAAACAACCTCGACGGTGTCGTTAAAATACAATTTGCGATATGAATTAAACTCGTATATTAAGTTCGCATGTGAAGACAGTCGCGACCTGTCAACCGTATGGCTATTAATCTTCGCCTTTATTTATATCAGGTTAAGAGTCGTGTGAAACTGCGGTCAGATGCTCGCAGGTATAGTGTTGTAAGCCAGGTCAAGGTCAATAAACCTTATGAGGATTGCTTGCATCATCTGTTCAAGTAATAGATACTACACGTCGAACGTGCTAAAGACGGAAAAGTCGATTTTGCAATGGGCAACAAACAAAATAGTCTTTGGAGACGTACTAATTTGTTTCCCTTTAGCGGTCTCTTTACTTGTAACTATGAAATTTACATGTCGGTATACAAATATATACACAGATTTCCATCCACAGTAAAATCCTAGTAATATAATTATTATTAAATGTGAAATTATTACTGCCTTCACATAGAACCCCTTTAAGTGCCGCACAGTACATGGTACATTAATAATTTTGTTATTACGCTTTTAGGAACTATAATCCTGCACAGTCTGGCACATAGACGCAAAATAGTCTGTCTGTATGTCTTCTATAAGAGCACTCTGCTCAGGAGCTGCATGAGCTCATAACGACTTCCCCTTTCTTCCATTGGACAATCGGACATACATCTCATCCACATCTTGTCAAAAACACATCACATGTGTAATAAACAGATTATATTACATATTGTTATTTGATTAATAAGCACAATAAAAGTAATGGTCCTCCAGCAGGCGACCTTGTACGTAGGATATTAACGTATAAGTAATATAAATAGCACGATAAGTAATTGTAACACTTGGAAATGTCACAATGTCTCGAGGAATTATAATAACGCTTAAACACTACCACTAAGAACAAAAAACAATGATTAATTAAAAATGACAGCAATTCGCTACAGTTGATATGAAACTTTGTATCTATATACAGGTAACTACTTTACAAAAACATCGAGGTTTATTTCTAAACTCAAAAAGGTATTTCTAAAATAAATCTTTCTTTTTTATTTATATTTTATTTTAAAAAGTAAATACTAATACGTTTTACAACGCCTAATAAGATAATTATAATATAATGTTTCAAGTTAGAGAAACTACAAACTAAGATAATTATCGCCGCTTCTCATACCTTGTATCAAACTACATGTCACACTAACAATATTATTATAATATACAAACGGTTTTATACTCCAGTTACTGGCTTTCTACGGCCTTTTTCTTATTTTCCAAGTCGCGTTTGACGCCTGCTTAACTATACGCGTAGTAAAAGTGACATTAGCTGTCGCGAAAGAGAAATTTAGCTGGAGCATTAAAAGGCAAAATGTGTTATGACTTCATGAGGTTTCATTATGTGACGCAATATAAACCGATTACGGACATAATTATATATGGGCATTGTTCCGACTTAAAAGAAGAATTACCTTCAATGATTGCAGTGTTATTTCCTAGAGTGAGACAAATTATCGCTGCTTAGTTATCTAACTTTTTTAAAATATTAATTTATTTATCTATCGATTTACCTACTTCTCCTATTTCATTGTCGTACATGACTGTACTTTCATTTTTTTTTTCTATAAAACCCAAGTGTGCGAGATGACTACTAAAAATATTTAAATTTAAACCTGGCTTTTCGCATATTTCGTAAGAAATTAAATTGTGCGAGATGACTACTAAAGAGTCCAAAGAGATTTAGATCTTTATCTTGTAGACATTTAGCGACACTGATCGGATTCGTAAGACTTATTTTGTCTTGTTTTATGTAAAAAATCGGCTGGCAAACTGATAGTCCTATGTTCCTCTTGACGATAGGTTACTATCGATGCCTATATAGACGCAAGCAACGCCGGGTGAGATGCAAGTGCGATGTCGATCTGAAGGATAAGAGACAAGTTGTGGATAACAAAATGGGCTCTAGAATCGTCTACTCTTTCAAACTTTCATTAACACAGTCAAAAATGCCTACTTTGCTTTTTTTATTATTAAAATTACTATTTCGAACAATAACTAGCCCGGTAGACATTCTATCTTTGCAATATTAAAACCATAGCTAGGCCATGACCATATAATAACAGAAATGAAAGTTTCCTTTCTGAATTAGTGAAAGTATGCCACTATATGGCATATCTCACTAGTTTTTTTTTTTTACAGGTTCAATATAGGTAAACCGCACTAAAATAATAAAGAAAAGTAATCGCATTTGAAGATCGTACTATTAACCCCAATCATCAACTAAATTTATTTTCCATGTTCTATAAGCATAGAAGTATAAACGCACTTGAACTCGGAAACGTACTTGAACCGTAATCTCAGGAACCTTTGTACGTTTTTCAAAAAAAATCTTATATTTGAAAGGTACATTAATTCAGATATGTTCATTGCCTCTATATTATTTATACTAAAACTAAATCAAAAATTGTAACTGGGTGAATCCGAAGCGCGTCGGTCTAGTAGAATATAAAGCATATTATTCGAATCTAATTTTTTATCACTTTCAGATGATTCAAAACATCTCTGGCTCCTAGACCAATACTCTTCCGCAGTACGCAAACAAAGCATGTTGCGATCGTCGATTTGCATAATGCAAGTAATCCTTACCGCCCTTAACGTCTAACTTCATACACTTTAGTGATTGTGCAACATTTTATAAACTATTGATTTAATATTATGATGGACAAAACTTTAAAAAAAAAGTAACAGGGTAAATATTGGATAGCAAGATCAAACATAATATACTGAAGATGGAGTTTCTGAGCAATACCAACAACAAATAAAATATATTATTTTCAAAATTAATGGTGATTAGGAAAAATTAGGTTATTCATGTACTCTACTAATCTAAGTTATATTCTAATAGAGTTTGAATATTCTAATAGTGTTGAAGTGATCACATTTTGTGAACTAAACTAAAACAACAATTAGTCTAAGAGCCGGTGGAGATCGACCTTCACCGACCTTAAAAGGTAAGTTTCTGGTAGAACTCCTGTAATAGACTCGCGACTTGGATTCAAATAGAAAATAAATAAATAATAAATAGAGAATAATAATAGAAACATTTAAATTGAACGTAATACTACATAACAAAATATCTTTCAACGTAGGTATAGTAGTGAATTTGTGCATTTAAAAGTTACCAACAAAATATACATTAAATGGGGCTGAAAACCGCCCGCATCATGTTTGCATAAGAAATACAACGTTGGTTCGCTTTTTAAACAGCACTGTTGGTTCGCTCTAGTTTCACTGTCGATACTAACGATTGCAATAAACAAAAATAAAATTCTGCTACGTATCGGTTAAAAATATGGACGAGTAAAATTTTTGCTTTGTGTGAAAATTATGATTCGTCGAGTTCGTAATCCCTTTGATAGTAGATAATCCATTATCAAATTATTCTTAATTTTCAATTAGCAATAAAAGAATGCTAAGCATTATTAGAATGCTAAGTAAAAAATTTATATAGGAGATAGGCTATTAAGAAAGGCTCCTTGTTGGGTTTTCGAGAACCTTATATGTTTTTACTTTTAAGAAGTGTAGAATTATTGAGCCGTAATTAATTTATGAAAAATTGTACATTTTATAATAAAAGATATATAGCAAAGAGAACATTTCAGCCCAATGACATGTTAAGGGGTGTATTCACAGAGTGAGGAAGGACCTTCTGACGTCAGCCACGTCGGAAACTTCAACGGGAACAATGCGAGTAATAGGCACGATGTCTATAGGACGCAAATTATAAGAGTTAGCGGTGGACTGGAGGTTTATAAGATTAAAAAAATTGGCTGGAGTCCGGTTATAAATTTAATCATGTGACGCAAGTTACAAAGCCTTAAACAGGCCCTCGAAAATATAGTTGTGTAGTTATTTGTTAATTCCTTTTTTTTTCTTTCTTTTTTTTGTTTACTTTTTTGTATGTTTTCTCCCAACTCCAATATTCTGTATAGTGACTTGTAAGTGACTTATTTAGTGGAAACTTTGCTGATTTATGTATGTGTATTAGGAGCATCCATGCTTTATTAGTGTCTAAAACTAATATCTTTAATCTTTCTATGGTCGGCATCGCATTTGCAACACATATGGCGTTGCTTGTATTATAGGCGACGGTAGCCGCCTACCATCAAGTGGACCGTTAGCCTGTCTGTAGACCTTAACATAAAAAAAACTGGTTCAATAACAATTATGGATACATTACTTCTTTCATCCTCTTTATAACTAGGTACTATTTTTCATACTTTTAAAAAATACGAATTAAAATCGTCTAACTTACACCAATCTCCGGCACAGTGTAAGAGGTCCCGACGAACTGTCGAGTCTCTCAAAGGACCCACAAGACGTAGGAGCCTTTTGTTTGCTCGAAACGGTTGTTATGTATATATAAACTTTTAAGAGACAGCGCGGAGACCTCTGAGACATAATAATTATATAATTGTTCGCTGTATTATCATGTTTCGGTTAGGTACTTACCTATTGTTGCAAAAGATCAAAGGTAAGTGAAGTGAAAAATCTATTCGGGAGTTAGAAAAATAATTGTTTCAACTGACCTGTCGTCCTGCAGATTCTTCAGTTCGCTCAATTCAAGTTCACGCCTCAAGTTGGAAACCTCGCAAAGGAGCATGTCCCGTTCTGTGGACACTTTCTCCAATTCGGCCCGCAACCGGACCACCTCGTTGGTCAAATCCATCGTAGCCATGACGTCTAACGGTAGCCACTGTCGACACTGCACATCACTGATCACAGACGCACGGGACAAACCTTGCAATCACGTATGTACATTTTGAAATACGAACGCGACGCATGGTCCGTTATTCGAGCTTGTGTAGCGTGTAGTAGCGTCAAGGATATCCGAAAATCGATTTAGTTTAACATTGCAGCTTCGGCGGAGAAATCCCGTTGGCATCTGAAACAATAAAAGACTATTTGAGTCACTAAATATTAAAAAGCGAATCCTTGTTTGTTTTAATGTAATTTTCTCTTTTCTGTCTTCATTAGTACTTAGTACTTATATAGCTCGTAAGATTCACGAATAATAATCAGTAATCAGTATATATGACATAGTTATGATGTGTTAAATATTAATGTAATATTAATATTTATGATGTGGATAGATATTATTTTGTCAAAAATAACTTGACAAACATCATGTTTGTTTTGTATAAAACATTAATATTATTAAACCCTTTGAACTAAAACCTTTGCTATTCATCATAATATCCTCTATGGCTACGTTCATATAGAATTTTCCTTAAAGGGGAGGAAAGTAGAGTTTTTATGTAATAAATAAGCATAGTTTGACCTATTTCACTGTAACTTATGTTTATTTGTTCTTATTAAACATGACAGTGTACTGTTTGGAAGTTTTTTCTTAGCGTTTCTTTCATTAGGTAATAATTTATTACCAAGTCAGTGTCTGGGGCAGCCTAAAAAAGTAAGTATAGCTATTATGTCAAACTGCTGGGTACAGATTACTCTTGAGTGTGTGAAGATGTGCAGTATAGTCCACCACACAAACCAGCCAATTATAACTTCATTAATATTAAACACACTTATTAAGGTTCTCTCACTTATTGAAATAGGTTAACGTAAATTTAGAAACGTTAAAGCATGTGACCAATAATTTGTAATATTAATTAAATTTGAAACAGAGGTGATAATTTGAACTTAAAGTCTGAAACGTTGATAGCTGAGTTAGTCCTCATAGCCATGGCCGCTTATACTAATAGATGCGAAACACTAGACGTTTCAGTATTAAAATTAAAACAAAAAAATAAAATTAAATGAACAGCAATTTGTATCAATTTAAGGAAGGTTCTTGACATAATTAATAAATTTAAATTTTTGACACAAATAATATTCATCACGCTACGGTAAACAATAATACAACAATGACAGGCTAAAATAAATATATTTTAAAGTATATTAGATTCACTTATTTCACTGCTTTTTGTTTATAGCTGTTAATCCATTAGCTTCGATGCTTAACGTTTAATTGCGTTTTCAGTAGTACAAGTCATGAGATTTTTTCCCTCTTTAAATTATATTATATGAAACTATAAAATGTGAAATTATTAAACACATTCTGTCACACGATATATTGACTATATATTGCGTTATTTTCGAATCGCATTTTGTATTCGTATATCTACTTTGTTTGTGAGATCTAAAGCGAACTTCATTAAAAAAAAATATACATTTATAAACAATTGACAACAACAATTAACCCGCTGTCGTTTATGAACTTGAACCACACTAGAACAGCTGTTGCCTTGGTGTGCTTCTGCCGTGATTTAGATGAATGATTCGGCAATTAAAACCGACTGAGAAATTGCAATTCATTTATCAATTTGTCTTTGTCGCGAAAACTGCATTTACAAATTGTTTGAATGATTGCTTTTTACACTGTATTGTTCTGGGAATACGAGAACTCTTTGTCAGTACTGTGACAATGCTCTTTTGTTTTACGCATTTGAATTATATCAAAGTTATAAACGTGACCATGACAATTATACAATGTGTAAATCCTAAATTACATAAACTTCATCAAAAGTTTAACTTGTGATTTATCATCGCAGTAGAATTTATAAATAAACTACCAAATTAATGACAAATAATCGCAAACAAAGTTCGTGTCAAAAACATAATTTTCCTCTGATTTTCTTGGAGGAATTACTATTAAGATATTATGGAGAATAAATAAATAATTATCACCTGTATTTCATACATTATTAGAGTCTGTATGTCTACGAAACCAAAACTCCAGATTGTCAGTCATTCAACGTCTTCATTAGGGCTACAGTTTGCATGCAATGCAATGATATTTAATCTTGTAATGAAACACTACACGTAAACTATTCTATAAACAGCTGTGATGCAAAGCGCATAAGGTTCTTTTTAGCAGATGCGCCTGCGAAATGATTTTAGTAAGTTATCTAGTTATGAACTGTGTAATTAGCGAATGGTGCAATGCAGCCGTTTCTGTGCTGTGTAGAAGAGTAATTGTATTACTGCTAGTCTGCTTAAGTTCCTGATAGGTAGATTGTACGTGCGCCGAGCAAAAATATTCTCAAGGAAACAGTACACACGATTTACAGTTGTGTGAGATTTTTCTATCAAATTCATTTAAACAAATTAATTTTGAGAACACTAAGACCCATATTATGTCTGAAGCAAGCACTAATTATAAGAATTTTCGTTAAATTAAAAGAATTCATAATCTTCAACAACCATTAGAAGTATTTTATACAAAAAAAATTAGCTACATTGTTCAGTAACCAAACAATAACAAACATTCAGTTTGCAAATAGCATAAACTAAGTGATGCCATGTCCTAAAATTAAATTGCTGTCTTCTTCTGTCTGTTTACCATCTAACTTCTAAACCATACGTTGGTTATTACGGTTTTCCATAACGGAAATAGTGATAAATAACCAAGGAAAATTAGTAAAAAAAATTCATCCGTGCGGACTTGCGAAGGCGGGAATTCGCCCGCGTAACTTTTTTTGTATATTATATACTTACTAAAACCTTCCTCGAGAACCACTCTATCCGTTGGTGAAAACAGCGTGAAAATCAGTGCAGTAGTTTTTGAGTTTATCGCGAACAAACTGACAGACAGACAAAGAGACACACAGACGCGGCGGCGGAGGACTTTGTTTTATAATATGTAGTGATATAAAAAAGTAAGAGAACGCCATCTGTACTAAATCTAGGGTAACAGTAAAAAAAGCAGCGCACGCGCAACTTATTTCTAGCTGACGTATCGTGACGTTCAAATACGCCTTCAATACATGCGCTAGATGTCGCTACTTGTTTTAATAACAACGAAGTTGTGACAGTTGAAAATCAGGTGTTAGTAAAAAATTATATATATCGTTTACAAAAACAAACGTTCTTGAAAAAATTTAAATTTCTAAATTTATATAAAAATTCATATATTTTATACATCAATATTTTAGCTAGAAATTTTTCATAGACGACTGGAAAAATATGGAAAAAATATTAATTAATTTCTATATTATGTAATATTAAAAAAAATACCAATAGAACTTTTTTGAATTATAACGATGTTGAAAAGGTTTGAATTTTATAAATTCATTTCTGACTGGAAAAATATAATAAAATATTAATTTCTATTTATTTAATCAATAAATATGACATTCCAGTATTTATTTATTTAAACTAATTTTATACTAAATTTACACGTAATTACACGTTTTTTTTTTCGATCCCTAAAAGCCCGCTCACACTAATTTAATAACTAAAACATTAGCCAATTACAATTGGCAAAGAAACTTCACAAAACTGACAAAAAAAAAGCGCAATTGTTTGACGACCTACTTTCTCGTTCAAACGAAAAACCCCACCTATATTAACTATCCTGTCCCAATTTGATGGTTTTCACCACAATTCTATCAGCATCAGAAACCAATTAAAAACTTTCATCTCCAACTCGGTCAGGTATAAAAGTGAAATTGGGAGACACCCCCCTTCCCATTCCCCCGTCTCCCCCTGAAAAGTAAACAATGTTCAACTATCTCGCATTCGGGAACGAATGTTGAGACACGGACACAGATTTTACGATTTCGTTGTAAACGTTATAGACAAGACATAGAATGTAACGTTGCTTGGTTTGTCGATTATGTTGTCTACTATGTACTTGCGTATTAGATTTTATAGTTTTGTTGATACATAATATAATAATTATGTCCCTGATTTAGTTACAGCCACTAAAGAAAAATGTGGGCTGTAATAGTAAGAAAGTTAATAACGCTGCTGCGTGTTGGCTGAAATTCGCACGCATCGAAAGATTCGATTGCTTATTAAATAAGCATATTATATTTAGATTATATATTAGGTATATTTAGACAAAGAATTTTTTAAATCGGCCCAGTAGTTTTTGAGTTTATTCATTACAAACATAAAAAAATACAAATCATCTCATCACTCTATAATATTACCTATAGAGAAATATATACCTATACTCTTAATTAATTATTTTCAAAAAAAGATTCTTTAAAATCTCAAAATTTATACATGATTCTTTTAAAATTGCCATTTGAATAATCTTCTATATATAAATAAAAATGAATCACTAAATGTGAGCGCAAATCTCGAGAACGGCTGGACCGATTTTAATTCTGTCTTCACTCATGGATAGGGGGATAATCAGGGAAGGATTCTTACGTAAAAAAAAATACACCCCGGGCTAGGCCGGGAGCGGGTCGCTAGTTAGTAATAAAATAAAATAAAGTTTGAAATTTTGTAAAAAAATAACTAATCGCGTTGGCGATATTTTATGTGTATACGAAACGCTTCAAATTACGTACTATGTCCGATATACAGAAGTCTCAGCGCATTCTCCGTTCGACCCAATTAATTTTTAAGCTCTAGCTGGAAGCTTTGATTGCTTATAAAAGAAATATTGGGGTCGTTACAAACCAGATCTTTCAGGAAGTTTTACCAATGAAGACATGAAATAAAAGAATTTTTCACCATTTATTTTCCGAATGTATTTTTTTAGTGGACACACTTGAAACGTGACACGTGAAAATAAAAAGTGAAAATCGCAAGAGACAAAACAATAACTGCAAGTAACGATTGTCCTTATAGAATACTGGTTTAAGTGAACGGTGACAACGATTTCTGTCAAGATATTAACTTACCTATTCCGTTATATTTACATTATTACATTACTTACTTTTATATACTTACTTTTAATTTTACTAAGAAGATATTGAATTTATTTAATCAGTTAAAATCGCTTAAAAACTGTAAATAGTCTTAATTGGATTAAATTAACCATAATTAAAGTCCGCTCACCCATTCACAGAAGACCACCAGTGAAGTAATAATATAGTGAGCCTGTTATTAAACACTGTTTTTATAATATTACTTTAATATTACACACTTATTAATATTATCTGCAAATTATATACACGCTCTTTCGATTAGTGAAAACCGTTCAAAATTTATTTTATAATGTTTATATTCAGTTAGTTAGTTATTATTATCTAGATCACAATACCCACTTTCTATTAGTGGAACTAAACCCTCTCTAAAATGACGATTTTACGTTCTAAAAGCGATCCTATATACAACAACACTGTCAGTTATAACATCAGTCAACAAAAAAAAATTTTTTTTTTTGTTTCTGTTCTAATGCTTAAATTCTGATTCTAGACATCTAAAAATAGTTACATTTTCATTTTTAGCTTTTAAAGTTTGCTTTTGCCTGATTTATGACGATAAGTAAGATACGAGACAGCCCATACAAACATAAGAGAAACACTAAAAATATTCATTTTTGAAATTAATTTTTCCGTTATTTTACATATTATTTCCTGTTGTTTAACAAAAATCTTAAATGACAAAGGCTCTAGTGTTCAACAAAAACTTTTCTAATTGTAATTGAAAATAAAAGTATGGAAATAATGTATGAATCTATCATTTGTCTTAAAAAATAAAAAAATGCTCTAGTTTCTACAAAAGCAAACTTTGATCAAAAAAATTATTTATTCCCTTATTTTTAACATAGAAGAAATCAAAATTTCATATGCAGAAGCCAGACCCAAAAATCGTGTTGACCTGTGTAATAGTAAGTATAGATAGAGTGCGATCGAAGATACTGCGATATTGTGATAGATCAAAGAAAGCGAATCGTGTTTGACGTGCGTTTGACGCTATTTGTTTCTGATAAGTCGGTCTGTTTAGTTACTTTCCACAGACTTTCCACAGAGTTGGATATTCCACAGACTACTACTTTTAAGGATCATGCATTGTTTCGTCGACTAGGAAATGAGCCTTAAATTCAAACACCCGAACAGATCTTTATAAATTACAGCTAAGAAATGTCGATTCATTCGTTTGATATGATGCCACAGACAGACGCAAATACACAGGGTTAACCTATAACACCCCTCTTTTTGCGTCGCTCGAGAGTTAATAAGCATAATCTTTCTCTTCATTTTAATGAAGACGGTTGTCTCTTTTAATAAAATATCAAGGAGTTCCTATTCACACGTTGGGATACACTTTTACTTGCATACCTAATACGATGCTGCGCCGGCGCAGTTTCACTGAACGCGTTCGGCATACCAACATTGGAGCCGCGTGATTTATAGTATAGCGCCACAGATGCTGTTTCCATATTGTTTATTATATTGACACTAAAATTTATTTCACAGTTATATGTCCGGGAGTTATTTATTTAAAATTTATACGACTCCTGCTTAGGACTTTAATCTCGGCTAAGAGCGGCTCAAGCTTTCTTTCGAATCCATACTACACGATGCTCTAGATCTCTACGAAGACTAACATCACAAGTCTAATTAACAATATTCTATACTACAAAATCTATCAGATATCAATAATTTTATTAGATTAATAAACAAGATATAGTTACCTAATAAAAATTATAAACTATCCGCCGACTTTCTACTGAGCACAAACTTGCTACTTATATCAGCTGTAAGTAACTGAGTTGATAATCCCGCAGACTACTAGATGCTGCAGGAGGGAAGGCTTTAAAGGTCTGAAGAGAACTTTATAAATTAAAGTTAAGTTATAATAGCTAAGAACCATCCCAATCACGTCAGCTTTAAAACAACAAAAAAAACCGGATCGATCCATTCATTTTGGGAGTAGATACATAGATACAGAGTTAGATACGTCAAACTTAAAAAACAAACAATTCTTCATATTGAAAAGAACGTCAAAGGAACAGACATTTACATGCCTTTGTCAATTTAAATTGAACTGTGGATAAAACTGCGGGACATAGCTATTTTATTAGATATGCAACGGATATGCACGCGACTTCGCCCGCGTAACTTTATAAAATATAAAACGCCATCTACCGTCTTTTGGATAGATGGCGCTATCTCCCGGGCCAAGCCGCTAGTATTTACTTTTATTTAAGATTTCCCGTAGGAATGAAGCATTTTCCCGCGGTAAAAAGTAGCCTATGTTCAACAGGGATAATGTCGGCTTGTAATGGTAAAAGATTTTTCCAAATCGGTCCAGTAGTTTCGGAGCCTATTCAATACAAACAAACAAACAATCAAATCTTTCCTCTTTATAAAATTAGTAAGAATAGATGGTAAGTTTCTCGATCTTCACGCGCTGCAAAATGAATAAGTATTAACAATTTAATTCGTCGAACTAACTAATCGGCAGTCCTTTGTTATTACAGCTATATTTTATTGACACATGGTGACATGGCCCTATTGTCCGCATGTTTGTCGTTGTGTTTGTGTGTGACAGTCAGGGTCGAATGTATCATCATCTTTGATATTGAGTACATGAATTTGCATGCCTTTTAGGGAAGGTACGTTTCTTTTGTGAAGCGACTCTTATTGGCAATTATGATACCTTAAGGAGTAGAACGGTCTATTTATTCACACACACACATACGTCTATTTTATTCATCTGGCTAGATGTGTCTTAAAAATGTTCTCCTACAATCAATTCTATTAGATAAGATGTAAGGTACAAACGGATTGTTATACGTATCCATACATACTATATAATATATTTTTCCCGCCCTGCCTCGTAACAAAGGTAAATTTAAGTAAGTATATAAATTATATACAAACTATACATAATAACTATTATCGCGCCGCACAGTGCAGCGCAAATACTAATGAAAATGTATCCCTAAATGAAAACAAATGACAGCAACATTTGCAATTTAATCTGCAGTAACTAAATGTATTATTTAAAACTGTAAACAAAATACATCACGAAAAGAGATAAAAAGATAAATGTAACAAAATACCATATAATTATACTTACAAAGTTTACCTTCAAATCTTGAGACACCAAGCAATGAATCTTTGTGGAGAAAATAATACGGACCTACTCTTTTTTAAGGCACGTAATAACCCTAGGGAAAGTACTCCATCGGCACTAAAAGGGGCGCGAATTGGCCGATTTTTCCTTTCGAGTGCCACCAAATTAAGTATTAAATGGGCAAAAAAGAGCCGGGCCGGGATGATCCTTCACTACGTTACCGTAAAAGCATTACCCAACTCGCCCACTTTACGTAATAATTAATTAATCCAACAATTATGACATGAAATTCAACATTTAGGTACTACTGCTACTGGGCTTTTCATCTTTGCTTGAGCTTTTATATTTTAATTATGGTATTTCATAATAGAGATCCTAGGGATGAAGTTAGTGCTTCGGGGCCGTTCAAGTAAGTATTACGTAACGCAATTTATCTCTGAAAACAAAGAACTTACAACCCTTACCGATTTATTAGTAGTATTGATATAAGCAATATTTCATCATCTATAACCACGTTATAGCGTATATACTACATAATTATATATACTTATTGTAATTAGCAGTTCGAGTTTGGAAGTTCCGGTTAGGGTAACAATATACGGGTCAAAAACAATACCCGCCGGGGTCAGTTGATTTATTAAATAAATTCAAAGTTAATTTAGACTAATAGTAATTGCGCAGGGAGAACATATTTATTTAAATGTATATGAAACAAACTGCGGTACGAGGAATTTGGGCCTCGGTAACATAAGTACGTGTACAAATTGCTTTTTTGAAAAAGTATTTAATGTGCAGACAGGGCTCGTTTATTAAATGTTATATTAATAGGTAGATGGGGTGGGTGGAAGCTGGCATAGTTAGTGTAAATTATATAACAAAATGAGAAGCATTTTATAAATGAAACAATTTAAAACAAACGTAAAACACGCAGACTCTTGTGAAAAACGCGCATAACTCACAAATGGCTCACAAACGGAGTTAGAAGCTTTTTGAATAATCCCTCCTCATTTTTTAAGTTAGAATGTTAAGTATGGTTATTTTCCGGACGATTTTAAACTTATACCTAGCTCATTCACGATGAAACCTAAGTAGGTACAGAAAAAGTTTCCCTGATTAGGTGAACTGAATCGTAAATATATGGCGTATGTTAAACTTCACATGATCCGAGTCATCATAGTACCGTCGTCAAAGAGATCCGACATAAAAAATAAGAAAAATATAAATATTATTTATTTATTTTTATCTAATAAAATTATATATATGTATATGTGAAAATATAATTTATACGCATAAAATCAATGTATACGATTTTCAAATAAAGTACCAGAATAAATAAATCACATTACAAAAATAATAAAAACTAATAAAAATAATAATTATAAAGAATAAATTCTTGGTTTGTTTTTTTTTTTGGCACATTGGAGAAATGCGGAGCAACATGGCGGATTTCCAGTCCTATTCTTATTTGAGTTTTTTTCGGGGTTTCTTCTAAGGATCGTCATCTTGGCTTTTTTCCGAAAATCTGGTAAATTTAAATTTAAAATGACGATCAAAAGAGTTTCTTGTAGAAACCTAATTGATAAATAAATATTTTGATTTTGATACGCATAGTAAGTCGAACAAAATCACCCAAATTCCTATTACTAACTTCACTCGCTCGTACAGCGCACCCTTAAGTCGTGTTCGCAGCTTGTTGTTCAATGTCTAAAACCAAACAATATCTGAGATTAGTAATCGATTAGAAATACCCGTAGATTAGTAATCGAATGACGTCTAAGTCCTAAGGCCTCCATTTAACTAGCCCAGCTTTTGGTTCTCAGGTTTCCCTGAGAGGGCGTAGGCCGTCGTCGGGTCAATCAACTTGCACAAAGGAGGTGGCGAGAGTACTTCGTTTATATTATTTATACATTTCACAAATATGTTATACTACCTGGTGCCTGCGATTTCGTCCGCATTGAACGTTGACAGGTACCCTATGTCCTTTCTGGTGTCCCAGACAACGTGTATGCAAAATTTCATGGAGATCAGTTCAGTAGTTTTTGCGTGAAAGCGTAACAAACAAACAAACAAACAAACAAACTCACATTCACATTTATAATATTAGTAAGGAAGTACAGATTTCGTTACGTTACATGTTATAAGTCTCTTTTTGACATCCATAAAATACAATTGCGTGCTCTGACTTCAGCACGAAAGAGCAATCAATGAGTGAGATACTGAGATTTATTTACAAATTTTTCAGAAAAAATTGCATCCGTGTGAAGCTGGAGGCTGATCACTAGTGTTACATAAAATTCATGTAGAGTTTCTCCATCTCTCTGTGGCAAGGTTAATTGTATGCCATCCATTATATGAATTCATACAATACTCAAGATTCATCCGTAGATTAGGACTTACACAAATATCTATGATCTGAGTAGCAAATAAAGGAATCGATTTGCAACACTGACCATAGACATTACTTGAAGTTTATCTATGGCAACGTCCATACACAAACGCCATAAAAATAATTAATGTACTAGTACACACAGTAAGAGTAACTGTTATAATATCACTTTATATTGTGAACGTTTCTATTACAATTTGTCCTTAGAAATATATATATACTACTTATCTAGTTTCATGAAAATTTGTTTGTCTTTTTCCAAAGACAAACAAATTTGACCAACAACAAAAATACAGGCACGCCTAGTTTAAAATTGTAATGATAATTTTTTCTCATGTAACCCAACGTATGGTTATCGTGGAGTTAATAGCGTTACACAACAACACGGGCAATGATGTGTGTGGCAATGAATCTATATTAAATCAATTAAACTATGTTCCTTAGCAAATCATAGTTTAACCAAAAATTCCTACGAATTTCTTGTGAAATTCACTGAAAAGTATGTGAGAAACACGTGTATGCGTCTCGTGCCCCAGTTGCAAGTTACGAACGAGCGGACGGCTGCCGAGTTTGTTCTTTGTCCTTTTGTGGTTAGCTATTCAGTGTAATCTCATTCTTGTCATATTTCACAAGACGTGCGTCGTGCACTGCACAGGTACACTCCGCCACGAATGCAAAATTTCATTACATTTTTAAAGGAAACACTATTCGACGTGTGCCGAGTTCAACGAACCATTTGTCCTTTTGTTATGGGAACGATTCACTAGACTGGAAAGCGGATTGTAGGCGGACACCTATTGATTTTTCATTTAAGGGGAAAGTACGGAAGATATTAACATTTGCAGCACACTGAATTACGATTCGACTTTGCAACGTGATTGAACAAATTTTGTTAAAAACTTTTCGGTTCGACTTACTTAGCGTGTTATATAAAGCTTGTTTAATTAAGCAATAGATATTTTTTTACCGTTAAAACTTTTTTTAACGTTGGAATAATTTCGTGGATACCTTAAACCTACACTAACAACACGAAAAGCTGATAGGTATAACATGTTTGTTTTTTGAAACTACTACTACTGCTATTCTAAAAAAAATATTTTACTGATACATTCATAAGCTTGTATAAAAGTGTTACTATCGACTTTTTAATTATTGAAAAAAATTTAAGTAACAACAAAATTGTGCCTTCGAAAAGACAGTATGTTCAAAAATCGAAACTCTTTCGAATAACAAATTAGTTATTCTTTCTCGTCACGTTCTGTGGTTGTGACTCATTTCCATTAGTTGATAACTCCGCTGATTAACATTATCGATTGTTACTTGTAACCATTTACACTGTCTAATAGAAATTATTTTGTTATTAAAACCTATTCATCAAGTCTTATAGATATAGATTTAGGATGACCATTTGTTGTATTTCGGAATAGTTAAGTGAAATTGATTGAAAATATTAAGTCGTTCTGTAAGCTTATTCCCGTGGTTCCTCAATAAGCTCCGTACGGTTGCATTCATTTAAAATAAATTATTATATTCGTTATATT
Organism: Synanthedon vespiformis; assembly: GCA_918317495.1. Classification (NCBI taxonomy): domain Eukaryota; kingdom Metazoa; phylum Arthropoda; class Insecta; order Lepidoptera; family Sesiidae; genus Synanthedon; species Synanthedon vespiformis. The sequence goes on from OU906969.1 coordinate 5,080,107, forward strand.
TTCTTTGAACGAATTTGGTTGATACAAGGAAGCAAGAGTTCCCCCCACCAGGGCTCTATTTCTCGAAACTTAGTCAATGAACTAATATTTTTTACAAGTTTGTTTTTACTAGTGTATGTTTCTCGAAGCTACAGTAATAAAGTACATATTAGTTATTAGTTACAAACTAATAAATATTACCTAATATTATTAGAATCAATTGGGTTTTTGGTTTCATGAATATAAAGAGAAAAAATTCACTAGTAAAATTCACTAATAAAGCTATTAGTCTCGGAAGGCTTGTAAAAAATATTAGTCGAAACTATTAGTTCACATTTTAACAAACAAATTTATATAAAATGTGGACCGATTCGGACGCTTCCTATGACAATAGGCATCCCTGACGTTATTTATAATCCGTTTATAATATATAATGTATTTATTTATAAGCGGCAGAAATCACCCCAAGAGAACGATACAGATTTGTGACTTCTTCCATGCTTTCTCCCATTTTTTCCGCTTGTCTTGTTTTGTTAAAACGTCCGGAAAGCTCCTAACTAAACAGAATTTCTCTGGCTTCTAATTTTGTCTAACTAATTTTATAAGGTAATATAATGAATCTATATTAATATTGAAGTACCTATATTAATATCATGAATATAATATGAAAAGTATTATGTGAAATACATAATATCAAACGATGAAAATTAATACAATAAATCTGCAAACGAGGAGCTAGACATCTCATTGGAATGGAATTGACCAGAGGAATGGTAAGAACAAGATGTGAGGAGATAAAAAAAGGGAGAAAGCTCGAACAAGACAATCTGAGCACGAACTAAAGACGTCTGCTCTAATTCTGTAAGACGGTGGTCGTTTAGGTCGTTGTCACAGAATGGCCTGTCAAATAGTTTATGATTTGACAACGAAATGTATTAAAAACTACAAGCGGACGAGCGCTGCTTACCTTTATACAGCTTAAACACAATTCTCCACGTAAGTGTTGTTTATAATAATAGTTATTTTACATAAAAGATCGAATGGGACACGTGCGGCCATCTTTGTAAACAAGTGAGCAGATGCGTGCGCGCACCTGGCGAGGAGTCATGCGCAAGATGATGTTAAGCCGCGAACACAAGATCATGCTGTAGGTAAGCTTCACTCTTTGGTAAGCATTTAAAATTTTTAAATAGTATAACTATATTTTATTTGAAGTACCTAATGAAATTGTGATTATAATACACCAGCGACCATCAGCCTCAGCGTCTCAAATCTTACGGGTGTAATCTATATGCATTGACCAATATTATCCAATAATAAAGTCAGCTAAGTAGCTATAGCTATAGTAATTTAAACGCACCTAAATAAAACCACCACTAAACCACATTATGATGATTACAAATAACAACATTTAACACTTAATAATTTTTATATCAATGAGTAAAACCAATAAAAAATACTATTTTATGTACTAAGCTTTACAAATATACTGCAAAACTACACGTAGCTGGTTATGCACCAATAGTTGCGATCATTATTTGCAATAAAAACTACAATTAAGCTGGATAATATGCTAATCGAAATAGCTTCTCAAAAATAACAACTGGCATCAAAACGCATTTTCATGTCTAAAAAATGTTAATATTATTGAGATAAAAGTTATTGAATTGTTGGGACTTCTTATTGGGTCGGGATACGGGACAACGAGACGTCTTCATGGTGTATTCACCATCGAAATAGGTAAGTAGTAAGTACTGTGATATCTTTTTCTAGTCATCGCTAAATAAAAAAATATAAAAAAATAGTGAAGAAATATTTCAATGGAACATTTATGTAGGCTATTGTTAATAACAATAGAGTAATTTAGTTAAAATTTGGGTCTAAAATACACATTCCCACGAGGTCGTGAGGAGTAAAAAAGAAGCAGTCGTTTCGACACTTTTATAAGTCTGTTTCAATTAGATTTGATGGCACACAGAATATAAATTTAATTACAGGTAACGTAAGCCCTGCTTCAAGGACAGATGGAGTAGGCTCTGGGGGGAGCCGAGATAGACTACAAAAAGGAGGTTATATCTCTATCTACAATAAAAATTTCGTGTCACATGTTTGACGTCAATAAACTCCTAAACTACTGAACCGATTTTGATAAAACTTCGTAACTAAGTATGCGTAATTAAATTTGGTCCAACTTAAAAGATAGGATAGTTTTTATTTTGAACCCGGACGAAGCCAGGAGCGTGTATAGCTAGTTACCTATATAATATTTTATGCCTTTTAAAGTGGCATACATACGCGAATCTAGTTCCTTAAAAATTTGCGTTGAAATTAGATGCTTACGAAATACGAATGCTATCCTAAATAAACAGTTGATTATTTATTTTATTTTTAAACATTCCATAAAATTAAAAACCTTTTGACGCGTGTGGTATTTTTAAAAAGCCTTCAGGCAAAAATAGCTCAATTAACATCAAAGAGAGTTCGTCCCTGTAGTTACCTGCTGCATGAGGTTAGACGTAGTAAAATATAATCCACTTTTAAAAATAGGGTAAAAGAATGGTATAAAATATTAATTATAGAATAATAAAAGAAAGGACTACAACAATGAGCTCCAAATACACATTAATTTTATTATTCCGCTGTAATCATGAATAAGCAATGTCGCTTTAATACAAGTGAGACGCGAAACATACTATTTTAACATCATTATACACATATAATACCTAAATCAAAGTTTATGATTATTAGGTAAACATGTTACTACCGATCTCCTTTTATGGGTTGCCAGGTGTCAAGGTAAAACGTAAGCTAACTTACGTCATTTTAGAAAGGCTGAGTTTTATATATATTTTCCAAAGAGCCAGTAAAATCTGACGCGCCAAACATCTTCTCAGACTCGTTAAAAGTTTAGCTGTGCAAGGAAAACGAGCAAGGAAAGCAACCCTAAAACGGCCCCGCTTTCAGCTTAGCGAGTATCCATTCCTTTCTAAGCTTATGTTATACTACCGATCCTGAAAATTTCAGCTTTCCTATGACGTAAATCTGGGGCGACTGGGATCTCAATCTATTATGGATCGAGCTCGATCAAGCCTCGCTGAAACAACCATTCTTAGTTCTGAAATGTGGTATTGTTAAGAGACTTCACCAACTTCTGCAGAATCGTATATTAGTGCAGCCACAGTGCAGCTGATTATAACACCCCACTAAACCATAAGTCACTAAAACTGGACAAAGCATGTAATTCCTAACTCGTCTTTGAAAACATTAAGACATAATATTTGAAAAGACTGATATTTTCTTACCACAAACTAAGAGTACAGAGCGTGGTATACAAACATTAGTATAATACCAAGCGGATTGAGAACATTTAAAATTGCATTTAGCTGTATCTAATCTACTTTGTGTAATACTCAGCAATCCGGTTCTCATTATTTCGCCCAACTCAATTTTAATGTCACTATTTTCACAGGTTCCAAATTGAGATGCATATTGTTTTTTTTTTTTTATGTATAAACAGTATTTTTGGCTAATTTTAAGTATTTGTTATCTTCAAATATCCCTCACATACCTGCCTATACTATGTACTATGTAAAGATTGTCCGAATCCATTAAGATATGTAAAGCTTGAAAATAATTTCAATCCCAGAACCGAGTACGACAGACTCAAAAGATCTAGGTAATGGTTCGAAATTTATCCGATCCGTAAATAAGCCTACGTTGTCGGGTGATAAAGCTTTTTTCCAATTAAGCTATCCGCAGGTTTTTGGGCCTTACTTGAAACAACATAATTATAACGATTTAATTTGAACAAGTCAGCGTCATTTAGCGGCTATTGTCCGTCGAATATGGTTAGCTTTGTTCCCACTTCCCACGTTCCGTTCCAATGACAATTCTCCACGTTTCCGGGGGCTTTTGTAAAACTAATTCCCGTATATTACACCGATTTTATGGTATAATTTAATTTTAATTAGAATCATCTCTAAAACGAAAGGTCAAACGCTGCTTTGAATCCTGGTTAAGAAAATTAACTGGCAGAAATAACGAAAGTTGGCAAAAATTATAAGAAACTTGGACGTCAAAATAACATAAACAAACAAGCATTTGGTTTACAATACAAAATGCACATCCGCTTCTGTTTGTGGTACACCGTCAAAGATTACCTGTCTAGAACATTTGCTTTGCTCTTTCCGAGCAACATGAGCTAGCTATCCGGACAAAAGATGACCTAGTTCACGAAATCGAGAGCATACGAGTAAATTGGATTTTCCATGTGACAAGTTATATCACTTAATTGAATGTCAAATTGTTAAATTACTTGTTTCAAGCTGCACTAACTATTCATTTTCATCAAAAAAAGCTTCGCGGTGGCCACGTGAATTTTCATGATCGACTCTTTGTGTTAATTATTTCACAATTGAATATATATTATAAACTTAGTAGGCAGGCTGACGGTCCCCTAAATTAATATTAAATTCTAAACCCCTAAAGATCTTTTGGAGAAAAAAAGACCTGATAAAATATTCTGGTACCAATAGGCTAAATATACCTTACTAGTTAATAAACTTTTTTTTTACAAATAACTGTATGTAAGTTTTTCATCTAAAATAACAAGTTATTGAGAATTTAAATTAAATCATCAATATCTTTTGGTACATAACAAAATTTCTTATTCTTTCTATTTGTCAAGTATACTTTTCAGTGCCGACAATTAAATTATTTTCTCTTCTCTCTATTTTTCATATTCTCTTTACTTTAATTCCAATAATGCTTCCTGGGGGATAATGGTAAAACGTTTCATGGCGACAGACGACAGTGACCGATTAAAGTTGAGCAGGAAAAAAGGCGTGAATTATTATTGCCCTGTGAGTAGCAAAGTATAAATATGCAAATTTCTTTTCAGTATTAAGAATATATCGACGGGGATCCATCAACTCACATATAAAAAATTATCATGAGGGTAAATATGAAGCCATTGTGAACCCGATAATACGTGTGTCTAAAAGTGTATCCGAACTTATAGATATTAATAAAAAATTACATAAAAATAGTAGGTATCGCAATAAAATAAAGTAAGACCTGTATTTTAAAAATCATTGTATGAAGAATTTAGGGGTGGATAGGGGGGAATCCCCTTTACTTTGTAAGAGGAGGTACGGAACGGATGTAAAAGCTTCCTTGTTACTAGAGCATTTCGTTGACAACGTTTGCGTTATTGTTAGAAAATTGTGGAGAATCGATAGAATAACACTAGAAATTGAGTTCCGATACAGTTTGTTCACGTGATAAAATACCAAACATAATATTAGTATATCATATATTAAGTTTTGGTTAAAATTTAATCCTTTATGGTCAATATTAAAACCACCTAATGTGTTATATGTATACTTTGTGCATGTTAATAATTCATTATATTATACATATTATAAAATAAAAATCTATGTCCGCCTCTATCTGTTTCTCCACTATTTTTTGTTCTGCCTAACCATCCAACCAGATTTTGATACAGATTTCACTAATAAAAACCAGAAAGGTTTGCGTATACATAATTTGTAGAAAAAAATTGCACCGATGCGAAGCCGTGGTCGCTAGTTATTTTTTTTTTCAAGGAGATGGTTACAGCAACAACATCGCACTTGTTAGTGGATATTTCGCAAATATCCACTAACAAGTAGGTACATAATATGTTAAAATGGCTATGTCCTCAATTAAATTAACTAATAATAAAAACTGTTTCGACGTGGGTTATATTTGTAAACTAACGACCCACAATTTGCAACAACCGTGGGCGCTATACGAGTAAGTATAGTAAGTTTATGCTAATAATTTTGATATATATTTTGCTCCGAGCTACCGTTAGTAAATTACTCTTGAATTCTAAATTTTGTAAACAATGGATTCTCTCGAGACTGCGAACTGGTTAGTTCTTTATTAATTTGTTTTCTTTTAATAATAATTTTCATCTAACTGAAAACAGAACCTGTACAAGAGTAAACAACCAAAACTAACCTTATATAAAAACGCGAAGTAATCTGAATAATTTTAGTTTTAAATTAAATTAAAGTAAAAAAAATACAGAATTCAAAACTTTAAAAATAAATGGCTCTTTAAAGTTTTTAAAGAAACTCTTTTGTAGACACAAAACATACGAAATATATCAGAAGCATGCGCTGTTTGCACTATGTGGAATTTCTTTTAGAAAATTTTGGTAAAATAAACAACGCTGAGAGGACATAAGGGATATGAGGAGTATATCCTCATTCTTGTTTTTCCAATACTTTTACAATATAGTCTTTTACATAGGATACCTTTCATCCAGAAAAAAGTACTATTCCCTAGGGACCATCAAAAATTGCATCCTGGGCGAAGCCGGGCGCGGGTCGCTAGTAAATTAATAAATTTTCAATTGCACATCTTAAAAGACCACTTTCGATATCGTCGCGTAACTGTAGTAGGTGTGGTTTTTTTATCAACGCAACGTCTGTAGAATCGGTTAACAGTTTCATAAGGTCAAGTCCCGCCCACACTTCGACGGCAACCTGTCATTACGTCACTGCGAAGCGTCAATATTGAAACATTTGTGTTTTTCTATTTCCCCTTTTATATTTAACTAGCTGGTGCTCGCGACTTTGTCCGCGTAGAAAAGTATAAAACGCCATCTACAGTATTTTGGATATGGCGCTATCCCTGACCAAGCCGCTAGTATTTACTTTTATTTCAGATTTCCTGTGGGAATGAAGCATTTTCCCGGGGTAAAAAGTATCCTATGTTCATCACGGATAATGTCGGCTTCTAATGGTAAAAGAATTTTTCAAATCAGTCCAGTAGTTTCGGAGCCTATTCTATACAAACAAACAAACAAATCTTTCCTCTTTATAATATTAGTACTTATAGACTAGCTAGTGCCCGCGAGACTTCGTCCGCGTTGAAAAATAATATTATATATAATTATAAACAATATATCGCGTGACATCTTTATTGCTACGACACTTTTTTTCAGTTTGACTTTGATCAGTTTAGTTATTAGTAGTTAAGGTGTGAAAAGGTAACAAACATAAGTATACAGATACCACAATATTATAATATTTTCACATTTATAATATTGTAGTACCTATATAGTTAGTATGAATCTAAAGCAGTGCGTTACAATAAGCCTAAAACCAGCCTAAAACGAGGCTTCGAAACAGCCTCGACTAAACCTTTCGATATCCCATATGTTGTTAAAATCCGTTGTATGTCACGCCACCAAGAGGAACTTTAACGAGCTTTGTTTGTGAATAAACCCGCGTTCTATCTGTCAACACTTGTCAATAAGCGGAGTTGCGCGTGCGCTGAACATCGCTCACATGCATGTGACTGATGTCTCTCACCGCTATACACAACATGGGCAGTGCGAAACGAAATATTGAATACACCACAATTAATCTACTACACATTGTACAGGATACACGTATGCGTACGTGAATGCTTTCATTTATTTTAGAATGCTCAATATTTAATTACTGCAATACCTATACTTATAGTATCTATAATATATCTACATACTATAAATTGAATTCGCTGTCCGCCTCTGTCTGTTTCTCCGCTATTATCTTCTAAACAACCCAATAGATTTTAATACGGTTTTCATTTCACTAATCGAAAGAGCGATGAACAAAAGAGGCTTGTGTTTATAATTGACAGAAAAAAAAATGCATTAAGTAATAATTTAACAGTTAAAACTGTTTTTAGTATAAACCACACTTCACAAGTTGCGGACTTAATGTGTGCCGATAAATTGACCATAAATTTTAATTTTTAATCATATTCGATGTTATTAACTAGAAATTAAATTACGCAACACAACACGTGAGTTTCGATAAGGGTTGACATTTATGTCAACCACGGATCGTTACTTAACAAGTTATAAATAAACCTGCTACATGTTATATACATCGATGTCCTTCAATAATAAGAGTAAGTGTTCTTGAATGTAAAAATATTACAAAAATGTGAAAGTAACTCTGCTTGTAAGATATTTACGTATTCACGGCTGAATCACTGCACTGTTTTGAAATTTATATTTATTTGGAGAAATCTTGAAAACCGTAGGGAATTATCTCTTTAAAACTTATCCCATATACCTACTGTTATTTTTGAAGAGCTTAAAAAGTTGTAATTATATCCATAAGCAAGCACAAAGGACAAAGTGACTTTTTAAAATTGGCTATATATCTGATTAGAAAAATAATTTGATATGACCACTCCTAGAACTTGCTGCTTGTTATTATTGCTATAGGATAAAAAAAAACTATTTAAAAACAGTTTGAATGAAAGAACACTGTACACTACAGTAGACAGTACACATCAATCAAAACATCATCCAGATGGTAATTGCTCAATCCGAGAAGCAGGCGAATTGACCTCTCAAGCGGAGTGCGTACACCGACTCTGCGCACACGCATCGTCACAATTGAATGATTACTCTGGGTCGCGATAATTGGACACGAACTATAAACTGGTGAATTATTGTTATAAAGGATGTGAGAATTTACAAAATTGACGTGTACAAATTCTCATTTATAATTTAGAATAGTAATAACTTATCCTCTATTTATCCGTTACACAAACACTTGACTATCCGTCTATGTATCTGCATGAAACTTTGCTGTATGAAATTTTGATGAGATTTTTACTATTTCTTTATTAATTAGTTGTTATGTTTTGTATTGAAGTAGCCGAAAATGATGGAGGGCGTTAAAAAACATGTTAGTTTTCAAATATATGAATTAGTCCAGAAATCATATATCACATGAATAACGAGGCGAAAGGGGGCACGTCTCTATTCAACTTCCGATAGGTAAATATCAGCAGTTATAAGTATTACTTTATAAGTGAAAATTATTATTAAAAGATAAATACTTCAAAGTAAGCTTCTAAATATTACAACCCATACAAATAATCACCTAAAATTGCGGATCTTTCTACACTCAAAAGCCGATGAAAGCTCCTTAATCACATCGCTCCTCGGAGACCGCTGGAAGCCCATGGAGTGAGCTCGACATAAATTATTTTGTTAAGAGTAATGTAAAGTTGTTTTGTCGCGCTTAGGGAATTTCCCACGGCGACACTGACTAAATTAGTGATGGAAAAACTAACTTTAAAAATATGTTGGGCGCCAGTGTAGCCTACCGGAAAATAAAACAAGCAGCGTGATCGGTAAAAAAAAAAAATATATATTTTACGCGCTCAATGGTAGGCAACACAAAGTGTAGGTCGTGGGTGGTCGGCCTGTCTGTCTCCTCACGCAGTGTGCAGGCACTCCCCTGTGTGATCCAGCCGACGAAGGTGGTAGATGCGGCGTAGTGGGCGTGGTGGTATGTGTCCTGCCGATGCGCGTGCCGACGATGGTAAGGCGGCGGTGGTTGTAGGCAGCAACTGGATCTAACGCGACCCGCAGCTGGCCGTCCGCTCAATCCGGAGGTTGCTGGAAATTGCTAGCCGGAAGTACGCTTGTTCAGCCCGAAGCGTGTTCCTGGAATCGACAGGACCACGGGATTACGCTCTGGTACATCTACCCTCCGATCTGGATACGCCACGACGGCAACAGGATGAAATGCCTGCTAAGCAGCAGTAGCATTGCCGCAGTGGTGCATTACCAGAACGGAGTTTACAAAGAGATAGATGCACCAAGCAAGAATTAATTAAATAAAAAACAATAAAGCAATAAAGCAATTTTATAAGGATATATAAAAATGAAATTTAAAATGTAAAAAAAATAATTAAGCAGGTAAGTCTTACTTGCCTACATAAAATCTAAGTAACTACATAAAAAAACTTAAAATATACTAGAAAGCAAAAGGGATATAAGCAAAGCAAAATAAGTAATATTAGCAAAACAAACTATGAATTTAAAATATATGATGAAGCAATTAAATAAAAAAATAAGCTATTTTAAAATGTATTATTAAAAGTTAAAAATATTGTGTGCCATTTAAAACTTACCCTAACGCGGGAGATTCAAATTATACGAAATATTAAACTACATAATTACTAAACAGTTAATTAGACCGCACCACTCAACTAATGCGCTGAGTGGCGCGGACCGTCCGTCTTTCGGCTACTTTGCCGACTGCCGCTTTAATTTCAAAATCAAGATCAAAATCCGTGTTGTAGGTACCACCCGCGCCGGCGCAATTGCATTCGTTGCACGCCGGGCGTGTACCTACTTACTTTAGTTTTTCAATTACCTTATTTTTTAATTTTATTTATTTATCAATTTATTAATAATAATTTCAACCATGTAACGCTTCGTTACATTACCCGCTCGTCCCTCATAAGGATTTTATTTTAAAAATAAAATCCGCAATTACTGCATTGAGTATCAACTTTTTACTAAACCTTTCATACTTCCTACTAAAACTCTAACATTCATCCCAAACATACAAACATTCAAAAAAATAAATCAAGTAATATTATAATTACAAGACGCGTCCTAGCAAAAACCTAAAATCGTGTGTCTAATTATGCGACAAACGACTTTTTGTAAAAAGTGAGTTAAATGCTAATGACAAAGTGGGCAATACAACAAAACGCACAACTGTTTTCGATTCGAAAATCAGCTACAATATGAGCATGAGTCTCACCTAAAACGGCAAATCTCATACCTACTTTGATTTTTGTAATGAAAAAAAAAAATTAACGGGATAGGCCATTTTGATTTAATTATAATTAAAGAAAGAAAACTACAACGAAATAATTAAAAAAATTGCGAAAAGATAAGAAAAAAAAAATTTATAAAAACGTCGGTAAGTTAAAAATAGCACACAAAACGTTAAAGAAACTAATACTCCGTTCTTTACAAATGTCCTAATTATACAACGCTTTGGTTTAATGATATAGAAATTTAACTAAAAAAATGAAAGGAAAAAAAAAATAATAAAAAGCAAAATAGTATAAATGCAACTAGTGTGAAACAAGCTCTATAACAAAAGAATTTAAAATAAAAATAACTTTGGAGATGTTAAAAAAAAATCAAATATACCTACAATATTTTTTTTTTGTTGTTGACTGTACTATAACGTGTTTAAATTTTGTTCAAAATAAAAGAAATAAAATTACAATTACAAAAAGATTATTGTTTCACTCCAGTTACTGCAAACCAAAAAAATAAATAAAAACGTTTTACAAAATAATAAAAAACAAAAAAAATAAAAAAAAAAAACAAAACCACCGTGCAACACCAAACTAACTACTTACTACGATGAGAAGACAGATAAACCACGTTCTGGGCGCCAGTGTCGCGCTTAGGGAATTTCCCACGGCGACACTGACTAAAGTGTGCTGGAAATACTATCTTAAAAAAAATGTTGGGCGCCAGTGTAGCCTACCGGAAAATAAAACAAGCAGCGTGATCGGTAAAAAAAAAAAATATATATTTTACGCGCTCAATGGTAGGCAACACAAAGTGTAGGTCGTGGGTGGTCGGCCTGTCTGTCTCCTCACGCAGTGTGCAGGCACTCCCCTGTGTGATCCAGCCGACGAAGGTGGTAGATGCGGCGTAGTGGGCGTGGTGGTATGTGTCCTGCCGATGCGCGTGCCGACGATGGTAAGGCGGCGGTGGTTGTAGGCAGCAACTGGATCTAACGCGACCCGCAGCTGGCCGTCCGCTCAATCCGGAGGTTGCTGGAAATTGCTAGCCGGAAGTACGCTTGTTCAGCCCGAAGCGTGTTCCTGGAATCGACAGGACCACGGGATTACGCTCTGGTACATCTACCCTCCGATCTGGATACGCCACGACGGCAACAGGATGAAATGCCTGCTAAGCAGCAGTAGCATTGCCGCAGTGGTGCATTACCAGAACGGAGTTTACAAAGAGATAGATGCACCAAGCAAGAATTAATTAAATAAAAAACAATAAAGCAATAAAGCAATTTTATAAGGATATATAAAAATGAAATTTAAAATGTAAAAAAAATAATTAAGCAGGTAAGTCTTACTTGCCTACATAAAATCTAAGTAACTACATAAAAAAACTTAAAATATACTAGAAAGCAAAAGGGATATAAGCAAAGCAAAATAAGTAATATTAGCAAAACAAACTATGAATTTAAAATATATGATGAAGCAATTAAATAAAAAAATAAGCTATTTTAAAATGTATTATTAAAAGTTAAAAATATTGTGTGCCATTTAAAACTTACCCTAACGCGGGAGATTCAAATTATACGAAATATTAAACTACATAATTACTAAACAGTTAATTAGACCGCACCACTCAACTAATGCGCTGAGTGGCGCGGACCGTCCGTCTTTCGGCTACTTTGCCGACTGCCGCTTTAATTTCAAAATCAAGATCAAAATCCGTGTTGTAGGTACCACCCGCGCCGGCGCAATTGCATTCGTTGCACGCCGGGCGTGTACCTACTTACTTTAGTTTTTCAATTACCTTATTTTTTAATTTTATTTATTTATCAATTTATTAATAATAATTTCAACCATGTAACGCTTCGTTACAGTTTATAATTTGTCTATCATTTGCCAAAATTTAAGGAGATATTTGCCAATATGTTGAACAATTCTTTTTTATTTTTCAGGTTTATCGTTATTATAACTGAGTCATAAGAAACCCAAAAGATTTGGAAACTGTCGTCTTCAAAGCGATACCTTTGGGTAATTCGCCATAAAAGGAAAATTTCGCTACAAATGTAACTTCGATATTATTAAAAACATCCATTAGGTACACGTGGATAAGAAAATCAATAACTGGCGACCGTCTGCAATTTATATGGGTCATCAGGCTCGCGTTAAAAAGGTATTGTGTTAAAAATATACCTACTCGAGTAACAAGAAACGCCTCGGTGAATTAATTTTGCGTAAAAGTTTCCAACAGAGCATTTTAGAGGAGTAAAAGATAAGTTCCCTCTTAAACGGACGCAATTAACGATCTACAAAAGAAACTGAATGAATCCACCACTACTTAAATGTGAAAAAATTATTTAACTGAAAGTGCAGTTTACGTTTCTAGAGAGAATGAAAAGCATTGTTTTTCTTACAATGGGGAGGATTGGTTTTTATTAAAGTTTGTGAGTTATTGTTATAAAGAGAAGACACACCGATCACAGAAGTCGTGGATGCGAAAAGTTTGGGAATGGACCGGAACTAAATGGCCTTGCGAAGGGCAAATGTGGCAACCTCACTACCGATATTCGACAGTTAAATAGTTAGGCATATGAAAAGGAAGAAGAATAAAGATAGGCATAAGATTTTAAAACAACATTTTTGCACATTGACTGTGTATGCAGTCTTGCAGCAAGTGAGAAGAGAAGTCAACGTATCACTCGGCAGTTACCGCTATCTAATAGGAAGGAATACAAACAACACCAGAGACGATACATACAAGTGTGCTGTCAATATTAACAGGATATAAAGACTTAGGGACAATATGGAGAATATATTTTGGCACCCTTCATAGATATTGCAATCAAAAAAGCTCATGTATAAGCTCATTATAAGGAGGTGAATTACTTTCGTCAGACTGGTAGTCCAGTTCATGACTCTTTGTTCTTAGCACTCGGTTCAATACAATCCAAGCTGCTGCACATAACAAAAGATACGATTTTTCTAGGCGTTCCCGTAAAGATTTCTTTTATTTTTAAATTTGACCATCCCTAATTAATCTTTGTGGTTGGTGGTAAAGCTTGAAAATGAGTAGCGACATTAGTTAGACAAGTTTTAGTGTCATACATTATATTTAGCATCAGTTAACGCTTTATAATAACCTGTTGAGCCAGTGATAAACCAACGAAACTGGTTATAGAACGATAACAACGGAAATGGATGGATTAACCTTGCATCTTAAAGACTAGGTCAGGATGGTCACTTAATGCAGTCAAGTAAAAACATAAACTAGAACATCTTTAGCGGACCTATCTTTATATATCTTAACACTAGCTGCTGCCCGCGACTTCGCCCGCGTAATTTTGTAAATTACTAGCTGGTGCCCGCGACATCGTCCGCGTTGAAAGGAAAAATATATGAATGGTAACGCCGGACATCGTTATCGCTGAGACGACGAAATGTCTTTTTTTAATCTATTATCTTTTTTATGTCTTATATAACCTTATGTCTTATTCTGACGTAGGTATAAGATAGGCATAAGATTTTAAAACAACATTTTTGCACATTGACTGTGTATAATATTTTAAAGTTTCATTGAAATCCATTCAGTAGTTTTTGCGTGAAAATGTAACAAACATCCATACATCTATCCATACAAACTTTCGCATTTATAATATTAGTAAGGATATACTTAAACCTTCCTCGAGAACCACTCTATCCATTGGTAAAATCGGGGCAGTAGTTTTTGAGTTTATCGCGAACAGACAGACAGACAGACGCGGCGGGGGACTTTGTTTTAAAGGATATAAGCAGTGGTTGTGACTTTGCAAGATTGCAGGTTAATCACGGAGGTTAATCTAAAAAGAAGATTGTTACTACTGCTAGACAAGTTGCGCAATTTATGAATTTAAACGCCACTAAGTAACTACCAACTTAAGTTTTTTGATATTGATAATGATTTTTGTTATGTAATCAAGGCAGCGCTTGGCCGCGATCTCACTTGATGTTAGGTGCAGATGCGGCCAAAGATGGACCACGCTTACCTAGTAAGTGCACATTTACCCTAGACTTGAAGACCCCGAGGTTGTCATTTTGGGGAAACACGGACGCAGGCAATGAGTTCCACTCCTTAGGAGTTCGGACAAGGAAGGTGGAACTATAACGCTTCGTGCGTGACCGGGGAACATCAACCACGAAGGGATGAAACCCCCGCCCGCGCTTCGATACTATTCAGTTGTCGACAGGAGCAGCCTTGGATTCGATTCGAAAACTATATTCTTGTATTATGGAATAAAATAAAAATGACTTGTAAAAAGCCAAAAGATTCGACTAAATGTCACGACAAATTTCCTTAATAGGATTAAATCAAGCAACTTGTATTTTCTGGAGATAGCAAAATATAGTTAAGTCCACAGTGTGTAAAATGTCTGCAATGTTCACACTCGGTTTAACTTTGTATACAATAATGATCAAAGCTTAAAGAATGTCCCCGTATAATGAGAGGACTGGAAGGGTTGAGTTAAGTATTAAGTGGAGTTAAATAAATTCGGATAATTTCATCAAAATACTTTTGAAAATTTCTAATTAAACATTATATTGATATCCAGGAATGATAAATTATCCAGGGACGCCTCATGACTGGCGCCCAAACATGTAAGACTTGTTTGGATTTTCCGGGAAGGCAAATAATTTATATATTATATTTAAAAAAAATGTGGAATAACTATAACGCAATAGTTTTTTTTATCTACATGCTTTACAGCTTCAATACTTGGATTTGTATTTATTGAGCTGTCAGCATCAATTTCATTTGTATTTAAAGATTTTGACCTATTCACTTACTGTTTTATCACGATATTGCAGACAGAAGCTATTTACCCGACACCATTGTTTCCAAGCAAACAACCTAACCGCCATTAAGTTAAGGGTTAGTTTCCTTTAGGTATTCATTTGTAGGGGTGGGGTTGGGTTTCAACACAATATCGATCTTAAAACTCCCATAGTAAACATTTGGGAACGTAGTAAAATTCTTAATAACATTTTAAACCTGATATAATATGAGTTTATTTTTTATCTTCGACACGCGACGCAAAAGAGGGGTGGTTTAACCTGTGTATCTGATCTGAATATGGGTGTATCTGTGGCATCATAGATCCCAAACGAATGGACCGATTTTGATACGTTTTTTGTTTTGTTTGAAAGCCGGCGTGATCGGGATTGTTCTTTGCTATAATTTATATGAAGACCCGTCAGGCGTTTGAAGACTATCACCTAGTTAACGAAGAGATTTCACCTTTTATAGGTTCGATTGATTTAAAATTTGGTGTACTTACTTCGGTGGTATTTCCATGTCATTTTGACCTTGATCTGATGCTACACCATACCCGACTCCTCATTCTGTGGAATACCCAATTCCTCAGTAATTTTCCTTAGATATAGCGTGTGCCCAATCATTGGAATGGTTTCAATAAAATGATTTATAATTTTAAATTAAAGCTGTAAACAAAATTAAGAGAAATGTTGGTTCGAAAATCGCAGTTGTTTATGTGTCTCGGAACCAGTGATTAATGGGGAATTATTCATAATTCATTTCCAGGCATCATTTATTCACTTCCAGACAGTTTGGAAAATTCCCATATAAACTTAGCAGGTGTAGGTTAGGTTATGATTCGTGTTGTGAAAATTGCGAGTGGAGCGTAGAGAGAGGACATGTAATATTTTTTGTGGCAAAAAGAAAAGTATGATAGTGTACATAATTAAGTTTTGACTAGTTATTGCCTGGGCGTTATAAATAGTGTCTAGATAATCACTTTGGCCATAAAATTTGCACCTTCGATTGAAAAGTGTAATTGAAATTCTCAGTGAGTTAGTTCTCGGTAGACTATAGCTTAAACCTCTTAAAATAGAGGAGATATATATATGGCTAGCAGTAAAAATAAATATACAGGCAAATATAGTATGAAGTACGAGCCACGATACGACCAACATTACAAATTATGTAAAACCGTAGACTTTGACATTTAAATAATAGAAAATGTAACTTGCATTCTAATATTGGCTTAAAGCTCCATTATAAAATGAACTCAGCATTTGTTGAAACTACGATTCCTACGTTGTGGATGGTAAGTACTTGCGAAGGGTACACACAGAGGGCAACAGGTCCAATAAAAGCCTTGGGAACCTCAACGACCAAGCAATAAGGGCCAAGATGGAATGAGCCAAAGTTTAGACAAACGTGTCTAGGTAGGGGTGACTTGTGGGACATGAAAAGAGGAAAACTTAGAGCGGGCTTATGTTGCCGAGACTGTCTGGCGTGTACCATTATTTTAGTGTTGTTTTGCAACAGTATATTCGGCGTAAACTACTTTGTTTTCACGGGAATATTAAACTTTTTACAAAAAAATCCGTTGCGTAGTTTAAAAGAAGTATATGTACAAGGGGTACAGACGGCGAGAAGCGACTTTGTTTTTTACTATTGTAAAGATGTATGTCAATTAAAATTATAGTAAGAGTATGAGAGTTTCTTTTATTCTTCTTATTACCCTGGCAGAAGTAAAATACCACACACATAACTATAGAAAAGAAAAAATATATTCGTTCATTCACTGGAAAAATATCAAATACATTTTTGCCAATAATCCAATAAGTATTCCAATAAGTAGTTTCCCGTCGCATATATAAATAAAACGAATGTATTTTATGATATCTCAAATTGAAACGAACTGACAAAAACAATTGAATCGAAAAAGTTCCGACGATATCCAATATTTTTCGCCACACATCCCCTCGGCGTGGTTCGTTCCACCCTGACCTACCCTCACAGCCCCAAATACATAAAGGACATTTGAATAATCGAACGCGTCGAGAGCTACTCACATATTACACACTGCCAGTCTACTACAGGTGCAGTCTGAGGGAGGTTCATAGTCATTTCACCCCCGAGTCACCACGTGGCTGAAGTAATGTTCGAAAATGGTTTGTAACATAATACACGCGTTCAGAATGAAATAATGAATTTTATCATTGGTAATTTTTCTTCTACTAAGGCAGTAACCATTATTTGATAATATTTATAAACTAAATAAGATGTTTATTCGCCGGGAATCGAACGTGGGCCCTTAAAACGTTAGACAAACACGTTGACGAGTGGTAATCAAGAAATAAAACACATTGATTTTAATTCTGTTTTTGGTATAGAACATTTTCAATTATTTGTCCTTTATAAAAATCTTTTTAACGCACATTCAAAAGTATAGTTCCCGGGTTAATATAATCAGGTAAAACTATAGGTGATATCCATTAGGTATAGTAGACAAGAAGGGAAAGTACGACATGATGTCATCGGAACCCCTTACCAACGAAACGCCCTGACTGCAATTAAAATTAATTAGGGACAAAATGCTTGGTAGGGGCCGTGAGTATCTCGTAACGAGCAGCACAGAATGCATGTAAGATTTAATTTTATTTAATCTATTTTATTGTAAAAGATCAGGTAAGTATTGTATTCAAAATGTATTCAGAGGCAGACAGATAACTATTTTTAAAACCAAAATATTATAATATTTTTAATGAAGTGTGGTGTATCCACCTCATCGTGATCCCTGTTCTCTAGGAACACCATTTTATGTTACTAATAATAAATCTGTAAGTGTAGGTATTGTATATATATATGTATGTTCCTCCATAACTCTTAAACGAATTAATTGATTTTCATGAAACTTGGTAGATAAACATTTAAACGTACTGGACACTGGATAGGCTACCTTTTTCTTTTTCAACGCGGACGAAGTCGCGGGCGCCAGCTAGTACAATAAATATATAATGCGCACTGAAAAGGTTTGGAACTCCCTGTCGGCGTCTGTATTTCCGAGCTCATATATAAGCCAAATGTTTTCAAAGTTTGAGTGAATAGGCATTATCTGGGTGAGCTCGCTGCGTCATAGGCCTCATTTTCGATACACGGCTAGACGATGAGCAAGAGCAAACCCATCTCTAATTTAAAAAAATGCGCTGTCAAACTACGCAGAATAAATACATTAACTTTACTTATATTCTTACTTTATTTATTTCTCGTTTCACTTTTATATTGGGTGATACAGTCTAAAAAAATCTTAATAATTAAGGCGAATATGTATAGTTTAAGTGTAGAAATACTGGAAGATATAATTTATTTATTAATTTATTTCAGTAAAATTATTTAAAAAGGGTAAATTTTTAAGTAAATACAATATTTGAAACTACATCTCTGGAAAGTCCATCGATGACTCAACAATGTGTCATGCGTTTACATTCAGCAGTAAAACCTCGAAAGGTATTCCATACTGGTTTATTCGCAATTGTATTAATTTTTTTTTTTTCAAGAATTAATAAATAAAAATCTTAGTTTTTGCTAAAATGAACTTACGCTTCTTAAAACATAATATATCCTAATATTAAATGTGCTTTTACCCTTTTACCTGCTAACCATGTACAATATTCTGGTAAGTCGCTTCCTGCTCTCCGAATAGAAAGGCAGACTTAATTTGGGGATCAACGAAATCCGTTTACAGGACACGTGTTTTCAGATAATAAATAATAATTAATTAATTAATTAATTAATAAACAATAAGTATTTATTTTAAATAAACTAAAGTAATATATTTTATTTTGGTGCGATTATTAAAATTTAATACCCTATTTAATATGTAATACATTCTTTTAATATAATACTTAATCATCTTGAAGATATAATATTTTATTAGACTCCCGTTCCGACTTAATAGGCTCCAGCAAACATTTACCAACAAGTGAAACCCGCAAGCTCGACTTAAGTCCATAATATTGTTAGAAGAAAATCGCCGGTAATTTTCTGAAAATCTACATAGTTAAGTAAATCGTCCGTTTATTAGCTTTGTATAAAAGAGGCCACCATTAGCCACTAGACTTGAGCATTGTTGAAGAGTAGGTATTCTACAAAACAATAGTTGGACAATGGAGTATTCCCTTTGGCACTGTGGAAACAAAACCTCATGCGGGCAAAACTTTAGAGAGCTCGTTGTATAGTGGCTTGATGACTTTGTCGATCACTTGACCCATTTATTCAGCCTATTCTGATAGCATATCGATGGCGCGACTATGTTCAGTGTGTGAAGGTTACACACGACAAGGTCAACGTTTAAAAGCTGAACAAAACTCACACAGTGGACATGAAAATGAAAAATAGGAGACTTCCTTCTCTTCTTAGCTAAGCTGCTTGGGTTTCTTCATAGTTTCGTATACGTTCTACTAATATCATTAATTCGAAAGTTGGATGTTTGTTACTCTTTGTTACGCAAAAACCGCTTAACAGATTTGAATTAAATTTGGCACACAGATAGTTTATTACCTGGATTAGCCCATAGGATACTTTTATCCTGGAAAAATTGTAGGTTCCCCAGGGATCGTCTAAAATATATAAGGTATAAAAATGGCGCCACTGTCGTCACAGCAATAAAGATTGTCAGGCGTTATGTTACTCTTTTTTTTTCAACGCGTACGAAGTCGCGGGTACCAGAGTATTTTACCACGAAAAAGTCTCATTGCTAAAGTAGGTATAGTTTTGATCAACAATAATCAGCTAAGATGAAAAATGTACTTGCAACTTTCATTCGGAGAAAAAAGTCCCTAGGAAATAAATGAACGAAAAATTCTAGCCTATTTATTACCGGCGTAGGTAGTACATTGCAATCAATTACAAAAAGCGGTTGGCTTTACCGCAAATAGAGGGGGTGTGTGGGATGTTTTACATCCAGTAAGAGTACGGGAATGGGGATGTCTGTCTCTCACTTTCTTAATTGACAAGGTATACCGCAAACCTTCCTTTTTACACGATTGTTTACTTTGCGATTTGTTTAGGAAGCGTAATAAACAAACAAACTCACTTTCACATTTATAATAATGTATGTTATTGTTAGATGTGTTATTCTTATGTATATGTGGTTTATGTGTGAAAGAATAACAAATATTCACACATTGTCAAAAACTGTCTCAATCATTAGTAGGATAATATTACAAGTGGCATAGTTATAACATATATTATTAGCAATATCATCCGCAGACCTGAATTCATAATTCATCGTTTGTAATATTATACATACTTAGTACAATACAAGCTAAGTATGTTCAGATAGTTTCTTTGGTGGACGGGATAAGAAATTCTGAAACTCGCTGAAGGACCAAGGTTAATTATTAGCAACTTGAATTTGCAATGGGCCGGTCATATCTATGGGTAGAAGAGTTCTCGAATGGAGGCTATACGAATTGGAAAATGCAGCGTGGGACGAGTGGACAGACGACCTATAAGGCTTCAAGGGAAACGGCTGGATGCGAAGGACAGAAGACCGTGCGTGGTGGCGTACCTTAGAGCCTATCCAGATGAAACGTATGCCCTCGGCATACGCGCGTACACACTCGCGCGTGAAACGCGTGCAATGAGCGGGACTCTCGACTCGCGCGAAATACTCGGGCGCCATTGCTGCGTCCAATGTCCAATTCTACGCGCGTGTTGGTGGCAAGTGGACGTATTTGGTGGATAAAATGGAGCGTGATAATTAATAACTGGCAGGGATTCTCGAATCGAACTCCCAGTGTAGAAACGCGCGTAAAACGCGGTATCAGTAGCACTACCATGAGTTTATGACGAGCGAAATCGCTAGCGAGAGATGAGCGGTTACTCAAAGAACTAAAACCAGTAACATGAGTTGCATAAGTGAAAAACCTATCGAATGTAGTCGCTAGCGACCATTAGCGACTAACGTTTAACTTGACATTTCTATACAAAATCGGTACAATGAGTTACAAATTTGACTGATGCTCTCGAGAAATACCGTAACGTTAGTAGTTAAATCATTCACTAGCAAATTGAAGGGTGAAAGGTTCGTTATCGACATAAGTAAACTAACGTAAGATTTCGATAGCAACTCATGGTAGTGCTACTGGACGCAATATAAATTGAAACGCACGTATGCCCTCGCGCGTAATACGCCTCACCTAGACAGGCTGTTAGGAGAGGAATAACTACATCCAGCAGTGGGGAGACACAAGCTGATGATGACGACGAATATACAATATACATGTGCGAAAAAAAAAAACAATTTATAAAACATTACACGTGTTGTGCAGTAGGTGTTAATTTCAGCAGCAATAAACGAAAATGTGAGTCACAGTTCGCGTGCTGGAAAACATTGAAATTAGCGATAACAATATACACGTCAACCTTCATGAGTTAACAGCTAAAAACGCACTGCTCTTAGTTATTCAATTGGAACAAAGTCAACGCGTAGGGAACATACAACTTCGGGACAATCGCCCGGCAGCAATTGGGGTGTTTTTTTAGTATACATAATATAATACTATGTCCAATTGGAATTATGTACCTTTAAAGAATTTTCCAAGCAGATTAGTGGTTCCGGAGATTGCTAAAATGCGCCCATTCTTTTATTATTCTTTACATAGTATACATTGAAGTCTCTTTCAGATTCTGTCTGTAGTTATGGCCGCTAGCTCCTCCTATACAACGCAACGGCCAAGGCCAAGGATAATCGGATTGTCGAAATAAAGACCAAAATAAAAGTTTCAACAGAAAAAGGAACGCGGACGAAGTCACGGGCAAAAAATAAATTTGCACAATATTCTAGAAACAAACAACACTTCGCAAATATATATTTAAATAAACGTTAATTAATTGAATGCCGGCTTTGAAACATAAAAGGACCTTTGACATTATGTTGTCTTTGGGTGACACTCTATCTCATACGTAATTTTCCATTTAGCAATTTTGATGCGTCACTAAATACAGTTAACAAGCGCGAATAGTCTTAGGCGTCGATTAGTCAATAGTAAACATAGAAGTATATGTAGCAACAATTGATAGGTAGGGTATACTGACGCAACTAACTAATGGTTAGGTAGTTTTTGAATCAAAATCAAAATATTTATTTATCAATTAGGCTTCTACAAGAAACTCTTTTGATCGTCATTATAAATTTCAATTTATCACAGGGTTTCGGAAAAAAGCCAAGATGACGATCCTGAGAAGAAACCCCGAAAGAAACTCAGGATCCTATTCTTTTTGTCATCATGAATGTAACTAAAACACACCATTGCAAAACTGTAAGAAACACTATTCAGCTACTTTTTCATCTAGTGCTCAGAGCAAGCTAAAGCTCGCTCGAAAACAGAACAAAAATGTTCAGGTAAAGGTGCGTTTTCACTTAGTGTTCTGTACAGTTCTGAGCGAGCAATCGTTTCGTGCGTAATGAAAACCATTGAAAACACTTGAGCGAGCGAACGTGTTTGTTCAGTGATGATCGGCTGGATGCGGCGAACTATTGCTCGCTCACTCTTTCGTACAGGTTCAGTGTAAAACGACGTGTGTACTGTAGCGAGCGAGCTGTTGATCTATGCGTTCGCCCGGCGTTGTACGTGCTCGGTGGGTCTCCGATCATTTAAGGCGTATACTGCGGATATAACCTTGAATTATAAGGCTGAGCAGCGAAGCTTTCCCCGCGCCACCCTCTACCAGAGATCGACAGCACAGAATATGACAAAGAGTAGTATGGAATGAGATCTAGAGTAGCCTAGATGACAAAGTCTTACTTTACTACAAATACCTACTATAATTATTTACAATGTAGAGGGATAATTCAGTAACAATGAAGCGTGTTTTGTTATTTAGGTAGTAACCTGGCTAGAGTGTTATAGTTTATAGCAACAAGTTGTCAAGTGTTATATTGTTTATTAGTCGCGGGCACCAGCTAATATATTAATATAAAGATTACCATTAAAAAAATTTAAATAGGTACGTATAAGTGTGAGCTATAGGTTTAGTTAGGCAAGGCGCCTTTCATATTTCATTAATGCATCAATTAATACTACTTTATAATCAGCATCACATGATCTTGGTACGTAACTCAGGCGTAGCCAGGCGTAACCTATTTCAATATGAAAATCGTTTTTTAACGATGTGATAAAACGAAATAATTGGCTTTATCTGCTATTTAATTAAAAATATATATATAATAATACATAACCATCCGAAAGAAATCCCTTGTAATATGATTAATTACGAAAGTGGGTTTGTTTTGTTTGTTTGCTACGCTTAACTTCTCAACAGATTTATCAAGAAAGAAAAAAAAAACATAATGTGCCTTTCATCCAAGAAAAAGTAGTGTTCCTGCAGGAAAACCTAAAAATAATAGTAAACAACTCAACGCTTTAGAAGATTTTGAAGAATCTGCTTTGGATACTAAGTTAGTATGTAAGTAAATGATATGACAATTTAATTCTAAAACAAGTTATACTAGACCAGCGAACCGCTTCCGGCTTCGCATGCTATTTTTTTATGAAAATTATTTACAAACCTTAATTAACACTGTTTCCATTGGTGAAAACCGTGGCGTAGTTTAAAAGATCTACGCGTACCTACAGAAATACAGACGGCGGGAGGCAACTTTATTTTATACTAGCTGGTGATCGCGACTTCGTCCGCGTAGAAAAGTATGAAACGTAATCTATCGTATTTTGGATAGATGGCGCTATCTCCCGGCCCCTTTACTTTTATTTTAGATTTCCCGTAGGAATGAAGCATTTTCCCGCGGTAAAAAGTATCCTATGTTCATTACGGATAATGTCGGCTCCTAATGGTAAAAGAATTTTTCAAATGGGTCCAGTAGTTTCGGAGCCTATTCCATACAAACAAACAAACAAATCTTTTCTCTTTATAATATTAGTATAGACTTCGCGAATTCGCCCGCTTATTTTTTTTTTTATAAAATATAGCCCATGTTACTCGCTGACAATGTTGCTTTCTATAGGTGAAGGTTTTTGAATTTATTCATTACATACATACATAGACGAACTCATTATCAATCTGTGCGCGATGTTGCGGGCAATTTACATAAATGGCGTATAACGATAACGACGCACTGCAGAACAATTTAAAAGTTAAATTATTCAATACATAAGAGCGCCGGGTAACTCTGCATAATAAATAACCAACTGCGGAAGGAAACGCGACACAATAAATAAGTGATCCAATTTTCCCCAAACGCTATTCCCGATACTAGAATTCAACCCTCTCAAAGTCGAACAGTGGTTTCCACACGAGTGCCAGTAGCACTACCATGAGTTTATGATGAGCGAAATCGCTAGCGAGAGATGAGCGAGAGCGTAAAATATTTGTATGAAAAATTGTACGTTCTCGCTCATCTCTCGCTAGCGATTTCGCTCGTCATAAACTCATGGTAGTGCTACTGATTATGCTAACAGTCACAATAGACTGTCGAGTGTCGGCACAGTAATGTTTAAACAAACATTAATTTTTATTTACATTTTTTTTTATATATATTAAGGTGTAAACAAAGGCCAATCCTAAAAATTTGCATTGTTTAAAAAAAATGTTACAAGAAAGCGTCAACGCAATTGGTTTGAAACAAATATAGGTATGTTACACTTAAACATGTGAAGAACAAATTATTGTATTGTTTTGAATTTCCATCGAAGTAATAGAAACCCCACAAGAAAAGGTGTGAACCACGTTTGTGTTTTTCGTGCAGAATTAGTTTGATACCTACCTGTTGCCCGCGACTTCGTCCTCGTTAAAAAAGATAAAAAGTAGCCCGTATCGTGACCCGTATCGTATCACGTGACCCGTACTTCTAAATGTTTATCTACCAAGTTTTATGAAAATCTGTTAATTCGTACATACATACATACATACATACATACAGAAAAAAAATCTAAAAATTGACAATTTAGTTTCAGTATCATGTATAGAGTCTATATACACCAATACAAGATATTTCTGAAAACAAAGTAAATTACTCCATGACCGACCCCTACAGATTTATTATTAGTATTGATTGATATAGACATCATTTTAAAGGTCAAATCGGTGAAGATCAAATCGTCAATGTCATTAGCGTATGTGAATCCCTTAAGGTCAACAGACAGGCTATTAACACAAGCAATGCCACATTAGGTGCTCTACAAATGCATTGCCGACCATTTTGGGATAGGGATATGGGCTGTAATGATAGGTATAGACTCTTACTCATTCACCGAAACACAACAGCACAAATGCTGTTATTTCACGGTGGTCTACTGTAAGGTTCAGTTATGTTAGGAGGGTTCAATTATATTTATTGTATTTAAAACTAACTAGAGCTTTTACTATCCCATATAGTCAATAGATTACATAGTTAATAAACAGTCTTATTACTGTGAATCCTTCACTAATAAATAATGTACGGCATATTATATAGACTTTGTTGGCGCGCGCTTTGTGACTGACAAGTCTTAAATTCTTGTCAAGTAAGCTTGTTTTTCAGTTTAACTAAGTCCTTTTTATTGTGCTTTAAACTCATGAGTGAGTAAATACACTTGTATTATATTTCTTTGGCTGGAGATCGAGCCGAAAGTAGATCGAAAAAACTTACATAAATCGCCACATCGTTTCCTGAAACAAAAAATTGTACAATTAAAAAACAGTACGTACTAGCATTATAAAGAGTCAATTTATTTTTAACTAAGCCATTTTATAGTCATATTTCCATTTCAATGCATATATTATTTAAGCAATTCAGAACAAAGTAAACAACGAAAATAACCGAAGCGAAGTCAACAAGAAAACCAAAATGAACTTAAAGCAATCTCTCTTGTGCAACGTATGATCAAAGGCAATTTTGTACAAAGAACTATCAAAGTGGATCATAGATTTACTATAACAATTCAACATGCAAGACAAACACCAAATATAAATAAGTCAAAACAAGTAATGAAAGTTAATTTATCAACTTTGGAAATTTTAATATAATTTTCAAAATTGACTCTGGTCTGGATTTGAAAAGTAGTGGTAGGGCACACTGCGTTTCGCAGCCACTTTGGCAGCCCGTCTGGCGGCATTAACCACCACCTTACAGAATACCACCGTGAAATAACAGCATTATGTGCTGTTGTGTTTCGGTGAGTGAGTAAGGGATGCCAGAGCCCATTACCCCCCTTTATCCCTCCTTTATCCCTTATTTTTATTCCTTGTATGGTCGGCAGCGCACTTGTAGCACTTATGGCGTTGCTTGTGTTATAGGCGACGGTAGCCTACCTACCATCAAGTGGACTGTCAGCCTGTCTGTCGACCTTAACATAACAAAAAAATACCTAAGTTGTATCGGTAAAGTACCAGAAGATGATAGTAAGTTTCTGGTTTTTTTTTTAAGACTAAAAATGGCAAAGAGGCTGACGACCCACTGAATGATAGGTCTGTGACTGTTGCCGGAGCGATCATTCATGATATCGCACATCCACATGATGCAGACAAGTTAGGTCATCATATCAAAATAACCAAAAGGGGTGAAATTCTTTATTGTTACACCCTTGTTACATTATTATTACTTCGTCAATAGAATCGATACCGATTTCTCGTACGAAGTCAAGTTAGCATTGAATACTTAAGTTGAAAACAAATAAAATAATCCAGTTAAGATGGGAGTCTTAATGAAGACAATATTTTTATTAATTAATTTTATTAATGTTCTTAGCTCGGAACAAAAACCTGAAATGACCAAAAATAATCATAACCTAAGTCTTGGAAACAAATATATATATTACAAATTAAAAGTCTCTGTCTTGACTTTTTCAAACCAGTCAACGTATTTCGATACGCTTTTCACTATTTAATGGAAAGAGCAAAAGTTTGTGTGTATAATTTGCAAAATTCCAAGTTATAACTATAGATGAAAGACGTTCTTTTCTTCACGTAAAGTTCGCGTGGTAGGCTGTTGATCACTTTGATGGTAAGTACGTGGCTCACCAGGAGTATATACTTACTCAATATATACTTTACTTATTCATATCGCTCCTCCTATTTATTTTAAAGTTGTATTCTGTGCACGGAATGCGGTGATCCCTGTTACCTACTATTAATAATAAGATCTTTAATAGCTAATACAATAATATCGCCATTGTATCATTTGCCAAAACAAATAAATTATACAAATTTTAACAAATAAACGCATTCATACAGAAACCAATACAATTATACGAACGTCTATAAAAAATACGAATCACGCAATAATGCATGTAACACGTGGGTCGGACAAACCCCTTACAGAACCCCTCTTACAATTAAAATTGAGCTAATTTAGACCTTGTTCATAATACAATAAAGGTCGTGGGGTGTTGAGGATAACGCCCCTTTCAATAAATTACTGCAAGCGATGCACTCCGGACCGTATGGATCGATAGAGGCGAAATGTTCGAACGCACTGGATTGAATGTCTGGGACCGATGTTTATTTAATTTCGGTTAAACAGTGTTATGCTATATATATACACACCGCTAACTACGAATTAACTTATTTTCATGAAACTTGGTAGATAAACATTTAGAAGAACGGGACACGTGATAGGCTACTTTTTATCTTTATTAACGCGGACGAAGTCGCGGGCAACAGCTAGTCATAAAATAATTGTGTAGCCAATAAAATATTGTTAAATTAGTTAGTGATATATTTACATTATAATATTATGGTCATTATATAATACATTCATTAACACTGTTAAAAATATAAAGAAAGGCGACAAAAATACTCACCGCTGAAAATAATAACGTGTCCACTGAAAGCTTTATGTAAATGAAAATCAGCGATAACTCAACCGAGGACAGTAAATCTGTTTACGAGCGGCTGTGGAAAAGAGAAAGCAGCCATTCTACAAATTCAAACAACGTCTATTGAAGAGCCATAAACAAATAGAATGCAATCAAATCTAATTACGTTGGAATCACTTCAACAGGTTTTAATGTTTGATGGAATAACTCTCGCTAAACATCCAATTAATCCAACAATTTAAGTAACTACTAACATTTATTGTGTTAATTGTAGCTTATCCGTGAAAGGATTGAAATGGCCACCACAAAGGCGACACAATAAATTGAACGTGTATTTTCGATGTATTGTGGATGTGATGATCAATTAGAAAAAAAAAAAGAAATAAATATGCATTTGTTTAAAATGTGAGTACAAAATAAGTTCTTACAAAAAATTTGTAATAATCTTCTACCATTCATAGCATAATTACTTTTTGTAAAGGAAGACAATTCAGTGGTTATGGATATATTTATAATTGCCATATAAAATTTGCAGGTAAGTAGTAAGTTCCGAGGGCAACAACCAAAGTGAGATAACGTTCGTGTCGAAGCATAAACCCGTTCGCTCCAGCAGCGTATCTTTTAAAATGTTCCACACACATGTCACTCTTAGCGGCAATAAAACATGCTTCAATAAATACGATGTCACCAGACCTCGTAAAGGCAATCGTAAAAAGGAAATCGTCTGGATAAGCATTAAAATTGAGAGCTTTGATTTAACACTATTCTAGACTTATACCTAAGCTATTTTTCATGTGTTAAAGTTCGACAGACATGCTGATTAGTCCATTGGAAGGTAAGTAGGTGCATAACTCACCTGACGGCTGTAGCTAACCTTGCTCGACGCTTTATTACGCTTTTAGTTTATTTGGTACAATCATACAAAATCAACTTACAATGAAAGTTTACCAAAGTGGTCATCTTTGAGTATGTTGTCGTAGTTTGTTAAACTAC
This sequence comes from Synanthedon vespiformis, assembly GCA_918317495.1. Classification (NCBI taxonomy): domain Eukaryota; kingdom Metazoa; phylum Arthropoda; class Insecta; order Lepidoptera; family Sesiidae; genus Synanthedon; species Synanthedon vespiformis. Next base: position 5,109,297 of record OU906969.1, read on the forward strand.
GATGCTACAATACAATACATTTCCTAATTCCAATGTTCTACTAATCCCTGTCCTCAACTTCACCCTCATTCTTTATCCTATCTGGGCGGTGTACTTGCATCATCCCTGATGATGATTGCGTTTATTTATGAGCCACCTGCCATGAAATGGATAAAATGGGCTGTGATTCATTAGATTATAGGCTTGCCACCCTATAATCTAATGAAATATAGGAATCTCGGTTAAGAGCGTATCGTGTCCGCGCGCTTGCAAAGTTTTAGGTATTTGACAGAGCGCTCTGTCTCAGTGTGATTCGCACGTTACACATCCAAGCGAGCTAGTCGGCAATACAGAGTAATGAAATGACAGAGCTATCTTCTGTATGGCATTTTATAGTTTATATTACACTCTTTTAAATTATAGTACTTATGTATGAGTTATGTGCGTTATTGTACTTTTTCACATAATACGTCTGTTTTCTTTTTCCCATTTTTACTAAAATAAAGAAATACTAATAAAATATATTTCAAATATAGACATCATAATAAATAATATTAGGTACTCTTTGTATTGAACGCTTTCTCTCATACGTACACTACTCTGCGCTGTTAGTACTGTACACAAACACGCCAAATTTGATGCCTCGGACGGTACAGAGCGACGTGGATTCTCCTTGAACGCTTGCGGCAGACTGAGGCGCGGCTCGCTTGCCCTGCGGTGTATAATTCGGCGTTGCACGTCCATAGAAAAAATGTATGGCGAATTTCTCCGTGAACTTTGATGATTTTTTTAATATTTTTTAAAAGTTGTTTTTCAAAAATCTAAGACGCAGTAGTTGTAACTAGTTTAATAAACTCACGATTTAACATTGTTCAGAAATTTATGTTTTGAGTTTTACTTAGTGATTTTATCATAACCCCGAACCTTGTTTTCAGGTTTTTCTTCGAGGTATTACACAAAAATAAGGCATATTTATTAACTTTTATCATGCAATAATTGTAGCGTTGTTATTTGAGTAGCCTATTGTATGATTTTTATACTTATTAATGATCTAGGTATTGCACTGGAAGCAAAACAGTAAGGTCCGTTTTGGCTCAAAACGCACGACCCAGGCTTAAGCGAACATGAGTCATGGACAAATTTTTATTTAATCCACCGGTGACAAAATAAAATCCCAGTTTAAATTTTTCAAACACACAGATGTGAAGTTAGAATTATCCAATAATAGTATGTATAACCGAGAAACGCCGTTTATCATTTCAGTCAACGTCTGGGGAGAATTCCCGAAGTTCCCTTAAAACGAACAACTTGATAATTATTACTCAAACTTGCCAGGAATGTTCGCGTAGTTTCATGTATGAGAGGACAAACGTACTTAACTCACTCAACATACACAACTTCAAATGAAAATAACGCTCAGGGAAAGGAATTTACGAACAGTATTTGCATAATTTTATTATGCCCTAAGCTTGCCCTAAGTAAAGTATATTCGTTGTAAGAAAATATTATAATATTATACACATCTTATGAAGGCGTTATACGACGTAGTGGCGTATTGTTATTGCTTAGTAGCCGATATATTATTGTGAACCGACCCCACAGGATATAACCCATGATTTATTTCCGGGATTATTTCTGATAACTTTTGTATCACGGAGTTTTACATTACACAAAGATACAACCGGCGGTTATTATCCCAGCCGTGGCTGCCACCTTCTTACACTTGCGTTTTATTGTGACACATGACACTATTAATCTAGATTAAAAGTTTCCTCTGTGTGTGACTTGAACTTTATTCAGAGTGAAATTAGTTGTCCCTCCACATTATTTTCTTGATTAAGATATAACTATATTGTTATTGTTAAGTGGTTTACTTTCAACTCAGACAAAAGCAAAATCCAAACACCAATAAAATGTGGTAAAATTTCGTTTAACACGCCTGAAATCTTCATTTAAAATTATTTCCATTTAAGTGTTTGGTAAGTAAATAAATACATTTTAGGAGCTGCTACGGACCGCTGATCCAGAACAAAATGCACATTAAGATAGCTCTAAAACAACACTTGCCATGTTAAGAGCGGAGAGGGCAGATAAGAATAAAAAACCAGACGAGACGACCTTCCAATTGAAACCATTTGCACGGTAGTTTGCTTAATTTGAGAAACATCAAATTCGTATAATGGTCAGAGATCGCGAAGTTAATGCAAATAAATCAGCGTTAAATTACAGTGGCAATTCCTGATTTTTAATCACTAATAAACAAGCTTTGGAAGCGTTGTGTCAAAGTTGATTGATTAAGTTTAATCGTAGATTCGATTTAAGAGTTATATTTGCGATATAAATTCATATTATGTATAATATTTCATTGCTTTTGATTCATAAGTGATAGGCTCTGCAGCAGTCTGATAGTTGCTTTGGCAAGACAGTCTGCCCAAATGACTGCTAAATGCTGTGTGTGCCCTGCCTATACTTGGCAGACACAGACGAAAGTCAACTTTGACATTAATAATGTACAACCAAACCGGATCTTCTCCTGAATTTAAATTTCTCGCGACAAAACAAACAAATAAAGAGCGGCCCAAGAATGGTACCGCTGGCGATCCGGTGCAGTGAAGTTGTAAATGTTGTCCATAGAAGTAAGAAAAAAAAAATGAAAACAAACAAGTGGGTGCAGTGGCCGTGCACGACCGTGACTCAACGAATCAAGTGCGCGTGCGCAGCTACCGAATTAGCCCGCGATAACATGGGATACACTGTTTATTTATACACTTCATCTACACTCTATGTCACATGCACTGTGCTACTCCGATAATGAGACGAAAGCCATAGACTTCGTCGATTTATTTTTGAACATACAGGGGAAAGTAGGTACTGAGGAGAAGTCTCTATATAAATTTAATAAAGAGGCTGTATTGGTTTATTTTTAACTATCTGTTGCACGCAACTTCTTCCGAGTATCTTTATAAAATATAGCCTATGTTATACCCGTTGATAATATAATTTTCTATAGTTAGATGAAAGAATTTTTAAAATAGATAAGTAGTTTTTGAGTTTATTCATTACAAACAAAAATACATTTTTTTATGGATTGATGGTAGGTCTTATATGGATCTACAAATCCCATATAAAACAACATTTCTGATTGTTTGCATTAATCATACAATGTTGACATGAAAAACAAACTTAGAACCAAAATCTATTTAAATTACAAAATAATTATACCTATACAAATATATTTTCCGAGCTCAATTTAGTCGTAATGATGATGATGACGAGACTACGTCAGTTTGACTTTGAAAAATAGTGCCGCTGGAAATGGCAAAATATTTTTACATGTCAAAGACAAACTTTTGCTTTCTGGGGCTATTTTGGAGATTCACACTTCCACGAACAGTGACTACGTTGTATTAGAAATAAAAACAAACACTATTGTCTCTTGGTTGTAAATATAAAATGACAACTAATATCAGTTCGTGTGAACTAAGTATATGGCGCAGTCACTTCATCCGTAACATCGCGATCAGTGGGAGCGTGGTCTAAATACGGAATACCAACGCAAAGAACAGATTTGACCTTTTCGCGAAAGCACGTTATATTACGATTTACCTACTTCACCTATTTCATTGTCGCACACGACAGTATTTACATTTTTTTCTTCAAAAAAACCGCATAAAAACCAAAGTGTTCGCGAAACAGCGACTAAAAATATATATTTACTTTTAAAATCACTTCTTCGCACAACTCGTACGAAACAGCGACTAAACCATAAATTAGGTAACATTACATAAATTATATTTTTTACTTTTAATCAGGCTTTCATTATATTAAAAAAAAAGTAAATTTTAAAATGGAACGCGACTTCTTTACGTTCCCTAAGTAACAAGTAAATATCACTCATCCAGCTAAAATGTATCATTTTTAAAGTATTGAAAATGTATTAAAGAAAATATTTTTATGTATATTTACGAGAATATATTGAAAAAAAAAATGCGATTAGACGTCCAACTAAGTATAAATTCATTTATCTTTTTAGGCACATACACGCCACTATTTCAAAGTTTCCAGTTATGTTGACAAACTTAATTTTTTCTTCTTAAAAACGCTGCCTCGATAATATTGTTTATTTATTAATTTTATTATCGTCGCGTGTTTTCAGAAATACTGCTTCACTCTGGCGAGGTGTCTCACGTCAAAATATGTCGGGTTTAATTAATCACTTACGTCCCTAGTTTGTATCACAATATACTAGATATTATTTGCTTGTGTAACTTATTGCAATAAGTTAATACGTCAGTGCTGCAGTGACCGGAAAATCAAGCGTTAATGGATAATCGTGACAAGGTGGGCCGAGGAGCACACACGCGAGTCCAGTGACCATTTGCCGCCAAGGTTTTACACTTTAAGGTGAAACAAGTCGGCGGCCCGAACTCATCGGTCTCATGTCTAAAATGCGTCATGTCTCACACAGCACAAAGCGCGGGAAGAGCACTCGACTGAGATGCACAATGATTCATACCAAAAATTAAATCATAAACAGACCCTTGATCGTATACTCTTTTTGACAAAACTACTGCATATAACTATTTCGTGTAAAGTCATTTGATCTCTTGAATAACTAATCAATGTTTGTATGCAAAGTATTTTGGAGTTTTTGTACACTGGATTGACCTAATCACTCTCAAAGTTGCATTAAAACTTGTGTTGAAATATGGATTTTTCAAGGATCATATCTTTTAAATTAACACTTTTTTTTTAATTTTGCATGCATACAAACCATGCTTACTTTTGTAAATTAAACATAAAACAGCGGAGTAATTAACTTTCTACGTTTGTATGGAGGGAAACTGACTTGTATTACCTTTGCGCGGATTTTAAAACCAGTTAGTGATTTGAAACATAAGGTGTGTGTGTGTGCGTTGCCCACCTTTTTTTTGTAGTATAAAAAGGGAATAGGGAAATAACCTCTCGCATCCACTCATCAAAACATAACTGCACACGTGCTGCTAGGTTAGGTAGCATCCTAGCAATCCTAGCATCGGTTTAGTGAGTAAAATGTGTATTTATCATAATATCTACGCAAATACAAACAAACGGGTGTACATAAAAATGTTATCAAGTTTGATAATATGGAAAATATCTTTTTGATGTGTTATCATACATTTATCTCGTTACAATGACAGTGTTTTTCTGAACATTTAAATATAATATATCAATCATTGTTAAATTTCGTATAAGTAAATAAAAGAACTCATGAAATGTTCAAATACACAATCTAAAATACCAACTCTTCCGTCGGAGTCTTTTTAAGAATGATTAAAATAGTTACCTAAGTTAAAATATAAAAATCAAAGTAACAATTTAACATCTAACTATTTAAATTATCTATTGAATGTTTCATAAAATCTAATTTTCTTAGAATTATAATGAATTTTTAGAATTAGAATTTTTAATTTTGGGTATTTTGAAATTATTTGGGTATTTTAATTTTAGGTGATTTTGGGTAGTGAAAAATTGGAACCCGTGGAATCGACCGTATTTTTAGGTATTACCATAGATTCTAAATTACAATGGGGTCCACATATTGAGAAACTAAGTAAAAGGCTTAGCTCTGCGGCTTATGCAGTTAAGCAGATTAGACGCCTAACAGACGTAGATACAGCTAGGATTGTCTATTTTAGTTATTTCCACAGTATAATGTGTTATGGGATTCTTCTTTGGGGTAGCGCTGCGGACATAAATACTATTTTTATTTTACAAAAAAGGGCCATTAGAGCCATCTATCAACTAGATCCGCAGTCTTCCCTCAGAGAAAAGTTCAAAGAAATAAAGATTTTGACTGTTGCATGTCAATATATTTATGAAAATTTAATTTATGTGCACAAAAATATTAGTCAATTTAATAAAAAATGTGATGTACACAATATCAATACTAGGTCCAAAAGTGATTTAAATCTTCATAAAACACGACTACATAAGATAAGTAATTCTTTTATGGGTCAAAGTGTCCGGTTTTATAATAAACTGCCTCAAATAATCAGAGCCTTATCTATAAATAAATTTAAATGTGTCATTAAAACTAAACTCCTCTCGAAAGGCTATTATAAAATCACTGATTATTTGAGCGACAAAGAAGCCTGGATTTAAGCTATTCGGAGTTCGTACTATGTTTTGTATTGTAAAACTATAATTTGTATATATATACTTTAAGTTTGTTAGTGTTAAGTGATGTGTATTGTACTATTTTACATTTTAATGATGACAAAAAGAATAGTATCCTGAGTTTCTTTCGGGGTTTCTTCTCAGGATCGTCATCTTGGTTTTTTTTTTCCGAAACCCTGGTAAATTTAAACTTATAATGACGATCAAAAGAGTTTCTTGTAGAAACCTAATTGATAAATAAATATTTTGATTTTGATTTTTTGATTTTGATTTAATGCTTTCTTCATGGAAGAGAGAAACTTATTACTTTAAAAAAAAATCGTGGAAAACCTTCATTGAACGTTTACGTTAACTACTTAAAATAATACGTAATACGTTTTCAATTGTATTTTTTTTCTTTTATAATAATATCTTCGATTTATAAAAAAATCTGTATACATCTAGTTATAGTTTGGTATTTTTGTTTGTAATCAAAAATTACTGGACGGATTTTAAAAATTCTTTCACCTTTAGAAAGCAAAATTATTAACGAGTAACATATATAGTAACATAGATTAACAAATATCATGAATACATAAGAAAAAATATACACCTGTTAATGTCTGAGCACTTTTCGCCGCCCGAGATTTTGAAACCGATTGAACGCGCCGCATTCGCTTATATCTGTCAGCTATAAGATAATGTCAACGCGGCGCCGCGAAAAACGATGACAATAAATATTTTCGAAAAATATAATGTCAATTTTTTTTTAATAGACCTTTAAAATATTTCTGTAACTGAGCAAATTATGAGTCATAGATATTTATATCTGAGAGTGGACGGCTAAATTTATTCTTTAATTTTAATATGAACGTCGTGTGATGGACAAACAGACACCCCAATTAATGATAATATTTATTAATCAGAAAGAAAAAGTTGTATATATTATAATCCGCATAGCGAGAGATCCGGTGATCTATAACTGTAAGCTAATAATTAGTTATTACATGTATTTTCAATACAAGCGGCGCTCTCGCGATTGCTAAAGTTTGCGCAGTTAATTTTTGCTTCTAATCTTGATTGCTTGGAGTCAAGCATAAACTGTTCATTGCTTAGGTGGAGATTCCTTAGGTGGAGATTCAAAACCATTACATATTTACTTAATTAAGTAAACATTGGATATCCAAAAAGTTGAGAAAAGTGAACGGAAACAAGAAAATAGTCAATGCATGTTCTATCCATTGGATTTTATGATACCTATTCTATTGGACATCAATACGAATAATAAATCTGGTTAACTAGTGTAGGCATTGTATGTAAGTATGTTCCTCCACAACTCTTAAACGAATTAACTTAATTTCATGAAACTTGGTAGATAAACATTTAAACGTACGTGACTCAGGATAGGCCACTTTTTTTCTTTTTCATCGCGGACGAAGTCGCAGACACCAGCTAGTTATTTAATCCATCATGAATACCCAGCGGACTGGGGAGTCTGGGGACACACCGGTGGGTCGCTCGACTAAATCTCTTGGCTTCCTCCGAGTCCGCTATAGGCAAAGTTGCGAGGTCGGACGAAACTTCCGCAACTTCGCCGCGGAGGTCCGTAACCGGACAGTGCATAATGATAATGACCTTCTTTCTTTCACATATTATGACACACATTCTTTTGTATTATATGGCATTTTTTTATCTAGTCATAATTTTATTACACCAAACACCGTAATAGTGAGTGTTTTAATGTTAAATTATTAATAGAAAGCGTAAAACAACACTTGCCAAACACGCGTTTTAATATTAAATACCTACAATGGCGGTTTTTGCATTTATCACTTAAATGCGAAATTACGTAATTAATAAACGGCTTTTATTTAAACCGGACGTGCCGTTCTACCGTTTGCGTATAAAAATAAAGACCAAGGTCATTTCTAATAGAACGGATAATATTACATTGTTTACCACCAAGCACAAAGTGTATGCTAAAATTAATAGGCAACGTCAATTTTTAAGAAAATTTATTTCCAATTGGATAATTTGTCATTTGAGTCGGTGCTAACATCACTTCGTGCTACTAAATCATAAGCATACTGATTAACCAAATGACTTAGTTAGACTTTAGAAGACTAGGAACTGACTCTTTTCTTTATTAAATACTGTGTGCGGTTTTCATAATATTTCGGTATTTGATATTCGGTTTCGACTGCAATAAATTTTGCCCTATGAAATAAAAAATATTTCACGCCATAATTTTGATAATCGACATTGTTCTCAAAATAAGGGCGTATTTTATATACGCCTTTATATACATTTAATTTAAAAGTATTATCCTCGTTAATGAGTTCAATATATTCTGTTTTTTTTTATATTACTGATCTGTGGTAGTTTGGTTGCTGAAGTATATCAAAACGATTGTCTTCTATTCTATGAAATATCAAAACTAGATTTATTCTAATAATATAAGTTCAAGCTGACAAGGTTATCTACTATTTTAAGCTCTTTTAGTCACGAGAACGTTTGAACGAACACATCTTGTATTAAAGTTTAAAATCGCAAATTTTACGGTGTTCTATTAAAAATCAGTCACAATTACTTTAAACGGATTTCACGCAAATTCCTGCGTCCGACTCCAATGGTTTGTCTAAATTTTAATTTAAACAGACTTACGGAACTTAAGGTAATACAAGTCAGCTTTCCTCCATATAAACCTTTTTTTATGTTTAATTTACAAAAGTAAGTATGGTACCGATTTATCTTGTCGTTAACTAGGTTTCTAGGCATACTAACTTTAAAAAAAATATTAATTTAAAAGATATGATCCTTGAAAAATCCATAATTCTAACACAAGTTTTAATGCAACTTTGAGGGTGAATATGTCACTCTAGTGTACAAAAACTCTAAAATACTTTGCCTATAAACATTGATCAGTTATTCAAGAGTTCAAATAACTTTACACGAAATAGATATATGCAGTAGTTTTGTCAAAAAGAGTATATGCCCAAGGGTCTGTTTATGATTTGTTTTTTGGTATGAATGATTGTGCATCTCAGTTGACTGCTCTTCCCGCGCATTGTGCTGTGTGAGACAGAATGAATTTTAGCTACACGCACCGATGAGTTCGAGCCGCCGACTTGTGTCATCTTAAAAGCTCCTTTGCGAGATTGGGGCACTTTCGGAGGACTTATGGTAAAGTTGGGGGCATGAAATGAAATTATTTAATTTTTAATGTAAATGGTTGGTGACATCATCGACTATGTATAGTTACTACAAGCATCAAAACGAGAGATGCAAGTGTGCTGCCGGCCCTTAGAGAAGACACTTTGTCTCTTCCCTTGTGGCAATGTTTGCGTCAATATAGTTACGGTGGTAAGAGGAATATTATGGAACTTTATCTGCCGACTTTTACATGAAAATAATAAAATGTCGCACTATGAGTTATCAACATAATTATCAAGGTAACTAGAAAATTATTTCGTGTAGGACTTTCTCAACGGCGCGGCAACGGCGGGAGAAATGAGTCTGTTAAATGCTGGTAGAACGCGCTAAGTGAATTCCATTACATCAATTATAGTTTCATAGATATTTTATAAATGCTTTAAGAGAACATGTCGTGGTCAAAGTTATTTTTATTACTCAAGAGTTAAACACTACAAATGCGAAAGTAACTGTCTGAATGTTCGTCTGTTGCCTGTTGTTACAGATCGTCTGTTGTATAGTTACAAGCTCATAAAGCTAAGGAAGTGTATTAGCGATAAGTGTTACAATAGTGCAACATAACAGTGCATCTAAATGCGTATTATACGTCCGCGTACGTTTATACGATTTACACGCACGGATAAAGTTAAAGGTGTCTCCAGACCAGAGAGTCCAGTGCGAGTTTTACTCGATCAAACGCATTCCCATACAAATTCACGTTTACGCTTTCGATACGTTTGATCGAGTAAAATTTGCACTATAGGCACTCTGCACAGTCGGTTTGATCCATCGACCGATTAGATCATCAAACATTCACTGCACACTGTCTTGATCGATCTATCTATACTATTCGTTTATTTAAGTCTATCGACACCAACATTTTACCTAGGGAAATTTTGGACAACTGTGACGCTCCTTGATACTTGATACCGCTCCTTATCTTTGTGTATAAAAATTCTGCTTCCGTAATTAACTATATTTGTGTCCACAAAACTAGAAAACTAGCCGATGGACTAAATTGCTAGTTTTGTATATACTTATCGCAAACTGACTTGTGGACGTCAACACCGTCAAAGTTGCTGATTGCGCGACACGTAGCCAGTTTGTGGCGTGATCGGCTCGTGCTAAGGCTATCCCAAAAAACGATCGATCGCTATCAATCGATTTGGCCAATCAGCCTCGACAATTGATAGTACAATCGTTCGGTCAGCTGAATGTGCAAGTCTGGAGTCACCACACATATTTGATTTCATTCGGGCGAACGCATTTTTTGAGCTACCATAACTACTAAATATGTAGTCATGGCCAATCGGCCATGCCGATCGAGAATCTAGAGGCACCTTTAACGCTGTGCTATAATGATGGGCCACTTGAATTAATATATCTCGCTCTATTTGTTGTGTAAACTTGAGTATACCTCTTGACCATCTAGTCTAGCACAAACCTATTTTTTGGTATATACTACCTGCAACATTATTCTATTGCAAAGTTAAAAAATGTTTCATACTCCAAATGACATCCGAATTAGTCAAAGTGACGAGCACAACTGAGTAACAAACACATTAGTTATCAAACTGACATATCTAATATATATGTCATAGAGATTCGTATAATTTAGATTGTACTGTCAAATAGTTATCCAGTTGTGGAGGATTGACAATTACAATATTTTCTGTTACTGTTCTGTTCTCACATACGTCATTCATAACAGTCATATTTTCAGTTATGCTCGACATGGATTCGTACCTATGTCTGCATTATCATTGGGACTAACTACCATTGTGTAAATAAATATGATTTAAAAAAGAAAACCTCCGATAATTTTGACAAAGTTTTTTTTATATATTCTTTTAGACAGGCCAAAAATAGGTAGTGTACACCGTGTATCAACTATAAAACCCCTGTGGAGACCTTTCTCAAAAACCCCTAGAGACCTTTCACAGGGGCACACATGGCTGGAAAATGTACTGTCCCTTTCGCCGAGTGGTTAGATGGCCACTTAACCCCAAAATCAAGGCGGCTGTGCTCATTGCCCATTGGTGTGAGAAGGGTCAATCAGACCGGGTGTCCCGCAGCACTAATGCTCTGTTGACTCGACTGACCATGTAAACTTAGTCGCAGTAAAATACTAAAAATACTAAATAACATCATATTTATAAATTTGTTTGTAAATTTTAGTAAATAAACGGTTTAAATAAGACGAACCAATTAAAAAAAATCATTCACTAGTTGAAAAGTACATTATTTCAGACGAAAAGACATTTCAGATAGAATACGTAAGTCCCTGGGGGGTGAACTGGGTGCAAATTCATTTCATCTAGTAAAAGATAAAGTCAGTACATCAACACAATCAAAATAAGCGTTCAATCACCTTAATAACAGTTTAAATAAACGCAAACTAACATCAACGAGAAAACAATAGAATGACCCGCTGATGCAACAGTCATTACCACAGTTGCACTTTGTTATTGTTCGCCATCGCCAATTTTACCTGAACCTCAACCGTTTCCACTCGAGCAACCGTCGCAGATCTGAATCTACTGGTCCTCATTTGCACATGTGCCAATGTAAATAGATCCCTATTACCACCCAGGTATAAAAGGCTGTTAGGGTTCTGTGACATCCCGAATAGTTCAAGTTATGTTGGCATCCTAGTCAGTTGTCATATTTGTGGGAAAACAACATACGGTGTTTACCTAAGATCGTAAGTTACTGATATTATATTCAATTGTTTAAACAAAAAAGTAACGATTGACAAACTTATAGATTATATTACATAATATATTATGGTGGACGCAAGCCTTCCTATGTGGTTTGTCCGGCGTTTACTAAATCTTAATTACCTTGGTATTTGGGTATTTAATAGAACTATATTTTAGCTTATTGATTAGGCTGGTGCGAAGCAAGTTTAAGTCGCCAGCTCGTAATTTTATAAATTCGAATCTGAATTCGAAACATTGCCTGAGCAATGTTCAAAACTTTTTGTTTGCATAAAAACATTGTTGCATAATTTAAAGAACATTTCTCGATCTGACATTTTTGTTAAAACTAAAATCAAATTAACCTTGTTTCAATTTGAAAAAAAAAATCAACTTGTTCACATTAGTTATCTTATTTTTATTTTTATTCTCAGCAAGCACGGCGGAACACTAATGTGGGTAAGTAGTTGTGGAAACTTCTTTAGTTTTTGTAACTTGAATTGCACGTGACTGTAAAATGTATTCAATATGAATTTGAATACTTATATCTGTGAGGGCTTCCGAATGCAATATTCGGATTAGGCGCCCCACGGCGGTTTAGTGGACTGAACAGCTAGTGGAATTTCTTTTTATTATTATATACTTATTGAAATCGGTAAAAAATATAAATTATCCGTATGGATGAACAATAAAAATGTTTAGCTCATACCACTCGTACTGTCAAAATAATAAGTGGGCTATACAATACAAATTTTAACCGAATCAAAATATATGTTAATATTTTTCGTTCTAATTTATTCGAGTTCATTGAATTGCAACACATGAGTTTCCAGGCGAGTTGGTAGTTTTGTTTCGCAGTGTGTTGATTAATTGAGTTGGGGAGTTTAGATTGGTGAAATTTCCAACAAATTATATTACTTATTCAGCAATTGAAATAAAACGTAAACGTCACAATCCTGCTACCGCTCTGCCCACTTTGATAGGATAAAGAATAAACAGATGAAGCTAGGATTATTATTAGGATTATTATACGATCATCATTATCATCTCAGTCACAGGACGTCCACTGCTGGACATAGGTCTCCCTCAAAAATTTCCAATTGGACCGGTCAAAAGCAGCCTGGATCCACCGTTGACCCGCAGCCTTTATTAAGTCGTCTGTCCACTTTGTGGGTGAACGTCCTACGCTGCGTTTGCTGGTCCGTGACCTCCACCCGAGAACCTTCTTGAGACACTAAGGAATTTTGGACGAGAAGATGTCTCGGAGCTTCCCGAACGCTGCCCATCCGAGCTGGATTCGACGATTGACCTCCCTCTCGAAGTTGGCCCTACACGTATTCGTCAACAACTTCGAGAGTTGAGTTCCCAACTGTTACTGGGGTAGGCACAGTATGGACATTTGATACAACTTTCGTCTTGTCCATATTCATCTTAAGGCCCTTTGAGGGTAAGGGATACTGGAGACTTATTAGTCCATTTCGAAATATTGAATAAAAAAACAGTCTCCGTGATCACGATCATGTATCGGTACGTCTCAAATTGAAATAGGTATTTTTGAAAAATGGTCCGAAAAGTGATCTTTTTAAGCATTCCCTACTATATAATACTCAATACTTTGCTTGGAGTAATTCAGTGGGTGTTAATTTTTCGCGTCGCTCGTTCCACCCCGTTCACTCCTTTCTACACTTCAATCTTGAAGAGAGCTTTCATCCCGATTCCTATTAGCTCTCACTTCGTACTTCGTAGCTCTCACATTAACATTTTTAATTATCGCACTATAATTTTCAAAGCACTCTTTGCCGGGTTTTATGCTTGTTTTGCTTTGTTATCATTTATATTATAGTCTTTAATTAGTAAACGATTGGCACATACTGTAAGTTTTTGTAAGTATATTTAAATAGAAGAAATTTAACAAAAAAAACGTGTCGCGGACATGGCCGTGTTGTTTTACGTACCTAACTATTTAAATAGGTATGTACGTGTAAACTTTACGAGTAAAGTAATATTTTCTTAGAGCATATTACTTACAACTTGCACTGGTTTTTTTTTTTAAAAAAAAAGAACTTTAATTTTAACTTGTGTGTATTTATTGCTTTGAGTCTTCTTCTACTCTTTATTATGTATCACATTTTCTTCTCTTAAAGTAATTTGTAATTTCCTTACATTAATAGTAACTAACCAAAATATTCAATTTAAGGTTTAATGTTAATTGTATTATTATAATTTTTCAATAGTTAATCAGCTTGTAACTAAATAGTTGTATAAAAATTACTGCTGGGAATCCAAGCAGGCATCTACCAGTAAATGAGTTAAATTTAAAAGTTCAATTAAAAACATGTTTGAAAAAGCGTTGTGCACCATATAAAGAAAAAGAGAGAGAAAACTTTAACGCGGCCACGGAGACGACAGTAAAAGTGAAGAACAGTACAGTACCGTTCAGTATGACAATGACCGAGTTCGCTCCTTTTCCCCTTTGAGATCATCGTCTCAAAATAAATTACTTCTTGATATCTCCACGATTGGACCGCCAGATGTTATGACAATACGAAATGCGGAACTCACCGACGCCGCAAAGGGAAACTTGACTTGCCTTTATCATTTGACTACTACTTACTTACCACTTTTGTGATACAATCCGTTACAATCATAAAATGTTTCGACGTTTGACATTGTTATTCTAGGTTTTTTTACACTTTAGTTTAACAATTACCTAGCTACAGCTATTTGATTTTAACTACCAACGACGCCCGACATAGTACGCTCTGCCACTATAAAAAAATATAATTCTGAAAGAATTAATAGACAAATCGCCCGAATTATTTCGCCCGAGTCGGGCGAATTGTCATGTTTTATTTTAAGATCATTCTTATTACCCGACGAAAGTAAAACACGACAAAGTCATCTAAAGAAGAAATTCTTATGAGAATCTTTCTTTTCCTTTCCTTAATTTTCGCGTATTCAACTCGACAAGTAGCTACACAGACCATTCAAGGAAAAATTGCGCTTTCGAATGAATGCACTGCACTTTAGAACGCATCCAGACAGGAGAAGGATTACTACGCTATACTTAGAGCTACAAAGTACTTTATTGTCTGACACGTGAACGTCTTACTTATAGTAACATGACGTAGGGAGGATTTCCAGTTCCCACTATCCGTCCGAGTTTCCCTAGGAATGTTATAAATTGAAAATTGCGCGTAAATTAACTACTCGTTTGTTAGAATTACAACATTTACAACTGCTAGGTTATAACTGTTAGGTGTACGTACACCTCTGAAAATCATAAGAGATTAGACATGAAGAACGCTATTATTTTAAAAATTGTTTCAAATATCTATAATAGTTATTGGACAATACTGAGTTTATGGGAAAATCAAATGAAATTCTTTTGCGAGGAGACATTCTGTCTCTCTGTTACCTTTTCACGGCTTAAATACTGGACCGATGACCAAAGTGTTATAGCAACAAGGTGTCAAGCGTTATATTGCTTTAAGACTTTTTTTATTTTTAAATGCGAACGAAGTCGCCGGTATCAGTTGGTACAGTATAAAATAAACCTATGTTCCGAATTTCAGCTCTTGCGCGTTGATCGAAAGATGTGACCAAACGATTTTTTATAAGTATACTACTGCACGCTCCCGCCTTCGCCCTGGTTCAAAATAAAAACTATCCTTTTAAGTTGGACCAAATTACACATTGTTACGAAGTTTTATCAAAATCGGTTCAGTAATTTAGGAGTTCATTGGCGTCAAACCATGTGACATTAATTTTGTGGGCAGATCGTAGAATTGGGCAGATCGTGTAAAGTATGAAATCAAAAAATCTTTCACCAAAAGTTAAAAATAGGTGCGACGAGGAGCGGAGCGAAGCAAAGCGAGGAGGAGCGTGTTAGGTTTACATGGATATAAATTTGGGGAGCCTAGCGAAGCGGAGCGGAGTGAGGCGACCCTTTCAGTTTTAACATAAATATGATCTGCCCAATTATTCGATGTGCCGACGACATATATAAATAGTTAGTTGTAGAGATGTAAGGATTGAATTAAGTATAGTAACTACTAGCTTCACCGTACCTACAATAAAAAGACTCTCGTGACGTCACACTCCCATAACTCAGCCCAGATGTTAAGATAGTATTGTTTGGTCTCGGATTTACGATGTGGTTAAATACTGCATGTGTGGCTCGCGTATGGCTTTAAAATCTCTATGGAAAAATATTATATAATAATAATATGCTAAATGTGAAAGGGCGTTGATCTCGACTGTACAATAATGGGGCAATGCATTATTTATATAACTTCCTAACTAACATGACAACAGTAACAATAAATCAAATAACAGTAAATCAAATAGATCACTGAAACATATTTGACTGATTTTTTTTATTTTCAGAAAAAAACATACAAATGCTTAATGACTAAAAATTTTAAACAAAACAGGTACCTAAATGGAATATGAATTTTACCAATTCAACGGGCAGTATGTAATGATGACATCAACAAGTGTAAAAGATACAAGGTCAGATTGTTTTGTTCTCAATGGCAACAGAGGAAATTTTATAATTGGTAGGTAGCTTAGGTACAAAGTTTTTAAAACGTGAATTACGTCATTATAGTTACTACTTTTTTAATTATAAAAAATAACGAACTAGAAACTAGACAAAAATTTAGACACATAGAAAAAATTAAGCCTTTTGTGATATGCCATATAATTAACATTATTTTACAAATGTAATCCTTACATATTATAAATCAAAGTCCTTCTCCGCATCTGTCTGTCTATTCGCGATAAACTCAAAAACTACTGCACCAATTAACCATCTCCATCTCGATGAAGGTTCTAGTATATCATTTACAAAGTTGCGCGGGCGAAGTCGCGAAGTCGCGTATTACTTAAATAAAATATTCAGAAGAGAGAAGATTTAAAATTCACTACCAACTCAAGATGAAATGAAATAATAGGAGACAAGGATGGGATTGAGAGAAGGGCTTCCGTTCCGCTTTCCTTACTCAATACACAACAGCACATGTGCTGTTATTTCATGCTGGTCTACCGTTGTACGACTTGCAGAACCTGCCACAATCGTTACACCTGAAACTGAACTGTCTTCTGAAACATTTACTACATTTATTTGCAATTTTGCAATTAAACTTCAGGCCAACGTTGACATCCAGAATAATCGAGATTAGAAGATCCATTAAGGCCACTACAGTATCATTGCAATTATAATCATTATTTTGCCATTACAATCTATTTTATGCTAACTATTTGAATGCTAACTAAGAAAACATAACATTTTGTTTTGGTCCTAATTTAGTTGGAGTTACAATTTAAAGTTCAAGTTAAGGCTAAGTTTAATGATACATCTTCGATAAGTTGTATGTTATCGTGAATAGTTTTTAATGAAAAACCAGTGTCTATTTGTTAAGAAAAGGTATTTTAAGTAAAACAAAAAGGAGAGAATAATATTATTTGAGACCTAAAGGGTTCGGTTGAATCAAACTGATTTGATGTTATTGTATTTCAAAGTTTGCTTTGAAACTTGATACCTTTCCTTTAGTTTATAAATAATGAATGTTCAAGGGTTAAAAAATAATGATTAATCAATTTTAAAAACAAATAGGTATGTCTGTGTATATATACATTCAGTGTTTCTGTAATTTAAAATAACTATTGAATATTAAATGTATGAATTGGTTAAGATTATTTAAAAAATAAGTGGATAAGATTAAAAAATTGAGTAATTTTGCTTGATAATAAATAAGTGTAGCCTCAATAAATTATCTCGAGTCTTTTAGGCTTGTGAAGTGTTGTGCTGATAAGAAATAATAATAAAATAATCATTAAAAATATACTTTATTATTAAAAACTAGCTGGTGCCTGCGACTTCGTCCATGTTGAAAAATAAAAAAGCAGCCTATCCTGTGTCCCATACGTCTAAATGTTTATCTACCAAGTTTCATGAAAATCAGTTAATTTGTTTAAGAGTTATAGAGGAACATACATACATACATACAATACCTACGCTTACAGATTTATTATTAGTAATGATTGATTGATTGATTCCATACTCCAGAGCCCATTACCCCATCCCTTCTTTATCCGTTGTCCTTAAACCTTCTATGGTTGGCAGCATACAATGTAGCACATATGGTGTTGCTTGTGTTATAGCCAACGAAAGCTACTTGCCATCAAGTTGACCCTTAGCCTGTACTTTTGATCTAAAGTTGAAAAATAGTAATTTAAATACTTTGCATAGACTTCTTCTAAGACATTATTTCTAGTCCAATACCTCTTCCAGTGATGTTAAAAAATTTAAAATAATATACATAAAAAAGTCAAACAGATTGCCCCATTAATGTAATGAATGGACATTCTTTGTCTCAAAATGTTTAAATCATTCTCACACCCCTACAGAATGGGTGTTAGAACAAATTAATGGGTATCTCTGTTGACAACAAAACTGAGTGGGGACAAACTTGTGTGGGTAGGTAAAAAAAAAATTTTTTTTTTTCCTTCCTTACCTCCCTTCCTTTTTAATATAATATTAATTATCATATAGAATGTTATTAGAATGTTTACTTACTAACATTACTTTTCTTTATGTTAAGGTTGGCAGATGGCTGACAATGGTCAGACTTGATCGTAGGGGGCTAACATCTCCTTAACAAGTGCGCTTAACTGCGTACTGCAAAGGCACCGCCGATCATATAAGGATATGTTGTCGGATGTTAAGGGATGTGTTCTCCCGTAAAATGGGGGGCATAGCGGGTGCACTAATGCGAGCCCAGGATCCTCCTGACTGCTGATGAAGACCGCCGCAAGGTTTTAGTGGGTGGGTATCATTCCCCACTAACCACACTGTCCCCCCAAACTAGTGTGTCCATATTTCCTAGCATAAAAAAAGGAATAAGGATATGGGATTAGAAATGAATAGGGATGAATAGGGGCAGCCCATTGGGGCTGTGGCATCTCTTACTCACCGAAACACAACAGCACAGACGCTGTTATTTCATAGTAGCCTTCTGTAAGAGGATGGTTACTGGGCCAGATGGGTTACCCAAATGACTGCGAATCGCAGCGTGCAATGCTACTGGTTAATTTTTTTTACATATTCTATACTAACTATAAGCAGATTCCTGAGTTCTCCATTAAAGAACTTGCTTCTTTTTCAGCTTTTTCATAAGTTTTTATTGCAACATTAAATATATTGAGTAGCTAGGTTATTTAGGTATCGTGAGAGACAACTAAGCATGTTTCTTTGGAACCTGTTCTTCTCCTGTTATTGGTGACAGTTGAGTTGAAATTGGGATTTTCAAATTTTCGTGGATTTCGTCATTCCTAGAAAACGTGGAGCGTTCATATGAAGAATGTGGTTACTTAAGTAAACATAATTTAGACTTTTATGTAAAATTACTTCACTTGTAATATAAAATAGTATAGGTACAAAAAATCTTTCAAACATAATAAATAATATTTTAAATAAGTAACAATCTTTACTCATACTAAAACAAAATATTTACCATCTCAAAACAGCGCATTTCCTTTCACGATTCCCTTTTAAAAATTTATCCATGTTGTGTTAAATGAATACGCACAGAACGACGTTATTTGTGCCCAAGCTGACCTGCTTTTTGATCTTTTCTACGTTATAATAGCTACATTGAAAGCATAACCATGTGTTAATAATAAGAAGCGAGTCCTTTATTATTATAGAATAAAGGGGATATAAATATCGATCATATACTCACCACAACAAGATAAGCCGGCGAACTTGAAATAATCGCTCCAAAATAAACCCAAGTCACGATTTTACCGACAAACGGTCACTTATTATTCACTATTACACACCTCACTGTACTTCCAGCTTTTATTAATTATATTTTTAGCACATTTCAGTCACAAATCCTTTGCAAAACATAATATCGCAATGTAAAATCACAACGAATTCGGTTAATCAACCGATACAAAACCTTTCAAACAAATACCACTTCTACACAGCGACGACGGAAACAGACTGCCAGGCATGACCATAGAGTTAGTTATAGAGTAGAACATGGATTGGACCGAAATGTGGGCATAGACGAACAATGTTGCCATTACCCAAACATCGATGTCGCTATATGGCCTCCAAAATGAAGCTCCCTATGCTTTAAGAATAAGGATTATGTGCTCATAACTCAAGCTCTCTTCAATTCAGTCTCAGTCTTTGTCGATTTCTTTTAAAAGATGACACTAATTATATGTATGCTTTACAGGCTTTATTAAAATTTATTTGATATTAGATGTGAAATTGAGAATGAACCCCACAGTTAATGGTTTCCCTAAATTTTGAACTGAAAAATTATATTTATTTTTTTGTTTTAATATTTTTTCATTAATTATTTTATAATTTCTCACTAGTCTTTTTATTTTTTTTTTTATTATAATTTGTTTAAGTAATGATGTCCCAATAACACAACTTTATTCTAGGCATTTTGAAATTTCCAATTCGTTAAGGATTAAATATTTCGCGAAGGTTAAATAAGGAAATTAATAATAATTTAAAGATACTAATCAACGGTAGATTCGAAAAACAAGATTAAAAAAGAAATTTAAAAATGAGATTATAAAATTGTACAAACGGACGTATTTTTACTTGTTATTATTTATGTCTATTGGTATTGGTAAAAAAAGTCCAGGCACTTATTCTGTTTGCTGCAAAAAGTTTACTAACGATGACTAATTTTCGCCCCACAAGCAAATTTTTTCGTAAAAATTCATAAGTTCCAATGTGACAGTTAAGTAATTACATCGTTATAATTATAAAATCAATATTAAATTTTTAATCATGTCCCACGTTGACTATCGTCTGAAGGATGTAATTATCTATTTATTGGAGAACGGAATTTGTAAATAATATTTAACGGTATACGATACGACAGTATAAATCTCAAGTAACTCTTTTTTTAAAGGAAGTTAGCAGTTATTCGTTAAAATACACATTATGAGATAATGTTTTATCGCTATCTTGGGATCCATGTAAGTCAGATATCGCTATATCTAGGGAGAAGTGCCAATGGTGGTAACATTTATCATTAACCAACCAAACACAAAAAAAAAATTCTTATATATTCCTCACTATGTTTCTTAAAGTCCTACTAAATAAAATACGCCAATATTTCTTTAAATTTTGCAGTGAATCAGAGGACATTTCATTTTAGTCAGGCTATATTACTGCCATCTACCAAAACACTTCAGAAACATTTCGTATTAGCATTCGTTCGTTATCGGCGCCACTCAACGTCATTTTATTGTATATTCATCGTACTAGTATTAGAGTAATGTGGGACTACACTAATAGATGGCGTGTAATGAGCTAATTCTAGACTGTGTCTTGATAGTCAATCAGGATAAACGATTTTCTAAGTATAAATTATTATAAACTTTATAAACCCTACAATTACTATTAAGTCCCCCAATTACCAATAAAACAAACCCCCAAATTCCCTACCTATTGTTTGCTATTGAAAGTCTTTTTGTCTAATGTCTGTGATTCTCAGAGATACCTACTTAAGCAGTTGTAATTTTAACAAACGAATGTACATATAACGTTGTACACGTTATATGTACATTCGTATGTACTTTCAATTTAGATGATTCTTTAGGGTGCCTGGGTCCGGGTTCGATTCCTCGTGATTCCCGGTCCATTTTCCTGTCTCTTCCGTGCCCCGCACTTACAGCTCACACTATAAAACTTGTTTTATTTGATTGTAATTCTTTGAGTGAGCTATTGCTACAATTCTTCTATGCTATGCTATTATTAAAAAGTTAAACATTAGTTCCAGATATTCCCGAGGGATATTTCTTTATTGATGTTTATTGAATCGTCTTAAAATTCAAAATGTCTCAACGAACGAAAGCCAATCGTAGATAACCAGAGGGCATTTAGGGAACGAAACAAATATATACGTACGCAATGTGTGCGACCGAGATGAAAGATATAAAGTCATAAATATCGCACAGCTGGATTCTCCTTACCCAATACTTTTTTCTTT
The DNA here is from genome assembly GCA_918317495.1 of Synanthedon vespiformis. NCBI lineage: Eukaryota > Metazoa > Arthropoda > Insecta > Lepidoptera > Sesiidae > Synanthedon > Synanthedon vespiformis. The sequence goes on from OU906969.1 coordinate 5,131,339, forward strand.
AACAGCGAAGATCACTCGTTTACGGGCTAAATACACTCGCGAGCAAAAGTGAAAAGGGCGTATTCTGTTAATTTATTTCAATGTTATTCCCAAAGATATGATTGGTCTCGCTGCGCTCGACTAGATACAGCAGACAAATGCGGCAACAAATACTACGCCAAATTCGACGTACCCGAGCCAGTCACACTGCAAACTGTCTGTAATATGTACGTGCCGAATGTTATATTAGATTTTGGTCATGATAAAATGCCACTTTCCGTAGTGAAACTGTGTAAAAATATAATTAAAATGTGTAAAAAGTGATAAATATTGACGATGTTTTAAACAGTAAAAAGTTGCCGCATTCACGGAGGTAGGGCCGTATCTAGTCGAGCGCAGCTAAACCAATCATTTATCTATGGTTATTCCATTTTTAAGAACGTATACCTATTATATTTACTATGCTAGTGCCTTACACCATTATAATAAAGAGAAAGAGAAAGTTTATATGTGGAGGATAATCTCCGGAAATCCGGAAATAAAAAAATTCGTTGCACTTTAAAAGGTTCCACAAGTTTATTCTAGGTGGAATTTGTGTAGTCATTCAGCTAATATAGTATAATAAGAGTTGATTTTGATTTTTAACAATCCAGGTAACAAATTATCTATGTGGCAAATATCAAAAAATAGGATAGTAGGTACATGGCATTAATAACCATTTTTTCTTGGTTTAAATAGTTTTTCGTCCTTCAAAGTTCGTTATGAAAATATTAGATTCGATATATATTATAAAAAAAATTTTAACCGAATTTAAATTTTGTTCGCGACTGTACTTTACGGCAAGCTAATAAATTCAAATAGGGTTTATTGGGAACCCAACGGCGGCATCTGACACCGTGGTTATATCAATATAGTATGTTTTATTAATTATATACCAGCGACCATCGATTATTCATAACATTATCGAGTTAAAAATATATTTGTAAAGTATTTTTAGATAGGTTAAGGTGGCGATAGCTGAGTTGTTCTTTTGAAAGCTATAGACAGCCTGTTGGTAGGACTCTAACGGCCATTCCCAACAGTAAGAGATAAACAGCTACTAAAGACCGACACAAGTTTTCTATCTATTCATGAATTGCGTCCCACAATTGTCGATATCAGCTTGCGCTTTACTGGCAACTGTAGACAAGTGCACTTACCGGTCCCTCTTTTGCGTTTGGTTTTCAGTAGTAAAAAAAAAAAGTAAAAATGACGTTATTTTACAGGATTTCTCGCTTTAAAAAATATATAGAACAAAAAAATAACATACGATTATATTTTACGTAATAGAGAATGTATTATAATAATAAATAAGTGACCAGGTGGACAGACGATTTGAAAGGCATCGCAGAATGCTGCTGGAAGCAAAAGGCAGAAGACCGTAATACGGTCTCCACTCTTTTTTTCCACACAGCACCATCTAGTTGCACACTAAGCAACTAATGTTTGTATTATGGATACCAGACAGTTGATATACTACATAGATTACTTTTTTTTGTAAATACATACATATTATAACTAGTATAAAACGCCATCGCGTACCGTAGAGCGGATCGCTAAAAATATCACCAAGCAGTTGTCATGTTAGTCGCTTCACCTGATTTTGGATACATGGAGCTGTCAAGTGTATCCCGGACCAAGCCGTTAGTGTTTACTTTTATTTTAAATTTCCCGTAGGAATGAAGCATTTTCCCGCCGTAAAAAGTAGCCTATGTTCACCAGGGATAATGTCGTATTCTAATGATAAAAGAATTTTTCAAATCGGTCTAGTAGTTTCGGAGCCTATTCAATACAAACAAACAAACAATCATATCTTTCCTCTTTATAATATTAGTATAGATACAAAACATCCATGACTCAGGTCCAAAGGTAAATATTATCATATAAAAATTTGAAACTACAGGGATTCGAACCCGCGACCGTTTGGTTAACAGCTAGGCTTACTAGCCACTAGACCAAACGTGTCGTCAAACTCTAGACCACTCCCTTATGTCTTGGGAGTGGTCTACAATCTACATTATATCCAACAGTAACGAGAAACAGACTTGATTTGATTATGATGATGGCAAAATTCCCGCAAGATTGAGAAGATAATAGCTTAGCTACGAATAAATAAATAATTATTCGTAGACAGCTATAGTAGGTAAAATAACTCACGCCTACTGACAACTTTATTGCTGTTATAATATGATATTTATTTTAGGAGAAAGATACCCTATGCCCCTTTCTGTACCTTAACACCTTACCTTGACAACGTGTCAAATAGTTAAGGCGTGAAAGCGTAGCAAACAAACACATTTTCGCATTTAAAGCGTTTTGCTGACACATGCAATATAATATTAATCATTTCCACGATCTTATCATAGTTATGAGGGAATAAAATGTTGTTTCTATTACATTGGGGATAAGGTTTAGATTACAATAAACGTTAAAATTGCATAGAGAATTCCTATACGTAAATAAAATGTTATCGTGTCGAAGGCGTGCACCTGTAAGGGATCAGTTTACCAATACTTATAAAGGTTTACGTAAAATTAGACAGAAATGTAGAGTTAAAAATGTGATAGACAAGGCTAATTTTATAATCTGATTTTTACTTTAAATTTATTAATCAAAAGTATTATTAGTTATCTAATAATTATATCTACCGTTGATGTTATTTAGTTCAACAAAAAATTTATAATACACATTCAATTTTATTATAGACTAGCTGCTGCCCGCGACTTCACCCGCGTAACTACTTATGTAAATTACATATATACTAAAACCTTCCTCGAGAACCAATCAATTGGTGAAAACATGAAAATCGGTGCAGGCGTTTTTGAGTTTATCGCGAACAGACAGACAGACGCGGCGGAGGACGTTTTTATTTATTGTTCTGTTAAGGTCGACAGACAGGCTGACGCTCCACTAAATGGTAGGTGGCTACCATCGCCTATAACACAATGTCCATGTTGTACGCTAGCTGCGTATCAAGAGAGAAAAGAAGAAAGAAAGAAAAAGAAATCTCTATTTGGTACAATCATTTTAAAATTTATATAAGAGTGTAACAAAATGAGAGTGTACCAATATATCCGCTCAGCATGTAGTCGTAGCATGAGCTACGACGCTGATCTTCTACGGATGCAGCTTCATAAGTTACTACGTTACCTTTACGTTACTTACTTTATAAACTCATACTTTATTACTTATATTACTAGCTGGCGCCCACGACTTCGTTCGCGTTGAAAAAGAAAAGGTAGCTATCCTGTAACCCGTACGTCTAAATGTTTATCTACCAAGTTTCATGAAAATCAGTTAATTCGTTCTAGAGTTATGGAATTGAGGACATACATGCGGTTAATAAAATTGTGTCTTTATAATTTTAATATCACAAAGTAAAAAAGATCTCATCAACTAATAAAGACCTAGGGTATATATCCTGCCTACTGCGTTTATACTGAACACTGGCAATGGCGCTTCTAAAACTTTATCAGCTCTTCAAAGTTTTGCAACCTCAATAATATGAAATGTAACGACGTACATGAAAATGTAAACGAAAACATGGACTCATCCGCAGTTACATTAATTGATTTTATGCGAGATCTTTAGATTAAACTGGGTTTTATCGTGTAAATTATGATTTAGATGACTTGTTATTAGATGGGCTACCGTTTACTTGAAATACAGTAATCCTCCTTACATATTATAAGACAAAGTCCTCAGTCGCGTCTGTCTGTCTGTTCGCGATAAACTCAAAAACTACTGCACCGATTTGCATGCTGTTTTCACCAATAGATAGAGTGGTTCTCGTGGAAAGGTTTTAGTATATAATTTACAAAGTTACGCGGACGAAATCGCGGGCAGCAGCTAGTATTATACATATAAAGTTACGCGGGCGAATTCGCTTTTGTAAATAACAGATAGAAGTTATCGTATAAATTAAGATTCTTTAGTTCGTTCTTGTTTCGTTTGCTTGAGAACTTATTTTGTAAGTTAATATATTTTGGATAGATGGCGCTATCTCCCGGGCCAAGCCTCTAGTATTTACTTTAATTTTAGATTTCCCGTTGGAATGAAGCATTTTCCCGCGGTAAAAAGTATCCTATGTTCATCACGGATAATGTCGGCTTCTAATGGTAAAAGAATTTTTCAAATCAGTCCAGTAGTTTCGGAGCCTATTATATACAAACAAACAAACAAATCTTTCCTCTTTATAATATTAGTATAGATTCCATAATATTAAGATTTTACAAACACTATATATTCATTAGATAAAGACACATTGCAGGTATATGTGAAATGTGTAACCCACGTATCAATAAAATGGTGAATAGATAGAGGCTGTATTGCCGCCAATTAGGGGCTACGCGCTATAGATACGCCCTGTCCTTTTGGTGTGTTGCACTTTGTACCAAGTGAATTCGACCACTCTGATTTATACAATATAGAAAACCAATGCGATCAGGTTTCATTAAAACAAATCATACATTTTTTGAAAAATAGATTAGAGAAAAAATTGTTCTTGTTTTTGAAACCATTTAAATAAAATTTAAGTCTAATTTATATCAACTTTTATCTTTATCTCCGCTATCTTCCTCTAAATTATATAACGGATTTTAATAAATCACAAAGATTTGTGTATACAATTTACAGAAGCGAATCCGGGAACGGGTTATTAGTTATTTAAATAGGAATCAGTTTATTTTGTACAAATTTACATCTCAAACGTATTGTGTAAGAGTGTAGTGTTATTGGAAATGTGGTTATTGAACATAGAAGGTAAGTAGGCAATGCCCCTTTATTTCAAAAATCCTTTATCACTAACTCTTCTGATAGCGAGATTCCTTTTTACACCACTTCGCTTCAGTAAGTAAATAAGGATCTACTTGAAAGTTAAAAGTGGAACATGGACACACTTTTTTACCATCCTTCGATTAACATAAATTCCATCGCCCTTACCTCTGCGACACGTTTCCGTTATCAAAAAATGTTGTGTTTATTTTTTCGTAGTTTATGTTATTTCTCTTAATAAAATTGAATCAAGTGATCACTTATTTCGAAGCTGGTATTTCGGTGAGAAATAATCGGGTTTGGGAAGGGAATGGTTACTTGTGTGTATTTATTATTACTAACTTGTTTCTAGGCCGCACTTTCATTATTTTAAAACTTTTTGAAAAAACTTGTTCAATTATTATTTTACAACTATTTCACAGTGGCCTTCTGTAAGGGGATGTTTATTGCCCAAATGACTGCGAAACGTTTTCTGGAACCAAATCAGAAAACCAACTTTGAAATTAAATTTGAAATGAAATGAAATTTTCAAAGTTGGCTTTCTGTATTCTGCCTTAAGACTGTTAAGGCAAGCAACGGCAACCACTCGTCCAATGGGCTCGTCAATAAGCTCGGGCATCTCTTACTCACTTATTAAAATACAACAGCACGTATGCTATTTCACACTGATCTTCTGTAAGGAAAGGTTAAAGGTTAAAGGTGGTTGTTTATGATCAAGTGGATTCTTCAAATCCTCTCGTTTTTCCCCTTTGGCTCATAGGTCTTTTTAAATTTTATCATATTTAAAACATTTTTGCTCTTGGCCAGCATCTGGCTACGCAAAAATGCCTATTCGCTCGAACTTTTAAAAGATTTGGGTCATTGGAGCTCGGAAACACAATTCCAATCCTTGGCAGTACGTATTATGAAAGAGTTCTTAAAACGTTTGGTTCGAATTTTGATAAAATGAGGTTGGTTTTTTCCGATGGAAGAAAGGAGAAGGCGGTATGAGCTCATGCAACTCCTGGGCAGTTATAACTATATCTAAATCAACCGTACTAATATTAGAAACGCTAAAACTACTGAACCGATCACCATGAAATTTTGCATACACGTTGTCTGCGGCACCAGAAAGGACATAGGGTACCTTTCATAGTTCAACGCGGAAGAAGTCGCGTGCACCAGCTAGTATAATTATGAAATCCCAACACACTCAGAGTTAAAGACAATAGGTACAAGTCCGACCGGATACAGAATGTCTCAGAGGTAAACAGATCATATTAAAGTTGAATTAACGAATCAAAATACCTGGAATATGATTCGAAGAAATCGTTGGTCAACAGTGTTAACTACGAAAGATAAATTCTTTATTTAAATTTATAGTAAACATTCACACGGTTGTTATTCTGCACTGAAATGTGTAGTCGACGCGATTGCAGGTGCATTGTCCGCCTGTCACACCGAACCGAACACCATTACAAAATAACGATAACGATAGCGCCAAACCATCATATTATATAACTAAATTATATAGGTACTAAAACCTTCCTTAAGAATCACTCTATCCATTGGTGTAAACAGCATGAAAATCGGTGCAGTAGTTTTTGAGTTTATCGCGAACAGACAGACAGACGCGGCAGAGGACTTTCTTTTATAATATGTAAGGAAGATAGTTAAGATAATATAAATTAAAATAATATCATTATATAAAGAGCGTTTTTAAATAAAATAAAATGATAGTTAATAATTTTATTTAACTAGAAAAATAAAGAAAAAATAAATTAGCAATTTTATAAGTAAGCGTGGCGTTACTTGTGTTGCATTATAGGCGACGGTAGCCGCCTACCTTCACGTGGATCGTCAGCACTCAGCATGTCTGCCTAACTTAACACAAAAATATTGCTACATGCTCCATCCTTACTCGTTACTATGCGAATAACTTATAAATGCGAAAGTAACTCTGTCTGTCTGTCTCGCTTTCACGCCAAAACTACTGAACCGATCACCACGAAATTTTGCATACACGTCGTCTGGAATACCAGAAGGGACATAGGATACCATTACCACCAAAAGTAATGTTCCCGAGGGATTATCTAAAATATAAAACTGTAACTAACGCCTGGCCAATGTATTATAGCAACAAGTTGTCAAGCGTTGTAATTGCTTTTATATTTTTAATTCATCATCGCGTACGTAGTCGCGGGCACCAGCTAGTAAGTTAATATAATATAGTAAGTACAGTCAGTCCATAAATTCTATTGAATATTGTGTCATGTGATGAAAATGATTTGCTATTAAGTAATTCATAAATCATACTTAGACCCTTCGTAGCCAGGTGTTAATAATTTTGAATATTGTGATATTGTTCGATGCCTGCCTCGTTAGAGGCCTTGTACAAAAACTTTCATAACTGAGATTACATAAAATTCCTTTTTGATATACAGTACCCTTGAGAAAAGTTGAATGTTTGATTTTACCAATTCTCTTTAGTTAATTTAATCGCCGCCTGATTTTAGGTATTAGAGCTTTTTATCTTAAATCGACAATCGATTAATATCTGATTATCTATCTATACGGTGTAAATGTGTGCCTCGTAACGAAAGTGTGGAGTCTCTTTTTTTACAAAGACATTGCAACTTGTATTTTTAATGCACATTATATTAAATTCAAATATGTAATAAGTATTGTTAAAAAGTATTTTAAAGTTATTTTTTTGATTATAACTTGAATTACTAAACAATTTTATCTAGAACTAGCTGGCGCCCGCGACTTCGTCCGCGTTGAAAAAGAAAAACGTAGCCTAAATGTCTACCTATATTTTACGTCGTAAATGTATGTCTAAATGTTTATCTACCAAATTTCATTCGTTTAAGAGAATATACATACATACATACAATACCTACCTACACTTACAGATTTATTATTAGTACTTACCTATTGATGATAAAAATTGTTGATTTGCACAATATTTTATAAAATATTTTTATGACAAAGCCACCAGGAAATACTTAGCAGCACATGTGCTGTTGTCCCCACCACACTGTAGTACGCTTGTGTTATAGGCGACGGTAGCCACAACTTACCATCAAGTCGGCCGTTAGCTTGTCTGCCCGACCTTAACATATTATAATAAAAAAGTATGCACTTGTAATTTACACTAATAAAAGATTAGGCATGCGTTAGTGGTTTTAAATTTAGCTCTTCATTTCATCCCAATTTAAAAACAATAAAATTTCAAATGTCATGACAAAGCAATAACATTCATTAAAAAAAAAGCTAAGACCAAAAAAGGTTTTTTAAGCAATCTGAATAAAACAAAAAAAAAACATACTTATATATCCATGACCATTTTAAATATTTCAACCTTAGGTCAAACACTTCACGGCATGATTTTAGTAGGTGCCAGTTACGTTGAGTCATATTGTTATTTCATTATAAATTCACAAATGTCTTAATTAAAGATCGAAACCGGCATAATAACTCAGAAAAAATACACAGCCTCAACTGCGATCCACTCGTATACATCTATCCTTGTCTTACACACGCCAAAGTAATCCTCTATCTCGTTTTGCTCCAGACGAACTTGTAAATTGTTCTTTTTACATCGTGACCATTTATAAAACGTACAACGTGTTAATACTCCACTTGAAATTTGGACTTTCTCACTATAGGATAAGGTTTAAATTTGTCTATTTACTTTTAGAGTTGTTGCGCTTTTTAAATTAGAAAGATGATCAAGTTATCTCGCTCAGACAAAACAAAATACAGCACATGAGCACAAGTCCTTTGAGCTTTCGAGTTTATAGTTGCTTTACCGCGATTGCTTTTTGTACCACCGACCCTTTTCTTGAAGCATTTTATTCGTAAAGTAAACGGGTTCGATTCACAAATCCATTTAATACTATACAGATTGAACTCAAAACCAACCTTATTTTCACTGTTTTTAAGTGAGAAAATACGGTGGAAACAAACACATAGTTAGGTTATTGGAAAGTTTTTCGTAGAGATGTTACTGTCACGTTCTATCGATGCGAGATGTTGAACTACTCTTTTTGGTTTGTTAGCAATGCATTAAGACATACAGCCATTGCACTTGAGTTTCGAGACCTTACATCAACTAACTGATGCATGATTCATATATATATATAGTCTTCTACAAATGAAAAGACTTCGCGCGTTGTTTTGATGGATATTGTTTCAGGTAACCCAAACTCTATCTATAGTATCTATGTGCTAACTACAATACTCCATTAGCTATGACGTTGTTATACCTACGTCTTAACTCATGGCTAGGGAGCTGGGTGCCAAAATTTGTATATGATTTCTATATGAAACCTTAAAGACCGCGTCTGCAACCGTGGGAGCCCTGCGTTGTCAATTGAAAGCACTTTGAAAATTAAAAAAAACGGCGTGCTAAATCATTTGTCTTGTCTTGGCCTCTTGGACTGATGGTCAGAATCATCCTCAAATCGATGAACATCGAAGAGGCAGACGTCCAACATTAATTTTTTTTTATGATTTAAAAATGTGTATACATATGTGAAAACTTTGCTTGGCAGACCTGAATTGTTAGATTAGGTAATGACAATGTAAAGAACCATAGAAAAATAGTCTGCCACCATGGTAGCGCTGCGTTTATAATTGACAGCGTTTCAAAAATAAAAAAAAATAGATACTAAATCATTTGTTCGCGTCTGCCTCTTGGACTGATGTTAAAATCATCTTCAAAACGAAAAACATCGAAGAGGCAGACGTGCAGGGCTCTGAGTTTCCAAGGGCAGACTAGTTTTTCATTGAATTATAACGTAGTAATATTGTTAATAATAATACTACGTAGTAATAATAACTCATTGTATTTTTATAAAAAAATAATAATATTTAAAGCGCTGTAACTCAAAAACGCAGTGACATTGGGCTTTCATTTACTGGACCAAATAGATTTGTATTGACATAAACTTTCATCCCTATCAATATGAAAGACGAACAAATCATATACCTAAACGGCACCCAGTTACCTAACTAATGTTCGACACTTAGATTAGGATTAGCCACTTAGCCAATTAGATTTAGACCTATAGTAGTAGGGTTTCAGAAAAAAATTGCCAAGATGTGATAACGACCCTGAAAATAAACTCAGTATACCATTATTTTTTTTAGGTCATTTTTAAATTAAAATATACATACATACGTACTTGTACATTTACTAACTTGAAACTTTTGTCGTCGTAAGGAATTTTAGTGTGTTTCCCAGAATATCTTTGTTGCTTGAGTCGTCAGCGGGCTGTCATTGTAGAACAAACATTTGCGCAGTAGTCAGGACCGTAAACATAGTCACGATGAGTATTTGTTCACCACTCGACAAATAGATAATTATTTAGTTCGTTCCCCGGATTTACTTAATGCTTTTCGTTTCCTTGGCATTTCTTTATTGACTAGATAAAGTACAAATACGACAGTACGTCTACTTGCATATTGCTTTAAGACCTAGGTATAGAAGTTCTGTTTTCCGACTCCTCATTAGTGCTTAATCCAATAGCAAAAAGATTAATAAGTGTTAAAACATAAGTACTTTTTCGTTCATCTAGTTGACTTTGAGGCGCTGGGCCTTTGGGGTCACAAAGAAGGGTCTTTAAAGACATATCCAAGCGCTTTATAAAGAAAAAAAACTATGACGAGTATGGCGATGACAGGGTTGGGCATTACCTCTCACATGATTGGGGACCCAACGATGCTAAATGTGTAGTCCATTCACTCGAGCGTCTGTGGGACCTATTGGACTTTGAAGATTGAATGGTAAGAAGAAAAAAAGCTTATATGAAGTTTATCATTTCAGCGGTGGGGTGAGCGTCTACAGGCGTTCAAAATTTTGGAGCCGCTGTATTTTAAAAAGTCCTTCATATAATCGTCGGATTAAGAATCAGCACGATCAGGAATTCAGGCTGAACCGTCTGTATTAAAATCAGACGCGCTCGAGTATTACAAAATGGCAATCATCAAAAATCTTTTTTGCATTTTCAAAAAGCTGCCACGAGCTTGCGTTACATCCGAATCGTCTTAATTTTAAATGGGAGCTTAGTTTCGGTTCACTTATCATCCCTTCTGAAAATCTGACGGGCTCGAAGTGTATTAAAAATTTTACCCCAACCACCAACCCCACCAACCAAACCGTCAAATTAATACATAATAATATATGTTATCGAGGACACGTGGGTAATATACACTGGCAATATCTGATACGCTCGAGTAAATCCAAAAATCGCCTCTTGGGCTCTCCTACCATCAGAGATTATAGCAATCTAGAAAGGTAATGCAGCTAGCAGGTTTCCTGACCCAAAATTCAATGCATTATTTTTAAATACTTAGTGTTAATATTTTAATCATCAATACTAATAATAAATCTGTAAGTGTAGGTATTGTATGTATGTATGTTCCTCCATAACTCTTAAACGGATTAACCGATTTTTATGAAACTTGGTAGATAAACATTTAGACGTACAGGACACAAGATACTTAGGTTACTTTTTTATTTTTCAACGCGGCGAAGTCGCGGGCGCCAGCTAGTTAGTTTATATATTTTTATTATTTGTTAGATTAGTTCTTAAGTAGTTTAATATTTATTACACCTTTCCATTAAGAGTGTAGGTGACTACACTTAAAAAAAAAGAGAATTCATGATCCATAATTTGGCGCACTGAACCAAAACGAAGGCGATTTTCAAAGAGTTACCTGGATTTTTAGGTATTCAGTGTTTTGAAATAATACACAATAGTTAAGCACATTATTAGCCATTAGTAGATAGGTAATAGCTAAGAATAAAATGTGCTTAACTACCTAATATATTAATATATACTTGGGATTTAAAGATTTGCTGTTCCAATTATGCATCATTAAGATTAGATATATTAATTAATACCCCACACGTGTTATTTACACCATATTTACACAATCAGATTATAATAATATTATAAGGGTAATCAGATCTTCAAGAAGGAAATAATTTTTAAAAATCATTATATAAAAATATCGAAAACGTCTTAGACCTCCCACAAATATAACAACTGACAGTTGGTGCTGGCTCAAAAAATCTTTTATCGTTTATGCAAATTCATGAATTATCATTGTTTATGTAGTGCATCAGTCAGCATAGCGCTAAGAAAATGCGATTAAGACATTATCTGGTTAGCACTATCCGTACGAGAGCGAGACGGGGCACAAACATCTCTCAATACAATTTGTACGGAAATAACTCTGCGTACGAGCAGGATAGGGCGATTGAAATGTCAGGTTCGACGCGCGCATAATGAGAATAGTGTGGTCTCTATCGCTCCTGACGTCTTACAATCGTTTATTGTCATGTTACTGTCTCGTTTCGACGGCCAAGATTGAGATGAAATCGCCCTCGGCGAGTTCCAAGTTCCAACTTCTCCCGGTATTGCTATATCGGTTTGCGCCGCGCAGGCGACGGACGTTTCGTTCTTTTTATTTGTTTTATTTTTCAATAAATCGCTTTTATTATATCGTGACTTTACAAATTCAAGTGCAAGTGTCAGTGACTGGATGTTAATTTTTAATGTGCTCGATACATGTTTTTTTTTTAATTGACCAGTGAGCTTGTGTTTGTGTTATTATTATATTAAATATATGCGAATGGATTGCTACCGCTGCGATATTGTTGTGACACGAGATGACCTGAAAAATTGAAGTTGTACACAGTAAGTTATTTTTTCACTTCTACAGCACATGTGTTAATTAGCGATGTTTATGAAAAAAAAAAAATTCTGGCAGTTTCAAAAAAGTCTTAAATCGGATACGCGATGCAACACTGACGGGATTCCTTTGGCTTTGTAACTCGTCTTTTTGACTTTAGTGACAACTTTTCGTTTTGGCCAAAACTTTGAACATGTGGTCCAGGGACATTTGTGTCTACCTGCTGCGGTCAGAATAAGAAGGGGCTGACTTTTTGTAGTTTTTAAAAACAAAGATATCCCATCGACGACGGGGAGCCCGACGGAGTCGCAGTGCGGTCACGTTTTTAGTCTTTCCCGGGTATTGCTGGAATTTTTTATTTATCACACGGCCGGAGTGCGCCTTGCATTCTTATGTTTAAAGGATTTTTATATTCCTGTGTCGTAAACTTAACGTACCTACATGACGTATAATACCTTTTTTGAAATATTACACTAGCGACACTCCCCCGCCTTCACACGGATGTAATTTTTTCTGATAATTAAATAGACAAACCTTTCTAGGTGATCACTTTTTTCATTAGTGTTAACCAAAATAAAATTGCAGGTTAGATTAAACAGACAGGCGGACAGCATCTTTATTTTATAAGTAGATAATTATATAAAACAATTTCTATGTCCGAAACATGTCAAGTCATACTTTCATGTCTATCTAAAAATTACATAAAATTATATTTATCAGTAAAGACTGATTTATTGTTTAATTATATCCCATTAATAATGATTTGCAATCTCCAATAGTCAGTCACGAAGAAGTAGTTTAATATAACAATATAAATAATATTTTAATATAATTTTCTGAAGTTTTAACTAATTCAGTTATTGAAATTTATGTTTTACAAAAAATAATAAATAAGCCTTAAAATCTGTTATTAGTTGCACAAACCTCCTGTTATTAATTGATCTTTGTTATAATTTAGACTTTGGGGTGCTATAATACATAAATACATAATTAAAATATAAATATTTTTTAGTAATATTTTTAAAGTATTCAACATCATGACGACGCAAGCCATTTACATATAAAAACTAATCAATCTTTCACAAAAACTGACATTTGTCGAGATAGCGAATTTCATTATTTTACTGCAACAAAATTAGTACACTCCCTATGCACAGAAGGAGGCCTATTAAAATCAGTAAATCTTTTACATGTCAATGCATCCGGTTGCGTTCATATAATACCACCAAATACCCGAAGGCCGTTGACATCTCTTAGGGTTTTCAATATTACCAGAACCCATGAATTCATATAATATATTGACTTTTACAACAAAATGTATATTTATTATAATGTATGTATGTATGTACTTACTCTTTCTTATTTTACCTTAGATACCTAATTACGTTCTTAATTCGTGTAATTTGTAATATTTATTTATTTATATTTGGGAAACATACAATATCTCGATACACAATATACACACATACATATAAGTAAAACATAAATCAACAAAGTTTCCACTAAATTACTAAAACATATAATCAGTTACAAGACTACAGAGTACATAGTACATAATATTGAAAGCTGAGAGTAGACAATGGCAGACAAAAAAAAGAAAGAGAAAAAAAAACAAATACACCATATAACAAATAACATATAACATATCAAATAAATGGTTACACTTTTTAATCAATCAATACCTACTAATAATAAATCTGTAAGTGTAAGTAGGGAAGTGTAAGTGTGAATGTGCCTCCATAACTCTTAAACGAATTAACTGATTTTCATGAAATGTGGTATTTAAGGTGAAACAAGTCGGCGGCCCGAACTCATCGGTCTCATGGCTAAAATGCGTCCTATCTCACACAGCACAAAGCGCGGGAAGAGCACTCGAATGAGATGCACAATCATGCATACCAAAAATAAAATCATAAACAGACCCTTAGGCGTATACTCTTTTTGACAAAACTACTGCATATATCTATGTCGTGTAAAGTTATTTGAACTCTTGAATAACTAATCAATGTTTGTATGCAAAGTATTTTGGAGGTTTTATACACTGGATTGACCTAATCACCCTCAAAGTTGCATTAAAACTTGTGTAAAAATATAGATTTTTCAAGGGTCATATCTTTTAAATTTTAACTTTTTTTAAAATTTTGAATGCATACAAACCTAGTTAACAACAAGATAAATCGGTATCATGCTTACTTTTGTAAATTAAACATAAAACAGCGGAGTAATTAACTTTCTACGTTTGTATGGAGGAAAACAGACTTGTATTACCTTAATTAAACATTTAGACTACTTGGACCCAGAAGGCTATTTTTTTCTTTTTTAACGCGGACTAAGTCGCGGGCACTAGCTAGCATTAAATAAATATTATTATAAATGATTACTAGTTGGTGCCTGCGACTTCTTCCGGGTTGAAAAAGAAAAAAAATAGTCTATCCTGTGTCCCGTAGGTACGTCTAAATGTTTATCTACCAAGTTTCGTGAAAATCAGTTACCTAATTCGTTTAAGTAAGCGCCTGTTTCACCAACGTCATGTAAAGTGTTGATTAGTAATAATATAGTGTAGATTAGGAATAATTTTCTGTTTTATTGAATTATGCACTCGGTTTAATGCATCCATCGATAGCCGATTTTTTATTATTATTTTATATTCAATGTTTGGGACATTTACCGTACAAACAAAGGTATACCAGCTCCATAATCCCCGGTTACTGGTGACTTTAAATGACAGTTTGGCCTACTTGACGTTTGTGAAACAGGCGCTAAGAGTTATGGAGGAACAAACATACATACATAATACATATACATACATTCTTTCGCCATACGTATTATTGGTAACTGTGTACGTAACAGCTTTTTTGAAATAGCTAGTGCATACCTACAGGATGTTCCATCAATTTTTTTAAGGATTCGTTAAAAAAATTAAAAATTATTTATTTAAATGTCTACCTTGAAACCGAATATTACAAAACTTGTTTTTAAGGGTTCACAGGAAATTTCCAAAAGAAATTCATTAAACCTTCAATAGAATGGAAGAACTGGCTATCAACACTACTTATGCGCCATAAAGTCGCCTTTAAAACCATTATTTACTTAATCATGTTAATAAAACACTTCAATTATAAAAAAATGCACACGTTTTCGTTGAGCCGCCAACTAACTGGGGATTAAATAAAATTTAATTTGATATAACTACTGTATGAGAATAAATATAACGATGGTTTGTATTTGACACAATGGCTGTTGCGTGCGACTTCGTCTGCGTAACTTTATAAAACACTAGCTGGTGCCCGCGACTTCGTTCGCGTTGAAAAAGAAAAAAGTAGCCTATCTTTTGTCCCGTACTTCTAAATGTTTGTCTACAAAGTTTCATGAAAATCAGTTAATTCGTTTAAGAGTTATGGAGGAACATACATACATACAGAAAAAAAATCCTAAAAATGGTCAATTTAGTTTCAGTATATATACAAAGTAAATTACTCCATGACCGACCCTTATAGATTTATTATTAGTATTGATTGATGATAATATAGCCTAAATTATTGATAGGAGTCTAATGACTAGGTTAAAGAATTTTTTAAATCAGTCCAGTAGTTTTTAAGTTTACTCATTACTTAGTTAAAAATAATAATAATATCATAAAGAAGAAAGATTTGATTTATATAATTGGGCGTTGTAACTATTGGGCGGTTTTCCATTAGCCACGGCACGGCATACATTTTCAAGCAAAAATGTATGAAAATGTATGCCGTGCCGTGCCGAGCCGTGCCGTGGCTAATGGAAATTGGAAAACCGCCCAATTGCCATTCGTAAGAAAGGAGGCGTAACATGTCCTAACAGTAAATTACATATTATGTGAATGTATGTATAAATAGAGACATTAACAATAATTACTATCACAAATTTCATAACGTCATAATAAGTTTGCATTTCACGATCTGGTCCGAAGATTCACGATAATGCCCGACCGCCCCGCGGTTCAACCCCGATCGGCTTGATCACGAACAGATAGAGTAATGATTTGTTTGTATCGCACAATCGATGCCATAGACCATATTATAGATAATAATAGACAATTATTTAATATTGTTTTCTGTTGCCCGCGGCTCAGCGCCAAGTTTTTAAATGTTCATAATTTTGTCTGATTAAGTGCACACCCACCTATGCTATATAAGCGCCTTTTCACCATCTGTCAAGTAGGCTAACTGTCATTTAAAATCACCGGTAACCGCGGGTAATGGAGCTGATTTAACTACCTTTGTTTGTACGGTAAAAGTCCCAAACATTGAAAAGAAAATAATAAAAAAAAATCGCCTATCGAATGATGCAGTATAAGCCGAGTGCATAATTCAATAAAACAGAAAAATATTTCTAATCTACACTATACTTGTAGTTGGTGAAAGAGGCCCTAAGAGTCGTACTAGACTAATTAATATCTGTCTGTCTTTTTTGAAAGTATTTACCGTAGCTTTAACTAATACGCTCTAACGAAAGACATACTTAATATAGTTATAGTTAGCTATTCACGCAGACGAAGCCACAGGAAAAAATGTAATTTTTATTACAAAAACCATTTAATTACTTATAAATAAATCTTTAAAACTATGTGTTTCTTTTTCTTTATCCGTAAGGTTGAGTAAGGTGTAAAATTTTTGGGGTTATTAGTTAAAAAATATATAAACTCGTCAAACAGGGTGACGGTCCACTTGATGGTAGATATTTCTACCACCCGGCTTTGCCGACACGGCTATGAGTAATAGCAATTGATTTGTCGAAAGTTCATCTATACTAATATTATAAAGAGGAAAGATTTGATTGTTTGTTTGTATAGAATAGGCACCGAAACTACTGGACCGATTTGAAAAATTCTTTTACCATTAGAAGCCGACATTATCCCTGATGAACATAGTCTACTTTTTACTGCGAGAAAATGCTTCATTCCTACGGGAAAATGGGAAATAGGACAACAGGTAATAAGAATTATCCTTCCGTACACATAACTTTTGCACATAACTTCTAAACGGCAGAACCGATTAGGTTGAAATTTTATATGGGTATTTCGATTAATGGATGATTTAAAAATACAATTGGACCCGATAGGTGGCGCTGCTGTCGGTATGTCAACTACTAAACGGCTTGGCCGATTGGGTTGAAATTTTGTATGTGTATTTCCATGGTTTCACAGAAACGAATGTATTATATTTTATAAAGTTACGCGGACGAAGTCGCGTGCAACAGCTTAGTAGTTTATACACATATTCGATTTTATACCGCCCGACTATAATGTATAGCAACCCTGATTGGGCTGGTTGGATGGCCTTAATATAAACCGAATGTGTCGTGGTCGAAGGTAGAGCGTTTTTGATGGCTCTGTCGAAAGTTAATAGGTCTATTTCACCATAATATCGACTCAGGCGCAGGTCGGTCGACGACTCAGCCGCGCCGACGCAATCTCTCTATTGATCCCCGATCGATTTGATTAAGCGATTAACGAGAACTATTCGTTCACGTTTCTCACTAAATTTTTTACCTCCAATATTGTTTAACATCCGTTCACAGCCATTGGCTTGTGAATCCTATTTGAACGAATCAATTTATTCATTATATCTCCCGGGTCAAGCCGCTAGTGTTTAATTTTATTTTAGATTTCCCATAGGAATGAAGCTTTTCCCGCGGTAAAAAGTATCCTATGTTCATCACAGATAATGTCGGCTTCTAATGGTAAAATAATTTTTCAAATCGGTCCAGTAGTTTCGGAGCCTATTCTATACAAACAAACAAACAAATCTTTCCTCTTTATAATATTAGTATAGATATAGAAAGACGCTCATTTAATAATACTATTTCTCAAAATATGATTCTTTCGATATTATCATTTGTATATCCTAATAATAAATTATTTTTTAATAAACACTGACTTAAAAAAAGTCAAGATTTAACAATTTGACTCAACATCACAACAGTTTATTATCGAATAACTGATGCAATATTGATTATAAGGATTTAACTGATACTGGTTCCTATTACATTATATTTTCCATATTTTCAAAGAAAGAATGAAAAAATGTTAGTAGGCATTTAAAAACATAAAAATAAACCACAAAACATAATATGTAACATATAAAATAAGTAATCTACTACTAACTAAATATCAAACGAGCAATAATATTAACATGTTTTTTTGGATTATTGGATATCTGATAGAAATATTTTTTCTACTAATCATAAAATTATATTGCTACCAGAAAAAAGATGTCTTAGAAAATGATTTACCACGTCCGCTCATCTCGGCCAGGCCGATGATGAATAATTTATTTAATACTATATGTATGAGTATGTATAATAATATTACATTCCATTTTGGATAAAAGAAACTTGGCAATTTTGCCGATATCGTTAAAGATGCTTATTCGACCGGCTATCTCAGGAACATCGAGGTCAAATGCGGTCACGGCCTAAGATGAAGACATTGGGTGAGAACAGTAACGACATGGAGTAGTGTTTGTTTATTTTTTTTTCTTGTTAGTTTCGGGGGATCAAATTTAGAAAAAAAATTAATCAAAAGGTCAACCACATACTTAGATAAATGATTGGTCTCGCTGCGCTCGACTAGATACGGCCCTACCTAAAGGCAAATAGCTCCGTGAATGCAGCAACTTTTTATTGTAGTATGTGTAAAACATCGTCGCTATTTATCATTATATTTTTACACAGCATTGTTTTATATTATACTAGCTGGTGCTCGCGACTTCGTCCGCGTAGAAAAGTATAAAACGCCATCTACCGTATTTTGGATAGATGGCGCTATCTCCCGGGCCAAGCCGCTAGTATTTACTTTTATTTTAGATTTCCCGTAGGAATGAAGCATTTTCCCGCGGTAAAAAGTATCCTATGTTCATCACAGATAATGTCGGCTTCTTATGGTAAAAGAATTTTTCAAATCGGTCCAGTACTTTTGGAGCCTATTCTATACAAACAAACAATCAAATCTTTCCTCTTTATAATATTAATATAGATTAATAAGTAACATTTATTATGCATATTAAGGTTATAAAAAGTATTATTAATTATAACCTTAATCAATACTAATAATAAATCTGTAAGTGTAGGTATTGTATGTAATTATATGTATGTTGCTACATAACTCTTAAAAGAATTAATTGATTTTCATTTAGACGTACGGGACACAGGATTTAGGCTACTTTTTCTTTTTCAACGCGGACAAGTCAACGGGCGCCAGCTAGTATGCATAATAAATAAATATTAATAAAATCTGACACAAATAAATTAATATTTTTCTTAACTAAATCGGCTCTATTCACGTCGCTGTCCATGCATAGGTATTTTTTTATTGTTGTACTCAACAATTTTCTATATTCGAACGTGATATATTATACTTACTTGCTATGTTAAACTCATATGATTATGATACAATGTTACTTCCACTGGTTCCATTAATTACAAAATGCTTATTATATACGAGACATACGTAAGTATATGATTATATTATGTCACTAGAGTCTCGCTACAGGCTTTGCACGGATGTAATTTTTTGCTGCAACTTATATGACGCAAATGTTCGTCGTTTATCGCTCTTTCAATTAGTGAAAACCTTATTAAAATCCGTTGGGTGATTTAGAAGAAGTTAGTGGAGAAACAGACAGAGGCAGACAACGACTTCATTTTATAATATGATGAGAATACATACATGAATGAAAATTTGGCACTTTAAGCGCCTCTTTCACCAACTGTCAAGTAAAGTCACCGATAACCGGGGATCATGGAGCTGATATTACCTTTGTTTGTATGGTACGCTAAAAGTCCCAAAAATTGAAAAAAAAAAATCGGCTATTTATCGAATGATGCAGTTATCCGAGTGCATAATTCAATAAAACAGAAAAATATTTGTAAGGTAACTAATCAACAGTTTACTTTGTAGTTGGTGAAAGAGGCCCTTAAACGAATTTAAAGTTAACAGTAATGTGCGAAACATTGACTAAAATATATTTAATTTTAAAATCACAATTCGCACAATTCGTACGAAATAAAATTTTACATAGAAAGCATTACTTGTTAGTTGATACTTCCCCGAAGTTTGAGCTATATCCATGGAAATTTTAATCAAAATCGACCCAGTAGCTACGAGAACGTATGATATTGGTATAGAGATATGATCTGGAAAATGAAAAGTTATATACATTAAAACAACCAAGCGTATAGGTACCGTAATTAAGGTGAAACATAGATTTATGACCATAATTCAAGTTATACATCGCCATGTTGCGTTATAAAGGCAGTTGTAGACAGTTTTGACAAATGCCCTTACTTGAAACATGTTTGATGAAAACGTATTATATGATAAAATACTTAAGACTCATTTAGGCTGTATAGTGACATTGATAAGCTTATTTGAAATTTTTTTGATAAGTTAATGTGTAAATTAATGGAAAAAGTAATCAATATTTCAATATACTAATAATAAATCTGTAGGGGTCGGTCTGTATATAGGCTCTATACATGATACTGAAACTAAATTGACCAAATTTAGATTTTTTTTCTGTATCTAAATTTGGTCAATTTAGTTTCAGTATCATGTATGTATGTTCCTCCATAACTCTTAAACGAATTAACTGATTTTCATGAAATTTGATAGATAAACATTTAGACGTACAGGACACGTGATGGGCTACTTTTTTCTTTTTCAACGCGGACGAAGTCGCGGGCACTAGCTGGTATAAATAATAAAAGTGACTGTATATTGTAGATATTATGTATACTATGTTCCTCCATAACTCTTAAACGAATTAACTGATTTTCATTTTTTTTAACATATTAAAAATGGTAGATTGGTAGATGAACATTTAGACGTACAGGACACAGGATACAAAAAGAAAGTAATATTCCTATTGGTACATTGAATAAATTGCTCTGAATGAATTTATATACAATGATATGGGTTATAAATCAAATAATTGCAAAACAATGAGAAATGCGGTGGCCAAATAAAAACTTGACGAGCGTGGGACGTTGCTTAATATAACAGTCGATT
The DNA here is from genome assembly GCA_918317495.1 of Synanthedon vespiformis. Classification (NCBI taxonomy): domain Eukaryota; kingdom Metazoa; phylum Arthropoda; class Insecta; order Lepidoptera; family Sesiidae; genus Synanthedon; species Synanthedon vespiformis. Next base: position 5,152,862 of record OU906969.1, read on the forward strand.
CAATGATAAATGATACCTAGTTATGTCCTATGATATTTTTTTCATATTACTATAAGAAACAACCGAGTGTTTTATGTGCAATATGTTTAATAAAAAAAATATAGTATACTAGCGACCCGCTCCCGGCTTTAGCTAGGAATGGGAAATAAATAAATTAGGTTTAATTATATTAGGTAATATAGAGATTTTGTGTGAATTTTTTTTCTAATTGAAATTGAACCTAAATCTAACCATCAGTTAGATTTAGGTATATTTATGGTAATGTAGAAAATTGTTTTTTTTTGACAATTAATAAAGATATGCCGAAATATCATAAAATATTTTTTCTCTAACTTGTTATAGAAACCATATTATTATGGTTATTATATTAAAGAAATAGAAAGAGCGAATGTTTCACTGTTCCAAGTCGACTCATAAATGGTGAGGATGTAAGCTGAGGAATAGAGGAATGGGTTCTCAAACCAAAATAATACCAAAGTATTAGTATCATATTATTCTGATGTGGACGAATGAGTGATGCACCCAGACTAGGAAATCTAGGAACACATACAAGCTTCTTTCTTCTATCTGTACAGACTTTTGATAAAGGATGCACTAGAACCCAGAATCTAGTGACTAGATTCTGGGTTGCTTCACTAAAAGTGGCGTAGTAGAATATCACCGCAATCACAGCTTGTGATATTTCAAATTAGTTGCACAATGTTGAACTAAATGTTAAGGTTCAAATGAGTCATTTTCAATGGTTCAAATTTTTCAAATTTTTCAAATGGTTACATTAACGAAATTAACGAAAGAAAGTATAAAAAAATGCAATGGACACTTTTTCACAGTGATTTTGTTTGAGACACTGAATCTAGTGTATCCTTTATCAAAGGTACAGACGACTAAACCAACATATTTTTTTGTGATCGAATCAAATGTTAAATTGCGCCACGCACCGTGACACCGTCAGAAAATACGGACACAAAATATTTGTACAGTCACCGCCATCGTAATAAACAACGGGGAAGCGCATCCAATCTGGGCTGTGTCAATAAAAAAGACGTTTCTTTTTTAAGTAAAAAGAGCCATCTTTCTGGAGTAGAACTAATTGGCAATCGGTAGTTTTTATTTAAAAAGTTGTTTGTTAAACAAAAAAAAACGACAATTTTAAGTGACTACAAATGTTAGAAAGCTAAAGTTACTAGTACTTAAAATTATATAAATTTTATACTTTTTTAAAAAAATATTAGGGCTTTATTTAGTAGCGTTTAACGGTCTTTAATTAGGTTGTCCTATCTTAAATACTGTAATAGACCAGACTGTAAAGCTAATAATCAGAGCAGTTGGTACGAGTGGTCTAAGTTTACACACATTGCGGAAACCGATATAGTTAATATAGGAAAAAAATCACATTTATCGGATCAGGTTTAGTCTACTTAGTTACAACAATTCAAAAGTATCATTTACCGTGGATTTGTCACGTTTTGCGTCAAAACCGTAAATTACACCCCATTTGACACATGAGAGCGCACCTTGCGTGTTTTTTTTTCTATGAAAAAGTCACGTGGCCTGCTTCGTCGAATTGCCGTTGAAATCGGCGAAATGTGTCGAAAATCATTAAAGAGTCGGGACAAAGGAAATTGTTTTGTGTTCCCAATGCAAGTTTCACAGATATAGTCGAACAAAAAAGTGTATTTTGATGTCTAAATAGACATGTCAGTATGGGCAGGTAGAAGGGACAGAGGTAAGCCATGTATGGCACCATTGAAAGACATGTCATTAATTTCAACGGTCACTGGTGTGGTTCGTCCATGGTGCGACGAAAAAATTTAACGCGATTTTGAAAAAATATTAAATAACAAAAATTAATAAATCGAAAAATCTGTAATTAATAAATGTGAGTTTTGGACATGCCACTTAAAATGTAAATAAATTATAATAAACATAATATAATAAAATATTATATACAATACTAGCTTATTCCAGCGACTTCACCTACGTTGTAAAATAAAATTCCTTTCTTATTGTGTGCCTACGTTATAAAATAAACCTATGTTTCTAATTTATTTAGCTTAGACTTAGTAGGTTTGGCTGTACGTTGATATTGATAAACAGTTAGGACTCAGGACTGAGACAAAGACTCAATATGTTTACATTTTGATATTATCTGATAAACGTAGGTATCAAATTATGTTATATCAAACCGATAGGCCATGTTTGGCTATATTTTAAAATCCTCATACCAAGTTGGAAGGTCCACAAGCGTAGCGTTCCAAGGAAAAAGCCTTAAAAGATCCCAAAGTATTACGTCCTAATGTCGACCAACAATAGGAATTTATTCTACCTGGTCGTTTCGTCCATTGTTCACGGACAAATCTTGAGTTTCTATTTTTTCCGTACCTCCCTTGTTAGCGGTTCGGTAAATTTGAGTACAATAGCCCGTTACATATTTATAAGTGGGTAGGTAGGCGGGGGTACAGGTGTTTTGTCTAAGCATCGATCCGCCGTATCGGTGCTTCATCAGCATTGGATTGATGGCTTTATATTCAAGATTGTCTTATAAAATTATTGCTCTATTAAAACATTTATTTTTGGATTTTCTAGCCAGTAGACAAGGGTGGCGGAAAACATCCAGGCTGATATGGTTCAGTCAGTGCTCTAGGTGTGTCTTTCCTTTGTGCTACGCCTTTGTACTTACCCAGTAGATAAGAGTGGCGGAAAACATCCAGGCTGATATGGTTCAGTCAGTGCTCTAGGTGTCTTTTTTCCTTTGTGCTACGCCTTTGTACTTACCCAGTAGATAAGAGTGACGGAAAACATCCAGGCTGATATGGTTCAGTCAGTGCTATAGGTGTCTCTTTTTCCTTTGAGCTACGCTTTTGAACTTACCCAGTAGATAAGAGTGACGGAAAACATCCAGGCTGATATGGTTCAGTCAGTGCTCTAGGTGTCTTTTTTCCTTTGTGCTACGCCTTTGTACTTAGCCAGTAGACAAGAGTGGCGGAAACCATCCAGGCTGATATGGTTCAGTCAGTGCTCTAGGTGTATTTTTTCCTTTGTGCTACGCTTTGGACTTAGCCAGTAGACAAGAGTGGTGGAAAACATCTAGGCTGATATGGTTCAGTCAGTGCTCTAGGTGTCTTTTTTCCTTTGGGCTACGCTTTTGCGCTTACCCAGTAGACAAGAGTGGTGGAAAACATCTAGGCTGATATGGTTCAGTCAGTGCTATAGGTGTCTCTTTTTCCTTTGAGCTACGCTTTTGAACTTACCCAGTAGACAAGAGTGGTGGAAAACATCAAGGCTGATATGGTTCAGTCAATGCTCTAGGTGTATTTTTTCCTTTGTGCTACGCTTTGGACTTAGCCAGTAGACAAGAGTGGTGGAAAACATCTAGGCTGATATGGTTCAGTCAGTGCTCTAGGTGTCTTTTTTCCTTTGGGCTACGCTTTTACGCTTACCCAGTAGACAAGAGTGGTGGAAAACATCTAGGCTGATATGGTTCAGTCAGTGCTATAGGTGTCTCTTTTTCCTTTGAGCTACGCTTTTGAACTTACCCAGTAGACAAGAGTGGTGGAAAACATCTAGGCTGATATGGTTCAGTCAGTGCTATAGGTGTCTCTTTTTCCTTTGAGCTACGCTTTTGCACTTACCCAGTAGACAAGAGTGGTGCAAAAAAAACATCAAGGCTGATATGGTTCAGTCAGTGCTATAGGTGTCTCTTGCATTAGCCCTGTCTGCTTGTGTCCCAAGATAATTTATTGTAAAAGCTGCCATAAAGCAGATAAGTCGATCTTCTTTTCATGATATGCTATAAAAATACCTATATAGATATTTCATATTCTCCGATCTTTATCTAATTAAAATCTTTATCTTAATCTGATACATGAAGCACCGGAAATCATATGACACGTGTATTAAACAATCAGGGTGTATGTTTAAGTGTTGTATTATCTTATCGAGGCACATACAGACAGACAGGATGCCCGCGTTAACTCCGATTTGACTGACATACGAAGCCAAGAGCGCACAGAATTATTATTATAGTCAGTTTGTTAACGAGACTAATTTCGTTCGAGACTTAGTTCGTATTCTCATTGTTTATATTTAGAGAGCTTATTTATTTAGTTAAAAAAACCAGATTAATTGTAAACATAGTTACAAAGTTAAGCGGACGAAGTCGCGTGCAAGAATTAGTAATCTTAGATAAATGAAAATTAATCCCTAGATGTATTGATAGCACAAAACTCGAGTAGGCTCGATTAATTCTACTACCTATTATTATTTTTTCAAATATTCGCTGAAGTCCGAGGAAGGTTCATTCTCGACTGATATTGTGTAACTAATACGACTTTCTTTTATATTAAATATGTAGATGTACTTAGATTGAACACATTATAGTCGAGGGTTTTATTAAAATAGTCGACTATTTTTTAATTTTTTTTTGTTTTTTTTTTTTTGTCTTGATGTTTAGTTTCTGTTCTCTCTTAATAAAAAAATAGGTCTTAAAAAATTAAAATAAAATTAAAATAAAAAAACGTCTCAAAAATTAATAAAAAAATAGATGGTTTTTTAAAATTTAAAAAAAAAAACATAAAAGTTAAATAAAATAGTACGTCAGAGTAAATCATTACAACGTCACAAGTCGTATTCAAAGTGTTAACGTACCAATTTGAAGGCTTTCACATTACCCGAAACATATCTTATCCAAACAGCCCTGGAATCGACTCGCCCACTCGCATTCCTACCACAAACTGGTTCCTGCCGGTTTACTACGGAATTAACTGCCTATTAGTGCTAAGGCTCTGTTCTAGATTATTGTTTTGTAACCTTTACACCTCATAGAAATAACTAAAAATTAACATCGCTGATATATATTTAATTTTTATCATTAGAAACGTCGATGGACTATAATACCAGTACATCGTTATAGTCTATCTGATACCGACTATTAAAAATGATTTATGACATTGAAACTGCATTGGAAATGTGTAGACGCTTCAGTGTAGACCCCGATTTTGATATGATATTCAAAAAGATCTCAAAAGACGTGTATTTACGAGAGCTATGAGGTGCAAAGATAATTTTTTTTTTATGTTAAGGTCGACAGACAGGCCGACGGTCCACTTGATGGTAGGTGGCTACCGTCGCCTATAACACAAGCAACGCCATAAGTGCTACAAGTGCGCTGCTGACCATATATAGAAGGAAATTTTTCGAAAAAGTTAAAAACGAAAAACGTTATGGCCGGAATAGTGAAAAAATTTTGATTTTTGATTTTGGTTTTTGAGCTCGATATTTTGGAAACGAAGAATGATATCAAAAATTTGAGAAATAGTCCTCTGGAAAATTTAGTCAATTACAATTTGAGCCTAAAATAAAGACGATCGAGTTAAGGGTTTGCCCTGTAGCTTAACCTTTTTGAAAGAAGTCAATAAGTTAGAACAACATATAGAACATTTTTCGAATTCCGTAGATTCATTTCCAAAGTGCTCGATAGTCGTGTGTACGAAATCTGTGAATGTTTTTTCTTATTAACCAACTCAGATTTTAGTTGGAAGATTCGCTTGTATTTTAAACTGGTTATAAATAACTAACATGGGACTTATGAATGTAAAACCTACTTAAATAAATGTATTTTAAATGCGACTGTGTGTTTATTTGTTACACTTTCACGCCTTAATTAACTACTCAAACGATCATTATGACATTTGGCATACACCTACACACTAATATCTAAAAAAAATACTGTTTCCGTAGGATCATCTTAAACACCTCATTTTCTTTCTATCTATTGCTGTTATAGTTTTGCCAGGCGTTGTATTTTTACTTTTAGACTGGCTGGTGCCGGCGACTTCGTCCGTGTTGAAAAAAAAAGTATCCTATCCTGTGTCCTGTACGTCTAAATGTTTATCTACCAAGTTTCATGGAAATCAGTTAATTCGTTTAAGAGTTATTGAGGAACATACAGCGTAGGCGAAATTTTATGAAGAGCGGTTGAGTAATTAAGGCTTGTAGAAGTGACTTCTTTCTTTCACATTTATAATAATGGTCCAGGCTAGTCTTCCTCACATTCCCTTCTTAGTAAGAGAAGCGTGCATGTGCTGTGGACCTTTTAAATTATCTTAAAGCCAACACCAAAATTGTGGACGCTAAGCCCGGGTAAATCAACGTCAAGATTAGGCCGGAGTAAATAAGGCGGTAGCTAGCAAGTGCATGTTAAATGTCGGGACAAACTATGATTATCACTTGGCCACTTGTTTGAACAGTCGTACTTTGCGTTACTGTACCTTCGGTTAGTACACAACACAAACTTTGCAACTTTGGACTTTGTGCGGTGGACTTAGAGTTTGTAATTTAGTTTTTAATGTATCTGTAGTTTCTGGGCGTAAGATGTGGGGCGTCGAAATGTTACCTCTTTTGCTTTTGAAATGACCTATTATTTTTAATATAGATAATTTTACTGATTCAGGAGTATTTCCTAATTCCCCTTTCTACCTTCTAGCCTAAAGCGCAGATAGAATCATTACATTTTATCAAATGTTGCTTGTTTCTCTATTGTAGACGACCGACATTTAATTTTTATCAATAGAAACGTCGATGGACTATATAATTAATAAATCGTTATAGTCTATCGACGATTAGAAACGTTTTCTCAGATTTTTTCGATTTTAGTTGGATCATATCATAAATATGATCAATTAAATTGAAAATCAATGTGCATTATTTACTATGGTGCATTGTTTTATTTTACTTTATTTTTTTCCATTTTTCTTAAACGGCAATCACACTATACAATTTGAACGTTTCCTATTTAGGAATCTAAGTAGAGAGCTCGTGATCACACTACGCTAAATTGATTTCTAAGTCGAAGACATAGAGTTGAAAATGGATAAACTCTCAATTGAATCCAATCTGTTCTAACTGCGATCACACCTTTCGATTTCCTAAATTGGATACGTTCAAATTGTAAGGTGTGATAGCCCTTTTACTGTTAATATTAAGTATTTATATATAGCGTCCTTCTTCGTCTATGCAATTGCTTGTCTCTTCATATCAATATCAAATGTGTGTTCTTCATGTCCCTAATCCATTTTCCTTTACTATACTGTGGTCAGCAGCGCACTAGGAGTGGTAGCCATCTACCATCAAGTGGACAGTCAGCCTATCCGATGTCTTTGACATTAAAAAAATAATATAGTGAGATATATTTTACATAATATAAAACAAAGTCGATTCCCGCCTTCTGATGTGACCCTCTGTAATGTACGCATAGATCATGCATAGATCTTTTAAACTTCGAGACGGATTTTAATGCGGTTTTCACTAATGGAAAGAGCTTTAAACAAGGAAGGTTTTCTATACTAATATTATAAAGAGGAAAGATTTGTTTGTTTGTTTGCTTGCATTGAATAGGCTCCGAAACTACTGGATCGATTTAAAAAATCCTTTCACTGTTGCGAAGCTATATTATCAGCAAGTAACATAGGCTATGTTTTATAAATTATATATACCTAACATATATAATTTGCAGAAAAAATTGGTCACTAATATTTTATATAATAATGTAAACTCGACTTCAAATCATAGCAATAATTAACCTACAAATATTGACTCATATGTAGTTATAAACATCTCATCTTTTTCTAATTTCTATTTTCTTTTCACTTATAGTGTTATTTATAAATCCTAATATTTGCGGCACTAAAGAGGGGATTAGTCGGACATGGTACAGTTGTGAAATACCTTGTTAATCCTGAACAGGCGGTTGTTTGAACAAGTGTTCTATTGTCAGTTCGAGAGTGGCGAACATTCCCCATTGTCCCCCTGGATGCATATGACAGTTAAATTGTCTCTTTGACAAAGGTAAGTGGGGGATTTGTTCAATATTCCAAAATGGTTACACGAACAATGATTTCTTGGAACAACTTTCTTGTATTAAATTTTGTCACGAAACAACAAACACACTTCTTTTTCAATTTATTTTATTTTAGACGTTCTAGTTACATACATAGGTTAATTAAATTAAATTTTCATATTTATAATTTAATTATAACTAGAAATTTTTAAAATGATTTTAAATTATATTTAAATATAAAAATATTAAATATTTTAAATAAAAAAAATAACTTAAGCTTCGTAGGTATTTATAAAAATCTACTAAAATTATGGTAAAAAGTGCATAAAAATTTAATCTTAACCATCCTTAGAGGCTTGAAATTAATAAATTTTATTTAATTTATTTGCTAAAATCGTTTTAATGCACGTAAAAGTAATATTTACTGTACCATACAGTCATTAGCAACTTTTATTATTAGGCATTGCATAACTGCTACTATCGCTGACTGTACTTCCTATGATACCTTGTTACTAGTTTCATATTTATTTATCACACTACTACCAAAGCAAACTGGCACCGTTTCGCCCCCACTTACTCAACAATTAGTTATATATTTTCCCCAAAAACATCCTTATTCCACAGAACATAAGGATCAAGTGTTTTTTACGAGAGGAGAGTGGCACAAATCTCACTGTGGCACTAAAAGCGATTCCCAGAATACGTTTTAAGCATCTCCAATATTTACGGAACGAGGACTGGACTCGAACAGTAGCTTATTGGTTCTTTGGATTCTGGTTTGAACCGGTAAATATTGGTTCTAGCCGGTTGCCTGGTTTGGGATTGAGTGGGATTTGATTTTATTGTTACTACGTAACTTTGGCTGTACTTACACATAGGTATAGTAGGTATCTATTTATTAACAATCTAGTTATGATTTATTACTAACTAGCTGGCGCCCGCGACTTTGTCCGCGTTGAAAAAGAAAAAAGTAGGTAGCTTCTATCCTGGGGCCCTAGACAAAGTGACATGACGAAGACGATAACGAAGTTCGAAAACAATAAAATGTATGGGATTGACATATGCCTTCGTTAATTCACGTGATACTTCCCATACATTTTGTTGTTTTCGAACTTCGTTATCGTCTTCGTCATGTCACTTTGTCTAGGGCCCCTGTGTCCTGTACGTCTAAATATTTATCTACCAAGTTTCATCAAAATCAGTTAATTAGTTTAGGAGTTATGGAGGAACATACATACAATACCTAAACTTACAGATTTATTATTAGTATTGACTAGCTGCTTCCCGCGACTATGCCCGCGTAAAATTGTAAATTATATACTAAAGCCTTCCTCGAGAACTACTCTATCCATTGGTGAAAACAGATAAACAGACAGACAGACGCGGCGCGGAGGACTATGTTTTATAATGTATGTATGTTATATGTTGTTATGTTATAATAACAAATTCAGTTAGGGTTTTGTCCCCTATCTAATCTAAATTTGTTGTTTGAACCTGGATTGAGAAAGATATGTGTTTCAATTATTACTGAACAAATAGCGTCGTCTAAGACATGCCAATCGTGATCTAGATCTAAGTATATCTAGACCGGGATTGTGCTATTACCTATTCTGTGGCCCGGGGCTTGTACTATTAACTATTCTGTGGCCGGGGGCAGGTCGCTTATTGTACACTTAGGTATAATAACCGGCACATAACTTGGCAAGATTTTAACGTAGTGGGAGAAAGTTTGCGCACGTGAGATAAAACTAACGCAAGTGTACGAAGGAGTGAGCGGGACATGTGCAAGGTGCGAGAGGCACGGGGCGAGTGGCGAACCAATCGCGTGGTCGGATCTATGTTATCTTGCCCCTTTGCCCCGCTTGATACCCGATCGGATCCAAAAAACGACTTCTGCGCATCTCGCCATTCTTGCCAACTTACGTGCCGGGATTTATATAACTCATGTATAACTATACAATAAAGTAGCTCTGTCCGTCACTGTCTCTTTCTCTGCTAATTTCTTCTAAACCACCTAACGGATTTTGATACGGTTTTCACTGATGAAAAGAGCAATAAACAAGGAAGGGTTGTGTATTGTATACAATTTGCAGATAAAAATTAATACGTGCGGAGACGGAAGCGGGTCGCTAGTACTTAGTAAATAAAACCCCCTTACAATTTACCCTTACGTTTTTTTTTTAAATTATTTATTTATCATAGAATCCGAGTAGTGACTAAAATAAGCGACCTTGTGATTACGGGGTGCCTAAATTATTTACACACCAGCAAACATTCACATTTAAACATATTTGTGTGCAAGTAATGATTGCTGTACAAAGAAACAGGAATTTATTAATAAATTTAAAGTAGCAATGCAACCAGAACAAAGTTTACTTAACGTAAAGCATGCTCTAGAAATATTCCTTCCTAGTTCATACAACATTAGGGTTGTCACTCGTGTCATAGTTCTGAATATATTTCTTTTTTTTTGTTATTGCTTTTCTGATAATTTGAGATGCCCGCACGGATGCAATTTTCTCTGCAAATTATATACAAACTTTCCTCGCTCATCGCTTTTCCTGTAATGTTAAAATCAGTTGAATTTAACAGAGAAACTGTCATGTCTGTCGACTCTATTTTATAATATTATAATAGGTATACATATAATAAGTCGATTTGACATATATTAATGTAAATATTTTTATAATGATGAGTCAAACTAAAAATATATCAATACTTATAATAAAAAAAATGAAGAATTGATTTTCATGAAACTTGGTAGATAAACATTTAGATGTACAGAACACAGTATAGGCTACTTTCTTCTTTTTCAACGCAGACGAAGTCGCGGGCGCCAGCTAGTTAAATAATAAAAAAATATGGAATTAATATTTGTACTTTCATCTCATGCAGATCAATGTCAATTTTTATTGCCTTTACAAATGTCTTTGCATAAATCCGTACGAAGCCGGTGGCGGGTCACTAGTCTATACAAATATTATAAAGAGGATAGATTTGATTGTTTGTTTGTTTGTATAGTTGTTGTATTTGATTGTTTGGCTCCGAAACTACTAGACCGATTTGAAAAATTTTTATACCATTAGAAGCTGACATTACCTGTGATGAACATATGCTACTTTTTACCGCGGGAAAATGCTTCATTGCTACGGTAAATCTAAAACAAAAGTAAATACTAACGGCTTTGCCCGGGAGATAGCGTTATCTATCCAAAATCAGGTGAAGCGACTAACATGAACACTGCTTGGTGATATTTTTAGCGATCCGCTACGGTAGATGGCGTTTTATACTTTTCACCGCGGACAAAGTCGCGAGCACTAGTTAGTAATACATAATTTTATCGGAAACATTTATTATCTATTATCTCTATTTATGTATGTTTCTCTTTATTTAAATTTACTATATATGGTGTAATTGTTTGTTTCCCAAGTAAAATAAAATAAACACTGATAGGAGATGTGACAACCCTGATCGCGCTCGCTCGCGCTTGAGTAAATATTAATATAAGCAGTAAGCTGCAGCGACGCGTCGCGGCAAACTTGCCAAAATGTCAATATTTACCTATTTGCTTTGTAACATCAACGTAATAATGCATTTTTTTACTACTTTTAAAAGGAATTTCAAGAACATGGTGCACTCGAACCGAATCATCTCTTTTCTCTAATATCTTATTGAAAATTTCTCTTCGATACTTTTATAATTTACTAGCTGTTGCACGCGACTTCGTCCGCGTAACTTTATAAAATATAATACATTCGTGTCTGTGAAACCATGGAACCGTGAAGCCGTTTAGTAGTTGACATACCGACAGCAGCGCCACCTACCGGGTCCAATTGTATTTTTAAATCATCCAGGAAATCATCGAAACAACCATATAAAATTTCAACCCAATCTGTTCAGCCGTTTAGAAGTTATGTGAAAAAGAAGTTAAGTGTAGAAGGATAATTCTTACTACCCGTTGTCCTTTTACCCGTTTTCCCGTAGGAGTGAAGCATTTTCCCTGCTAAAGCCTGTCTACTGACTAGACATCATGTATTAGACGTGTTTGTTCCTGAAGATTCAGTATGTCAGTAGTCAGTCAATAAATTCTTTTCACGAAACTTGGTAGATAGACATTTAGACGTACCTACAGGACACAGAATATACTACTTTTTTTTCAACGCAGACGAAGTCGTATGCACGATAGTAAAAAATAAATTTTGACTTCGATTTATAATCTAAGGGGATTGTTAGCGCAATGTTTAGATAATGACCATATTGGTTTATTGTAAAACTGGCTGTTGCACGCGACTTCGTCTGTTTAACTTTATAAAATGTAATTTATTTATAAATTTTATCAATTTTAAGCCTATGTTATAAATTTAGCCTAAAGTCGCATACAACAGCTAGTAGTTATATATATTTACAATGTTTTTGCATTCCAATACCGTAGGCATATTCTCAATTGAGATAGAAGACAAGAGTATATTTTATATATTAACAACAATATACATATATATATACATGGTTATACACAATGGCATGTAAGTCCCATGGCGGGTGATAAAGTCGCTGCGTGAGTCCGATCGAGCCGTCTACGGGTAATTAGTGACGCGCAATAAATTAAATTATCGATGTCGATAAACTTAAATTGTGATATAACTTAATACTCTTTTTATACCACATAAAAGTTTCGATGATTAGTGTGCAGTTTGATTGGTATACGCTGAATAACTTCAATTAATAGGTACCCATTCATGTGAACAACTATTTTGTTGCCTTTAATGTTTTCAAGCCTTCCAATCTAAACGGTGAGTTTAAACGGTTAGTTTGAGTCAGTTTAGTAAATCTGCACAAAACACTTCTGTCACATTTTGCAAGGACATTGCGGAATTTATCGCTCCTTGGTTACTCATCTTTAAAATAAAACTGTCGCTAATTATACGTGCATGTGTGTTTCCCAGTAGCCAGTTAGTTTATAGAACTTTGGGATCGGGATGTAAGAAGCTATATTGGAGAAAAAAATTTTTGGCCAAAGGTACAGTTAAGTAAGTTAATTTTGACTGTTTAATGGCCAAAGGTAAACATGGCCTTTGTTGATGCAGACTAATATGTCCCGGAATAAAATTACTGAAAAATTTATTCGATTTCTTAAAATTTTGTGCTGTTGTCATAGTTTTCAGTATAGGAAATGGTTACATGACTCTTATTGTGTAGTGGCAACTGATTTTTGAATTTTGGTCTTTGATTTTTTAGTACTATCTGCGAGCATTATGTCAATATTTCTAACACTTCTATCTTAAAAGCTCTTTAGTAATATTTATACATTATACATTATATAATAATACATTTTCTCGCATATTTTCATAAAAGTAAACGGTTTATCTGATTAATTTGACTATTTTGAAAAACTTGGAAGATATGAACTTCCCTTAGTTTTTTGTAACAATTTTTTTTAAAATTTCGTTAATGATTTGTTATTTTTAATATCCATAGGTTAACACATTTTACATCATATCTTGTCTAATTGTAAACCACAGAACATCCTTATTAATATTGTAAATGCAAAAGTGAGTTTGTTTGTTTGTTTGTTACGCTTACACACCTTATTTACACAACCGATCATAACGAAATTTTGCATACACTCCTAATATTGATATTCACAATATGAGAAATAAAGATGTATAAATATAACATTAACACAATATATAATAATATAAATATAATATTACCTGAGAAAAAGAAGTTGCGGGTAAAAACTAATAATTTAAGATAATATTACGAGTACATTACCGGTAACATCAGACGCGTGAGTCTACTCTTCTGATGTTATTTTAAAACATGTAGTACATAAGAATATATTATTATTTTAATGAAAAACGGCTCACTGGCTATATTAGTATTGCATTTCAAATTGATAATCCCAACCCTAAGCTTTCTTCGCCAACAATAATGGTCTGGGCGTGGTTCAACGAGCGTGCACTAAAAAACGTATAGCAAGCAACAAAACAGGTATATATGTTGTTATTACTACGTGACGAATACGCGTATACAATGATCGCGAGATATACGTGCGTAAAATTATAACCATATTTTGTACACAATCATATTATACAACTTAATCCACCCATTCAATTCAGTAGCGGCAGAGGTCACTGCGTTTCGCAGGCAATAACTGACGACAGTGCTGTTGTGTTTCGCGGGTTAGTAAGAGATACCAATCCCACACCACTATCCGCTTCTTATCTGTCATCCAAAACGAAGTCCTGTTTCTATTCGATAAGCTAGAAGCCCGAAGTCTTCATTCAAGACCCTTTTCACCATGGTTCTGCTTAACGCCATCTATAGGGCCAACATTTACTGCTTAGTGTTCTGTTTTACCATTGGATTTGTTTGGATTCGTGCATTCACAGATTTTATACTGCTTGAATCCTGCTGGAGTGCGAGGGCGACCACTTTTTTCTGTCTTCTACACTTAAATCTTCATTATTTCGTTTGATGGATAAACAGAAAAAATATAGCGCCTGACATAATACGGTATAGGAGCAATAATTTATTTTTAAATGATTTTATTTTTATATTATACTTCGGGAACATTGTTTTTCGGGATGAAAAATAACCCTATGTCCATTTCTATCCCTATAAATGTGTATGCAAAATTTTATGTGTACCTTTTTAGGTAACAGACAGACAGACATTAATAATATTAGTATGGATTAGTCGCATCGTTGTTTAGCGTACGTATTGTAACGATAGTGAAGCGCGTCGTTCGACTCTATAATTTACTAAAGATTGAGTTATTAGTACCACGACCCATGCTACAAACGAGTACAGCTTTAATGTGGTTTTTGGATGTCTTAATGTGATTTTGATATGAGTGTTGAGTGGAGAAGTTTTTTTTTTCACGCATTAGTTGAGATTGAGTTTCGACTCGAAACATTAGAGAAATATAAAATATGAATTATGTACATAGTGTGATCTTTATCGGATGGATAAAATTTTTGTATAGGCCTCCGGTCATTGCCTCATTCTTGATTTATACGATACTTCAAATATCTATGGAAATAATCTTAAATTTTAGAGATTGTTTTGATAAAAGATATCCTTTATAGTTAAGTACATAAATTAAGATTATTCGAAAATTGTTATTAATAATACTAGACTCACGAATCTCCATATAAACAACTTGACGGTCATGAACAATTTGTGGGAATATTTTAACGTGTCACAAGACGATACTGTCTAACAAGATATAGGGACGAATGATGCATTAATTCAATATTTTTAACACACCTTTCTACCCAATCATCAGACGCATAAATTATTAAAATATCGTACAATGTGTGCTATAACCTTACGCCTTAACCCGGCTGTCCGCATCGCACAATTTCTGGTAAAAAAAAATGGGGTTGGCTGTGTTGTGGACACAGTCGTATTGTTTTACGTGAATACGTTACGTGAAATATTTTCTTCCAAAGCGT
This sequence comes from Synanthedon vespiformis, assembly GCA_918317495.1. Taxonomy (NCBI): domain Eukaryota; kingdom Metazoa; phylum Arthropoda; class Insecta; order Lepidoptera; family Sesiidae; genus Synanthedon; species Synanthedon vespiformis. The sequence continues at coordinate 5,168,159 of OU906969.1, forward strand.
ATTCTAATGACGAAAAAAACCTTTAGCTGTCGAGTGGTGTAATTAAATTTTCGATATAGATAGATATGTAGGCTACAGCATCAAACTGTATCTGAATTGCCTCCCACTATGGATGGGTATTTAAGTCAAAAACAACTCAGAATTTATATCAATAATTTCCGAGCACTATAACCTTTTTTATTATTACAAAAAACACATTTTCATACATAATGGCATTTTAATATTTCAGATCACCTGTTCTCTCTATAGCCTAGCTTGTCGCTTTTAAAATAAACTTGAATCTCATAAGCTCGGTTGACGCAATTAAGTGTCATATATGTTTTTTTTTCTCTTACAAATTGCCTTATTATATTCGAGTCTTCACAGCCGGATCGTGGGCGTAGGTTTGTCGCGTTCTTACAACCCTCTTGAATTGATTAAGGCGTTTTTTGTCTCGTATTGTAAGATAATTACCGCATGTCTTTATCGTACGTAATGATCTCGGATTAACATGTTCTGATGGGTAGTGTGATGGGTTCGAGATGACTAGTGGAAAGTAGGAAACCGCTTTTGTAATAATGTTTTTGTAATGACGTTGTTATTGTGAGAGTTCAAAATGTTCCTATAGTGTCAAACGCTGTGTTGGATTCTGTTATAATGTTGGTCTGAGAATTATATCCTGTTGAAAGAGACACTTTGATGTAAAGAATTTGACGAGACTGTTTAATGAGTGATTACAAATTTGGAAGTGAACTTTTCAATGTTCGCAGTAATTTGGTCAACCCGTCTGACTATTGTGTCAATGGTAATTGAGTAAGGATTCCAGGTCAAAGCTAGACGCTAGACAAGCTTTCTAAGATAAAAAAGGAATATAAGTTCAAGTACCAAAAAGTTGAAAATCACAAATTTAATGTAAATAGACAAAAAAGCATTAGAATCAACTAACAATATTATTAATGTTATATTTAATGTCTAAATATTTAAAGAGAATATCTAAAATAATCTATGATATTCAATCCGACATTGCTTATAAGAATGTTCTTTTGAAAACTGTTTTTGTATTACTTACGTTCTTATAACGGGTGTTGGATGATTACGAAGAAATGTTTTTTAACAATGTGGTTCTGCTTTGTCATCTCGTATTTGTTAATGTAGACATACAAGGGCTCTACTACTAATGAGTGAGTGAGGTTGCCTTTTCATTGTGAAGGAATTAATTAATAAATATTTTTGCCCCTTAATCCCACAACCTCGGTACACAATAATTATTATTACATCATTAAAATCCAAACATTTTGGGCTCGGGTCCTCGTTAAATTAACATTTGACAAGAGTTGGCCTCTCAGCATTCCAAACAAAAGAGTCCAAACGTTTAAATTCGAAAGCGCAGACCGCGAAACGAGTCCTAACGAACTTAAATACCTTTTTTATTCTTTTTCTACGTTGGCAAGACAGCATGTCGGCGCACGAGTGTTCCTTCGGGCGATTTGGGCAAGTTTTTTTTTTCGCCTCCATACCGATGTGGTTGCCCTCGCTGGATCTTGTTCTTGCGGGTAATGGCTTCATTATACCACTCGGAATCTCGGAAAGAAGCTTGGGGGCCGTCCGCAAAAACTGGCAACACTTATGAACTTTCGCGTTTCGAATACACGCGAAATTCACTTGTTTTAGGAGGCGAACGAATAATGATGATCAATCGAAATTGTTACGGTAATCGCTTTTGAGTTATTACGCAATTATACTCAATCTTTTTTCTCAAGTTCAACCACGGCTCCTTTGCAATTTTGCGGTTTTGTGATATGATTCCGTGATCGTTTTCGAATTCCGGTGGCATTTCACTGTCAGGGAGGTACTTCAAGATTGACGTTCGCTCGGATCATATAGCTTCGGAAACATTAAATATAATAAAATATAAAAAAATATCCTCCGAAAATTACACCTCAATACTATATCATCCAGTTCAATTAAACGTTTTCATATATCCCTCCGCTGGTTACGTGCCAATTTGCCGTCACATGGGTCTTCAATCACGGACCAAGTAATGACAGTATTCGGCAATAAATTCGATGAGTTATTGCCTCAAATTCTTATTTCAGTATATATTCGGATACCTGATGCGTTTCATTTTGCGGCTTGTAATTAGGTAAAATTTGCCGAGAGCCGTTAAATGCATTCAAAGAATCGATAATATACCGCAAAATACGTGGTAATAGCGAATATTGCTCAATTTTGTCAACAGTATCTTCTTTGCTTACCTTAATACCCTTATTTTGCCTCCATATACTACCCATCTAGGTTTATATATTTTGTTTTTGTTGAGATTTAGTTAACATTTGGAAAAAAAACGAATTTTAGATATTTCTGATTTATTTATTTCAAAAAAGTTCTAAATTCTGACGATCCCGTTGGTTGAGTGCTTAGGTTGTTGGCCTTCCGAGTTCGATTTTCTGCAGAGTCAACTTTAGGAAATTATTTTTTAAAGTTGGAGAGTTAAGTTAAGTTTAAGTTAAATTGGATTTTCTTGATCCAGACCAGAGGGTCTGGATTAGGAAAGTAGAGGCAGGACTCACTGCATTTTGCAATCATTTGGGCAGTTTGTCTAGCTGCAATAAACATCCCCTTACAGAAGACTACCGTGAAATATTAGAAAAATCTGTTTCGGTGAGTTAGAAAGGAATGTGGGAGAAAGATTAAGAATAAACACAGGGCATATTGTGTTACGGTTAAGCCACCAAATTTATGCGGAACTTACTGTGCCTCACTCACAGGCGTTTCTTACAACTATTTATCAAAGAAAACGTTTACAATTGCACTACTATTATCAGATTTATAAAGACACAGACATATGGAACAATTTAACCGCATCCTTTCACAAAAACCACATTAATATCAGAACGAAACATATGTTTAACTCTATTCAGCCATTGAAAAGGTGTAATAAATATAGTGCGCACACGAGCGCAATTGAATCGTATAATACTTAATAATCGCGGGCATGCAACATTGCCACGCTCACAGTACGTGTGGCCCGCGCGGTTACTCCCGCGGTAACTACGCGCGTCGATTTATCGATAACATAAAAACATTGCAGGCTCATCACTAGTCGCGCGCGCGTTATTTTTGTTTGTAGAAAGTCAATGAGGTTAGTTGTGGGCGATTGTAAGCGATCATATGCATGATATGCGTATTGATCTAAAATTGTTTCGGTGTTACAGATAAATTTCATTATTATTGTTCTAAGAACAGATAGGTATACGAAATTAATGTGCCTTACCTTGCCTACTTCTCTTATTTCTGTTTTATTATTGAACTATTCTAGTTTTTTAAATTCATGATAAAAATCGGAAAAATAGTAAGAAAATAAAATAAAATAAACTAGTAATTAAATAGTAAAAAAAAAAAAAAAAAATAGGGACATAAAGACCCTGATTAAGTTAGGTTAGTACTGGACCATCCACCCTCTTTTAATCCACCCTAGTAATTGGTCGGGATTAATTTTATATGTTTACTAGCTGTTGCCCGCGATTTAGCCCGCGTATAAAACATATAAAATTTACCAAGTGACTGACCTACCAAGTGTACCTACATATAAAATTTCATCAAAATCGGTTAGGCGTATGGCATCTAACACTGTGAAACGAGGATTTTATATATTAGATTAATATAATAATTATGTAAAATTGGTAAAAAATAAATAGGCCACGAGAGTGGTGTAATCCCCCGGATATAAAAAAAAATTGCAGAAATACAATTTAAATTGAAATTAAACTCTAAAATAAATGAATAACCAACTACAAGTAAATTGTTTATTAGTTAGTCACTTTTAGAAATAATTTCATGTTTTATTAACTTATGCACTCGGTTTAGTGCATCCTTCGATAGGCGATTTTTTTATTATTATTTTATTTTAAATATTTGGGACAAAGGTATATCAGCTCCGTTATCCCCGGTGACCGGCGACTTTAAATGACGGTTAGCCTACTTGACAGATGGTGAAAGAGGCCCTAAAGCTAATTATATCTCACGGGCCAAGCCGCTAGTATTTACTTTTATTTTAGATTTCCCGTAGGTATGAAGCATTTTCCCGTGGTAAAAAGTATCCTATGTTCATCACGGATAATGACGGCTTCTAATGGTAAAAGAATTTTTCAAATCGGTCCAGTAGTTTCGGAGCCTATTCTATACAAACAAACAAACAAACAAACAAACAAACAAACAATCAAATTTTTCCTCTTTATAATATTAGTATAGATAAATAATTTGAACAAGTTAAGTAAGTTAAGGTGCAATGGCGTCCGCGATAATGGCATATTCGCGCGAGTTATTCGTATCAACGTGTTCGATCTAAAGATCGTATCGGAGTTCGACCACACGTGACGGTTACAATCAAGACCCGATTGTTGATACCTCCTCAATTATTTTCAATTTTAAATAGTTACCATGCTTCGTATTATATTTCACTAGTTTTTGCCCGCGATTTCCTCTGCGCCCGTTCTTATGTGTTTAAAACAATGTTTAATGCTAATCTCTGAATTTGGTTCTATTTTTTATTTAATTTTTAATATTGTCATACATGTATGTACATATATATTACTTGGGACCATGAAACATTTTATACGATATATTCCTTAAAATTAATAGAGAATGTCTTTGAAAGACTAAAAAGTACTAGTTTAAAAAGTTTTAAAATCTTAAGAGACGATGTACCAATGTTTTTAAAAAAGTATCCCATTTTTTTATTCGTAGACTGTTGGTCATAATGATGTCTAAATAAACTGGCTTACTTTTGAATTTTTTGGAGTCCTCATAATTTGAAAAAGAATGTTTTTAGAACGCTGTCAGTGCTGGGCATAGGGTGCAATTCTCGTTCACAAGTCTTCACTGCATCCCTAAATTTCACGCAGAAAAATAGGTTTTTAATGTCTAACCATGCTTCATGAAAAATCGTATATCATTTAACGAGTTTAATTAAATTATTTTCCAGTAATAGAGCCCGTCGAAGTTGGCGCGATGCGAGTAGCTTAGATGTTCCTAGATAAAATAGCTATCCAGTATCAGGTTCCTTGTAAGATCTTAATCGGTAGGTAGATGTATATTAGCGAACACTTATATGTGTGGTACAAGCTATGAATATATTATCTATTTTCTTGCCTTGAAGCAGTATAAATGGTATAGGCATTCAATTTATTTTACACTAGCTGTCGCCCGCGACTTCGACCACGTTGGAAAAGAAAAAAATAGCCTAGTCTGTGTCCTGTACGTCTAAATGTTTATCTACCAAGTTTCATGAAAATCAGTTAATTCGTTTAGATACATACATACAATACCTACACTTACAGATTTATTATTAGTATTAATATTGAATGAATGATGTGCTTATGTATTTAGTCAATATAGTATAGAATATAAAATAATTGCTCAAAAAATGAATAAAATATGCTATAATTTTTATTAATAAAATAGGCTAAAAAAAGGGAAATTACTTCATATTGTCTTGACTTTAAATGTAGGTACTATATTTTCAACACATTTAGCAGTCAACACCCTCTTACAGAAAACCTCCGTGAAATAACAGCACGTGTGCTTTTGTTTTTCGATGATTATGATAAAGGATGCCAAAATTTCCCTATTTCTTACTTAAGGTGGCGCTGGACAAGCGTGGGAACTGAGTAATAGGTATTTGGGAGATATTGCTGTCTCAACTTACTGTAATGCTAATGACCTAAGACAGAATGCGAAGCAACACATTCGCGCACTTATTCAACTAGCGAAACATACGCCAGCAATTTCAATATTTTAGAAAAACCTTTATAGATGGTAACTATAGACACCACAATTTTTAATGTACACTATAGCTAGGATGTTTTCATTGAAAAACATTATTGGCTTTCAGTCAATAATTACGAGATCTCAACCAGCGAAAATGTGACAAATTGTGCACATTTTAAAAATTAATTACACTAGATATAAAATAAATTTCAGTTTTTTGTTTCCATGCAAACCTTCATATTATGTCTCAGAAAAGTCATGTCTTTTCATGTATTACTGCGACCAATAACTTATGAGTAATCATGGAATTACGTAGTATGGAATTGGTAAGCCGCTCGAGTTTGAAAGTGGCCTCTTAAAGGAAAAATGTATAATTTAGTATTATTTTAGTATAATTTAGTATATGTATTTAATATTGTTTTCGCCGCTAATTTCGCTATCTTGCACCACACTCGCCCTCCTCATACGAGTCGCCTTAAACACTTATATCCTCGTATAAACCATTGTGTTGGCAGTTAATTAACCCGAACAAGATTTATTACATACTCTGCTGTGTGTGTCACTGATGATATATATACTGACCAACCATAGACTTTGAAATATAGAGGCGGCATGTCTTTGCGAACTTTATTACTCTCTGATTGCTCGTTATAACTTTTTTGTTCTATATTGTTCCTACAAATCTATAATCAAACTAACTGTTGCACGCGACTTCGTCCGCGTAACTTTATAAAATACTAGCTGGTGCTCGCGACTTCGTCCGCGTTGAAAAGTATAAAACGCCATCTACCGTGGAATATCACCAAGCAGTTGTCATGTTAGTCGTTTCACCCATCGAAATAATACATCTCTGCGAGTTTTCACCTAATTTGGCTAGATAGCGCTATCTCCCGGGCCGAGGCCCTAGTATTTACTTTTATTTTAGATTTCCCGTAGGATTGAAGCATTTTCCCACGGTAAAAAGTATCCCATGTTCATCACAGATAATGTCGGCTTCTAATGGTAAAAGAATTTTTCAAATCGGTCCAGTAGTTTCGGAGCCTATTCTATACAAACAAACAATCAAATCTTTCCTCTTTATAATATTAGTATAGATAGCCTATGTTAATCGCTGATAATATAGCTTCCCAACAGTGAAAGAATTTTTCAAATCGGTCCAGTAATTTCGGAGCCTAATCAATTTAAACAAATTAACAAATCTTTCCTCTTTATGATATTAGCATAGATAACGGTCTGTATGTTAACAATTTTTGGATTTATGTAAATTGAACCTGTATCATGATTGTTTTAAGAAACAGCATTATCCCTAAATATATATTTTTTTACTAGCTGATGCCTCCGACTTCGTCCGCGTTTAAAAAGTAAAAAGTAGGCTATCCTGTGTCCTGTACGTCTAAATGTTTATCTACCAAGTTTCATGAGAATCACTTAATTAGTTTAAGAGTTATGGAGGAACATACATACATATTTATTATTAGTATTGATGATATTGATATTGATTGATTGATGATTAGCAGAACCCGGCCACGCTTCCTGTAGCTCATTTTTTTCTTTTTAGTTGAAATTTTGGAATAAAATGTACATAAAAACATTATTCCTTTCTATGATGAAAAATTTCATTTAGACATAACATGAATAACAAAACAACTTTGCCAATATGACTGTGTCAATATTATTTCAAACAATGTTTCAAATTTTGTTCAAATAGTTTCAAGTGTGAACTGAAAAATAACTTTTTATTCGTGTGTCCGGTTCTGTACGATTTCTCTCACTATGGTGTGGACACATGATTGTGGACTGGTTTCAAAAATCGATTATAAATATCGAGGTTAATTGAAAAAAAATAGAGCCTTAAAAAGTTTTAATTACACTTCGATTGAGACACGCGAAACTGGAATGGAGATATTAATTTGAAAATTGTATTTTTCATTGAATAGGGTAGCTACATAGTTAATTAGTCAATAATTTCAATTATACTAACTCATTGATATTATAGTGTCTACTAATTAGTACGGCTTTGGGTTAGTGAATATAAAAAGGTTCTCTTCACTTGAAGAGTAAAATAAATATTTTAAAATATTTAGCGCCTCTTTCACCTTTCCCTTTAATTTTTATTTTTTTTAAGAGTAAATTAATTATTTTGATTTACTTAATATCTAAATAATATAAAACAAAGTCTTGGTAATTTACATGTATTATGTTTTCTTTTTTAACTTTTTAACTATAATGGGCGAGCAAGTAACCACCACTTTATAGAACACACCGTGAAATAACAGCATATTATTGCACGCTTTTCTATGCTACTCTACTCTACAGTCTACTTTACTCTATTCTAACATAAAAAATAGACTCTGTGTTAGGTACACGGAGACACGGGTGTCTCCGGGCAATCCCCCGTTGACTTCAGCCTAGCCAGCAATGGCTAGGCCCCCCGTGGTGGGGTGGGTGGGAGCAGGTGCCTCGGCAGAGCCCGTCCACCCCCCACTTAATGGGCAAGAGGCATCGGGGAGTTTTAGTGGGTAGGGGCCAGTTCCGCCTGCACGTGCGCACGCGGAGTATGCTGGTCGACCACCACATACCCCTGCCGCCTAGCCAGCGGTAAAATCAATAAAAGGATTTCTCCTCGTAAAAAAAAAAGGTACACAGAGACAAAAAAGAGACTCTTTACGTAATTTATTTTTAGAAATACTTACTATGTATGTTTTCTACGCCATCGATGTATGTATGTGAGGGAGTACGTAATTTATGTAATCAATAATAAATAATCATTCCCTATACTTTAGTTACTTAGATTAGTGTGTGGATGTAGCTTAATATAATTTATTTATAACATTATTCATATATTTTTTTAAGATAAAGGGTATTTAGATTGAATGAAGTCGTGAGAGTGCGTAGGCGCACAAAATCACCAAAGTGGTCGGCTTAACGATATAGACACGTCGCGTTTTAATGAATCCGTTAGTGAAGCCATAATCATTTGTATTTTTCTTTCTAGGGTTGCCACCATATTAAGTGGTCATTAAGGAAAAAAATTATTGTGTATCTTCTTTTTTCTCTTCTCTATATTCTTCTAGGGAAAATAATCATCCATACTAATAATAAATCCTGTGTCCTGTACGTCTAAATGTTTATCTACCAAGTTTCATGAAAATCTGTTAATATTCGTTTCAGAGTTATGGAGAATAATAACATACATTATTATTAGTATTATTAGTATTGATTGTTCGATGATATTTGAAAATTATATAGTCCGTGTCTGTTTTGTGTAAATATGTTCATTTATAAGATTTCAGCTACCATTTAAGTGGAATCCATTTGTGCAATTTAATTCACCAACTTCAAATACATATAATGATATTATTTATTTATTATTTTTACATAATATAACAACAGGGTTGGGATAAAATAGAAATAGTTTTGAAAGCATTACCTATACTCGTATAGCATACAGGTTATAGCTTGTAACTGTACGAAGTAAAATCGATCTTGTGACAACCCTAATCTGTGTACAACGTGGGTAGGTGCACTTTAACGCTTCATTAGTTGAGGGGTGACCGCTAACCGATGTGGTGAGGTATTAGCTAATCAATTCCATGTTAAATATTAACAGCAAAAAAAAATTCAGACTACTGCTAATGGAGTAATATGATTAGGATACAAAATTGAAGAAAGCATATTCCATTTCGCATAACTTTCACAAGGTAGCCACATATCAGTAGTAGACCTCGTGACTTAAAATTCTCGATTAAAATAACCATTCAGATAGAGTTGCTAAAGATTTAATATAAATATTGTATTATCACCTATACTAAATATACTAATCTATACTAATAATATTATAAAGAGGAGAGATTTGATTGTTTGTTTGTATAGAATAGGCTCCGAAACTACTGGACCGATTTGAAAAATTCTTTTACCATTAGAAGCCGACATTATCCGTGATGAACATAGGATACTTTTTACCGCGGGAAATTGCTTCATTCAATAGCTAGTCTTAGATAAACTTTAAGAAAGTTACTTATTTCACTCACATTTGGCACCTTAAAAGAAATCTGTCAATTTTCACCCCCGCGTTAAGTAGAGACGTCTGGCATTATATAGAGGCGTGGGTAGCCGAGGCCGGCGTTAAGGCGTGGCGCACACCGGTCCCGTCCGATAATTAAAGAGGCCAGTGGATGATAAATAACGAACTGTCCAAGTTTTTACCTCAAATGTCATTATCTCGACCGACTCTATCAGCCATCACTTGATAATTTACTTCGGATTTATATAGAGATGTTACTACCACTTTATATTTTCTGTCAAACACGATTATTTGTCGTGTGACTGTGAGTCGATTTATTAATAACCAATACAGAAAATACATTTTCTCTTCATTAATATTTTTTTTCTCCATTTAAAAACTTAAAATGAACTATTTATAATTTTATCTACCTTAAGTTAACTTGAAAAATTGCTTGAAAAATATTGATGGTATTAACAACTCTATGTGATATGGTATGGTCGTGTGACAGCGTAGCGCATGAATAATCGAGAGGTCCGAGTTGATGAGTGCGCGTGAGAGCTTTTTTGTTGAGTACAAGCCGCCTTACGCAGCCTTTTATTGGTCGAGTGAAAAAATGACAAGAAACAAATAATTATAATTGGACGTAAAAAATTAACGTATTAACCGTTTGACCATTAGCGAAGAACTTCGCATTACACTTTGTAGCCGAAAGTGTTTTAAATATTATCGCCCACTGTTGGGCATATTATGGGCCTCATAATTTTTCGGTAGGACCTGTCAGAGGCAGCCTGGATCTATCATCATCTCGGTGATAGGAAATCTAATGTTGGCATAGGCTTCCTTCATACGTTTTTCAGTAGGGTCGGTCAGAAGCAACCTGAATACATCATAATCTCGCGGCCGTTTTTGCTGTTTTTAAAAAAAATATTCTCATTACTAATTAACTAATTAGCAATTGCTCAAGAAAAGGGCTGGAAAAATTTTTTGACGATTTTTTTTTACAAAACATCGGTCTTTACAGTGATGAAAATTATTAATTTAAATACATTCTGTAGGGTTTTCTGTAGTATTTTATTTTCTGTATTCTGTAAATTTCCACCACTGTTTTTTTAACAAATTTTCCGCTCAAACGCTGATGTTTACCCAAAAAAGTATTTTAAGCAATCTACATTCTAAAAATCATACTCATTAAAGATTTATTGTCTGACCTGGTTTAAGAGTAATTTTATGTAAAAATCAAAAGAAAATAAGTGGTTGCAACTTGAGACAGAGACGTATTATTACGAATGATTCATATTTATATATTGAAAATGTCTGTATATGGTGTGACAAGTTTTCATTTCATTAATCGACTTGCACTTGCAGCCAATCTCATGTCGAAATGCATCAAGAAATTAAGTGAGTTCTTTTTTTGACAGTTTACATTGAAAATATAAAATGCAATCATAATGTACATGTACTGCTTTGCTTTGATTATAACAATAACTTATATTATCACTACATCTATTATGGATACATATTATGTATCTATACTAATATCATAGCTTGTATATTTCTTTGTTTATGTATAGGAGGTAATCTTAATCATCCGATTTTAAATCTTTCAGCAATAGTTAGAATAAAACAATGATTTCAAAATAAAATTTCAGGATGGACGCGAGGAAGTCGCGTGATAAAAAAAATACTATAAATATAAAAAAAATACTAAAAATATTTGTAAGTAGACAAATATGTAATAAAATAAATTAAATTATTTAAGTACATAAATATTTTGGTTTGCAGATGTCCCTGAACGTGTCGATATTGAAGGCTATTTGAATTGGTAAGCTATTATTTAAGATTATTTTTAATGTCTTATATTATTTTGTAAGTAATAATCTGTAAAGAAATCAAAAAATATTTCTTTTTAAACAACTTGATTAAATATGTATTTTTGCTTAGGTAATTATTTTCTCATTCTTACAATTTACCTCATATTTTACAATAGGCATGTTTCATGGCGGAAAATGCATGGGAAATCCTCTTGGATTCATAATTTTGCATACAAGTTGTCAGGGATATAAAAAAGAACTTAGGGTACCCTACTTTTCATCCAGAAATAGTAGGTATTGTTCCAGAGGGATCACCTAAAAATAGAAATAAGTAATTCAATAGTAGGTAAAAGTTAGATTTTTTTATATTTATGCATTGTCCACTCTTCTCGTAGGTCAATCTATCATGAATACAATTTCTTTTTGATAAATGCAGTGCCAGAACATTAGATTATCTAATTAGATTAGATATTATTAGATTATCTAGATTTTTTACAAATTTTTTTTACAGTAAAAGTTATCGACATTTATTTGTACTCAATAAATATGTCGAATCAAACCGATAAAGGAAAATGTTTGCGACACCTGCCTCTTCAAATTTTACAGCTGCAATTACAAACTTGTGTCTTTTTAAAAGTATTATTAAAAACATTTATTTTTAATGTCTCTTTAATTATCTTTTAAAGGTCCGACAATGTAAAAGGAAATAGCCATTTACAAGTACACCATACTCTTAAATATTAATGAGTCTTAATATTACAACTCACATTTATTGTCAACTAATATCTAAATAATTTAAAAACATTTTACAGTGCCACGAATATGTAATAAACGCTCTATTCGCCAAAACATTATATATATTTTTTAATATTTTGTACCATATACTTGTAACGTTGGCCGACGATGCCCTCTTGGTACGAAATTCTGCACCTCATCAATCAGAATAACGGTTTCCTGATGGTATCTGATTATTATCGTTAAAATCATATTAAAACCGCTTTACCCCGACTTGGTGCACACTCAATCAATTAGCCAACGAGCGCGAACTAATTTTCAAACTTGATGCGCCTTTTAAAACGCGATGTACTTTTAGTCTTAGGGTTGCCAGTGCCAATCGTAATTAGTCTATATTCTTCCAACAATTAATGTGATATTATAGACTTATGACGTCAATTTGTTAATGCGTCTTTAAATTTGCTTCTAAAGTGGGAGAAAATTCGGAAAAGTGATAACAAAATTGGGGGATACAATTTGATATTTATCATCTATATAGAACACGATCATATATTTTTTTTGGTAAATGGTACATATTCCAATTCTTTGGATATATACAATATACATACCTACATATTATTATACATTATAATATAATAATAATAAAGCCCTTATTAACAATTATATAAAAATTTCAAAGTCCACTACTTATATGTTTCTTGCTTGTTGTCTGTAAATCCGTTTGCCAGTCGGCATATATAGGCCTCCTCCAACCTTTTCCATTCGCGTCTGTCTTGAGCCACTCTATTCAATGTCGTTTCAGCCACTTGTTTGATGTCATCATTCCATCTTTTCTCTGGTCTCTCTCTCTTCCTTTTGCCCTCTCTGGGGTACCATACTGAAACAATTTTACTCCATTTGTCTTTACCCCTCATCATGTGTTCCGCCCATCGCCACTTCAGTCTTCTACTTTTGTATTTTATGTCTTGGATCTTTGTCTTATTTCTGATGACAAGGTTGCTCAATCTGTCGGACTTCTTAACATACTCCTTTCCTGTTCACTATTCACTGTGTTTTGTGAGCAAGCAAATGAGCAGTTTTGAGTTGGCATTGACTCAAAAGAAATTATCCCTTGTTACGGAAAAGCTCATTCCTCGCACTGTTTCAAGCTTTTCGATATTTCGTGTGAAAATAAATATGGTTTTTATTATTCATTGTTCCATATGAAGAACAATGTTCATGCGGTGCATTTCTCTCGAAACATTTCTAGTTATTATTACACCCTTACAATGTAAGTGAGTGTTTTAACTCAAAGTAAGTCACGCGCCGCGCGTTTTATTGTTCGCCTTACAAATTAAACTTCGGTTTTGTTACTTATTCGGAAGTTGTGTTTCGAATTCATCTTATTGCTGGTATTTATTACGATTTGTTTTTACCAGCATTTATTAAGTAGTGGTGAAACGTGCGCCTTTATGTCGTATTATCGTATTATGCACAAGTACAATTGTTTATTTACACGTTTTGATCTATTTTCCACCATTTATCCACTAGCTCACACCAATATAAAAATAATATTGTTAAATTATTTTTCTTTGTTTTTGTTTTTTTTGGTATATTTTTGTATATAAATATGTATAAAGTTTTTCTCTGTATAAAATTAGTTTACCAATCGTTGGAAAATGTTGTTGATTGCACTGTTATATGGTACTGTATACGATGTAATTGTTTGTTTTCCCCAATAAAATAAAATAAAATCATCTCCTTATTAGAAGCCTCCGTGTGTGAGTAAGGGATGTCAGAGCCCATTTCACTTATCCTTAATCTTAATACAGTAGGCACCGCCCTTACAGCACCTATGGGTTTTCTTGTGTAATAGGCGACGGTAGCCACCTACCATCAACAGGACTTTCAGCCTGAATGTCGACTTTAACATAAAAAATGTGATTATTTCTTTATGTAACAGTGTGTGGTGGAACAGTGGCAACGTTCTCGGAAAGTGAAATGAACTTGCAAAAGATAAATGCAGTAAACGACACTCATTTGTTCGTGACTTGTATATGTTTATCGCCTCATTCGATACGTGGATAGTTTAAGTTCTTTATTTAAATAGAAAAACTAATATTATTAATGCGAAAGTGAGTTTGTTTGTTATCTTTTAACTACTCAAGCGACCATCATGAAATTTTGCATACACGTTGTCAGGGATACGGGAAAGGACATAGGGTACTGTCCATTAAGAAAAAAGTACTGTTCCTGAGGGATAATCTATAATTAAGAAAACTAACGCCCTGAAAAAGTTTAACAGTTCTTAATAAAACATGTCAGGCGTTATATTGCCTTTTTTTAACAAATAAACTCAAAAACTCCTGGACCGATTTTGAAAATTCTTTCACCTATAGAAAGCTAGGCTATTAATCTAGCCACCTATAGCTATACCCATAGCTAGCCTACCTATAGCGAGTAACAAAAGGCTATATTTTATAAAGTTATGCGAGCGAGCGTGCAACAGCTAGTAATTTATAAAAATATACAGACGCAGTCGTGGACAAAAGCTAGTAACATATAAATTGCTTTAACTCTAATATATGTTTCCGTGCAACAACGCAAGCAACAGATTACAAGGCTATTTATCGAACAAATTGAACATGTTTAACACAATTGGTTGGTAAAAAATTGTGGAATTATTCAGAATGCACGATAAATTGAGTGTCGCCGGTGGTTTTGATCTCGGTTCTAAGAAGGGACTAGGACCAGCGCTTGCGCATACCGATGCCGGCCTACCTGTTTAAGGCGACGCACCTCTCTCGTGATATGTTTGTATCATTTTTAGTGTTTTTTTATGTAACTGTCACTTTATGAAGGTTAAAGTCGCTTGTAATCACAAGTATCGATCAATAGGGGTTTCAAATGAATTACTGAGCTCGATAGGATAAAGATAAGAGATAGAGCTGAGCTGAGAGATATATAAAGTTGCAGAGTTTGTTTGTTTGGTTGTACGCGTTAATCTCAGGAACTGCTGTTTCGATTTGAAAAATTATTTTTGTGATGATAATCCATTTATCGATGAAGGCTATAGATAGGCTATAGAGAATTCGGACAAAGTCGCGGAGACCAGCTAGTATAATATACAATTTAAAAATATTATCTTCTTAAATCTTAAATCGGATATGTTTAGTATATACTAATATTATAAACAGGAAAGATTTGATTATTTGTTTGTTTGTTTGTATTGAATAGGCTGCGAAACTACTGGACCGATTTGAAAAATTCTTTTACCATTAGAAGCCGACATTATCCCTGGTGAACATAGGATACTTTTTACCACGGGAAAATGCTTCATTCCTACGGGAAATCTAAAATAAAAGTAAATACTGGCGGCTTGGCCCGGGAGATAGCGCCATTTATCCAAAATACGGTAGATGGCGTTTTATACTTTTCTACGCGGACGAAGTCGCGAGCACCAGCTAGTGTTAAATAAGTTTACAATTTTTGTCACAAGCGAAATTTCTTTTCAAGTATACAAAAAGACTTCGCCTTAACAACGCATGCGTTCCCTTACACTGCATGAATAGTACATGTTAACGTGAATCATTTGTTATTGGATTATATTATACTGGACACAGTACACAAACACAGATAGCACATATATTACAAACAGTCTTGTGTAGAATTAAGCTGGATAGACGTTGAGGCGACTGGTTTATTTAAACTCGCGGTTGTTTTTGTTTTACGTTAACATCTTAATACATTGTAGTAATGTCAAGGCATACTGCATCGATCAATTCAACTGTACTTGATGGTACAGTTACACTGTCATCAGTTTGTTATTATTAACCTAGGAGAGTGTGCTCAGGAGCTGCATGAGCATTACCACCTTCCACTTTCATCCATCATATAGACGTCATCCTCATCTTGTCGAAATTCCTCTTTTAAGGACAAACCAAGCGCTTTAAACAGCCTGTATAATGCGCACTGTCAAGGTTTGGAACTCTGTCTGTATTTCCGAGCTCAATATAACTCAAATCTTTTGAAAGTTCTAGTGAATAGGCATCATCTGGGCGAGCTCGCTCCATCATAGGCGTCAACCTTGCTACACAGCCGGTTGTTGGTCAAGAGCAAACCCATCTATAGTTCTATACTAGTCTATACTTAATATTATAAAGAGGAAAGATTTGATTGATTGTTTGTTTGTTTGTATAGAATAGGCTCCGAAACTACTGGACCGATTTGAAAAATTCTTTTACCATTAGAAGCCGACATTATTTGTGATGAACATAGGCTATTTTTTACCGTGGGAAAATGCTTCGTTCCTACGGGAAATCTAAAATAAAAGTAAATACTGCAAGTGTGATGCATATATTTAGTAGAATTTAAGTATAAGGGATTAGGAAAGGATAAGAAAATGAGTTCTGGCATCCCTTACTGGTAGATGGTATTTCTGTATTAACTTTTTTGTATTAATAAACTAAGCTGGTGACGCGCGAAAACTAAATTATTATCAATTAATCACCAATACTAATAATAATAAATCTGTAAGTGTAAGTATTTTATGTATGTATGTTCCTCCATAACTCTTAAACGAATTAACTGATTCTCATGAAACTTGGTAGATAAACATTTAGAAGTATGGGACACGTGATAGGCTACTTTTTATCTTTTTTAACGCGGACGAAGTCGCGGGCACCAGCTAGTATGAGTAATATTAACGCCGGACATCTTTATCCCTGTGACGACTGTGGCATCATTTAAAGTATTTAAACCATATAAGTGAAGCATTTTTTAGTTAATTATAATTTTCCGAAATTCTGTTTATATATGTACTTATTTATATACAGATTTATTATATTATTTATATAATGTATAACAGATTTTTGTGTATATATAAATAAATGGCACACGCGCGTTAACGAGGGGTCGGTCGGTGGAAAACGATTGTTTTCCAAACATTCGCGATTGTTGCTAATTATAATTCTTGTTAACAAAGTAACCAGTTCGTTCTATTATCAGATTATTCTAAAACCACCGTTTGTGGTCAACGTTTTCATGGTTACTTTGTATTGAAAGCCAAGCACGCAATCGATCTGCCTAAACTGTTTTGTGGTCAGTGCTCGCACGCACTTAAATTACCGCCTATGTCTAATGAAATGTGCGGTGTATTATATAAAATCAATAACTCTTTCAAAATATTCATACACTGTTGAGAATTTAAGACTTTGACTAATTTGTGAACAAAGATTTAATTGATAAATGTAATGTTACGAAAGCTTCTTGGATACCAGGCAGTGTAGAGGACACTGCTGGGTTATGACACACATCGGTGTCCTGCCACGGCTAACCAGCGCGGGGAGGGCTACGCTCCCTGTCGAAATCTCGGCGTATCATTACTCGGTGGCGTATCTGAAAGTGGAGATACGCAGGCAATTTCGGTTGATCTTACGACGAGCGGTAGTCTTATAGGTCCCAGTTAATAGCCTGTCCAGATGAGGCGTTTCACGCGCGTTTCAATATATATTGCGTCCAGTTATCCAGTAGCACTACCATGAGTTGCTATCGAAATCTTACGTTAGTTTACTTCTGTCGATAACGAACCTTTCACCCTTCAATGTGCTAGTGAATGATTTAACTACTAACGTTACGGTATTTCTCGAGAGCATCAGTCAAATTTGTAACTCATGTTACCAATTTTGTATAGAAATGTCAAGTTAAACGTTAGTCGCTAATGGTCGCTAGCGACTACATTCGATAGGTTTTTCACTTTGCAACTAATGTTACCGGTTTTAGTTCTTTGAGTGACCGCTAGAGGCGCTGTACAATTTTTCATACAAATATTTTACGTTCTCGCTCATCTCTCGCTAGCGATTTCGGTCGTCATAAAGCCATGGTAGTGCTACAGATACCGCGTTTTACGCGCGTTTCTACGCTGGGAGGGATTAGAGATTACCTGTCAGTTATTAATTATCACGCTCCATTTTATCCGTCTGCTTAGCGACAGGCGAAAAATGCAAAAAAAAATGTGCAATATCACACTAAAACGTATCACGTAGCTCATAACACTATAGTGCGGTTTGCGTAAAAATTAACGATATGTAGCTCCAGTATCTCGGGAACGCGCGAGTGTGTACGCGTTTAAAACGCCTAACCTGTACAGGCTCTTAAGAGGGAAGAATAGCACGCATCGTCCATACAAAAAGAGAAAACGTTTTTCCACTTCTAAATATTTTCCAATCTCCATGATTTTTTTGCATGTTATTGACACAGTGAAAGACTAAGTTTATAGGTTTTACTTTTTTTTAAGTTTGCATTAGATTCAAACTTATAAACACCTCAAACAACTATTTTTTATGATTAAAACTTTATCGAATTAAACCGTTTGTTTTATAAAAACCATCTATTTTTTTATAAAAAGCGAAATCTATAAACCTAGAATATATAATGCTGAAACGATCGACATGAAAATCAAAGTGATTTGTTAAGATTTAGTTAGTGCAAACTGTTTTCTCCCGAAATGAAATTTCATCAAAAAATGTACTATTGTCAGTCGGAAGCTGCAACGCTCTCTATCGCACGAATGCGCCGGGGCTAGAGCGCACAAGCGATAGCATGTGTTTTCCTAAATACCTATCGCAAAGCTATACTTCCCTCTTAAGGGTGAAGGTGGTAGTGTGACCTGCCAATACTTATAACAAGCTACACGCTCCCGACTTTGTCCGGGTTCAAAATTAAAACCATCCTTTATTTTAAGTTAGACCAAATTACACATAAATACGAAGTTTTATCAAAATCGGTTCAGTAGTTTAGGGAGTCCGTAGTCGACAAATATTTGACACGTAATTTTTTATATATGCATACTAGCTGGTGCCCGCGACTTCGTCCGCGTTCAAAATGTTATATACCCAGCTTAAAGCCTTCCTCGATAAATGGACTATCCAATACAAAAGAATTTTTCAATTCGAACCAGTAGTTCCTGAGATTCAGCCTTTATATAATTTAAAAAAATAAGGATATGTCGAGTCGAGCAATTGATGCACCTAGTATCTCTAGTCTTGAACAATGTTATATTGTATAGTGTGTCAGATAAAATGTATTACAAAAGTCGGTGTAAATTCAACACCTAACACACCGTCCATGACAATCACTGCATTACCAAGCTCGCTTCTCGAAGTTCTCGATTTATTTATGTAGTGAGCATAGCGTCGAATTACCAATCGATTTTACGGATTCGAATTCCAGGACACTTATTTTTGGTATCTGATGTCTGTCTAGACGTTTTTAACTGGTGTTTGTCATTTAGTTTCATTGATATACGATTCTTACTGTAACTCCATTGACTAAATACCAAAAGAGTGTCTTTGATGCCTTATAAAATATAATCAGTCTTTCTTATTTAAGTTCTTACAAAAATAAATACAGTCTTTCTTATTTAAATGAACAACGAAGTTGTTAGAGCACATTTCACAGCAAACGAACTATATTACTGAGATATATTATTTCGATGATATTACTAGCACATATGACTGCCTTGCTTTTATTGTGCTTCGGGTATGTAAGTAGGCAATGACGAGCATATATCTTAAAAATTCTATCTTAAAAAAATCTAATATCTAAATTTTTCCCGCTTAAAATAGTAATTTATTTATCTTTCGATTTTATTTCATTGTCGTACACGATTGTATACAACCCAAAATGTTCTAGATAGTCATCAAATGTAATTGTTTAAGTCTTAGGTAGTCACCTAAACCTTGTTTATATATATCCGGAATTTTGTGAAATGGACATCTTAGCGGTAGTTTTTTTTTAGGTAATTTACTTGATATTTTGTTTTCAATTTAATTGAAAATGTATCATATGTCTTTGTTAATATTATCATTTTTATTATTACCATAGTAATTATTTTTTATTTGCTTAACTAGAAGTGCATGTAAGTGTCTAGATCTAGAATATTTATTTAAAACATAGCCCAAAAATTAATTTATATAGGTACTTCAGTATTCATTTTTAGACTATTATAAATAAATATATAAAGATTATTTTATAATCGAATACACTCGAGAAATAAATTACATTAACATGTCGACAGAGCAGTAATTGAAAAGTATCCAAATAAATTGTTACGTCGTTGGCTGCGATCCGAAATGCGTCTACAGATTTTTTAAAAAATATAAATCTTTTAAAAATTGGTTCTTGTATGTGAAAATATTACACTTCAGTTATATTTATAAAAAAAAAAATCTCTGACTTGTGTAAACCGTTAATTCAATACAAAAATATTTGGACATTTTTCTAGAAGGTTTAGAAGGAGTTAATATTTTTTTAATTTTGTCGTTTTTTTTATAGCATCTATAGAATCTAGTAATATAGTAAATAGTAATATAGTGTTAACTGCAATTTTAAGTTGACTAACAAATTTAATTTATTATTATTCATATTTCATAAATATTAATATAATTTTTTTACAACACATATATTTAAAATAACAATAAATATATATTATAAAAATCTAAGCTTTTACTACCAGTGGCCTAAGCCTATTTGAATGCGGTTTTCACCGATGTATTGATGATTACCTGGATTAAACTATAGGATACTTTTTATCCTGGAAAAATATTAGTTTCCTGTAGGATTTTGAAAAACCAATTACAATGCCTACGAAATTGCGAGCACCAGTTTTATAAATAGATTCATTTTAAATCTGATACAAAAGTTCATTCACGCTATAATATGTAAATTTCGTGCATTACTTTGTATTATAGAAACAGTTTCACCACCTAATTTTATAGACTAGTTTTATTATTCGACGACGCGTGTTTTTTATTCTTCACTTCCCTTGTCCGTGTAAGGAATACACTAAAACGTTCCCGAGCAAAACGTTGCTGCGGTTCTAAAAAGAAAGTGTCCCTCTAATTTCTCCTCTATTTCTATAGGCATAAGTGTTTTAATTGCTCAGATGGAGTCGTTAAATGTGTTAGCAAGTGATCAGGGCCGTCAGGTCATTAAGTAGTCGACGCCGAAATGCAATAAAAGTCTCTATAACGTAAATATAACGTAGCCGTGAAAACAGTACGCGTTCAGTATAACAGATTGGTATCGAGTGATTTATATTACTGGCATACAATATTCGTATGCACGATAAATTAAAAAAAAAAAAAACATTCAAATAGTAAGCTTGGTTACAGATGTTTTGGAGTTCAGAAAATTACAGAATTTATTTGAAAATATGCGTAGATATGATTTAAAAAAATATTTTTTTGGGTTTTGGTTATAAAATACTTAAAGTCTCTGTCCGCTTGTGTCTTTTTCTCCACTAACTTCTTTTTTTTCACAAATGGAAAGAGCTACAAACTACAAAGTCTGGAGCGTCTCGCTACAAAAATACAAAAATAATATTCATTATATTGTATAATTTTGATATATTTTTTGATAATTTTGGATATTTTTGAGATGGGAAAAAAACAATTGAACTCGCGACACTGTCATGTAATGTAATGTAACTTTGTGGAAGCTTAGTTTTCACTTTTGACGTGCACTCCAACGACTGACATGTTTTTTTTTTTTTAATTAATTTCTGTTACCTATTTTTATGTATAATTTCCTAAAAAAGTGTAGCATTTCTATGAGCGGTTAGTTGAGTTTAATAAACTCTCTGAGAATTCTAAGTGTGAAACTAACTTCTGTAAAGGCAAAATACGCTAATAATGCGAACATTTGCATAATCTAAAAGCGCATTGGTTCTAAGACCTAACCTAACCAACATTGTATTGGTCATTGAATGCAACATTGTTACACTAGCGGGTACTTAACCCCATCAAACGTGGCTTCAATTTTAATTTAGACCTTATCCGTTTGCAGTAAGGATTATAATGATAATTTATAGGCTCTCAAGTACACGTTTAAATTTCGCATTGCTCCAGAATTAAATTTTACCGCGAATTTAGCCAATATGTACAGTTGAGGCACAAGTTATACACACACACATGTCTACAGTTATGATAGGTATGAATTTGGATTTATTTATAATATATAATAGGGACACTAGCTGTGCCCGCGACTTCGTCCGCGTGAAATAGTGACTTTGGGTAGCATTTTTAATTATTTAAGCTTTTTATTTTACAAATTAGACACATTTTAGTGAATACTTATTAAATCTAAAAAGAACATTCTAAAGCCGACAATAGTCGTATGTCATCCGTGACCACTAATCATCTTTCAAAACCCCGAGCGCAAAGAGTTTTCATACAAATGACGATACTTCCATACAAACTTTTATCTCCCTTTTCAACCCCTTACAACCCTTTTTCCGCATTAAAAAGTAGCCTATGTTCTTTCTGAGGTTCTAGACTACTTGTGTACCAAATTTCGTTTAAATCGGTTCAGTAGTTTTGGCGTGAAAGCGAGACAGACAGACAGACAGAGTCACTTTCGCATTTATAATATTAAGTATAGATTAGCGGGCTTCGGCTTCGCACATTCGCAAATTTGGCACACATATACCAATAGCTAAATTAATATATATACCTAAGGACACTCTTTATCTTTATGAATGGGTTTCCGGAGGATCGTTAAAAAATATAAAACTTTTGGCCACGCCACCGTCGTCATAGCGATAAAGGTGTCAGTTAAGTCTCAATCTTTTAAATTAGACTAGTATCTACTAAGGCCGGTGCGGTTAACCTGATGGTAGGTGACTATAGTTTAGTGAGGTGACTAGTTTAATAGTGGTAGGGCACACTGCGTTTCGCAGTCATTTGGGCAGCCCGTCTGGCGGCAGTAACCACCACCTTACAGAATACCACCGTGAAATAACAGCATTATGTGCTGTTGTGTTTCGGTGATTGAGTAAGGGATGCCAGAGCCCATTACCCCCCTCCCCTCATCCCTCCCTTATCCCTTATCCTTAATCCTTCTATGGTCGGCAGCGCACTTGTAGCACTTATGGCGTTGCTTGTGTTATAGGCGACGGTAGCCACCTACCATCAAGTGGATTGTCAGTCAAAAAAATAGCTTGGCTGCCGAACTATACTTGAAAATAAGCCTCCGTCCACTTGGCTCCCATGTTTTGGATCCCATGGGATCTAAAGATAATTTTTTGTCACTTTGGCTCCCATGGGATCATAGAGTATTTTTTTATTTTCCCTTGGCTCCCATGGGATCGTAGGATAATTATTCACAGCTTTTGAATCCCATAAAATGATTAATGATAACAAAAATAAGTAATATCAAGTCGTCACTTCGTAAAATGAGCTCTTGTAATGTACCACCTTAACTTACACAGAGCGTCAAAGTTGATTTGGATACGCAGCAGGTCGCATCAGTATCGAAGCCCTGCGGAACTGGCACCGTAACTCATGCGGCTAATCCTTTCATCGTTGTGGTTTATATTCGTGTAGCGTAGTGCGGGGACAAACTATAAATTAAAATCAGTTTCAAACGCCAGCACGCGTGCGACTCGCGGCCAACGCGTCCGGGATACAATCGTGTTTAGTGGCCACACTGTCAATTACATGTTAAATCTTTTAGGGCCTCTTTCACCATCTGTCATCAAGTTGGCTAACCGTCATTTAAAGTCACCGGTAACCGGGGATAAAATGGGGCTGATATACCTTTGTTTGTACATACGGCGAAAGTCCCAAACATGGTGAAAGAGGCCCTGAGGCGTGTAATACCTAGCAAAAGTTTTTTGACAACTGTAATAAGGGATGTACAATATTTACATGTCTACATTTATTTAGCTTTTATCCATAGATGAAAATGGACACACGCGCTACTCCTGGTTAACTTCGGTAAATCGATGGTTTGCGAGAATATCGACGTAATTCAAAATTCGGTTAAATTAAACTAAGTATGCCAAACAATAATAAATAATTGATATTTTATCATGAACAGAGAAGCATTGTCGATTTCGCAATAATATTCGTTAAAAAAAGAAAATGTCATTATTCATTTAAGACAAAACTCTCTTAATTAAATCACAAATACAGACTCATTTCAGATTTTCAGATGAGCCGATGAAAACAGAGCGAACCCTCGGATGATTCTCGTAAATATCGACTTATTTAGACTTCGCTTGCAATTTATATTGAAATATTTTCAAAATTTTTCAAGGCGATCTAGTCTGCCTATTTTAATGTCTCACTTTAACGTACATGTTAAGGGTAATGTCAGCCTTTTATTGTTTTAGATCTTAAAAATGGAAGTTTTTTAATATAGGCATATAACCTCAATTTTTCATTATTGAAATCCCGGGTAACATTTTTAAAATACATATTAACACTGCGCAAAATACAATACAATTTATATGATATTAATATTGCACAAGTATTACGTAGTATCTATTATTTATTTCGTTAAGGTGGTTTCAGACAAGTCTAAAAAATGGTCGGTTCGCGGCTTCATAAAGATTCCAAGTGCGTCTCCGGTTTTGACAGGTTTAAGGATAAGGTATAAGGGATTGGAGTATAGTAGGATAGGATATTTTTTAGTCACTAAAAAATATCGCACGCGCTGTCATTCCTTGATGATGGCTATCAAGTTTGTAACTATAGATTTCACTGCCACTGTTAATTCACTCAAAAATAATGTAGTTATTCATTATACTATAGATAATACTTATAAGAATGAAATATATATTACTATAAGACATAAATTTGGAGAAAAAATGCAGGGATTCACATTTATGTATTAACTTACTTGTGTTCTCAATTTAAATTAAATTAATTTTATTTACTATTGTTTGGAATGTTATCAGAATACCTGTAATTATTTATTCAGTACGTAATATACTGCAACTTGTTCCCAACGTTCCATACAATCGTGAAACCAATCATAATAACTGCGCGTTAAAAAGTCTCTGTGAATCTGTAAACGCCTTAACCGATGTCTAATAAGACAATTCGTGTTCAACACATGCGTCGGTGTGTTGAGGCCATATCTAATGATAGGTGTCACCATTGTCCTGCTGACTTATTGGTAATGTGGCAGGAATGAGTTCGTGAGTTGGCGTGCTAATTGTTTATTTAACAAAGTTTGGTAAGGTTAATAAAGTTCCATAAAAGCGCAAGGAGACGATTTCGCTCAGTTTTTTATTTAGTGCGCGATTTCGAAGTTGACACGCAACATGAGTTACATACATACATGCCGGGTTGGCATGTATGTATGTAACCATGTCTGGTTTTGGTCTTAATTAATTGTATCTTTTTCTAAAAAGATCAATAATCGATAGAGTATTTTAAAAAACGTATTTAATACTAATGTAATAAGTATAAAGTATAAAATTCTAGACTAAACTAAGTCTAGAATTTTAGGAATGTATGGTAATAAAACAGCTGGTTTCTTTAAAAAATATTCAATTAATTACTAAGGTAAGATATCACACGTTCCACATCATAGTCATCATAACTATGCGACTACTGTAAGGCTCGTTTACCTTTTTAGGTAACATCGTTGTGAATGTAACGAGATTGAATGAATTATAGAATTAATAAAAAGTATACTATTTAACCTACTATAACATGAATTGAACACGAAAATAATTTAATAAATCCACAGGCGAAATGAACCGCTCATTTCTTAGAACACATCCGAATAATTTGAAGGTTGAAAAACAATTAAATAGTAATTAAGGGTCGTATTAAAGCAGTTGGCATGCGCGAGCGCATTGCTGCACTCATTTTAGGGATAAGGATGTGTGCATCGATTTATCGATAAAATTTATTATAACTGAATTTTATTAATTAAATACTTGGCTAATACCCACGACTTCGTCTGCCATTTCCATACGTAGCCTACGCTCCTCTTGCCTCAATATCCCAGAACAAGCTATAATCCTCACTAATATTATAAATATGAATGTGAGTTTGTTTGTTACGCTTTCACGCAAAAACTACTGAACCGATCGCCATGAAATTTTGCATACACGTTTTTTGCGACACCAGAAAGGACATAGGGTACCTTTTATTCAAGAAAAAGTACTGTTCCCGAGGGATTATCTAAAATAATTATAAAACCTAACCTAACTTTCTATTGAGCCCAAACACGCTAAATGTACAATATATGCTATAAGTTGCTAAAGAGTTGGTTATTCGGCAGACTACTTGATGCTACAGCATCAGGTCAATGTTACCATGTCACGGAACATCCCGTTTTTGCATTTCTTTGTATTAAACTTTTACTGGCAGAGCTTCAGCATCCATAAACATTCATTCATTCATAAGTAGATATATCTACTCTGAATGTTCTTCCCAAATAAAGGTTTTGTCATATAGGAAATATTCACTTTATTTACTAGTAATTTATTATTTAGTGTCGTTATTTGACATGTGACTTTTCCAAGAAACGAGCTCTAATGAATTTTCATTAATTTTTATACTTAGTAATAAAGACTCTAAAAACAAAGTCAATAAACCTTTAAAAGACTTAATTACAGAAATATAAAATGTTAATCACTTGACGCCTTGAGTTGTGGACTATTAAAAAATAACAAAACGTCATAATGGAAAACACGCATTCCGATTTTGAATGGCCGATAAAATCGAATCGAATCGCCCGCCAATTTTGCATAAACATCGTAAATCGAATACAATAAAAATCGAGTATCGAATTATCGATATCGAGTTTTATGATCAATTCATTATACGACCATAACTCGTGGGTACGTGGCCTTATTGAGGGGACAGTACTCGAGTCACGTTCGAAACAATCACATCTTTATTAATTATCACAAGAATTTTTCCAATAGATGCTTAACTGCAATGTCACTCATTAAGTTATAAGATTCAAGCGTGATTCTTATTATAAACCGCCTATCTTATAGTTATACTAATACTAAACTAGCTGGCGCCCGCGACTTCGTCCGCGTTGAAAGAAAAAAGTAGGCTATCCTGTGCCCTGTACTTCTAAATGTTTATCTACCAAGTTTCATGAAAATCGGTTAATTCGTTTAAGAGTGATGGAGGAACATACATACATACAGAAAAAAATTCTAAAAATCGTCAATTTAGTTTCAGTATCATGTATAGAGCCTATATACACGATATTTCTGAAAACAAAGTAAATTACTCCATACAGATTTATTAGCTTCCTCTCAACATAAAGTAAGTAGTACTTGAAATCATTTCGTTAACGTTATGTGCTAATGACGACCAGTTTGTCTTTTCAACTCAATTTGTCGCTCGACTTTTTACTAAATGCCAGCGACATGTTAAGATTCAACAATAATTAAGATCATATCACATAAACGAAGGACTCCCTTGGACTTGTTGCGAATATTTTCAAACACTTATCTGGTTGTGTGGGAAGATTCCACTGAAAAAGAGTTCCCCGTTTTTGGGGTAACAAACATAAAAAAATACAGTTTATTATGTTTGTTACCTCATAACTTTCGACTGGGTGAGCCAATTTTGATTATTCTTTTTTTATTTGAAAGCTGTGGTGCTTACCGTGTGGTCCCATCAATTTGATCTAGTTCTGACATTAGCATCCACGAAGAAAGACCATGAGACGGTTTGAAGTCTGTTTTATTTTTGGTTAAAACGAGTTATTTGGAAGTCGGGTAAAAAACTTAAAGGCATCTCTAAAAAAAAAAACTTTCTCCCATCGGAGGTCGGCTATTATCATGGCTAATCAAATCAAATCAAATCAAAATCTGTTCATTCGTTTGTGAGCTACGATTCCAATAGACACGTCGGGCGTTAAAAGCTTCAAACCAGGCTCGAATCATTGAGTTATTATTACTAGAGAAGACATCTCAAACAAAAGTCGTGTCGTGTTCTATTTTTGGTTAAGATTCAAAACTAAATTTCGCTGCAGCGCTTCAACAATCCTTAACCGTCTAACCATACGATTCAAACATGCAGCGCTAGATCGCTTCTAAAGTGTTGTTTTCTCGCGACCAATAAGCTTACGCTTTATTGAAACATGGCTGCCGCTGCGTATTTTTAGCTACTTTAATTGACAAAATATTATTCAATTGCATATTATATCGATATATAGTGTGTACTTACAGGTGAAAGGTGATTCCTTGGGCTTTATTTGTATTTACTGAGTTGTTTAAACAATACCTCAGCACACATGTAGGCATATTTAATTTAAATTAAATTTATACAGACCACAGAACACAAGTGTATCGTCGCCTGTAGCGCTAACTAGACTAAAATGGTTTGAGTTGGCTGGCTCAAACTCGTGTTGCAAACAATCTGGTTGCCATGTCTTCTCTATACATTTAAACTCATTGGCTCGAATTAAGTTAATCCAATCCGGAAACATAATTTAAAAGTAATCTCTCTTTGTTTTAGGTGTTGAAACGGAAGCATGGGACCTGCTTGCGGCATGGGCGGCGAACCGAAAAATTGTATATTATTATAGCACTGATGAGGTTCAACAAAATGTTTTTGAGACTGGATCAAACTTGATAAATGCGAATGTTCATGTTAAAATTAAGTGCGGTGAGAATGGACTGTGAATGATGCCTGACCGGGAGACGGTTGGTGGCCCCGGTACAGCTGGAAACGGGTTCTTGCCTCTGCAGTTCCCATCGGCGTTCGCAGCGTTTCACGCCACTTCACCTGGAACGCCTGCATCAGCTATGCACCATGCGACCCACGCATATCATCATCATGCACAACAGTGAGTACTATTTTTTATTATACATTTTTATTTCATACACAATTTTTTTATGCGAATGTTCCAGTTTAATATATTGCAGGTATCTTGAAGGCGATAACTTAAATTTTCATTGTATACTTTGAAAATGAAGTATAAAATATATTTCGATATTCAAGTACAATGAATGAAAATCAAGTGTACACGTTACTAAAAATAAGTTACTAAGTATTTAGTTAAAAAATTTTAAATTAGTAGGTACTGATGTTAATATAATATTATTATGATAAAACTTTGTTTTTAAAATTGTACCTATTTCTTTCTGTTAGTGATCAGAATAATTTTTGAAAAGCATACTATTACCGTATATATTTTTATTATTATTATTATTATTATTTAAATATCATATTGAAGGTCGCACAGTGTTTTTACTTATTTCTCTTAAAGTCTACAAATTATTTAGAATATAAATTGTTTTTATAGGGTAAAAAGGAAAAATTTGGTAGGAAAAAAAGGAAAATGTGTTGCCCATTTATTTACTATATTATTATTTTTCAAAAATATAATTATTCGTTTACAATCAAACGAATCGTAATAAGTGTCGACGTAGCATTTCTTCTCATAATCAACTGCGCATACATTACATTACATTACATTACATCTATAATTTATTTAAATAACTAGGATTATAAACATTGCGATCACTACTAAAACTAATAATTATTTGTCGGTTTCCCTTGCAACTTTTAATTACCTAGCATATGATTAAACATTAATTAAAGGACTTTAACAACTCAGTATTTTACGATTATTGAGGATACGTTAATACTTATTTCCTCTGCAAAAAGTTACAAATTAAAAAACGAAGTAATAAACTAAAAAATACTTTTAGCTTTATCATGTTTTAGTGCAGTTTTATCTTCATTTCGAATGGACGAGTAGGTAAGGCGTTATTACATTGGAATGAATCCATCTACATATGTAATTTTATGAGTTGTACAGACATGCACATAATACACTAAGTCCCACTTTAACCAGCAAATTGGTTGATATTATGTCGTTATTGCATGCAACTTTCAATATAATATATATTGTTTAATCTTGTTAACAAAATAATAGTTCACTAAATAATCAATTTAATTAATTTAATTAAATTTAAAGTAGTGGTAGGGCACACTGCGTTTCGCAGTCATTTGGGCAGCCCGTCTGGCGGCAGTACCACCTTACAGAATACCACCGTGAAATAACAGCATTATGTGCTGTTGTGTTTCGGTGAGTGAGTAAGGGATTCCAGAGCCTATTATACCCCATCCCTAACTTATCCCTTGGTAGCGCACTTGTAGCACTTATGGCGTTGTTTGTGTTATAGGCGACGGTAGCCACCTACCATCAAGTGGACCGTCATCCTGTCTGTCGACCTTAACATAAAAAATAAAAAAAAATAATTAGTTTAATTTTTTTTAAAGTTTAAAAATTAAATTTAAACTTTTAATTTGTTTTTAAATAATAAATAAGTAGGTATTAAATTTTAATTAATTAATTAATATAAAGTACACAGACAGAATGCAATTATGTACATGAATACTATAAAATATGTGGATATTATGATAATTTACTAAATTGCAGTCCTAAATAATAATAAATTATTATTAATACTAAATAATAATTTAAAAAGGTTACCTTTTAAAATACTATCAATAAATTAATTTGAATAATTTATTTAATTTTCATATTAACACAGTTTAGTGCCTATACACATGAGCTAAGCTTGAGCTGAGAACGCGCGTTTTTAATGACTAAGTAATAGCTGAATGGAAAAAAATAACACAGCAAATACGATTAAAATACTTAAGAATATTTGGCATTACATTTGATATGTTTTTAAACTGCACGCGTCTATTTGTATAATATGAAAAAAATGTAGTTATGGCAAAATCTTTGGTTAATGCCTATGTTAAAAAAAAAGATAATGACAGTAATAAATATGTATATGTTTACTAACTAACTATAAAAACTATCTTTTAAGTTAACCAAATTACACATATTGTAGTTTAAGAGTTAATTGGCGTCAAATCACACGTAATTTTTATATATTAGCAAAAGCAGTTCTTATATTAAAAATGTCACTTTACAAATTAATGGCCTCTTAACTGAACAAAAAAATATACGTGCTATCTACATTTTTATTGAACTAAGTTCGCTCAACTTGACTTGACTGTCCTTTAACATTATACCGGTATTTTATCTTCAGTACACTGAGAACCTTTATTGGACTAGTCAATAAAATAGGTCGGCTCATTAAACATTTCTGCTTACTGGCCTTAGTGCCATTTTTATTGTATAATTGCTTGCATATTCGAAACTTCGTTATAAACTGCACTTGGTTACAGTTCTCTAACTAGAGGGGTTGAGTCTCTAAATAAGTTTAACTAGAACGACGCGCGCTGCTTCGTCCGGGTGCGTTTGGGGGTATTAGCACAGTATTAGTATACATAATGTATAAACTGTATCCATCTAGAAAAATGTATCTTTCCAGTAGTGAAAGAATTTTAAAAATAGGTGCAGTAGTTCTGGAGATTATGCTCCACATACAAACAAACTTACAAAATCAGCCATACAATTTTTTTCTGCAACTTATATAATACACACAAACCTTCCTTGTTTATCGCTCCTTCCATTAGTGAAAACCGTATCAAAATCCGTTGAGTGGTTTAGAAATTAGCGGAGAAAGAGACAGAGACGATCATCACCTTTTACCCGCTCCTTACTTCTGTCGCATTTTGAGTTTTTCAAGCTTACAAAAACCAACTTAA
The DNA here is from genome assembly GCA_918317495.1 of Synanthedon vespiformis. Classification (NCBI taxonomy): domain Eukaryota; kingdom Metazoa; phylum Arthropoda; class Insecta; order Lepidoptera; family Sesiidae; genus Synanthedon; species Synanthedon vespiformis. The sequence continues at coordinate 5,199,844 of OU906969.1, forward strand.
CATTTTTATGTATAAAGATACAAGCGGCCCGACCCCGGGTTCACATGGATGCAATTTTTTTCTATAAATTAATATAAAAAAAACTTTCCTCGTAGAACGCCTTTTCCCTTAGAAAATTGTATAAAAATCCGCTATAGTTTGTTTAGCAGAAGTTAATGAAAAAGACAGACGCGGACAGCAACTTCAGTTTATAATAATGTAGAGATTGATGAAAAATACGATTTCAAAGATTCCCATACCTTATAAAGTAAACATTTACAATACAGATTTGTTTTACAAATTGATTATTATCCTAAGATTTCCCTAATTGGTTTCCATGTTTATTGAAGTCGTATAGTCAGTAGATTTTTCTTTACATATTAACGGCGTTCAATTAAGTGCTCTATAGCCTTGTGTAAATTCGCTAACGATTATTTCTGTGCTATCGTTAGCAATATTTTAACATTGTATAAATTTTCAATTAAAATATCCACTTTAAATGCACTAGACTTCACTGTTCGAACCTCTCCGAACACCTTTTTACGGTAATGCCTTAACATTTTTATTGGTTACTATTATTAAAACTAATTTATAAGGAGCAGGTAGAAATTTTTAGATTAGATTAGACCCGCTTTATTAACCATGGTTTACAGCTGAGAGCCCCATAAAACATGGTCCTTGTGGGACAAGGTGTTACTTAATGATAATTTATTGCTCGACATCAGACACGTAAGTCAGTCGATTTGACGACAACATCAATCTTTTGTAATTGGCACCAATAAAAGTGTACTGAACTCTTAACCGATCGCCACCTGAATCCGAGAGCAGGACAAATGATGAACAGGAAGTCATCAAAAGGATTGAGACGTTTACAATGTTGGGTTGGATGGTAATAAAAGGACGGTGAGCCTCAACAAATGGGATGCTCGCTCAAAGGATGCGTGATGTATGGCGAACGGCGAAGCTTGTTTCGGTCGAGCGAAATGATTAATAACCCACACTCTATGGTAGAGGATCCCACGATGCTAAACGTGAAAACACTCGAGCGTCGTGGGGACCTATTGGACTTTGAAGATTGGATAGTAAGAAGGAAAAAAGGTTATATGAAGTTTTTCATTTCAGCGGTGGGGTGAGCGTCTACAGGCGTTCAAAATTTTGTAGGCGCTGTATTTTAAAAAATCCTTCGTATAATCTCAGATTAAGAATCAGCACGATCAGGAATTCAGGCAGAACCATCTGTATGAAAATCTGACGCGCTCGAGTATTACAAAATGGCAAACGTCAAAAATCTTTTTTGTATTTTCACTAGCTTGCGTTACATCCGAATTGTCTGAATTTTAAATAGGAGCTTAGTTTAGGTACACTTAACATCCCCTCTGAAAATCTGGCGCGCTCGAGTTGTATTTAAAATTTTACCCCAACCCCACCAACCAAACCGGCAGATTAATACATATCCGTTATTGGGAGACACGTGGGGAATATACATTGGCAATATCTGAAGCGCTCGAGTAACACCAAAAATCCCCTCTTTGGCTCTCCAACCACTATGAGTATTTCTTGAGTAGAGGGAGAACCCAACAGATTGAAAATTTTAAATTCCTCATTTTAAATCCAGATAGTTGTGAGGAATAAACACAGCTTCGCCACAGTTGTAATACGCTTTGCAGCTAATAATAATAATAAACTTTTCCTGCGAACTTGGACCAGATTTATGCATGAATGTTGGATCGATTTCAATTCCCTTTTGCACTAATTTTAGTTTTATCTGCCTTTGTCTGTCCATTGTTGGTTATAGCAGGCCTCTCTCAAGGTTTTTGACCTAGTCAAAAACTTAGTCTTCTGTCTAATGCTAATGTGTCATTAACATTACTGGTTAGAAAATCTCTTGTCTTAACATATAATGTGGTGTTTGAGTCTTCCTTTGCAATGATATTAGAAGGAAAAATGGTATGGGACCTTATCATCAACATAGAATCTGGTGAGGTTTCTACTGCAGTTTTCCAATTCGCCAGAATAGAAGAAAGGGGAAGTTTTATGACTAGACTATACATGGGCTTCAGTATATTTGATTGGAAATATTTCCAATTACTTGTAAAGCGATCTTATAATCTATCTATATAAGTATAAATAGGTTAAGACAAACAGTTCACAAAGAACTGATTTTCTTTTTTGGTTAGTAGCTTAGTAGCAATAGCTAGTAGCTAGTAGTTAGTAGCAATGTATTTTTAATGATAACATAACGTCAATACATTGATTTTTTCCACTTTCGATATGATTATGGTTGAACTTCGACCGGGAGACCGAACTGTAATATTGTTAATTCCAAATTTATGATTCGATAATTTCATATCGGTAATTAAATTTCGGATATACAATTGGTATTAAAACATTCTCGGAAGTCCAGTAATCCTTTAGCCATGGTCGGCAATGGGACTCACATCGCCGGATGCCGACGAGCCCGGTGCGCCATTAACGACAGTTTCACAGTGCCTCATTTAACCCGCTCCTGTGATAATTGCCACCACGTGTTTATTTCCAGGCTGTCTAATTATAGCACGCACAATGGGTTGGACACGATCGCTTATTTTGGCTTCGTTAACTTCGTCAAAGTCGATTTTGTCCGACCACAAAAGAGGTGTTGCCAGTCGGCCGTCATTTGATTCATTAACTCCAGTCCTTTGAGCTGATGGACCGACTTGCGTTCCAAATAGCCTATTAATTCCGCTTCAACTTTATTGGTGTCACTTTTGAAAATATTCTTTCCACTATTTGTTGTAAAATTGAACCGTCACCTTCTGGTGTTGTAAATTTCTACATCGTAGACAGGAATCATGTGTTGGACTTTTGTTTTTCTACTATAAATAACAATTGTAGCTTCAATACGGAACATGTGTAAATGTAACGCTAATCGAATATGATACTGGCAGGACACATTGTGCCATAAATTGGGTAACCCTTACCCTTACATAAAACCAAAGTAAAATAACACTGTTCATGTCGTTGTGCTTCGGTAAACGAATAAGGGTGGAGGATCCTAGATGATTTCTTGCTACCAATAAACACATTAATCTCTTTAAAATAGTTTATTTCTTAGTATAAATTTGTCATAAAATTATACTTATGTAGTTCATATTGCTACACTTGTTTTTATAGCATTACTTTAAACCAGTCTGGAAAAGCAGCAGAGTACAAGTCCATTATTATAGCGTGCATCACTTGTTCAAATCTTTCGTCTAACACATGCGTCACCACAAAACATAATAAACTATTCTCTCGCCCGCATCCCACTACGTATTGTGATGGCGTCCCGTCTTCACAAATCATCAAGAGAGGAAAAAAAATTGATGTAAAGACAAAAGCAATATCGAACCGCGATTGGTCGACGTGTGTGTTCCCCATTGTTACTTGGTGTAACACGATGTCCACGGCAATTAGCTGCAACAACTTTATCATGTTTTAAATCACCCATATTATTTTATGATACAAAGGTGTGCATTATCTACGTCCAGACATCTAATACGCGTCGCATTGAAACGTTTGTTGAAATCGTAACTGGCAATCCTGGATTTCATGGTTCAGTTTTATCTTTATCATTCCTTTATTGATTCTTCTGTTCAACACTGTAGTGTTCAACACTGTACCCAGCACCCATTCTATTGACCTAGAAACAAAATCACTTATGATAAAAAATTTCAAAAAGAGTACTTTCCTGTACACTGAGAAGTTTGAAATACCAAAAGTAAAGAACACACAATTAATTAATCCTGTTCAATACTGTTTCAATTAATTCAATACTGTTTGAATGGAATAACAGAATAATAATAAAAAATATCCTGCCATTTCACACTTACTGAAAATACTTTAGTAGAAAGATAGCATATTTTTGGAATAAAAATGCTTTAGTTGCTTTTATGTACAAAATGTGCATAGTTAAAGATGTCTGTCTGTCTTCGCTATTCGTAATCAATTTATCAGATTCTTCATTGTAACTTCGCAATAAAGTTGCGCCAATAAAATTGTTTATTGTGCACCTATACAATTAATTTTAAGGTTGCTTAATTTTTACGACTGCTCAATTCGATCGTCAAATTGTGGTTTGTGTATGTATATAAAATCACAAAACTCATTAATTGCAGAATCCGTCAACTCAATCAACTTAGTTTATGCGCAATTATCGAGCTTCTGCTTACGTGAACGTATTTGAGCGAAAATTTAGCATCGTTATCATTAAATGCATTGTGATTTGTAAATTTTCCTTTCGACATTGACGCACCAATATTTTCTTCCTTTACGGCCCACTTGTTGGCAATTTTCACTTGGCATATTTTAATGCGGTGTTCATTAATGGAAAGAGCTATAAAGGTAGAAAGCTTTTATATATAATTCGAAGAAAAAATCAGTGCGAAGCTGAGGGTGGCCGTTATAGTATACTATATTTCTTTAGCTCGAGCCAGCCGCGTCGAACCAGCCACTATATTAAAAGAAAAATATAACAGTCACAACTTAATTATATAGTTATCGGAATACAAATTGTATAACCAATTTTCGTTGAGCGTCAATCACTCCATTATAACTCTACTCGCACTAAATATAATGAGTTTCAAGACTGGTTACCTCTACACACACATCGGACTTTTTAGTTCGATCACCGATCGGGACAGTGAAATGAATGGATGGTCTCTAAAATTATTTTATTTAAAAGAAATGTTTTAATACATTTAGTTTAGATATAGCTTTATAATGAATATTAGACTACTTATACCCTGCGGTTGCAAGTACTATTTAATTAAAATTGAGTTAGGCTGCATGCTTAGGTCATTTCGGTCCACCGAGATGGCCGGCGTACCTCCACTTTCGGGTACGCCAAGATTCTAACAGGGAGCGTAGCCATGACGGAGCACCGATGTCGTGTCATAAATGCCTAGGCTATTTCGGTCCACCGAGATGGCCGGCGTACCTCCTTACGCCGAGGTTCTAACAGGGAGCGTAGCCCTCCCCGCGTTGGATAGCCATGGCGGGGCACCGATGTCGTGTCATAACTTCCCTGTGATCACGCCCATCAACAGCAGCCCCAGAAAGGTTTTGGGTTTTAGCCGGTACGAATCCGGCATAACACCGCAGTGTCCTCTACACAAAAAGGTTTTTTACGCCGGGTATTCAAAAGGATTTCCCAACGTTAAAAAAGTCATTTCGTATAATATGTCACATTATACGATTTTTTTGTATAATATGTGAAATCTAGGCTTTGTGAAATTTTAATTTATTTTATATGTATTTATAAACTGTTATACGCTGTTAGCATTTCTATGAAATAAATAAACAAAAATGCAATTTACTCACAAAATTGTTTACTATTTAGACAGAGATTTTACAGAAAATATAATATAAATATATTTATTTTATTTCATTAAATCTTTCGGACTAAAACAGAAACAAAAATAAAGTATTGAAAATAAAGTAACAAAAATACGAAAATTGAATTATTGATTCAATTTAAATTTCTTTATGTTTTTGTGTTTAAATGAAACGCCAGTCCATCGCTTTTCATATCGCCCAAAGGTGCTACTGTTTGTGTGCTTGCACGCGACGTTGCATGACCCACCCTTTGGTTGGTCTTTTTAAAAACGTTTTATGCACTCTCGATTGCAGGTAAATTAAGAAGTGGCCGTTTGAATTGGGCGAAAATTTTTGTCGAGTTTTTTCTGCTCAGTTCTAAAGGAAACTGTTTGCTCCAAATTTAAGAACTAAGGACTTACAATTATACATATAATAAACAATTAATGTTCATTAACTATATGTTTTAACTAGAGAAAACTGTTGGCGAATATATATTTTTAAATAGATAGCCTACCTTTGAATAAAAGATTTCCTAATTGGTTTTTATTTTTGGCGTTACTACCACTACGAGTAGTTCGATCGCAGCTATAGTAGGTAAAGTATACTTACTCATAATATGACAATCAAACTAAAAAAAAATGGGTTCTCTAACAATAAAAATAAGAATTGCGCTATATAGTGTAACATATTTGCTTTCTATCTTAAATATTCATATTTACTGGTATTCTAGGACCACTTTTTAATATATAAGATCTCACAGCTTGCACTCAAGTAAGTACTATTTGTTGTCGTGACTATGACTAGAGAATTAAATTATACAAATTCTATGTCATATGGAGTTTTTTTTTGTTATAACTAACGACCTCAGATTAATAAAACTTTTAATAATCTGAGCTAACGACGTTATAAAGAGTTTACATTGTATATAGTTTTAATTTTAGGAGCTTAAAATCCAAATTAAATAAATGTCGATTATATTTCTCTATGCAATGTTAACAAGGCCGTGATTCTAGTTTGTTAAGTATTTAACTCACGATTTCTTCTTTAACTATAAATCTAACTCTCGTCTGTTGAATAGAAATGGTAAAAAACAATAAAATATTAATTAATTGCATTCCATTTTCGAACTGTTACAATGGTTAAATATTCATTCGCAAGTAGGTACGCACGGTGTTTGAATGACAAACATTATTTGCTTACAATGACACTAAATAGTTATTAGTAAGAATTATTTTTAGTGTGCAAAGTGGGAGGTCTTCAGGACTGATGACTTGATGAGTTACACTGGAGCAATTAACCTAAATTATTGTTCTTAAATATTCACAAATTCACTATTGTTTTAAAATGTTAACATATTTTATTTATTTTTTTCCATACCGTGATATAAACTACTGTCTATCATACTATTGTTACAAATCCTAGTTCTAATGTTTGCTATTTCACGTAAAAAGTACTGGACGGATTTGGATGAAATTTACCACAGAGACAGTTTATTACTTGGATTAACATATAGGATACTTTTTGTCTAGGAAAAATGTTAAGTTTTTGAGGGATTCCACATTCCACACAGCACCATGTAGTTCTACACTAAGCAACTAATGCTAAGTATTATGGATACCGGACCTTTGATGTACTACATAGATTACTTTTTTTTGTAATCCTGTTGGTGTAATAATTGTCGAAACAATTCCTACAAAAGTTGGCAAAACAGAAGTACAAAAGTATAAAAAACGAGACAGCTGGCGAGTGCGTCTACGCTCAAACATTCGCCCCTATAGCTGGATTCGAACCAGCGACCGTTTGGTTAACAGCTAGGATTACTAGCCACTAGACCAAACGTGTCGTCATATAGAAGACTTAAGATGAAACAAGTCGACGGCCCGAACTCATCGGTCTCATGGCTGAAATGCGTCCTCTTTCACACACTCGACTGAGATGCACAATCATTCATACCAAAAATAAAAACATAAACAGACCCTTGGGCCAACGCTTTTTTTGACAAAACTACTGCATATATCTATTTTGTGTAAAGTTATTTGAACTCGTGAATAACTAATCAATGTTTATATGTAAAGTATTTTGGAGTTTTTGTAAACTAGAGTGACTAGACCTCAAAGATTCAACCTCAAAGTTGCATTAGAACTTGTTTTAAAATATGGATTTTTCAAGGATCATATCTTTTAAATTAATCCTTTTTTTAAGGTTTGTATGCATTCGAACCTAGTTAACGACCAGATAAATCGGTATCATGCTTACTTTTGTAAATTAAACATAAAACAGCGGAGTAATTAGGGTTCTACGTTTGTATGGAGGAACACTGACTTGTATTACCTTAACTAACGCTCGCAGATTTTTCTTAGTCAATGCTAACTGTTTCACATCCTGTCACTATTCTCATGATATTTAGAGATGAGGGCGTGGACAATAGTAGTAGCGCTGTCAAACAGGATGTCGGGAATGGGCAATTTATGACCGGAACTCGTTTATGGGACGATTGACCGATCGAGAGACCCTTTTTGGTCAATTTTGTCCGCATGCGGTTAGAGGGTTGATTGCATATGTGCACGTTTATTCGTGCTGACTTGTTTAGAATAACATAAGAACGGTAGCAGGGTAAAGTTGAAAAAAAAATCTCTTACAATATTTTTCCTCAGAAACTTCCAGTTCCTATACAAACGTGTAAATTATTTTGAACTAGCTGGTGCCCGCGACTTCGTCCGCGTTGAAAAAGAAAATATATGAGTAATAAAACCTGACATAGTTATCACTGTGACGACGGTGGCGCCGCCATGCGACTGTGGCGCCCAATTCTTTATGTTTTTAGACGATCACTCGGGAACAGTACTTTTTTTCTGGATGAAAGGTAACCTATATACTTTCTTGTATCCCTGAATACGTGTATGCAAAATTCCATGATGATCTGTTGAGTAATTAAGGCATGAAAAGGTAGCAGACAGACAATTACTTACGTGTTTATAATACTAGCTGGTGCCTGCGACTTCGTCCGCGTTGAACGATGAAAGGTACCCTATGTCCTTTCTGATGTTCCAGACAACGTGTATGCAAAATTTAATGGTGATCGGTTCAGTAGTTTTTGCGTGAAAGCGTCACAAACAAACACACTCACATTCACATTTATAATATTTATAACATTGTCTAGACCGAATAATTTAATGTATAATAAGGTATCATAATATATGTGCAATTGCCTGAAAATAAATTAATTTTAATTTAATTAAATTCTTAGGTATAGGAATTTAATTCAGTAGTCAAAGAAGGCTTGGACAACTTCGTACAGAAGCACTATAGTGAAGTAAGTTTATGCTTTTATTGACTTTACACAAATACCACCTGCCCCTGACAGTAACCCGAGAATTCAAAGTTTACAACACCTCTCTCTCGTCCAATTATTTTTCTACGAAACGCAAAAACTGTCTTAAGTTGAAGTTAACACATTTCATTTTGAATGATTTATTACTTTGCCGTCTGAGAACGCCCGTTCTGATGTTCAACAAAAAGAAATATTATTTGGGAAACTTTTCCGTTGAGGATTAACTGACCGAAAATTATGTCTTCCGTAATAAAACAAATGAAGGTCAAACGTTATACCGTAGATTGAAATACAAAATACCTTAACGAAAGCCCAAATATGCGTGAAAACATTTTTAGCGTAAATTTTCTTCAATTTTATATTTGGACAGTCCACATGAAAATCTACCTTGAATAGTGCTGTGACAACATAAAAATTGGAATTTGTTTAAGCCTGTTTTTTAGTACAATTTTTATTAAAAAAAAAAATTCTTTTTAAACGTGGATGAAGTCTCGGATATAGTAAGGATTGATATTAGTCTTGTGTCATTCTGATAAATGCAAAAATTCCCCTAGACACCCCTATACTTACATAATTAAATTTCATGTTTAATAAGTACATCTAATAAAATATGTAAGAACTTTTTTACATATTATGATTATCACAAACTAACTGCTGCCCGCGACTTCGCCCGCGTAACTTTGTAAGTTATATACTTACTAAAACCTTACTCGAGAACCACTCGATCCATTGGTAAAAAGTATGAACTTGTTTTAAAATATGTAGTGATTGCATTTGTATTTTGAATTGCACTCGTACTGAAATTGAACACTGAAATTTTGGCGTATCGCAGCTTCGGCAGGCTTATTATCTAAATGAGTCTGCTGAGCGATATCACACTAAATTGTTAATTTTTACGCAAACCACACCAGTGTTATGAGCTACGTGATACGATTTAGTGTGATATTGCACAATGTTGCTCAGCAGACGCATTTAGATAATAAGCCTGCGGGTTTGATTTGGGGTTGAAAACGGGTTGAAATCGGAATTGAAATAAATTGAAGATTTAAAAAGCTTGAGCTTTCAATCCATATTATAAATGCGAAAGTCTGTCTCGCTTTCACGCCAAAACTACTGAGCCGATCACCATTAAATTCTGCATACACGTTGTCTGGGACACCAGAAAGGACATAGGATACATTTTATCCAAGAAAAAACTACGACGCGGACTTTTTTCCTGTTCGTTTTATCACAAAGAACTACGAGGAAAGCGCAAATTTTCATCACAAAATATTTATAAATCTAGTTAAGGTAGAAATTTGTTTTTATAAATAGGATTTATTTTTTATAAATAGAAATGCTTTTACAAAGTTTAGCCCCGTAACACGATACGCTATCAAAGAGTGTCAAGTAAGGAAACCACGCACCTGTTGACGTGTTTACTAAGAAAACATACGTTCAAAATGCTTCGTAAATGTCCAAGTTAAAAGCAGTAGCGTAATTTCTTAATTAGTAGTAGTAATTTCTTAATTAATGAAATCTTTTATTTCGTGTATTTGAGTAATTTGACTTTTTGTGTTTTTTAATAACATATTTAAAAGCAACTTAACCTGATAATGTACTTACCAGATATTTTTTTAATACAAAGCTTCAGGCAAGTACATAATTGGTTGGTTTTCTTCTTGCAAGAGAAAGTGACCGCGGATTTTGGCGCCTCACTTACTATGCAGTTTCAAAACCAGTGTCCATCATTTAGCCAATTTAGTCACACGTATCTGTAATGACGTCATTTACGAGTTTACCTTAATAATATAATATATATTTCCTTGCGATTGTCTTATCGGATATAAAAGGAGCGTTCCTTAACTTTATCACCAACATATGATTGGAAACCTCAACATCTCACGAGTGAGATAAAATAAAAAGCACTCATTATGGGTAGCACTTTGGATGCCATTCGATATATTTATTGAGGTACTTGTACACTTTTATTTCGTGAGAAATTTAATAAAATTTAGTCGCTTGGCGCAAGAGTTGAAGTGGGAGCGATATTTCGTTTACCACTTGAATTTCGTCATTTTCCTCGTTACTTAGACTTACATATCTTTTATAGCATATAGAGAAAATAATAGATATTATTTTGGAGGCTTATTTAAAAATGTGACAGAATTTTCTACAGCATTTTTCTTTACAGCAATTTTCTATGGTATATTCAGCTAACTTGAATATAATATTATTTGAATATATATCGTGTTTTTAAAATGAGCATTAGAAATAAGACAATTTTAAATTACCTATTTTATATTTAATTATCAATATTCGTATTTCAATATATTCAATATTCGTATTTTTCTAGACATTTATGAAACACTTTAGTCTTTAACTTGGGCCACACGTTAACTATATTATTTGACATCATGTTTGTGTCTGGTTTTTTGCAAATTGGGAGTAAAAATTCGACAAAATATAATCGTAAAATACAGTTTTACAATTTCATTACGACATCGCTAGTGGTACATGAGCAGTATAAAGTGAATTTTAATATTTTATATGGCGTGGGTCGAAATACATTTGAGAGACAGTTATATATACACGGACTTTTATGAGTTCATTTTGTTTAAGGAATTTAACTGTTTATTAAAAACATTGTGTCCCCAATTTGGTTCTAGACAATTATTTAACGCATTTTGATTTGTGACTAATTATATCATTTTTGGAAAAGTTTTCTAATTTTCAAAAACTTTTGTAATAAATTTTGAAATTCTGCACATTCATGGAACATAAATAAAAAAGTGGTTTTTTTTTTTCATAATTCCATTACCAGAAAAATTTGGATGTTTCCCGTTGACTACTATTATTATTGTGGACATTGAGGATTCATCTTTGCCCTCCACTTCAAGTCAATTATTTTTTCGTCCTTTTATTAGCTGAAGAGTATAATAATATCTCTCTATCTCGGCTTGGTCTTCTTCAAGATTTTTAAAATAGTTTTTTTTTACATATCTTCAACTTTCATAGTATATACTTGGGACAAACAGTCCAATTAGGTGGAGCCAACTTCAAAACTCGAATTCTCAACTTTTACTTAAATCTCTTGTTAGGTAAAGGGTGTAAAATCTTGGTAAAATCACCATATGTAGTCAAATATACAGCAGACTGAAAAAACATTCCTTTTTTTACACAACGTTATAAAACTCGAAATGAGTCGTAAAAGCGGCCGGTTGCAGCGCTAGGGTATTTTTTTATTGAGATACTGGGTTTAATGACCGTAGTACAGACCTGCAAGGGTTTTAACCTTTCTTACATACAAATAAAGGGTTAATGCATAAAAAATATAAATAGTTCTTAAGGATCACTAATAGACTTTACTAATTGATAATATGTAAGAGGCATTAATTGACGGTCTGTTAAACATTTTTATGTCCAAAACGTTTTGACCAAACTTGATACAGAGTAAGTTTTAGCGTTCCAATATTCTGCAGGCTGACTATGTCCACATAGTTTGTTAGTAGTTGCTATCCACAGACAAATTTTCAGTTATTATAAAACAGTTGCAATGTAAGTGTTTTTTAACAAGTTCGGAACCATCCCCTAGCCAGATGTTCCAAAAACTGGCTGAATGACGGCAGGCTATTGATATTTAACCTATTTAAAACCTAATATGAAAATGTCAGCCTTTATAAAACTGTTGCAGTTTTGGTCCCTCACCTCTCGGTCTATAATAAAAGCTACATTTTATCAGTGAGTAACATACATAATATGACTTAAATTTGTTAAGTTACGCGGACGAAGTCGCGTGCAACAGCAAGTACGTGACATAACTTAAGGCTGTTACAGGCTTTATTTTTACACAACTTTATCAACTTTTTTCCTCTCTTCTTTAATGTTGTTATTCTTATTCATCTATACTAATATTATAAAGAGGAAAGATTTGATTGTTTGTTTGTTTGTATAGAATAGGCTCCGAAACTACTGGACCGATTTGAAAAATTCTTTTACTATTAGAAACCGAGATTATCCGTGATGAACATAGGATACTTTTTACCGCGGGAAAATGCTTCATTCCTACGGGAAATCTAAAATAAAAGTAAATACTAGCGGCTTGGCCCGGGAGATAGCGCCATCTATCCAAAATACGGTAGATTCATACTCTTCATACTCTTCTATGCGGACGAAGTCGCGAGCACCAGTTAGTTGCAAATAAAATGCGAAGGCATTTATCAATGCAATTGGAACGCTTGTATGCGCTTCCAGTTGTCACCGAGTATTGACCTCTCGTTGCCACAAAGAGCGAGTCTGTTTGCAAAATTAGATCTCCATTCGCTTTCTAGTGATGACGCCATGTTTTGATTACGACTTATGATCATCAATTTCATTGTAGTAAGGACTTTTTTGTTGACTTCACTACAAAACTGTTTCACAACATTTTATGCCATTAAATTATATATGTCGTCGGCACATCGTAGAATTGGGCATATCATGATATTCCTGGGCAGATCATATTTCTGTTAAAACTGAGAAGGTCGTCTAACTCCGCTCCGCTTCGCTCGGCTCGCCAAATTTATTTCCATGTAAACCTAACACGCTCCGCTTCCTCGTCGCACCTATTTTTGACTTTTGGTGAAAGATTTTTGATTTCATACTTTACGATCTGCCCAATTCTACGATCTGCCCACGACATATACACTTCGTCCGCGTTGAAAAGTATAAAACGCCATCTACCGTGGAATATTACCAAGCAGTTGTCATGTTGGTCGTTTCACCCATCGAAATAGAATAACATATCTCTGCGAAGTTTCACCTGATTTGGATAGATGACGCTATCTCCCAGGCCAAGCCGGTAGTATTTACTTTTATTTTAGATTTCCCGTAGGATTGAAGCATTTTCCCGCGTTAAAAAGTATCCTATGTTCATCACAGATAATGTCGGCTTCTAATGGTAAAAGAATTTTTCAAATCGGTCCAGTAGTTTCGGAGCCTATTCTATACAAACAAACAAACAAACAAACAAACAATCAAATCTTACCTCTTTATAATATTAGTATAGATAGTATAGATTAGATTTTTTATATGATGGTTATGATTGACAGATGAAATTTAGCCAGTAATGCAATCAGCGCACTTGAAATGATTTTTTAAGAAGATATAAATTATTTAAAAACCCATAAAACAAATCTTAACTTAATAACCACTAAATAACTAATTGCTTTAATTAGATAACATTAAAGTTAGGCTTTCGAAGAAGAGTACCTAAATATCCCATCAAAAACGCAAAAAGGTAAAAACATGCCAAGTCTCGCAACAAAGTTCTTACACTACAAAAATTTGTGAGATCTCATGTAAAACCAACATGTCATTTTACAATAGTTAGTGTCTATGGAAGCACCTTTATAAATTGTTAATATAAACTACATTTATGGTGACCTATCGACCTTAGACATCTTTATTTCTATAAAATTTCTACTTGTCTGGTCCCATTTAAATTTGGTTCAGTTCTGAAAATGGTATCCAGAGAAAACGGTTTGAAGTCGGTTTTTTCTTTGTTAAAAAGATTATATTTTATGCTCTCGACGAGGACTTTTATATTATATATCTTTCAATTAAGAATAATGAACTTTATAATAAATTTCATGCATTATCTTTTAAGGTGAAACTGTGATAACCTATTGTATTGCTAAATACATATTTAAAGGCGAAACAACGCCCTCATTGTGTAATAATATGATAATAATTTTAGAATTATGATCGTTTTATTTAATCAAATATTGCTATTTAAATGTTCTCAGACGGAAAGAGTTACCTAACGACCTAATAAAATTGTAGGCCTGTTTTTAAATAGATACTTTATCACTTATCAATTATTTCCAATTGGCACGCAATGTTGTTCGTGCATCGCAACGAAAATTTTATTTATTTTTGTTTAAAATTGAGTATTTATATACATCATATTTAGATGACTCTGGTGTACGATAAAAACTCAGTTATATATTGGATTTTTTTTTTCAAATCTATTTATAATAGATCGATAAAGAGGTAGCATTATCCATTTTAAGTTAATCTATTGTTAACATCTATTAGGAAGACTTCCTTCCAGGCCTGTCGCATCCGTGACTGGAAATAACTGGGCATCATAACTAATGCGAGCACAGAGTTTGACGACCTGGCACCTTTGACCGATATAAAAATGAATGGACGTGTTCATCAATCAATATATCAATACTAATAATAAATATGTAAGTGTAGACTTCGTAGATAAACATTTAGGCTTCAGGACACAGGATAGGCTACGGTCGAAGTCGCGGGCACCAGCTGGTTATTAATAAACAATTGATTTTGATACGGTTTTCACTAAAGGTAGAGCGATACATTGGTATCTCACAGAAGCACCGTAAAATAACAGCAGTTGCGCTGTTGTGTTTCGGTGAGGCAGTGAGAGCCTATTTTTTCTATCCTAATCTACTAGATCCCTAATTCTATGGTCGGCACCGGCAGCGCTTTTACATATGTGGCGTTGCTTGTGTTATAGGCGACGGTAGCCAACTATCTACCTTTAAGTGGACCATTAGCCTTTCTAAGTTCCTTTACATTTTGAAAAAAATATAATTAACATTAAAAAAAAAATGTAATAACAATTCTAAACTCAAAATACTCTATATGTTTTTCGAAGGAACCACAATGGCAAATTAAAAAAAAAATTAAAAAAAAGACGAGATTTTTTTTAAGAAATAATAAACCCCTCCATTCATTGCATAGTGATCAATAAACGAACAGCGAACGGAAGTGACCAGTACACCGTCAAGCGAGGTTGGTCATAAAATAACGTCAGATGATTTATTTGTAAACAAACGTGCCGTATAGTACGCGCCACAGTGTTTATTGTACAATATTGTAGTGAAAATAATGAAAAACCCCTATAAAGGGGAATAATGCGTAATATAATAATAATATATAATATATAATGCAGCCAAGAAAGTAAGTCAGGAAGTAAGTCAATTGAAAAATAGCCATATAAGGAGGTATGGCCATTTCAAAATATCATTTCATGTCAGTCCTACGCTTGGAAGTTTTTTATGGCTGCTAACTCCTTTAGCTACCTATCGAGAATTTTCGCAGACTTGAAAAAGTTGTTCGTCTCGGCAAACTGAAGATTCAGCCTGTTAGTAATCAGAAAAAAATTCCTTTGAGGGATCCTTGTTGGGGGATTCATTATTAATAAAAATAAAAATAAAACACAATATGTATGTAATATCGTCGTCATTAAAAAGACCAAGAAAGTAAATATTTCAATCTCTCGATCCAGTTTCACATGCGGGTGTACAGTGAACAATATAAACAAGCCATTGTTTATAATAGTTCATTTTGTTTATTTGCCTTGCATGTGGATTAAAAAGCTTCCACGATATATTTTGGGCATTTATTACAGGCCGAATTTAGACATTGTTTCCGAGATTAATGCTCATTCCAATTCAAGTCTTATTGCGGTGCAGTAAGAACCATTTTTCATTGAGGTATTAATTTGTTATACTTTCATATTATATTTTAATACTTAAATATTTTAATTATTATATTTTTAATAAAGCATTTCTCTTCTTAAGGAGCCATCCCCTCTTCCTAAGGAGGTTGGGGCTGACATGGAGGGAATAAGGCAATGGGTTCTGTCTGGCATCCTTTTTACGAAATCATCGAAACACAACAGCAATCTTGCTATTGTATCATAATGATCTTTTTCCTTGCCGTACTTGTTTTTTCTCTTCAAGTTAAATATATTAATGAACATCACAACATCCCCATCAAACGTTTAAAGTAAAAAATGTTTAATTAAAAAAAATATAAAGACTTTAAAACATGTCCTGATTTTTCTAACATTACACTATAACCGAATCTATTACATGTTTTGTAAGTTGATACTTCGTAATCATTGATCCTACAAAGTGTTCATAACACAAACAAACTTACACTAATATCCTACGACTCTCATTACTTATAAATAACAAGATACGTATACCACAACTAGCCTGTGTAATAATATAACCTTATTGCATAAATACTCGTGTAATGTGAGTCGCAAAAATAATTTTAGCCATAATATAATGAATATGAAATCAAAGGCCGCGCTGATCTTAAAATTGTTTACAACATTCTTGATAAACTCGTAAATCAATATATATTGGCACGCAGTATGTGTTTAAAACAGTAGAGTAACTTTTGATTTTCGATTTTATCATACTAGCGAACCGTCCCCGGCCTCGCACGGAGTTGAAATTTTCAAAAATCCTTTCTTAGCGGATGCTAAAAGAAACTACAGGCAATTACATTTAATAGTTTTAGTTGTGCATTGATACACTAGGTGTTGCATGCGACTTCGTCCGCGTAACTTTATAAAATATAGCTTATGTTAAAATCGATTCAGTATCTTTCCTCTTTATAATATTAGTAACTCAATTGAAACTCGTTTATTTTGCTAAAAAAGCGTTACAATTGATGGTTTAAATTAAGTGATACATTTCGCGCTTTTTCCCAGAATCTGGCATGCAAAGTTAGTTATAATCAAATCATAAATGGGTAAAGTAAATATAGATAAGGTATTGTTGATAAAGTGTGTAGGTCATATTATATAATCTACCAAATACCTACTCAATCTTGGTCTTAGGAGTAGCGTTCTTAAATGGATAATTTTGTCTAGCCTTTGTTAATAGACGTAGCGAGTTGTCTTTTTAGTTGCCACTCTTCAAGTCCTTATCGGCTGTAGTTTTGGTTGGCGATGACGAAAAAGCTGTACCACTCATCTTACCCTTGCCAGCTGCCTATATATTTTAACCCTTTATCAGCTGCAGTAGCTGATGAAGATCTAGATTTAGATTTCAGTTGTATGTATCTTCACGCTTTGTGAATATCTTTCTTTAAACTTTATTAACGAGTTATGCTATTGTGCATCTGTTATACTGTGCCACGTATGTTTCGACATTTTGTATCACATTGAGTCGTAAAACTATTATTTTTACTATTATTACGACCTTTTTATTGGAGTTTTAGTTTTTCTTTTGGGTTAGCAATAAAATATTCATTAACAAGGAAGCCGGCTTAATTTTGTAACAAAGACTTGTGGCGCGTAGAACCGTAAATGTCTTGTTAAAATTTACACAAATAAGGGTGATTTTATCGTTTTATTATTATTTTTTATTATCGTTTATTTTGTATTTTTTTTTTTTTTCAAAAGATAGATGTCTATTATAAGAATAGGAGTTGATTGTGTCATAATATCATTATGTGGTTGGTAGACTCGCCTACAACCACAAACTTTCCTCGTTTATCGCTGTTACCAATAGTGAAAACTGTATCTAAATCCGTAGCGTAGAAACAATATACTTGTATAGATAGATTTACAAAATTACATATCCATACTTCCATAATATTAGTACCATACTAGTCCATACTTCTATACTAATATTATCGATGTGTGTCTGTCTGTCTAAGATCGATGGTCTATCTGTCTCTCTGTTACCTTTTCACGCCTTAACTACTCAAAAAAGGACTGTTACCAAGAATCCCAAGGGATCATCCCAGTAGTCTATAATTTGTAAAGATACCTATGATACGCGAACGAAGTCGTGGACAAAAGATTGTGTTATATTTTCTATTTCTTCACAGTTTCTTGAAGCATCGATAAATAAATAAATAAATAAATAAATAAATATCTTCACACATTCCTCACAGCACCATCTAGTTCCAAAGTAAGCAACTAATGCTTGTATTATGGATACCAGACAGTTGATATAATACATAGATTAGTATTTTTGTAAATACATACATATTTATAAATACAATACTTCCATGACTTAGGTGCAAAGGTAAAATGTTAACACATAAAACATTTGCCCCTAGCGGGATTCGAACCCGCGACCGTTTGGTTAACAGCTAGTGTTACTAGCCACTCTCTCCGTCTGCTGGGGATTGCTCGGGTGTCTCCGGACAATCCCCCGTTGGCGTCGGCCTAGCCAGCAATGGCTGGGTGGAAGCAGTTGCCTCGGCAGAGCCCGTCCACCCCCCACTCAAAGGGCAAGGAGACACCGGAGAGTTTTAGTGGGTAGGGGCCAGTTCCGCCTGCACGTGCGCAAGCGGAAATACTGGTCGACCCCCACATACCCCTGCCGCCTAGCCAGCGGTAGGGGATCAATAAAAGGATTTCTCCTCGATAAAAAAAAGTGTTACTAGCCACTAGACCAAACGTGTCGTCAAATAAGCAAATGTTTTATTGTTTCTCGTGCCTCAATTTCATGGCGGCATATAATTATTAAGCTAAAATTTCTAGCACGTGGGTGTAAGTTAATGTTCACTTTTTTAATGGACGATATAAATTTGGAAATCTTTTATGGCGTTGAATTAAGATGTTACGGTTGACGACTTCTTGTTAAGGAAATTTAAATTTTACGATTCCCGTGGTTTATGGGCGAGATGATGAAAAATTATGGCGTAAATGTTATCTGTTGTATTGTTTATTGTTTATGGTTATGTGTCCTCAATTTTGTTTGATATTTGTGCGGTTCCGATTATTATTAAAAAAATATTTTTTTTATTAAAACTTAGTAATTCCCAGGCAACTGTAATATAATAAGTTATACATAGGTTCCTGTGGGATTTTCAAAAAACGAACTCGAGGCTCTAGACTAGCTGAGCTGTCTAGCTGAGTCTGTACTAATATTATAAATATATATGGACGTTTGTTACTCTTTTACGCAAAAACTACTGAACCGATCACCATGAAATTTTGCATACACGTTGTCTGGGACACCAGAAAGGACATAGGGTACCTTTCATAATTCAACGCGGACGAAGTCGCGGGCACCAGCTAGTTTTAGACTAAAATGCTAATTACAGTTGCTCGTCCATCTTTTAATGGCGTGGTAAGTAACTGAAATCAAATTTATCTTTTAATCGTCTAAAAATATTTAAATTTAAATATCTTAATTACTTTGTAAGCAAACAGGTCAATTGATAACCCGACTCATTCTACGAATTTATATTATGAAATATCAACTTCATAATTCAAAATGATATAAGCATGTAATTTTAAAAGTGATATTTACAAGATACATGTGACCCGAAATTCATATTGAATTTCCTCTTGTCCTCAGTAAAGATTTTATCACTACTACCCGTTGTCCTATTACCAGTTTTCCCGTAGGAATGAAGCATTTTCCCGCGGTAAAAAGTAGCATATGTTCATCACGGATAATGTCGGCTTCTAATGGTAAAATAATTTTTCATATTGATCCAGTAGTTTCGGAGCCTATTCAATACAAACAAACAAACAATCAAATATTTCCTCTTTATAATATTACTATAGATAGAATATAGATTGACTGATAATTGCCCTGAAGTCCTGTGTCGAAACTTTAAGGTGACGAACCTTTTCTTACCCCGACTGTACATACAGAGACTCCCCATAGGCGCACCGTTTGTTTGCAATAAAATGTAGCTGTCACACAAAATTGCAAAAGGCTCGGAACGAAACCCCCGCAGAGAATCCACCTTCTGAGAAGGATGAGAAATTCACACCAACTGTTGTGTCCGTGAGTCACTTCTGTATTTTTATTAATTGCTCTGTCAATTTTAATGAGTGGCGCAATTCGTTTATATAAGGTCACAGCTTCGTCAGTTCGCAAACACAGACATATTCACAGTTAAATTATAATATTAAAAAAGGCGTCACTGTGTATACAAATACATGCGCTGTGTTTTTGATTTTTTTATGAATTATCAATCAATCAAGTCCTTGCCAAAATTGCTAATCATAATGATATTCCGCAGAGATATTCGCCGATATGAGCAAAAACCTGAAAAATGTTACCTTCACCCTCAGTCCCCATCCCTTGAAGACTTTTAGTATGTTCGTCTAGCTAGATAATTGTGCCAATTTTCCTTTGAAAATTCAAGATATTTTTTTTTTATGTTAAGGTCGACAGACAGGCTGACGGTCCACTTGATAGGTGGCTACCGTCGCCTATAACACAAGCAACGCCATAAGTGCTACAAGTGCGCTGCCGACCATAGAAGGATTAAATATAAGGGATAAGGGAGGGATAGGGTAATGGGCTCTGGCATCCCTTACTCACTCACCGAAACACAACAGCACATAATGCTGTTATTTCACGGTGGTATTCTGTAAGGTGGTGGTTACTGCCGCCAGACGGGCTGCCCAAGTGACTGCGAAATGCAGTGTGCCCTGCCACTACTAAATTATTTCCCCTGATTGCCCATATTCGGCTTAAAATTTGTCTAACAGACAAACAAAGCTCTCTTTAACTATTTTTTTATAAGTATAGATTAGCAAAATATATAAAGTTACATAAGTAATATAAGTAAGAATTTAAAGTTAAGTGTATCTCAATTTAAAAACCAACAAAAATAAATCATTCGACATCGGTGTGACAATTAACGATTTTCGTCGCTACGTTTCTCGGTCCGCGCACCGAAAAGAGATTATTCGCATTTTTTTCTTGTCCACTTTCCTGAAAACCCCAATAAATCAGTCTTTGCCAGTCCCCGGCCACACATTTACGGACTGCGAATTAAGCTTTCGCATTATACCTCCAACATTATACTGATATACTGAACGCCTTTGTTGACAAAAGGGCACGAATAAAATTTGGACTTATTAACTAAATATAAAGATTTTATTTAAAGCCGCAATACAAGCACACATACACACACACACACAAACACGCGTGCGTATGCGCACATTCATTCTATTTAGAAATCTTTTTTCTTGTTTAAAAATTATAATTATATATTATATTATACGAAATTTAAAGCAACAATAAATAAATCAGAAATCTTATGCTTTTTTATGCCGACTTTACTTCATCCATATATTTTTAATTACAATAACTTGTTGTTTATGGCGTGTTACTTCTAACATAAATCAATGTAATCTTATCATTTGAAACATGTAATTTTCCACAAGATTGGACAGAGTCCCAATCGATTTTCACTTGCATGTCTTCAATGCATTGATTCGTGTAGATAACTGTTCGTGTATGCCGAAGTGAGTTGACGCTCTCATATCTCTCCCATCGACGGATATTGATGACACGTCCACATCAGATACAGGGACAGTCGCGTTGACAAGTGTTATAAATGAAATACGAACAGTCATAGCATTTATTAAATTTACAATACGAACCGTAAACAATCTAATTCAGTAACAATCCAACGCGTCAAAATGCCCTAGCTAGACCACCAAAAAACGCAAGATGGAATATCTTCGCCACGTGCTTGGGCACGACAGATGTCTTCTCCAATTAATTAAGGTGGAAGGGAAGAGACGCGCTGGGCGATGGACAAATATCCGAGGGTGGACTGGAATTGTCTCGGTCAAGCAGCTATTCCAGTTGGCTCTTGACAGAGATCGGTTCAGGATGTTGACGGCTAACCTTCAGAACTGAAGCGGCAAAGAGAGAGAGAGAGAGAAAGAGAGGTACGTCATCTACAGCTTAGGGAGGCTACAGCTTAGTTGCTAAAACGACTATCCGCGCGCACGCTGTCCTGCCTTACAAGAAAGAACTAAGCCTTTAGCCTAAGTGAATAAGTGAAGCCTAAGCCTCATTAAATAAATTGCTAAAGCGACAAGGAATAATAGCTTAAGCGTCTGTATACTTGCAAAGTTGTCCCAAGCAACAATATGGACGACGAAACGAAACGCGTTGCTCGCGCAACAGTAGCCAATGTGCGGCCTCTTAACTTGAGTGAAAAATTCAAATTGAGTACAAAAGTAATTTCTCATAGTATAAATTAATCTGTCTGTCTGCTCGTATATCCGCTAACTACATCTAAATTTTGATACGGTTTTCACCAATGGAAAGAGGAATAAACGAGGCAGGTTTGTGTATATGAAAGATCTACATTCCAGGCAAAGTTTGTACATTAGACAAAAGTTATGTCTGTCTACCGCATAAGTGCTTTTATTTAGTCGATAAGGTAAAATGTGGTAGTTGCGGTTTAACGAGTGTGGACAGTTTATAGCTGCGGGTTACCTAGCGTCTTCCCACATGTGATTATAGAACCACTAATATAAGCCCCAATAGGGGCTGCAAATTATATTATTTCAAGCATATTTCAAGTTTTGTAGACGTTTTATTGTGTTTTAACTAGTTACGAAGAGAGATTTTAATTTTATTCTTTAGTAACTAGTTATTAAATTAAAATATTTTGTTCTTTATCTATACTAATATATAAAGCTAAATAGTTTGTTTGGTTGTACTCGCTAATCTCAGGAACTACTGGTTCGAATTGAAAAATTATTTTTGTCCATTTATCAAGGAAGGCTATAGAGAACGTAGACGAAGTCGCGGGCACCAGCTAGTATTTTATAAATTGATCTAAAATCTAAAAAATAAATAAATATACTTAACAGATAAATAAAATAAATAATTTATAAACTCCGTTAACATATTCTCAGCCACCAAATTGATTTTCACTAAGAAGGAACAGGTCGTTAGTTGTTATTATTAGAAAGAGCATCTCTCAATTTTATTCCTTTGTTCATTTTAACCAAAGGTTTTTCTTTCCGATTATACTTGTACCTACGTTTAATCATCAACATTCCGTTTTCTTGTACGATGCGTTGAAACTACGCAAGTATTCGAGCGATTTCTTGACATTGGTTCGTGTAAGTAAATGTATGGTTGAACTGAGTTATTTCGCTGTTTAAAAACTAAAGTGCCATTAAACAAAAAAAAAAAAATCAAAAATGTTTTTATTTCAAAAATACAATCACAATCCTTCATATTGTATGTTACAAAAAGACTTATTCAATCTTTAGTATATTTTGATATTTTTTTATATTCAAAAGTAACTTATATATATTAAGAGATATAAACTCTTCTAGTATTCAGTTTATTATAAAAGGACTTAAAAAATTTAATGCTACTTAAAAATACGCTTCTGACTATGTATATATTTGATAATATATCTAATAAGAAAAAAATAGACAATAATTTTTTTTTTTCGATTAGCTCTTCTGTAAAATGTGTAATTTTGATTTGTGACACTTTAGTTTTTAAGCAGCGATTTGTATAAAAAAATTCTCCGTCTTATTGATGGTCTTATATTATCTTATCACATCACCAGCGTTTCTTCAGCTGCAAAAGAATGTTATGCGTAACTAGAATTTAATGCTGACTGTGCTCTTGGTGAGGAGTTACCATAGCCAATTCGTACTAATATTATAAATGCGAAAGTTTGTACGGATGCATGGATGTTTGTTACCCTTTCACGCAAAAACTACTGAACCGATCACCATGAAATTTTGCATACACGTTGTCTGTGACACCAGAAAAACCTTTCATCATTCAACGCGGACGAAGTCGCGGGCACCAGCTAGTTGTATATAATTGTAAATCCAAATTGCAGGCGTGTAACCTATCGCTTCATGACACTAGTAAAATTTAAAAAAGTAAATAGCTAATTAGAAAAAAATTAATGATACAATCACGTCCAAGCGACACAGTGCAAACGAGCATTGTGTTGTAGGCAATAAAAACTAATTGGACATCCAGCAAAAAAGCCGGGAGGCCCTGTAAAGATGTTTCCCTCGGCGACATCAACAACTCAGGACCACTGTAATTGCTAACCAGTTTTCATGCAACATTCATGAATTGATGATTGAGTCGATTGAGTCGCTCACGGTGACTGACGCACGGAATTACAAGATGGCCGACGTCGGTAAAGCGGGTGATGTTGTATTAATTATAGCAAATTGACAAAAAAAAAGGTGATCAGGCTACACGATAAAGTGTATGTGATTTGCACTTCAATGTTGCAACTAGATGCAATCTGTTAAGTAAGACATTCTACGAGTCGACCGTGGCGGAGTCTACATTATCTTATTCATGTCAATGATCATTCCATATGTCACTTCTCTTCATCTATACTAAATTACTAATACTCCACACTCTAATATCACAAATGTGAAAGTAACTCTGGCTGTCTGTTACGTTTTCACGCCTTAACTTCTCAACCGTGTCATGAAATTTTATCTTTCATCCAGAAAAAAAGACTGTTCCTGAAGGATCATTCTAATTAAAATAAAATAAAAATCTAACGCCTGGGCAAAGTGTTATACCAACAAGTGGTCAACTGTTATATTGATTATTTAGTTTTGAATTTTGAACACGCATGACTTAATATCATGAATGTGAAAGTAACTCTGTTTGTCTATTATTTTTTCACGCTTTAACTACTCAACCGAACATAATGAAATTTTCCAAATTTTTCATACTTTGTCAGGGATACAGTAAAAGTACTTAAAAAGAACTGCTTTCAAGAGATCGTCTAAAATAAAATAAAAAACTAACGCCTGGCCAAAGTGTTACAGTAACTAACTGATAATGAAAACCACAGTAGTAGCAATAACACAAGGAATTCAGTATAGTGGCAGCTTCTATTTTCATGGTGAAAACCATAGATCTTGGAGTCGGTAGTAATACCAAATCTATGGTGAAAATCCATCAAAATCCGTTGCGTGATCTGCCTCGTGTTGATTGTTGATTGTGGCCTCTGCGTGATATTTGATTGATTGGTTTATCTAATAACTGCCTTCATTGATATCTATTTAACTCCACAGATAAAATTAATCTCCATACAAATTATGCTGTTGCAGTAATTATTGTTGACCCATTATTTCAATCCAACATAGATCAATAGTCCGATTATTTTCACGACTTTAATCTCTTTTTACTTAGGTTTTAATTTACATTGCAATAAAATTCATAATTAAATTAGATGGCAAAGTATACACTGCTGGACTAGACGCAGGTGAAAACAAGACACGTAATAAATTAACAGCAATGATTACACTCCATCGCCTTGGCTATACTTGTAATATAATATCAGTTTATTGCTTATAATGACAGTTGTAACAGATGATACAGTAATTACAAGTACATTTCTTTTGCTGTGTCTAAGTAAATGCAATTTTAAATAATTTTACAAATGTACTTTTAATTTCAGTTGTTAAATGTCCCATTAAATGAACTGTGAAGCCCAGTTGAACTGGAAGTTGATGAGTAATCTGAACAGAAGACTGTGTTTCAGAGCTCATATAAACCAAATTTCTTCAAAGTTTCATCCCGGTGACCGCTGCTTTAAATGGCGGTTAGCCTACTTGATAGATGGTGAAAGAGGCCCTTAATGTTGCCTTAAGAAGAGATCCTTGCTTAGTAAGTTGAAAGGGCTTACTTTTGCGCAAAATACATATCTAGCTAGACATAACGTTTATATCTTCGATTGACAAAGATTTTGTCAAAACAAATTTGCTTCACAACCATTAACTCGTTGACCGCTGCTTAAATTTTCACAAGATTATAATCACCTGTAACGCGGTGGTTCTCTTTATATTTGCGTCGATTAATTAAGTTAAACACATTGTCAAATCGCTAAATAAAACGTCAAACCGAAAAAAACCACCTCAGCGCGAAATCTGTAAAACTTGTTTCACATCCAGCTCGACAACAGTTTCAAAACTTTCTTCCTATTTGAGCGTGAACCTTGGCGGACAGCTGTCCTTGTCTTTCAAGCGTGAAGGTTACGTAATCGGGTTTCGGGGGAAAGGGATGGAATACATGAAGACGTCACACGGGGCGAATGCGCGCGAGTGTTCTTGCACTTGTTTTGTTTATTTTGTGCACGGCCATATTATTTTTTTTCCTTTTTTTTCGATGCTACGTCTTTGTTCGGGTTCGGGGGGCGAGCAATCGTCCGAGGCCGGTAACTCGGATAATTTCTTTATTCAACTTGTGCGTACCCAACAATTTTCTGGGCCGCATTATTATGAGGTTGATTTGTTTAATAATTTTATTACTGGACGCATTGCGAACTGTGTTTTGAGTTTATTTGTTCGTCGGTTTGTGCGTTGTTTGTGCTCTTGTTTTTTTTTGGATTGTGGAGATTTAGTGGTGTTTGTTATTGTTTAATAATGGGCATGTTTTGTATACGAATTAAAAGAGGATTTATAATAGTGTTTAACGCTTTTTTCTCATATACGAGCATGCATACCAATGACTCATTATCATTCATTATCTTAGCCGCAGGACGTCCACTGCTGGACACAGGCCTCTCCTATAATTTTCCAATAATATCTAAAACTAGCTGGTGCTCGCGACTTCGTCCGCGTTCTCTATAGCCTATAGCCTTCCTCGATAAATGAACTATCCAATACAAAAAGAATTTTTCAATTCGAACCAGTAGTTCCTGAGATTAGCGCGTACAACCAAACAAACAAACTATTCAGGTTTATATTTTGGTATTAGACATAGAGTAAATAGTACTTAATATGACATATTTTATAATATTTATTATAATCTAAATTTGCAGTCCCCTTCTGTCTGTTTCTCCACTAACCTCAGTTATTGATACGATTTTGATTTTGAAGGGTTGGGGGATTTTGATACGGCTTTCTTTCACTAATATTCAAAAGCCATAAACTAGGTAGGTTCGTGTATACTTATTTATATAATTTGCAAAAAAAAAAAAAACGTATCCATGCGAAGCCGGGAGCTAGCCGCTATAGTGACAGGTAAAACCAGCGATTTGATAGCACGTTAAAATACTGAGTCGTTCGTTCTTTTCAAGTTGTTTTTCTATTTTGAAACGTCTTTATTCAACTCGAATAGTGTCCACGAGATGTCCAGACGCGTTACGTCACGAGCAAGGTTCGCGGGTCCTCTTTTTATCACGGAACCCCACTGTTAGACCTTGACTTTAGCACCAAGATGCCCGCAGCGATACATCGAATGCCCTGAATAGGGCAGATGTGAACTTTTATTCTTTTAATTTTAAAATATGTCGTTGCCTTTTTGTTTGCCCATTTGTTAAGGAGACAAGATTGTTCGTTAATTTTTTACTCGCAGTCACTGTAATATTATACTTGACGTATTGCTGCTTAAAAACTAAAGTACCACAAATCAAAATTAGTCTTTTACAGGAGAGCTTACTACTTTTCGGTTTACTATTACTTACTTTATTACTTACTAGCTGTTGCACGTGACTTCGTGCGCGTAACTTTATAAAATATAATACATTCATAAAATAACATAAAATTTCAACCCAATCGGTGCAGCCGTTTAGAAGTTATGCGAAAAAGATAAGTACGGAAGGATAATTCTTACTACCCGTTGTCCTATTACCCGTTTTTCCGTAGGAATGAAGCATTTTCCCGCGGTAAAAAGTAACCTATGTTCATCACGGATAATGTTGGCTTCTAATGGTAAAAGAATTTTTCAAATCGATCCAGTAGTTTCGGAGCCTATTCTATACAAACAAACAAACGAACAAACAAACAATCAAATCTTTCCTCTTTAAAATATTAGTATACATTATTATTATTGTTACTTATTACTTACTAATACAGATTTTCGATTCATTCAATCAAATGATCAAATGCCACGGTACTTATAGATCTGATCTTAAATCAATCAACATTTCATTCAATAATATCTCAAAACGCTACTGACCGAATAAATTTAGAATAGAGAGTTGTTTTGTTGTGTATGTTAGTTTCTTTTGAAATGTTAGTGTAACTATTCTATTGTAGTATAAAATAATAAAATAAAATAACATTATATTTATCTATGTATCGATCTATAAACAATAATCACTAAATGTGTAGCTAAGCGCAAAATTCGAAAACGGCTGGGACCAATTTACCTCTTCCGAGGAAAGTTTCTTATAAGAAACTAGCTGGCGCCCGCGCCTTCGACCGCGTTGAAAAAGAAAATGTAGACTATCCTGTGTCCCGTATGTCTAAATGTTTAATCAGTTAATTCGTTTAAGAGTTATGCAGGAACATACATACAGAAAAAAAATCTAAAAATCGTCAAATTAGCTTCAGTATCATGTACTCGTATAGAGCCTTACTCCATGACCAACCCTTACAGATTCAATTAGTATTGATAAAAATAACAAACCCTCCACTGGATTCGCAGGGAAATGAAATTTTAAAAAATCCTTTCGTTTTTATAACTTCATACAGCTTTTAACTTTCTAGACTAATGGCCGCCACACACGGTCAGTTTTACTTGATCATGCCAGTTTGATCAAGCCATTGCATCATGCCAACTGATCGTGAGTGGCGGCCATTATTTGTAATTTTTTTGCTGTGCGTCGATAGTCATGCAATGCAGGATATAAAGGTATCTTATGAATAAAGGTTCTATCTAACGAATTTTTTTTTTTTTAGGTTTTACCTGGAAAAGTGCATCCCTTATAAGATTACAATCTAGTCTAAGACTAATGAGTAATTTTAATATAACCTAAACTACTAACTGTAATATTTACTATAAGAATAATGACCATTAACACGATTCTTATTGTCTCTATTAAGGGGAGAACACTTTGTTGTTGTGTTCTTTACAATCTAACGAAATTTTTTCTGTTTTGCCTAACAGGATAGCAGCGGCTGCGGCGGCGACAAGTGAGCTAAGCTACCTCGCCGCTCTACACCCTGCCTACCGGCCCGTACCCTATGACCACCCCCTCTATGGTGCTAATACTTTACGAGGTAAATCCACTTCCTTCACAATTTTAGAGCGCTAGGAAGGAAATACTATTCTTAGAAAAGTATAAAAAGTTCGCGTCAAAATTGCGGTTGCTTTTCAATAAATAATAATCATTCTTTACAATACAGAAGATATATAGATTCTTTATATTACAGAAAATGATTTTTTTTAATAAAACTTTAGGTAATATCTACTTCCTATATCAAAAGTCTGTTTCTAGCTGACTCTAAACGAACTTAACGGAGTTTAATAAGGTTTTCACTTATGGAAGGAGGGATTAATGAGGAAGGTGTTTGGATTAAAAAAAAATGCATCCTTGGAGTACATTTCTAAATATATAATGTAACATGTAACTCTATGTAACATGGAGGTTATCATCCTTGGAATTTGTACGATGCATTTCTTTATCGCAGTCCGACTCAAAAGCATCGTAACATTCATTATAATATGCATATGATAAGAATGTAACATAATACTGCAAGTCTCTATTAGTAGGTATTAATGTCACTTTGCATTCTGAGAATGCAGATATTATGTTGTAAGTATATTTTTATTTTATTTAAATTATATGGCATATCACATTATTATCTTGTATTTTAAGGTTATTTATATTTAAAGAACTCCCGGTTTTTTTCTGAGTACCTGTAACTGGTTTCTTATATGATACATTCTGAGTTTTGATTCAAAACTTTTACTTATATATTATTCAATCAAGTTTTGACTTCAACCAACATTAATATTAAATTGTTAAATTAATTCAAAAATTACTGAAAAACACAGTAAATAAAAAAATATTCAAAGATCTAAAGACATATTAATAATTCAATATATTTAATTATGTTTAAATTAACATATGTTTGACTCTACAAAACGTTCTCATACATATAATTCAAATTGGGTCACCTATAATAAATAAATAAAAATAGCGTTTACATACATTTTTAAATAAATTATAAATACTTGACATCGGCAATCTGTAAATCAGATACTTGACATACTTAGGCCTCCATATCTATACCAATACAAAATACGCAAATTTTGTCATTTCATCTGTTCATTTTCTCATGGTGATTTCACATCAATATGAGATATAGTATAGAAAAAACAATCATCACACCGTAAATATGTAAATTGTACGGTCAAATCCAAATCGAACCATACGAGCCATACGTATCTGGGAGAAGCGCGAACCACCAGGAACACTATCATGGCAATTTATCTACACTGTGAGGTGTTAATTAGGGCTTGACTCACGACTGTTACCACTCCTTCAGCGTATATATCTAACGTGAATTCAACCCTATCTATCTTCAGTTTAAGGCACAGAATCGGACGAAGTCATCTGTCGATGACTGATACGTAAATGTGGCCATTAAGGGACATACCACGTTTAAAATACGAGCTAAAATTGGCATGCATTAGAGTAAAAGGGTTAGAATTTCTACCTCACAATTAAAAATGTTTATTTTCACCCGGTTCTAAAGCAACAAGTTTATCAAAATTCGTAATTAAAAATCGAAAGTAAATTTGTTTATTACTTATTCACGCCTTAACTAAACAATCGATAATCATGAAATTTTGCATACGTTGTCAAGGATACAGATAAGGACATATGTTTCAGAATATTTTTTTTCAAGAATTTTTATTCAAAAATTCAATTTTTCGAAACCAAAAAATATTTTTTTTACGTTTTAAAATTAGACGCTAATTTCAGGTTCGGCACACACATAGTTTATTATCTGCGGATTAATATGTACATACTGTATATAGGATACCTATTTAACGTGAAAATATGTAAGGTAAGTCAGGTTCCTGTGGGATTTTCAAAAAATTAACTACAACGCGTACTAAATCGCGAGCACAGGCTATTACAAATATTATTACTAGGTTAATTAATGTATAATTATATTCATCTGAATATAATACAAGCCCCATGACTGAGTATTATTTGCATAGTATCTTAATGCTTAATTTGAATTATGCACTGTCTAGTGTATCTCTCCATTTAATTTCCTTTAAGTAATATAAAGGTATTCCCAGTGGTATAAAGATATAATTCTTGTTCATCGTTTACATATGGATGTCCGCGAACATCATGGTATTGACCTTACCGTAACAGATTTGTTACTAGTAATACTCGGCGGTGTAATCCACAAGTGACGGGCGGGGTTTATAAATATTATTTTACGCTTGAAGCGTGACTCAACAAACGTTTTAAATCCATTGATTGTTTCATTTAAAAGCTTTGAATTGTTAACGGTTATGCTAACATATTAATCCATTAATTTTCGCATTGTCGGTATCAGATGATACTTGTACACTTTTACTGGTACAATTTATTTTTAAATCTTTGTACAAACTTGCGCCCAAAAACCATCAATCGATCCCAGGTTTAACATAAATAAAACGCAGGGAGTTCAAATAGGTAAATCGTAGAAAACAATCTATTTATTAAATAAACATTTTGACTGTACAAAAGAAACAATGAAACAATCGCTCGCGCGTACCTTCTCATATTAGCGCCATCTAGCTACAAATAGTACTTGTAATTTGTTAAATACGATTTAACAATATTTATTTAGAGGCTTTCCGTGAAAGACATCGCTTCATTTACCAAGGTCGTATATACATTACTATTTTACTAAATTATAACTTATCACTAACTCATTACAGTACAGCATTGGATAATATTGGCATCATCCTTTAATGAAGGATACATGAAGGATATAATTGTTCATCAAAGGCGTCGTCGGATTCTCGCACAATAATTTAGGCAAAACGCTCCCTCTCATTACTTGAGGTGGACATTAAATTGTACGCTTTATAAGTAAGTTTTGTCGACAGCGTGCATTAGTGATTCGATATGCAATATAGTCACGGAGGATATATTCTATTCTTGCATACGGTAGATGTTTGTTTGTAAATTTCAAATAGAGATGGTAATGATAAAAACTAAGTAATTTTATGTCAGTTTGAAATTTTATGGAGAACTTAGAACAGTGAAACTTAGAATATACATATATTGACACAGTTAAATATATCTATTTATTTATCAAATATACATAAAATTGTGATAACTAAAAAAACTAAGTTTTCTTGTAAAAATATGAAAACACTGTTTCATTTTAAAATTTGAAAAAGTGAAATATGAAATATGCTCTGGACAGTTAAGACCAAAGTTAATTTTTTATATTCAAAAATTGTAATATTTTTTAAAAATATTTTTATTCAGATTATTCGCTAAGTTTGTTTCCAAGCGCAATACTCGAGAACTGCTGGGCCAATTTGGCTATTTTTTTTTCAAAGTCCGAGGAAGGTTCTTGTAAAGAGAAAATTGCCCGGAAAATTGCATCCGTGTGAACCGGTCGCTATGCTGTATATATAATAAAATGACAATAAAACCCAAGTGGGACCGAAAATGACACGCGAAATCCAATTTAACGGGGCGACGTGTTTAACACGCGAGTAACACAACCCTTCACTGCGGCTGATATTTTTGTGCGAAACGAAATGGTCTGCGGATAAAAAAATCAGTGTCCGGTTACCTTGGCAACCGTGTCCACTTACATCTCTCCGATCTCCTGATCTCCTGGTCAATTGAGTGTACACATTTCGGTTCGGTTTCGCCGTTCATTTGATACTTACCTACGTTACTTTTAACATATTTTTCTTTTGCCACAAATTACGGTTACGGGACCGCGAAAATTAAAAATATTGAAAAAAATTGCTCGCAGAGATATATTATTTCGATGGAGAAATCGATGTAAGTGAATGTAAATTTTAAAAAAAATGTATATTTTATAATAAATGATACTAATTGTTATTATTAAACTGGTAAAAAGGAGTTATGTCGCACGCAAGAAAATAATGACAACCAAACCAAAATTATATGTTCAAATCAAGTTACTTCAAGCAATGTTTTCATAATATGCAGTATTCATAGCCTATTAATCCTAGCCTGTACCGGCTAAGTCTAAGTCTAAGCTCCAAGTCACATTATTAAGTCTTTGAGATAAGTTATACGGCTACTATATATATCGGCTAAGTCTAAGTCTAGGCTCTAAGTCACAATTAAGTAACAATTAAGTAAGTTTTCGCCTGTTTCACCAACGCCAAGTAAAGTGTTGATTAGTTACTTTTAGAAATCATTTTTTGTTTTATTGAATTAATATGCACTCGGTTTAGTGCACCCATCGATAGCTGATTTTTTATTATGATTTTCTATTCAATGTTTGGGACGTTTACCGTACAAACAAAGGTATATCAGCCTGATATCAGCTCCATTATTCTCGGTTACCGGTGACTTTAAATGACACTTTGGCCTAATTGACGTTTGTGAAAGAGGCGCTAAAGTCTAGGCTCTGTCACAATCACGTCACAATTAAGTACTCCAACACTTAATTAGGTAAGTCTTCGACATAAGTTATGTCAATAAGCACAATGTCTGCTCATTAATTAGTTCCCCCTTAATAGAGACAATAAGAATCGTGTTAATGGACATTATTCTTAGTAAATATTACAGTTAGTAGTTTAGGTCTTAGACTAGATTGTACTCTTATAGGTACACACTAAAAAAAAATCGCCCTGAATTTCGAACTACATTACTTTGTAACTCGTTAGAGTGAGTATGTGATGATTAAGGTTATTTCTACACACGTTCAGGCAGGCGCCAGCGCATGCCTTCTAGCTAACGGGCTAACTTGAAATGTGTCAGTATGTTTATGCAAAGCTCATGTTTCGTCTACTGCGCCGGATGCAGTTAGTAACTCAACCTATTTCGTTAATAACCTATGTATATTTATACTTGGAGAAAGGTATGAACAAATTTAATTCTTATTCGTTAAGTCATTGGTACCAAATTTGCCTGATCGACAAATCTCTTAGGTCAGGGTTCTGCGAAAAAATTGGCTTTTAGAATTACGTCCCAGCACAGATGCACTAAGTTTAATCCTGAGTTAATTGAATATTAGTTTTGTTTAAAACCAAATTGAATATTTCGTCGGCCTAAATCGTTAACCTGTTAAGTACATTTTGGACAATTTCACTTTTTATACTTTTCGACAAGTTGCTGACAAGTAGCTGAATAGTTGGTACACTGCTAGTAACTGTAGATGGCCGCGAATCCATTAATTAAGCAAAATAAACAACTGAACAGCTGCACCTTGCGTCGACATCAGCCTTCAGCGAAATTTCGCAACCGAAGTGACAAGCTGAAACTTAATAACTTACTCAGAAATGCACAAGCAAATTGGGAGCTTAGTCGTCGGACCGGCTCCGTAACCCTACACCGCCTAACCGAACTCTGCAACACATATAAATTGTATTTTTATTCAAATCGACCCTACGTGCTGCGATAAAGCCTTCTTAAAACAAATAACTGCCCATTTAACATTAAAATTCAAAGGAAAGTAACCTCTGTAACAAACTGTTAAAGTTTAAAATGAACATAGCAAAGCAAACACACATATCGCCGTCGAAACAGACAACTACAAGCTTTAACGTACCGGTAATAGAGTTATAGTTTCTGAAAGAAGTGTTCTTGTTACACTACTTTTAGCGAATCGCGGAGACAATGCCAAAAGAAACCATGTTGACTATGTAAACATTGAAAATGTTACTTTAAATGTGACCGGACAAGAATCAGATTCGATCGCAGTTAACACATCAGATAAGACCGCTGATGATGATGTAAACCGAGAACGTATTCCACAGACATATATAGAAAACGATTTAAAGGTTCATTGGGACACTTTTTCACTCAATTTGTACCCTTTTTCTTACTTGTTTCACAGACCCGTAGGCCAACTGGACATACGAGAAGCATTAAAAGAATTCGCTGATAACGCGATCTCGTTCAATAATAATGAAAATCTCACTTTATATGTAAGCCTGAAGGATAACTTCACAATAAAGAACGTATAAATTGCCTCATTTCTTACCATTTTAATAAAGTTGTACATAATTTTATAATGTACATATCGGAGTGCTTTTACGATAATAACCACGTTGTTTACTTGATGTGGTCAATGCAAATTTAATAATAATTGGGAGACGTTTTAATGAACTTGTATAAAGACTCAACTATCTGTCATTTTCAATTTGATATTTGGTTATCTATACTTCTATACCTATAGTACTAATATTATGAGATTAATTAAGTGGACTGTCAGCCAAATTAAATTCCTAAAATGACCTGAAAAGGTGTTTTCATTTAATTATAAAAATGTTGTCTATATTATGTCTTCATTCTTCAATAATCACAAATTATGGCTCAACTCCGGTTCAAGTGAGCGTAAAAACTGAGCGAGAGATTGAGAGTTTATGTTTCTACTCGAAAAAGAAAACGAAAAAGAATGAATTGAAGAAGAAAGCAAAGAGTTCGAAGAGAATACAGACATGTACTCCTGTATTGTTTAGTTATTTTTACGAAGCCTCACAGATGACATAGTATGTTCCTGTCATGGCGTGAATTTATTAATTACACATTAACATTAATTATGCTTAACATTTTTACAGTCTTATGGTTACTTTTTAATTGAACATTTTTTTTATTATTCATATATTTTTTTAACCAGAAAAAGTTTCAAGTTCTTCCATGGGCTAGTCTTCGAGTTTTGTGGACACAAACAAACAGAAGCTGAATTTTTTTTATTATTCGTGTAGCGAATAAAGACTTCTCGGCAAATGTGCGCAGAACTCTATTTTTAAGTCTTTTAGGGGGCAGAGGAAAGTGAGGGGCGGTGTGCCGACACGTTATTGGTAGACTCACTGCTCTTCCCCTCCCGCACTTCGTTCGCGCGTCTCGAATCTGTTAGGTACTGTTGTGTACAGATTGTTTTATCGTACTAGTAAATATGTCATGGTGAATAAATGCCTAAAAAAACGTTGTCCTTCAACATCTCACGATGATGTTATGGAAGGAATATCAACACTGCCTGTAATGTTAAGTTAGTAAGGTGAAAAATTACGAAATAAGAAAAAAAAATGTCATTTTCCTTAGCAATTTTGTGCGCAATTGTACACATGCGCCGATTCCCCCACAAGTGTCGCCTTCAAACCTTAATATAATAATTCACCTATAGATTAGTTAAGATTGACCTAGCTACCTTTGTCAAATCTGTTATGTGAAATCTTTGTGAAAGAGGAAACGAGAGGTGACCGGAACGAGTTTTAGAAAGAGACACAAGTACAACGCGGGCGCATGACAGGCGACCGGATTAATGCATTTTAAACGAAGAAGGCTTAATTTTGATCTCGGATTCCTTAATTGAATGACTCAGTTTATAAAACTAACTTCACAATTTTACAAAACTTTAAATTTTATTCTCATTATAAATTAATTAATACAATATAACGAGTTTACTGTTTTCCTTTATGTAAAGGTAGTCAGACTGGTTGACGATCCACTTGATTTTTGGTGGATATCGTTGCCTATAATACAAGCAAGTAAGTAAGTAAGCAAGCTAGTGATGCTAGGGAAAATACAGGGGAAACGGAGCAGAGGTTGAAAGAACGAATACCTGATGAATTTGAAAGAATGGTTCGTATTGAGCTTCCAAAGTTTCGCTCAGCAGCTTCCAAAGTCAGAATAGCCATGATGGTCGCCAACCTTCTTAGAGAAGTGGCACACTGAGAAGAGAAGAATAATACAAGCAACGCAAGTGCGCTGTCTAAAGATAGAAATAATATTAGGAAGGATAGAATAATGACCTTTGTAAATCAAAATTAAATGTATGTATCATTATATTTTTAAGACTTTTTTTTTTCAGTTTTAAACCAAATGAATTCAATTCAGTTTTTAAGATCAACTAAGATAACGTATAGGTATTGTTAGTTAATCTTAAAAAATATATCAGTATCATCAATACTGATATATTTTTTATTATTAATTATTATTATTAATAAATCTGTAGGGGTCGGTCATGGATTAATTTATTTTTGTTTTCAGAAATATCGTGTATATGGGCTCTATACATGATACTGAATTGACGATTTTACAATTTTTTTCTGTATGTATGTTCCTCCATCACTCTTAAACGAATTAACTGATCTTCATGAAACTTAGTAGATAAACATTTAGAAGTACGGGACACGTGATAGGCTACTTTTTATCTTTTTTAACGCGAACGAAGTCGCGGGCAACAGCTAGGTCTCTTATAAATTAATTTAACTGTCTATGTGTACTCTACAAAATAATAAATAAACGAAGAAAAAAAGTTTGAATGATCCTGTCGTCGTCCGGTTGAAGGCTTTGAAAGCTCCCGATAGAGACCCAACTCTGACATTTGATTGAGGACGTATAATCTACAAAACGCCATGATGCCTCTGCCCGCTGAGTAGAGAACACATTTTATTTAAATTTAATAGCGATAATTTCTTTTATGTGTACTTTTTATTTGTTGATTAATTTAAAAAAAATCTGCCTCGTTTATCACTCTTTCAATTAATGAAAACCTCGTGAAAATGCGTCGTGTGGTTTAGAAGAAATAAGGGGAGAAACAGAGACGGACAGCGTGTTTATTTTATATGTTAACATCTAGATACTTAAGTCTTCTTCCCTCCTCGCCAGAAATGTATTTGTATAGATTAAGTATTTTAGAAACTGATCTGAATTTATTTTACCTAAATCACTTAATACGAGAAACATATAGCAATATCTTATACTTATGCCAATCATACTAATTTTATCCGCATTTGCTGTTATACTCATTTTTCTTGATACATTTCCTTGTAGTATTTTTATCTTTTTGTTCTTTTTGAAATTAAGATATTCAAATTTAAGATAATAGAAAATTTGTATAGATAAGTAAGTACGTTCAATATTTGTAAAATTTGTATATACGACCTGATAAACTAAATTCGCTATTTTTTTAGTTTAAAAATTTTAAATATTTCATTTAATATCGAAAGAGGTCGCCACATTAATTTTTTTACGGCCAATTATTTTAATTACACCCTTTTTTGCTTCGTAATTTTTTTTTATTTCCGCCGACTATATGACATGTCACATTATATGTGCCCTTGCACACATCGCGTGGAGGTGTCGACCTGTCCATTTTCGACTCCATATTGGGCGCAGGGGTATGTCACTTAACGCAACTGTCAAACGAAATTTCCGTGTCCGTTAATAAACGAATGTGTTTTCTACAATTTGGTGTCTCGGAAACCTGTTTGATCACGAGACCCATGAAAAAATCCTCGGTGTGTCGGCGCCTATTGATCCGACGGGTATATCGAGATTGAGACATCTTTGGAACGAGTTCCTTCTCACCGATGTAGGCTTAAACAAGTGGCGTACATTATAAGCGATGGCGATTATGAGGGTATTTTAAATAGTACACTTAGGTGTACTAACGTGACTAGTTTCATTGAAATCTGTCCCACGAAGCTTTATTGAGTGTTATTAATATCCTTATCTTTCTTACATATTTAACAAAGTCCCCCGCCGCGTGTATCTGTATGTCTTTTCGCGATAAACTCAAAAACTACTGCACCGATATTCATGCTGTTTTCACCAATGGATAGAGTGGTTCTCGAGGAAGGTTTTTACGTTCAAAATAACGGGCGAAACCGGAAGCGTGTAGCTGGTTATATAATTTTCTTAAATAAATAATAATTTTTAATCTTTATTAATTAATATTGGATTGCATAGTCGTACATTTTTCATAATTTTTACGTTAAAAAGAGTGACAGCCACAGGTACATTAAAATGGACTGGAAATAATTTCTTCGCTTCCTCCTACTACTTAGACCACGGGACAGCGCCCACGCTAGTAATTGTTCCCAGAAAACCTTGATCCAAGTTTTTAATCCCCGCTACGATAGAAATTGTAATTGCTTTTCAAAAAAAAACCTTAGATTGTGTTATTTCGTTCACAATAAGTGTACAGGTTTTTCTTGTATCGATTAAGTGATTAAGTGATCGATTGCGTATAATCGATTACGATACGATTATGTCTTTTTTATCACTTGTAAATGCAAAGTGGCTTTAAGCCACCTTATACTTAACTAAAGCCTAGTACTTTGAAAGGCTCACAGACGCACTGTGATTTTTAAATTTTCAAAGGAAAACCGACCTTATCATTCTACAACATACAAAGAATATTCAATCTTAAGGTGATAAAGTATCTACTTTATTTGTCGAGTTTACCTAACCTAATGGTATGGTGCAATTAGCTCAAAAAACAACCAAACCCCAACATTCAAAGTAAAAGTATCATTCCAGCTCCAAATTGTACAGTCCACTCATTGTTTGGTAAAAATTACACCATTTTTAACGCCGGGTTTTTGGATTTTTACTTATTGATAAAACGCTACTGTAAACCATAGTATATAAAAATACTATAGGTAAACTAATGCCAATTACTGTCAACTTCATTAAGATAACAATAACACAAGGTTGTGTTAAAGGAAGCATAAATCACAAATTCAGTCCCGACACTAATTTTGTTTCCAAGAAAGTTAATTATCGAGTTAACACGTGTGTTTTTGTGCAAAAATTTTGTCTTCCATATGGCGTCAACGTTTCTTTCTAGGGCTGTCAATTTTGTAAATAAAAAATTCTGTAAATAATCCTTCTTTAAATCTCAAACGTTAGGGAATCTAATTAAAATATTGCTATAATATAATTCAAACAAAACGTGTTTATACTTTGATGAAGGGCTTTGGGTATACAGGACTTAACTTGATGTTTTCAGAATGCTATTGGTGTTACCACACATATTGTGGCCCATGGTGATGCCACCCTCTTCCTTTTCAACCCTCGATGCCCGACGCAAAAGAGGGTTTTTTTAAATATATTTTCATTAGATCAGGCATATGATGGAGCGAGCTCACCAAGAAAATGCCTATTCACTCGAACTGAAAATATTTGGGTTATATGAGCTTAGAAACATAGACCAAACCTTGTCAGTGCGCATTATAAAGAATGTTTTAAAGCGCTTAGTCCAAAAAAGAGGGATTTCGACAAAATGAAAATGGTAACAGCTGTACGTCTGTATGTCCGATGGAAGTTTCTATAAATAGAGAAAAAGCAAGGTTTGACAACCCTATTATAATTCGTTCAGTGTGATGTTGTTTGTGCTTATTCTGCCCGACTAGACAACATTAATCATGGGAGCTGAAAGGAACTGTTAATATATGACCCGATTAGTTGATACAGTGGGTTTGTGTATTTAAATTTTGCACTAAGGCTGATAGTACTTTGTCAACTTCATACAAACAAATGCAAAGTTTAAAGCCAGAGCTTTTAATTCACTGATCTGTAATAAAACACTGGATAGGCTGCTGTCAAATTATTTTCATGTCTATTTTGAAAATCGCCATTTTGGCGCTGTAGGCTATGAAGTGAAAGTACATGGGACTAAAACTAATGATGATAAACTAACTTATGATGTCCGCAATTCCGCATGATATGGGACATTTACAGAATACACATTTCTTCATGTTTCAAAACTCAAGCGGACACAAATAAACTTAAACAGTCCCATCCAGTGCTTTGTTAGAGATCAGTGTTTTAAATACATACTGTATCTAAAACCCAGTAATCAATCTATTTATAAATCCACTCACAATTGTTAACCACAAGTTCTTAACGAGTAATTAACAAAGCCGGAAGGGCAATATGGCCGCAGTCTTGTTGGTTTCAAATGTCTTCCGATAATTATTCTCTCTATCCCACTTTAATTTGTGTGTTAGAATGAGAAAGTGTACATTTAAAGATAACGACCAGAGTAGTTTGATATCTGTAAATTAATATTAATGGGTACTTATTTATTATTGTAAATACTTTGACACATTGATTCTTTTTAATAAAAATAATAAATCATACATTTTATTTTACAAATTTACGTATAAAACAAAGTCGCTTCCCGCTGTCTGTCTGTCCCAATGTATGCTTAGATCTATAAAACTTTTGATGCAGTTTTTTTATGGATAGAGTGATTCAAGAGTAAGGTTTTTAGTATATAATTTACAAAGTTACGCGAGCGAAGTCGCGGTCACCAGCTATCTACTAAAAATGAAGATACAAACCCTGAAAATTTTATAACAGCAAAGATGTCAGGCGTTATATTGCTTTACACATATAGTCAGGCGCTACACATCCCTTACAAGTCGCGGGCACCAGCTAGTAAATTATAAAGAGAGAAGATTTGTATGTTTGTAATTAATAAAATCAAAAACTACTGGATCGATTTTGAAAATTCTTTCACCTATAAAAGCTTTTATAGGTGAAAGAATTATTAGCGAGTAACATAGGCTATCTATACTAATATTATAAACAGGAAAGATTTTTTTTTATTTTATTTTTTTTATTATTTTTTTTAATTCTAAAAAATACGATAACAAATTGATACAATGTCTATTTGATTGTTTGTTTGTATAGAATAGGCTTCGAAACTACAGGACCGATTTGAAAAATTCTTTTACCATTAGAAGCCGACATTATCTGTGGTGAACATGGGCTACTTTTTACCGCGGGAAAATGCTTCATTCCTACGGAAAATCTAAAATAAAAGTAAATACTAGCGGCTTGGCCCGGGAGATAGCGCCATCTATCCATATTTTATAAAGTTACGCGGCTAGTTATTTATACATTGGCTCGAGTTTCTTTTAAGATTGATATTTAAAAAGAATATAGGGGAGCTGCATCTCACATGCCATGCAAACCCATGTTCTGTGAATAGTTTGACAGATATCAAGTTACACTGGTCCCGTTGTAAGTATATAGTCTTCTGTGATAATAACTGTCACTAATTATGTAGGGGTGTCAACGTTGTGGGCAATTATCTGTGCCATTTTAATTAGGGTCTTAAAGGCAGAATACAAATAGAATGGTAGAATGAAATTTAAAAATCAGTATTTTTTTTATAAAAATCGACACCCATGAGTTACGAAGAGTATAAGTTACGAATAGTCTTGTGCTTTTTAAAAGCTCATGTCACATTGTTTACTCCGCCTTATTTTGTGTATTTTTTTTTCTTCTATTTTTTATCTGAATTTTATCAATCAATTAATACTAATAATAAATCTGTAAGTGTAGGTATTGTATGTATGTATGTTCCTCCATAACTTCTTAAACTTCTTAAACGAATTAACTGATTTTCACGAAACTTGATAGATAAACATTTAGACGTACAGGACACAGGATAGGCTACTTTCTTCCAGTTCAACGCTAACGAAGTCGCGGGCGCCAACTAGTTTACAATAAAAACATGTCTGTCGTTGGACTGCACGTCAGAAGTGAAAATAAAAAAGTTTATTTTAGCGATAGTTGTCGCTGCGTTCGACATCCCTCTACACATTTCATAAAAGACTAGCTGGCGCCCGCGACTTCTTCTGCCTTTAACGATGAAAGGCCACCCAAGGTCCTTTCTGGTGTCCCAGACAACGTGTATGCAAAATTTCATGGTGATCGGTTCAGTAGTTTTTGCGTGAAAGAGTAACAAACATCCGTACATCCATACAAATTTTCGCATTTATAATATTAGTACGGATTTAACTATCTGAGCAAGACACTCACCAAGCATTTCGCTTTCGCATGTCGATATTCTATAAATTCGGAAATAGAGTATTTTCCACTGTATTTATGTATTTTTTAATAATTAAAAAATAATTTGACTAAGAATTCCAAAGTCTATAAGTTCAGGTGTAGCTTTATGATGAATTTCATCATATCGCCTGCACCCTTCGCCGAACAACTCAACTAAACACACTCGAGACTTAATAAATATGAATATGTGTTAATTTATATTCCTTTTCAAGATATAATGTGACGCATACATCATCATAACAACATGAAATTATATTCCTAACAGAATAATTACACCTATGGTTGCGTCTCTCTCCCTCACGTGAGTTCGTAATTCAACTGTCTCGTTCCCACCAGCAATTTGCAGCAGACTGACGGTGATTTTATTCATAAACTCGTTTAGAGTTTTTTTATTATTTGGTCATTTAAGGTGGACTACTGTTGAATAAATTTATGGAGTTAAACTTTTTAACTGCAACATAACCCCAATGGAAGTTAATTGGATATTAAAGTTTCATCTGACGAGCCCCTTGATGGAGTGGTTCAAGGTGATACAAGTCAGTTTTCCTCCATACAAACGTAGAATGATTATTACTCCGCTGTTTTATTAATTTACAAAAGTAAGCATGATACCTATTTATCTTATCGTTAACTAGGTTAATTAATTAACTAGGTTAAAAAAGAAAGTATTAATTTAAAAGATAAATCCATATTTTAACACAAGTTTTATGCAACTTTGAGGGTGAATAGGTCACTCTAGTGTACAAAAACTCCAAAATACTTTGCCTACAAACATTGATTAGTTGTTCAAGAGTTCAAATAACTTTACACGAAATAGATATATGCAGTAATTTTGCCAAAAGTATATGGCCCAAGGGTCTGTTTATGATTTTATTTTTGTTATGAATGATTGTGGATCTCAGTCGACTGCTCAGTCCACAGTGAAAGAATGGGTTCTGACATATGAAGAACTGTGGCGAAACAACACTTTTTTTTTTCTGTGGCGAATCAACAAAGTGGCAAAACAACAATGACCCCTTTGCTAACTTAAAACACAGTGTGCCCTGCCCGTAG
Organism: Synanthedon vespiformis; assembly: GCA_918317495.1. Taxonomy (NCBI): domain Eukaryota; kingdom Metazoa; phylum Arthropoda; class Insecta; order Lepidoptera; family Sesiidae; genus Synanthedon; species Synanthedon vespiformis. The sequence goes on from OU906969.1 coordinate 5,243,630, forward strand.
CCCCGTACTAAAAGTTAAAAATACTAAAATCACTAAGAGTTAGATCTAGGTATTTTTAATCCAGGAGGCTATGTAATCCTTTATGCCTTCAATCAGTGGCTAAAAGCGAACGAATTCAACCAGTTACAAATATTAAAAAAGAAAAAAAAAAGATTAGAAGAGTTAAATTTTTGCTTTTTTTTCTAAGAACCATCTGCCTTGGGCTAACTAGCGTAAGACTACCTGCGATCACACTTCCACCTTCCACGCCGTTGATTATAAATACGACAAAAAAAGGCCTTGTTAGTGCAAGCGTTTTTGCAGTATCCACACGTTACATTTAATATAACGATCATTCTGTGACATGCGATGGCTATGTTTTTTGTCGTAATTATAAAATCAAATCAAATCCGACATTCGTTATAAAAAAGTGGACATAACTTGGTATAGCTGATGCTTCTTGGCGCGTCTGTATGTCACTTCGTTTCGTCAAATATATAAAAAAATAGGTACATATATATTTCGTTATGTTGTGCTAAGCTTTTGACCGCGACTTCATCCGCGTCACTTTTACTTAAGTGTTAAAAATATGATACGGTTTTTATCATCAGTTAGATAAAATTTGTCACGGAAAGTTTATATATAGTAATATATAATAACAGCTATTTTTTTGTAAGAAAAAAAAACAATATTTTTCAACGAAGTCGCCCAAACTGTCCGTACCTAAAAATTGTATGTAATGGGGACGAAAAACACTGTAGGTAAATAATAAGACAGGGACGAACTGGAATTATTTGTTTCTCTGTTAAACTACTAAACCACCCAACGGATTTTAATTCGGTTTTTACTTATGGAAAGAGGGACAAAGGAGGACAGTTTGTGTATTAAAAAAATTGCATCCCAGCCGAAGCCGGGAGCTCGCCACTAGTATTTTCATGGTTGGAAATTATTTTGTCACAATTCCACGGTGTGTGTTTGAAATACTAAAAAGAGACGAAAACCGCATAACAAATTCACGTCGTTAACAACTCTTCATCTCGCCCCTCATTCAAATAACAACCGAACTCATAATTTCCAAAGGTCCTCATTAGTATACGGAGTGTACGGCGTTACAAAGTCACTTCGCGGCATTTAAAGGCGCCGACTAACAAAGCTATTTGACATTCATATTTTAAACGCTAAACGCGACCGGAAAACCACTAGGCCCCGAAGATACCTACTAATTTTACGCCCAATCGGCGGTAAAGATTAAAATTAATATATCAAACCTTCCATCGCCGTCTCGTCCGGTCGCGTTTGGAACAAAAACTGACTCAATCGATCGATTCAACCGCTCGATTATCGACTCAAAGGTATTTAAAGTTCAAATTTGAAATACCTTTTTGCGGACGCTCACGAGAATGTCGCCCGGGTGACCATTTAGTAGACTGATAATGGAATCCGAAACGGACGAGGTTTTTAAAAAAAGAATTGTATAATTTTTTTTTAATCGAAATTCTCACAGAAAATGAAGACATAAAAATTTAAGCCGGGCGGCATCGGCACGTCAAAAGGAGTGCACGGTTTCTGTGTGAGTTTCTTGTTCGGATGGAAATTCGCCAAATTGGCGGTCGACGATCGCGCCTTTTGCCCGCAACTAATATTTAAAATGGAAACGACCTCCGCGAAGCACCGACCAAAAAGCGTGATTAACAAATCAAACCTTTTTTCTTTTCGTTTCATCCCATACCGTGTTTGTTTTTGGAGGCATCATAAAATATTATATGATTACTATGAAGATTCGTGCCTAAAATAACGCCCTTGAGTTGAGAAATAAGTTTGATTAAGTGGATTTATAGCCGAAAATTTTCTCGGAATATATTGGTTTCAATTTGGAGATGATTGGACCACATTCGGTGTTGGGTTAAATGGCTTCTGAGTTATAAACGAATATAATTTTATATTTAAACCAGCTGTTGCACGCGACTTCGTCCACATTACTTTATAAAATAAATAGCCTATGTTACTTACTCGCTTATAATTTAGCTTTCTATAGATGAAAGCTTCTATAGATTTTGCAAAATTGGTCCGATAGTTTTTGAGATTGTTCATCAAACATACAAATCTTCTTTCTTTATCACATTAGCATATATATAGATTAAAGCAAAAGGACGGATCTTCGTTTCCGATAGTTTTTTTTTTAATAAATTTAAAAAAATCCAATTAAAATTCTTCCAAAATCTCAAACATTTAAAATACATTGTAAGTTTTATTAGTCACACCAAACTCTTTTAATAAAGAACGCCAATAAAAATGGTAATATATAATTTGAATATTGCATATTGCTAATGAGCTAACGTCTGAGCTATTATAGACTGGTTTAATTGAGTTATCATGATTGTAGACAACTCAATTAAAACTATCTAGGCTATTGAAACTGTGTTTATATTGAGTGTTGTGATTTGTAAATTGGAGTTATGGGAGGAAATCGTTATATTATTTTATGTTTTACGGAAACATAAAATAGGAATAAATACAAAGATATTTGATTGGTCTCGCTGCGCTCTACTAGATACAGCTGGCTGACCAAATAGATTCCTTATAGTAAATATTAAAAATTAACTTTATAAAATTTATAGTCTATGTTACTCGCTGATAATATATCTTCCCAACAGTGAAAGAATTTTTCAAATAGGTCTAGTAGTTTCAGTCCTGTTTATAATATTAGTATATTAAAATATATATATAAAATAAAAAATTCTTTTACTTAAACCAGTAGTAAGATGCATTTGTTAACTTAAAAATCAATTTTTATATTTTTCTTCCAGGTTTAGAGTACTTAAATGCTGCTAGGAGTTTACATCCAGAACTCCACGCTGGCAGCACACTCGCCAGTCAAGATTTTCAACTTAGTTTAGAAGGTAACTTAAATTGATTTCCATTTATCCAAAAATATAACGCATATGACTGTTAACATTAACTTAAAATGGTAATATTACTTGTTGATGCATCGGAGCAAGAAGAATTCTATCTTTGACGACACGTTTGGTCTAGTGGCTAGTAACGAGCTGTTAACCAAACGGTCGCGGGTTCGAATCCCGCTAGGGGCAAATATTTATGTGTTAACATTTTACCTTTGTACCTGAGTCATGGATGGTTTTTATTTGTAATATGTATGTATTTACAAAAAAAAGGTAATCTATTTAGCCCTACCAACTGTCTGGTATCCATAATACAAGCATTAGTTGCTTACCTACTGTGGAACTACACTCGACGGCAAATAAACCGGGCCACCCGCCAACTTGGAACCCCGATTCGATCCTCTCAAAAACTATAAGACCCACAACTATAAAAGTTATACCTAGAGAAAGTTATACCTAATCATCATGAAACGCACTTTCTGTAGGTATAACTTTGACAGTTGCAAGTTTTATACCTCCCGAGAAAACTGAATCAGAGCTCCAAAGCAGCGGGTGGCCCGGTTAATTTGCCGTCGAGTGTAAATGGTGCTGTGTAGAATTTTTGACATAAATAAAGAATAAAAAAATATATTTTAATTACATTACATTACATTTACATTGAAATTCGAACAAAAATGGTCTTATTATTATTTATTTATTCTATCTGCATAAAAACTCACTCTATTACTTTCTCGCAATTAACTGCGATTCGCCTTTAACTTACCTATTCGAAACATATTCTCTTTATGGAATAAAAGTTTTTAAATATTGTAAAAATTAATAAGCATATTGATATTTTTTTCAGGTTCCCGAATAGCTTCACCTACAAGACTAAGGTTATCGGGTGGTGCTATCGCAGCTTCAACCAATCGTAAGAGAGCAGTATCATGGAGTCCATACTCGGCAGAGTCTTTAGATTTGGCAGCTGTAATTAGAGCATCGCCTGCTAGTTTAGCTGTTAGAGCGCCATCAGCAGCTTCTACGGGCAGTTATGGACATCTTAGTGCTGGTTAGTACAGTTTAAGGTGTAATCAGGAGTATCTAAACTATTTTTAAGGTGATCGTCTGTAAGGGGGTAGAGTAACTGCTACCAGAGATGGGCTCTCGCATCCCTTATTATCTCACAAAAAACACAGCAATATTGCTATTTCATGCTAGTCTTTGGTTACTGCTGCAAATCAATGCGAAACGCAGTAAGTATGCCCTGCCACTACTAAAAACTATTAGGGTCTATCTCACCATTCAATTTGAACGTATCCAAGTTAGGAAATCGAAAGGTGTGATCGCAGAAAGAACTGATCGGATTCAATTTAGATTTTAGATTCTATTATCCATTTTGAACTCTATATCTTCGACTTAGAAATCAATTTAGCGTAAGTGTGTTCACGAGCTCACTATTTAGATTCCTAAATAGGAAATGTTTAAATTGAATGGTGTGATAACTGCATAACAATAAATATTATTTAAACTATGTATGTATATATTAATAAACTAGCTGTTGCACGTGACTTCGTCCGCGTAACTTTATAAAATATAATTCTTACATTGGTGTCTGTGAAACCATGGAAATACACGGTGACATACAAAATTTCAACCCAATTGGTCAAGCCGTTTAGTAGTTGACATATCGACAGCAGCGCGACCTACCGGGTCCAATTGTATTTTTTAAATCATCCAGGAAAACCATCGAAATACCCATATAAAATTTCAACCCAATCGGTACAGCCGTTTTGAAGTTATGTGAAAAAGATAAGTACAGAAGGATAATTCTTACTATCCGTTTTCCCGTAGGAATGAAGCATTTTCCCGCGGTAAAAAGTAGCCTATGTTCATCACGGATAATGTCGGCTTCTAATGGTAAAAGAATTTTTTAAATCGGTCCAGTAGTTTCGGAGCCTATATTCAATACAAACAAACAATCAAATCTTTCCTCTTTATAATATTAGTATAGATTTCTCGCGCTCGCTTCTAAAAAAACTTCACAAATAGTTAACAAACATTGCCTGAATAAAATTCTGTGATATGATCAGAGACGACACGAGGATCAGAGGTTTACGTAGATATGTAAGCCATCTTGCATCCGGCCTTGTCTCTAAAAGAACCTTCCACTATCACCACTGGACCTAAGGTCGTAGGAGAGATGTCTATGGTTGGTTCCAATTCGATTCAAGGCGAGCGTGTTTGAAAGAATGCATGAATGGAGATGAAGTAAAAGAGGCGTGAAAAATTCGTAACAGGAGCCTTTGCGAAGCGGCGTCGGTGTGAAACTCTACACTCGAATCGACTGTAACCAGAAAATACTGTTTCACATCGTTGAGCACAATTAGTTTCTGTTTAAGCGTGTTGAGCATCCCATTAAGTTATTACTATAACTATCACACTAACAACTCTGTTTTAAGTTAAACTGTTAAGCGTCAGCGCTACTTGAGTAACATGCAAAGCCGTGTCCATGTCCCCCCTAGGTGCGAACGACTCACGACTTCATACTTTATAAGCGAAGCCTTTGGTTTCGCGTTTTTTCAATGTCATTATAACAATTCCCTACCTACGCGATTGTAAAATCAGCTTTAAAAAGTATAGACCTTTTCACTTTTATTCCTAAACTAGCTGGCGTCCGCGACTTCGTCCGCGTTGAAAAAAAGTGTATAGCCTGCCCTGTGTCCTGTACGTTTATCTAAATGTTTATCTACCAAGTTTCATGAAAATGAATGGAGGAACATACATACATACATACAAAAATACGCGGAAGAAGTCGCGAACAAAAACTGGTCCTATTACTAACAATATAAATTATACGAAAGTTGAAATGTATCGATGTTTGTTGCTCTTTCACAATAAACTACTAAATAGATTCTTTTGAAACTTTGCAGTCATATAATTTATACATCAAAATAACACATGGCTATAATTATAGTCATAATAATTACCAATACTATGACTATTGAATTGTTAGAATTTTTCTGTTTACAATAAATTGAATCGTATTAATCACGGATTGCGATTTGAACTTTATCCCAAGCCAATGTTAATGTATACTTGATGTATTTCCAGGAACAATATCCCCAGCACTTTCCCTGTCGCATGCGTCTCTTGCGCAGCAATTACTCGCGAGGGGGGGAGTTGGAGCCAGTGGAGTGTTGGCAGGCGGAGTTCTTCTCGATCCGGCTCATCAGCAAGCGGCTGCGGCTGCGGCACATCATGCAGCGCACGCGCATCTAGTCGCCGGCATTCACAGGTACTTAACACCTTTTTTTTTATTTAATCAGGGCAGCGCTTGGCCGCGATCTCACTTGATGTGAGATGCTGATGCGGCCGAAGATGGACCACGTTTACCTAGTAAGTGCACATTTACCCAAAAATTTGAAAACCCCGAGGTTGTAATTTTGAGAAAACACGGACGCGAACAATGAGTTCCACTCCTTACTAGCTCGGACAAGGAAGGTGGAAACAAACTGCAAATTTCCCACTTTTTTTAAGAACTTACGTATTGTTAGCACCCACTACTTCGGGTACATTAATTAAACCACTTTATCTTCAGTCTAAATACTTTTATCGTCCGACTGATATATCAAAACTACAATTCCAACTATAAGGTGCAGACATACGACCTAGACCTCTCTTCGTGAACACGTTCGTTCAACTGACTGATACCTTTTCAATATCATTCAATATCATGTTTCCATCTCACCCAATGAATCTAACTAAATGAATGAGCAATTCTTTTCGCAACGTCACAAAGCACTTTTTACTATACTTTCCTCCTAATCAATCAACTCAGTTGACATAATATAGCAGATGCAAACAGTATGTTTAAAATTCGAATACTTCATGTAAATAAATAAATATATCATATTGAATTTTACATAGATCTCATATATCATCGCCGACGCAACTCCTGATGGGTGCGCCCGTTGATGTGAGACCAAGCCTCGGTCTCGACGGGACTCCGCCACAACATCTTCAGCAGCCTCCTCAACAACCTGAAGTAACCAGTATCATGGAAGCTGATAGGTGTGTGTTCTTATAAGTTTATTTTTATTTTTATTAGAGATGGGTTTGCTCTTGGCCAGCATCTAACCGTGTAGCGAAGATGAGACCTATGATGGACCAACTTCACCCAAAAGATGCCTATTCACTCCAACTTTGAAAATATTTAAAAAGTTTATCTTTATACGAGCATTTACGGAACGAGAGTCAAAATTTTGATCTGAATACTCGTATACGATTGTTAAAACGTGGTCACGTAAGAAAGCTAATTGTTGCTCAAGCTTACATCAAGAGATCGAATCAGATACATTGACATATATTTACTACTAGCTGGTGCAAGCGAGTTCGTACGCGTTCTCTACGGCCTATAATCTTCTTCGATGGGCTATCCATCACGAAAATGATTTTTCAATTCGAACCAGTAGTTCCTGAGATTAGCGCGTACAACCAAACAAACTCTTCAGATTTATATATTGGTATAGATTGGATAATAATTTTTTTTTTTGTTCAGCGCATCCACTGCTATGACTCAAAGGAAATCACCTCAGAGTTTACGAGACAACATGCACAGCAATAAGCCTTTGTCTGCGGCCGCTGAGAGTACAGTGCACGATGGGTTGGACTTGAAAGACGAACCAGGGGACTTCATCGAAACAAATTGTCATTGGGTATGTATTTTCCAGTTGTATCTACAGTATGGAGGGTAGAGGGTAAGGAGTACCGACTCATATTACAATGGAACTGAAAAAAATGGTACTCTTCAACAATAAAATAAGGGTTCTAAAAGTGACTGCAATGGCGCTAGTGTAGCCTATTTTCTATCTATCAATCTTTGTCTAATTTACTCGTCTATAAGGTAGCGCTAGTGTAACATCACTGACTGGTTTTCTGGGACTGCTTTTTAATAGGGAAATGGGATCTGGCTCCTTTTACTCACTCACAAAAACAAACAGAACAGCACACATGCTGTTATTTCACGTAGACGGACTGCCCAATTGACTACGAAATGCAGATCTAGATCAGAGCCAAATTTAAAAAGAGTATTTCCAAATTTGACCCTACCGGGAACCGAACCCAGGACCCTTGAAACAGAGCTTTAAGTTTAAGGCAATCACCCTAACTACTCATCCAACGGGGTCGTCTATTAGTAGAAAAAGGTACTTCTTCTTCTCTCACTGTCTTGCCACATTCCTTGCTTTGGTTTAGGTAAAAAAAAATTATTATTAATAACAGTATTTAGTAGTAAAAATGAGTAATTTAATAAAGTGATATTGTTTTTCAGGTTGATTGTAAACTTGAATTTCCTACGCAAGACGACCTGGTCAAACATATAAATACAGATCACATTCACGCCAGCAAGAAAGCCTTCATATGTCGATGGGTGGGATGTTCCAGGGATGAAAAGCCCTTTAAAGCTCAGTATATGCTTGTAGTACACATGCGAAGACATACTGGTGAAAAACCACATAAATGCACGGTAAGATATATATTTTTTAATCATTAAAAAACTTAAATATTTCCAAGTGTAACCAATTTTGACCAAATGTAACATAATGTACATGACTAGACCTTAATTACCAATAGAAAACATTTCTTATTGTTTTCATATTTTACGTTTTCATTTAAGCCTTTTTATTATTTAAGTGTGAAGAAAAAACTGAATTTTTTATGATATAAATCATAAAAAAATTAAATAAGGTCAAGGCACATAATGTTATTACCATTTAGATCATCGAAATACTGCCTAACTTAGATATAACAAATTTATGACGGACGTAACTTCTGTCATGAAAGAAAATTATGTCAGTTAGGGCCTCTTTCACCATCTGTCAAGTAGGCTAACCGTCATTTAAAGTCCCCTGTCACCGGGAATAATTATTTAGCTGATATACCTTTGTTTGTACGTTAAAACTCCCAAAGACTAAAAAGAAAATAATTTAAAAAAAATCGCCTATCGAAGGATGCACTAAACCGAGTGCATAATTCTATAAAACATAAAATTATTTTTCAAACACACACACACACACACACACAATCAACACTTTACTTGTAGTTGGTGAAAGAGGCCCTAATATATCTTTCCGACTGCTGTTTTTTTAAATTTAGTAGAAAAGATATCTTCACCGATAATATAAATATTTTCTTTTTCTTCCAGTTCGAAGGATGCTGTAAAGCATATTCAAGATTAGAGAATTTGAAGACCCACCTGCGAAGTCACACCGGGGAGAAGCCGTACACCTGCGAGTATCCTGGCTGTTCAAAGGCCTTTTCTAATGCTAGTGATAGAGCTAAGCATCAGAATAGGACACACAGTAATGAGGTGAGCGATATTGCTTTCTCTGTTAAGTTTCTTTCAGTAGTTCTTCTTCTAGGTAGAGTCCAACTCAGATCGAATAAGAACTATAGACGGAATTTTGCGGACGACATTGTGAAGTCGATCTTATAAATTACGCCGGTAGGTTAGGTTTCTACTGTTGTTTTCCAAGTTTTGATTATTTTTATTGAAAATTTTGGTTTCTAAATGTGTTTCTATCGTGTGAAATGTGATACCATTCTGCTTTTTATTTTTTGAAACCTGTTTTTGGAGTTTACTCCTTAAGGTGACACAAGTCAGCTATCCTCCATATAAACGTTTAAAGATTATTACTTCGCTGTTTTATGTTTAATTTACAAAATTAAGCATGATACCGATGTATCTTGTCATTAACTGGGTTTGTTTTTATACAAACTTAAAAAAAGTATTTATTTAAAAGATAGGTCACTCTAGTGTACAAAAACTCCAAAATACTTTGAATACAAACATTGATTAGTTATTCAAGTGTTCAAATAACTTTACACTAAATAGGTAAAATGCAGTAGTTTTGTCAAAAAGAGTCCCGGGGGTCTGTTTATGATTTGTTTTTTTGGTATGAATCATTGTGCATCTCAGTCGACTGCTCTTCCTGCGCATTGTGCTGTGTGAGACAGAATGAATTTTTGCTACACGCACCGATGAGTTCGAGCCGCCGACTAGTTTGCACTTAAGAATCGATTTTCATAATATTTATATTGACATCCTTTCTCTACGCAATTTGGCATTTACACTAATAAATATTTTAATCAGGCGATGCGTAGTTTGATTGCATTTCTGTGCGTGTAACCGTGTATGTACACGGCGAAGGCGTAGTTTTACCGGCTTGACTCTGCCGTCCATGGGGCTCTATCTTTAGTTCTTATTTTATCTTAGTATAGCAATAGCAATAGTAACTTGGGTGAATGTGTCTGTAGTGTAGTTTTGAAGTGTTGTAGTACCATTAAAGTAGTGTTAGTAGATATTATTGCACAATTAAAAGTAAGTATACTATTTGAAATATGATCAAAGCAACTGTGAAGTAAAACTATTTTTTTTTAAATAATCATGGCATTACTTTAAATGATTTCAGAAACCCTACGTGTGTAAAGCACCTGGTTGCACGAAGAGGTACACCGATCCTTCATCACTCCGGAAACACGTGAAAACAGTTCATGGCGCTGAGTTTTATGCCAGTAAAAAACATAAAGGTAACTTGTAGTTTTATATTTTACACACCTTTTTAACTACCTGGCGGCAGTAACCACCACCTTACAGAATACCACCGTGAAATAACAGCATTTATGTGCTGTTGTGTTTCGGTGAGTGAGTAAGGGATGCCAGAGCCCATTACCCCATCCCTCCCTTATCCCTTATCCTTAATCCCTCCATGGTCGGCAGCGCACTTGTAGCACTTATGGCGTTGCTTGTGTTATAGGCGACGGTAGCCACCTACCATCAAGTGGACCGTCAGCCTGTCTGTCGACCTTAACATAAAAAAGTACACATTTTTTTATTTTACAAATAAATACACATTCCACGAAGCACTATCTAGATCCACATTAAGCAACTAATAGATGTATGCACTAGACCAAACGTGTCATCAAATACATATTAATTCCTTGTTTAGGTTGTGTCCGTGGCGACGACTCGGCTGAATCTGGAGGAGGCGGTGCCGGTAGTTCGCCAAGGTCAGAGGAAGGAGGTGTTCCTGTGGGAATCCGAGGTCATACGTCGTCTGCCTCAATCAAGAGCGAGAGTCCAGCTTCTCCGATACCTCACGGGCTGCATACATCCGCTCATCAGGTATGCACAAGTTTACTTCATTAGTTTACTAATCGTCATTAAAGTCACCGGGGTAGATCGAGCTGATATACCTTTTGTGTGGACGGTAAAATTCCCAAAAATTAAAAAGAAATAATGAAAAAAATCACCTATCGAAGTATGCAGTAAACCGAGTACATAAATTAATAAAATATAAAATTATTTCTAAAATTAACTAATTGACACTTTGCTTGTAGTTCGTGAAAGAGTATCTTAATAAGGTACAAGCTATTTCCATACTGTTCCATAAAGTTATCCAGTAGACTACCTGATGGTGCAGCATCAAGTGAAGGATACTGTATCATGGAAATACAACCGAAGTAACAGTATACCAATAGAACATGTGGAAGTTATTGAAATCTCTTCCTCAACTGGGAAATTGGTTGATGGTCTTCGAACGCCTGAACAGGTCTTCATAAATTATAGCTAAGAAGAATTCCGATCACGTTAACTTCCAGTCAACAAAAAAATCTTATCAAAATCGGTCTATCCGTTTTGAATTCCACAAACAGACACAACTAGACACACACAAACTTATACGCCCATGTTGCGCGTCGGGTGTCGGGTCTTATACATAACTAGCTGGTGCCTGCGACTTCGTCCGCGTTGAAAAAGAAAGAAACTATAGCCTATCCTGTATCCCGTATGTCTAAATGTTTATCTACCAAGTTTCATGAAAATAAGAGTTATGGAGGAACATACATACGTACAATACCTACACTTACAGATTTATTATTAGTAAAAAGATAATAAGTAGCCTATCACGTGTCCCGAACTTCCAACTGTTTATCTACCAAGTTTCACGAGAATCATTTAATTCGTTTAAGAGTGATGAAGGAACATACCAACACACATACATACATACATACATACATACATACATACATACAGAAAAAAATTCTAAAAATCATCAATTTAGTTTCAGTATATATACACGATATTTCTGAAAACAAAGTAAATTACTCCATGACCGACCCCTACAGATTTATTATTATTAGTATATTTATTGATTGATTGATTGATGCTGCTCACTACACCTTACTTTTTGGCTATACGATGATATTTATTTGTAAATGTTACAGTTGTCAGCACAATGTGGTGGAGATTTGGACTTCGGTGGGTCAGGTCTTGGTGGGTTCAGTGACGAGAATGGCGCACCTTATTATAGGCTAGATGGAGAGGTAATTCAATCATTATTTTTACTATACCAATATGGCCTTCCAATGTAATTTATGCATTACTATCTGTTGCACGCGACTTCGCCCGCGTAACTTTATAAAATACTGGCTGGTGCCAGCGACTTTGTGCGCGTTCTCTATAGCCTTTAGCCTTTCTCGATAAATGGACTATCAAACACAAAAACTGAGATTAGCGCGTACAGCCAAACAAACAAACTCTTCAGGTTTAAGTATATAATAGTAAATATAGATAGGCTGTGTTAGTCGCCGATAATGTAGCTTTTAGTGGGTGAAAGATTTTTTAAAACCAGTCCAGTAGTTTTTGAGTTTTTTCATTACAAACATAGGTACTATCTTCTCCCTTTATAATATTAGTATCTATTCATATATTATAGCTATGGAGAGGTCGATGACTCTTTTTTTTAATTAGGTTCAGTATCACGTGCTGACCCTAAATGCACAAAATCGCCGAAGTGCCGCCATTTTGACAAAAACAGTTGAAAAAAAAGCTTGAAAAAAAGCTTCCCGCTTCTTTGCAGATATGACAGTAAACAAAAAAGTTCGCTTTAGAGATGAGTATTTACTTGTTTCAAACATTGAGATACGTACTAGAGAAGCTATCTCAAGCAAAAGTCTTAGTGCACTTGCAAAAAGCAAAAGTGTGTACTTTCAGGTGAAAGGTGATTCCTTGGGCTTTATTTGTATTTCCTGAGTAACCTGAGTTGTTTCAACAGTACCTTAGCACATATAAAACTTAGATAGAACACAGTACACAAGTGTCGTCGCCCAGACTAATGTAGTTGGAGCGAGCTGGCTCTAACGCGTGTTGCAAACAATCTGATTGCCATGTCTTCTCTAGTGTGTAGTACATATTATCTCAATGGTTTCAAACTATTTTTTGTTTTGAGCCAAAGTTTACCCCCTAGAGCTAAAGTAACCAGAATCTACCGGTATATTTTATATTTATATTTTTGGTTAATTAAAAACAGGTCGAACAGGAAGTGGTAGGTGAAGTCGGTCAGTTGCCGCTGATGCTGCGAGCGATGGTGGCCATAGGAGAGCCGCGACATCATCACGCGCCGAGATTCGGAAACAAGATGGCCGTCGTCGGCCGTCTAGTGCCGCCACCTGTCGACATTGGAGGTAAATTCATTCTATTTGTTAATGCTGTCGTTTCAATTCCCCGGGGGTTACACACACCACGTTAACAATTTAACATATTATATTACTACGCTTGATTGACGCCTTGTTGCTATAACACATTGGCCAGATGTTAGTTACAGTTTTATATTTTAGATAATAGATAACAAAATTTAATAAAACATTCGGCACGTACACATCACAGACAGTTGCAGTGTGACTAGCTCGGGTACGCCGAATTCGGCGTAGTATTTGTTGCCGCATTTGTCAAGTACGGCGGCTGTATCTAATCGAGCGCAGCGAGACCAATCAAATAGCTTTAGTAAATTTTTCTAGTTCTGGTGAATCTCTTAATTTTCCTAGATATTTTTTATATTTTTATTTCTTTGACTAAAAACATATTTTGTTTTAAATAGGACAATTTAATGGCATCTTTCGACATATTTGTTCAACTCAAACAAAATTTGAAAGTTTGACAATGTTTAAATCATTTGACTGTTTAGTGTTAACATTAACAATTCTCATAAACCTAAAATTTATTTATTTTTAATGGGAACACAGTTTATGGAATAGTTTTCTTATTTTTAGTGAAAAGTTTAGGGTGCCAATAAATTGGAGGGGTGCCAACATTAGGTCATTTTACCCTATATAGCATATATTTATTTATTGCTTTGATTTCAGGCATAGCACCGAATCGGACAGACCTCACCAACACGAATGTGGCTGTTGAATTGAAGGCCGCACCCAATACTAGACGAGACTCGGGAATATCATCCGGAAGCAGTTTGTACAGTGCTAGGTTTGTGCGACATTATGTTATACTTTTTTTGTTTTTTTTTTTTTACTAAAACCCCTCCAGAATCATACGGTGAAGCCTATATTTGCGATATCTCTTTCATTCCAGTTCTCGCTTGCTTACCTCTCGCACATTCATTCTGCATACTTGGTCTTTCTTTCATCCATCTTTTCTTTTATTCCATCACTACTCTAACTTACTATCTTATATATATATGTCTTTTATTTGCGGTTGGAGGTAATAATTCGACACACAATACTTTTATTTAATAAACTTTCGACTCGATACATTATGTTATACTACAACATTTTATATTTTTAAACGCTCCCTCTAGAAATCTGTTGAGCTGTTTTTGTGTGAAAGGGTAACAAACATCTCTATACATATTATGTCCTCACAAATTTTCGCATTTAATTTTATGATATTAGTAGGATTGTCATAAAGTTCTATTAGAACTACGCTTGAAAATTAAATTTCTTTAAACAAAACTATTTCTTGCCCGTAACTTCGTCCTCAGTGAATATAAGGTATCCTATTATAATGTCCTGAGAATCTATTTACAATGCAAATACGTGAAGCCGTTTCTGAGATTCGCGCACGAACGCACAGACAAATATTTAATGTACAGACACAGATAATTTGTTTTTTTTTTAATATACAGACACGTATTCGTATCATTTACGAAATTAAATTAAACTGTATAAGAAAAAAGTATTACACAAAGAATATTTTATTTAAGAAACTAGATACTGCACGCCACTTCGCCCGCGTAACTTTGAAACTATATACTAAAAAACCTCCCTTGAGAACCACTCTATCCATTGGTGAAAAAAGCATGAAAATCGGTGCAGTAGTTTTTGAGTTTATCGCGAAGAGACAGACAGACGCGATGAAGGACTTTGTCTTATAATATGTAAGGATTCGATGAGTTAAAGTTCGCAACACACTAATAGCTTTTGGTTGGCAGGTCGTCGGATATATCGCGCAAGAGCAGTCAGGCGTCGGTGGTGTCGGGTGCGATAACGACAGCGACAGGCGTCACTGCACCCCAGCGACTAGTCTCTCAGCACGCTACTCTTTACGACCAGTTGTCGCCCGACAGTAGTCGCAGGTATGACATTGGTATTGAGGACGTTCAAGTATTACGTAACGCAATTTGGGCGGGAGAGGGGTTTGTAAAACGTTACGATGCTTTACGGGGAATCCCTCCAGTGTATTTGTACATCATTCTTATTTTGTTCTCCCAAGTTGGCAACCCTTTTCGTTGGTAATCTTGATCCTAAACGTAACGTTTAGGGAGGGTACAGAAAAACGTTCGGTGCGTTACACGTGTTAAAAATTGGGTTACTATCTACACGCTCCCAGCTTCGCCAAGGTTCAAAATAAAAACTGTGCTATCTTTAATTTTTTAAATATAGAGATTATTACAGTGAGCGCCTCTTTCACCAACCACAAGTAAGGTTTTGATTAGTTACTTTTAGAAATAATTTTGTTTTATTAAATTATGCACTCCGTTTGAGTGCATCCTTTGATTTTTTATTATTATTTTCTTCGGTGGCAGGTGACTTTAAATGACTGCCATTTAAACCTAAGAAGAAGAAGACTTTAAATGACAGTTAGCCTACTTGACATATTAACCTAATAAATAATAATAATAAAAACATTTATTTGTTCCAACAATTACATATACATGAGTTTAAATCGCTACATATTACTTAATTATTTTGTGAGATTTAAATACATTCTTACATCTAAACTAGGCCGAGCCTGTATTTTAAATGTAAGCCACTTCCAATGACACCATACCGCTGCACAATGCCTAATAAGTAATAAGATTGCTATTGCTAAATAAATATTTACAGTTGTTTTTTATTTTGTTTCACAGATCTAGTCAAGTGTCGTGTGTGGGTTATGCGCCGGCGCCTTCTTCAGCTTTAGCCGCAGTTCAGGCGGTAAGAACTTCACAAGGGAATCAGGTAAATAAATAACGTCTCTATTCATGTTTTACAAAATGTCGTCTATATGTACTCCTTCAATATTATCTTATAATAATATTTAATCTTTTAATAATGTTTATTCCCATAAAGGCGGTGCTTCTTCGAGGAGTGACGTGTTCAGAAGTGAGAGCTGAAGAACTGACCCTGGAATTGGATCCCAACATCCAAGTGAAGGAGGAAGCTAGAAGGCTTTCAGAACAATCCAATCTTAGTGATCAGACTCAAGCTTACCAACCATACCCATGTCCTACAGACGATGTTGTAAGTTAAAAATTGTTGATATCACTTTATTAAAACATTCATATTCGTACTGCAGGTGAAGTGATTTACTTAGTTGATATTTTGTTATAGTCCAAGAAAATAGGACTCTAAATAGAAATGTGAGGTGAATACTTGAATTTTTGATATAAGTTTCTTTGAATGACTAAAATTTAGGACAGCTTCAGATTGCATAATTACACATTCTAGTAAAATATTGGGTATGTATATAAAAATTGTGATATTTTTACAGGGCGATGCTCCGTTCCCCTTCAAGACAGAAGACGAACATGACTCTGTCACGTATAAAGAATCTCGATCAAATTCAACCAACACAGTAGTTATTACCACTGCCGCTCAAGTCCACCATCCCAATCAAGAAGTGAATTTGGAACAGGTAAAAGTTATAACATGTCATTTTTTTATATACACTAGCTGTTGCACGTGCACGCCTGGGTAACTTTATAAATTACAGCCTATATTGCTCGCTGATAATGTAGCTTTCTACGGGTGAAAGAATCAGTAGTTTTCGAGGTTATTCATTACAAATTTTTATGCCTTTAAGTATAGATTTACTGCAATTCCTCGCGCAGTTTCTATGAAACTTGTGTCTTTAATAAGTGACAAGGCAGACTGAGTACTGCAGTAGTAATAATAATAATAATAATAATAAGCATGTTTAATTTGTTAAGTTTTAATGCGAGATGTGTCAATGGAATATAATATCAAAAATCTTGAGACTCTCCACGAAACAAGTATTAACGATTTTGTCTAAATTGCTTTTTCTTATAAAATAGTATCTATAATTATCTGATTACCTTGCACGATTTTACAAAAAATAGTGTTTAATACTATTACCAAACTAACAATAATATTAATAATGAATTTCAGGTGGCTGAAGGAGAGATGGTGGAGAATAAGTTGGTCATACCAGACGAGATGATGCAATATCTTAACCAATCTATATTGGGAACCGAATCTGTAGAGCCAGCTAAAAAGGAGCCCACTAAATCAACGGAACCAGAAAAGACTAAACATAAGGACGCTCCAACCAAAGACAATAATCAAACCAGTGAACACAATACGAATAGTTCCAGTGAAAAAATCAGTGATGTAGCAACAAGTGACGATTCTCTAATCAAAAACTTAGGTGCCATAGGTAGTGATCTCAATATAAGTGATATTCCAGTCGACTTAAGATCGTTAGATGTTAGTATGTCGGGCAACAGCGGCTCTCTTTTGGCTGTTAAAACCCCTGACGACAAGAACTCTTCCTTATCAGAACAAGTAATTCCCGAAGCTAAGGAACGACCCGAAAACGGTAACCATTCGAAACCAGTCTCAAGTAGTGTTACTACAAATAATCCGATGCAATCGTTACAGACGATGGCCGGAACTCAAAACGATGTCAACAGGATAAGAGCGAGTCAGTTGCCTCAAAAACAAAATCCCACGATGACTCAAAAATCAATGATGATGAGCCCACAGGGTGTAATGAGTCCGCAAAGTTTGGCTCACAGCATGATGAGTCCTCAGAGTTTGCCACATAGCGCTATGAGTCCACAAAGTGTTATGAGTTCTCATAACATGCCGCAATCCGTCATGAGTCCGCCCAGTGTATATAATGTAATGAGCCCACAAAGTGTCATGAGTGTTATGTCTCCACAACATAACGCCATGAGTCCTGTGAGCATAATGAGTCCACAGATGGCAAATCAAATTGTAATGAGTCCTCGTCACAACAACGTGGGCAGTCCCATGTCTCAAAATATGGCCAGTCCTATGGTGAACATGGCGAGCCCTATGCCTCAAAATATCGCCAGTCCTATGAGTCACGGGATGCCGAGTCCAATGCATCCGGGACTACAAAGTCCTATGGCCCAAGGCATGACGAGTCCCATGATCCAAAATGTCCCTAACATACCAATGAATGCACCGAACCAGAATCAAAATGTTATGATGAATATGACTCAAACTCCTCAAATTCCTGTACAAAATTTCATTAATATCAGACCAAATTGCAATACAAACATTCCAAATAAAAATTTCAATAGTGTTCCTAGCCAATATCCAAGTCATAATTATAATCAAGCCCCACCGTACCCTGCTCAAAATCCACAAAATGTGAACATGAGGAATCAAAATTTGCAGCAATATCAAATGATACAACAATTCGGACCTAACCAAATAGCGCAACAACTCTCTCAACCACCTCAATCAAACATGAATTTCAACCAAATGGTTAACTATTCGCAACCGATCAACTATTCTCCTAACAATCAGATGAACCCTATGCAAATGTCCAGAACCTCAATGATGAGCGTTGACAATAGCGGCAACATGAGCCGCGGAACGATGGCCAACTATAATGACCAATGTTCTCCAATGCAAAATACTCAATACAATCTAAACATGCATTTCTCTCAACCGCCTAACTACAATTCTGTAGTCAATGCTGCAAATGTAATGGGCCCACCTCCACCGAAAAACAACCATCAGTACAATCAAGCTATGATGAACAATAACCAGTACTACAATCACCAGAGGCCTTACAATCAGTGGGATTATCCTGGGAATCAATTTAATAAGCACAATCAGAAATCGGTGCAGAATTCTATGAACATGTCAACGAGTAGTCAAAAGCCTGTTAACGGAACTAGGATACAGAATTGCAGTCAAATAGTTAAGAGTGACCAACAAACGGATTGCAGTATGAATAGTTTGAGAAGCCAAAATCAACAGAGCGATGTTCAAGTGTGGGACATTTCGCAGTCGCAGATAGAGCCGACCAACGGAAGGAAGAAGAATCAGAACAACACGATGCGACAAGAAACTTATCAGAGGACATTGGAGTACGTTGAAAATTGCGAAAACTGGAAGAGTTCAGAAATGGTTTCGAGTAGTACACATCCTTTGCAAGGAGGAGATAATATGGTTGTAAACGATCTCCAAACATCTTTGTCTTCGTTTTACGAAGAGAATCAATACCTCCAAATGATTCAATAGCTGTAAATCTTATAGATAAGTAGAAACAAGCACTGAGAAATTGGTGCGGAACGATTTAACCAAGCTACTAGTTATCATTTTATTATTATTATTATGTATTTATAGGACATTTTTTTATTAGATTAAGGATATTGTAGACTAGATGTGGGATTCGAAAAAAAACATATTTTGTTTTACAATTGTCGAACTCGTTAGTTTGATCTGTTCTTATGGTGCACTTAGAAACTAATGGTTGTAATAGAAAACTTATCTCCGTTCGAGACTGATTAATTTTAAAAATTTCTAAATTTAAGACGACTAATCGAAGCCTGTTTAATCGTAAGGGTTGAATGTCAAACATACTGTTTTTTTGTCTATGCTTAGATCATTAGAAGTCATTGTTAAAATAACTTTAATTTTAGAAATTTCGCGTCTGAACCAAGCAGTTAGAGTTAACAAAAACATGTTCCTTTTCATAGGTTTTTTGACAAATTTTTATGAGGAAATAGAAATGTTAAAGTATGCGTCACTTCCAGCGAAAACTTTTTAACAGATTTTCTAAATAAAAATTATATTTTTAGCACTACTGAACAGTAGCGCTCTATTACTGAACACTGTTTGGACTTTTATGACATTATTAGAAAACATCAAATATAAAAAAATATATATAAGAAAATCGAATAATATGCGAAAATTGTAACAATTCGGGTTACGCCCATAAAAGTACACTAACATTTAATGAAAAGACAGACAATAATGTAAATATAATATGTAAACTAAGTCTTCCAGATTTAATTAAGTACAATCTAGAATAGGATTGATCTTAATACAATACTATTTTAAGATGTACAGAGAATGTTGATTTAAAAAATGTGGACTTAGATATTTTATACACAGGATTTTTTCGGTGCCTTACTTGAGCATTTGCCACAAAAAATAAAAGGAAATCTGTATTATGGTTGTTGACCATGTCTAAGACGCTTCGGCCTCTGACGAAACCAATGCTACGTAACCGGTTACGTGTGAAGGACTATTATTCTTGCTACGAATTAGAATTATACATTTAGAATTAGAATTATATTATACGAATATGCTATTAACTAGTTACGTACAAAGAGGTTTTTTCCTACGAAACTAGTTTCATACGAGCGCCTACGTAACCAGTTTTTGACACATCTTTGCATTTGTGGGAAAGGGACAAAACACATTTTTGTATTTCGTTAACACAGGCATTCCTATTGGCTATTGCGTACAAAGAAAAAAAAAATCTTTGTACGTAACTGGTTTCGTAGCAAGAAAAACAATTCTTGTCATGTAACTGGTTACGTATCGCTGGTCTAGATGGTTACGTACGTAAGAAGATGCTCTAGAATCTAGACTCTAGAAGACTTTGCCTATCTAGAGTCTAGATAGACAAAGTCTTCTTATATTTTCATACTTGTCATACTATTTGATAGAAATAATTCGATGTACTTTACAAATGAAGGAATGAATCAAATATTGACAATTTTATTCAAACGATAGTGGCTCTAAGATCGAATAACTTTGTGGTCGGATTTTCTTTTTATTTTTGTGTCAAATGCGTACAAATGTTTAAAATTAAATATACAAATGAAATTTATTGTAAATTTTTAAAATGCAATTTTTAGAATTTTATTAACAAATATACAATTAAGAAATTTAAGGCGCTACAGCGAAATCGCTTTGTTTATTTGGTTATTATGTCTTAACACAACTGTAGATTTAAATATAACTTTTTTTTTTCTTTTACAAAATGACACCTATCATGCACATCTACAGAAAAATTGAGATTACTAGTTTCGTATAGAAAAAAGTTAAAAAAATAACGTTTTAAGGTTTCTATTTTATGAAGGCACTAGCTGTTTGCACGTGGCTTCGCCCCCGTAACTTTATAAGATACTAGCTGGCGCCCGCGACTTCGTCCGTGTTGAAAAAGAAAAAAGTAGTCCTGTGTCTTGTACGTCTAAATGTTTATCTACCAAGTTTCAATACATACAATAACTATACTTACAGATTTATTATTAGTATATAAAACTCAAAGTAAATTTCGAAGTAGTGTCTTAAGTAAATATGTACAAATACACTTTTTTCTAGAATTTTTACAGTCTTGTTGAATTGAACTGCTAATTGTAGCTTCGTCTTCAATTATATTATTATTGTACCTAGTTATAAATGTTTATAGTTAGAGAAATATTTTTTAGTGTTTCGAATATTGTAGAGTCGAATCTCCTAGAGTTAAAAAAAAATATAATGAGATTATTAGATTTAATTATATTATAGAAATGTAAGTTTGTTAATGTTTATTATTTAAAATAAATAAAAAAAATAAACCACGCACAAGAAATGGATCAAGATTTTTCGTATAAATTATTGTTTTTTTTTTTTTTACAAAACTTTCTGACCTGTGAATGTTTTAGAATCTATTTTAAATACAATTTCTTATGACATGAATTATGACTTTTTTTACGCAGAACCCGTATTTAAGAAAAAATGACATATATTTAACTCTCCACCAGTTGTGTCCACAAAAATATAAGAAACTACCTGGTGCTCGCGACTTTGTCCGCGTAGAAAAGTATAAAACGCCATCTACCGTATTTTGGATAGATGGCGCTATCTCCCGGGCCAAGCCGCTAGTATTTACTTTTATTTTAGATTTCTCATAGGGATGAAGCATTTTCCCGCGGTAAAAAGTAGCCTATGTTCATCACGGATAATGTCGGCTTCTAATGGTAAAAGAATTTTTCAAATCGGTCCAGTAGTTTCGGAGCCTATTCTATACAAACAAACAAAAAATCTAAAAAGTAGCCTATGTTCATCACGGATAATGTCGGCTTCTAATGGTAAAAGAATTTTTCAAATCGGTCCAGTAGTTTCGGAGCCTATTCTATACAAACAAACAAAAAATCTAAAAAGTAGCCTATGTTCATCACGGATAATGTCGGCTTCTAATGGTAAAAGAATTTTTCAAATCGGTCCAGTAGTTTCGGAGCCTATTCTATACAAACAAACAAAAAATCTAAAAAGTAGCCTATGTTCATCACGGATAATGTCGGCTTCTAATGGTAAAAGAATTTTTCAAATCGGTCCAGTAGTTTCGGAGCCTATTCTATACAAACATACAAACAATCAAATCTTTCCCCTTAGTATAGTTAGAATATTTTTACCGATTTAAGATCAATTTTCTGCTAATTGTTGACTATCATGATTATTGCAGTAAAACATCAATTATTTTTTAAAGTATTATTATATTATTACTCATGCTTATTATAAGTGTGTTTTCATAATTTACCACATTATTTAATTTATCAATTTTTTCTCCAACAGAACTAATGGAAATCAAATTAAACATTTAAAACCGTTGACGGAACTAAGTATTGGGAAAATAATTCTCACTAGTTCCGTGACGGAACTAATAGGAATAATCCAAAATATTAAATTTTCAACTTGAGCTGTACTTATATAATTTTTTATATTAAGGTCGAAACACAAAAAAAAAATATACACCGATCTACTGGCGGACAGTCCACTTGATGGTAGGTGACTACTGGTTACCGACGCCTCTAACGCAAGAAACGCCACAGATGATGCATTTTTATTAGAGATGGGTTTGCTCTTGGCCAACATCTAGCTGTGTTGCGAAGATGAGGTCTATAACTGCACGAGCTCACCCAGAAGCCCCATGCCTATTCACTCGAACTTTGAAAATATTTGAGTTATTTAAATGAGCTCGGAAATACAGAGTTCAAAAACTTTATCAGTGCCCATTATAAAGCGCATATTTCAAAGCGCTTGGTCTGAAAAAGAGGGATTTCGACAAGACGAGGATGGTAACTAGCCGTACGTGTGTAAGAAATGGGGAAGCGATATGAGCTCATGCAACTCCTGAGCACACTCTCCGAAGCACATCTTATAAAGGACACATCGACTGGCAATTTTGCGTCAATGTTCCAGGCTCTGCATCTTAGTCTCTAACAAACTCGAAACTCGATAGTTGACTGTCGGATAAACTCGAAATTTCTTTACCAGCGACTCAGGTTAAATAAGAGTTACCTACTGTCGTCACTGCCAACGGTGAATATGGGCGTGTTTACAAAACAAAATATACATGTACTTTGATTTTTCATTTCCTTATGGTTTTGAGATGCGACCGCCGAAAGCTCACAAATAGAAAGGTGACCTTATCTTCTTAATTCTTAATTTAAACAAAAAAAAACTCCACCATCTGCAAAATGTTATCGGACGATCACACGCTCTGGTAGCAGCGCAGGCGCATGAATCAGTTCTTGTACAGAGGTGCAGCGTCAACATTTTTAATTTTAGCCAGTCCAAATCGCGATTTCGAACTTACACACCGTACGTTAAACGCGCTCCAAATGTTTACATTGCGTGCATGGAAACGATGTTTTCTCTCTAACGTTTCGCTAGAGTTATTTTTATGAGAAGGGCCTCTTAAAAGAGAGTCTAGATAGCGATCAAAGGCGCGTGCGGTTTCTTTCAATCAAATCCTCAAAACCGCGTGGCTCTCGCAAGCGGTATAGAAATTAAGTGATTTCTAAAAGCAAAGATTATATTAAGTGTTGTTCAGTGACAAGATATTTCTTTGATAGAGTTGATAGCGAAAAGTCTCGACTGTTGGATTTGTCTGCGTGCAATATTAGTGTTTATATTATCATCACTGCAAGAAGCAAAGGTAGGATTGTTCATTTATAAAATAACTAGGTAGCTGTGCTCGCAACTTCTTTGATTTTGTTTTTGTTTTTTGAAAATTCCGCAGGAGCCAAACTGTTTTCCAAGATATGTTGTAATCCAGGTAATAAACTGTGTGTCAAGTTCATCAAATTCGGTTCAGCTTTTTATTTCAACTTCAACTTTCGCATTTATAATGTTATATATTAGGATTTAATTTAATTTTTAAACAAATTATACCTAGTCATAAATTTTTTAAATAGGCAAATTGGCATTATTTTATCCTAATCCGCCTGAAATATGACTAGATAGGAAAAAGCATTGCCACTAGTAAAATTTTTAGTTACTAACGTTATACCAAACCAAAGCTACTTAAGATAACCAAAACAATACGCATCATACTCTCCACGACAAATACCTACAGCTCATATAGAAGTAATAAAAGAATTTTTAGCTTATTATTTTAAAAGAATTTTAAGAAGAATTAAATTTTAGGAACGGCTATTGTAACTCAAAAATGGGTGGGCAAAAAATAGGTAACTCTAATATTTTTTTATAATATTAAATCTCATCAAAAGCCACGTTACGAAGCCAGACTCGTGAGTAATGTTTTTGCCAGTTTAATGTTTTAGCGTGTCAAATAAAGTTCTATTATAATAGTCTAAAATGTAGCAAAATTCAGATAAAATACTTTTAAATTAATGAAACCTATAACCTATTATCATATTAGTTTTTATCATAAAGAACGAGCTATACTTAATTAAAATTATAAACTACGTGACCCCCGACTTCCTATTGAGCCCAAACAATATCTGCTGTAAGTTGCTAAGGAGGAGTTCGGTATCCCGCAGACTAATTGATGCTGCAGCATCAGGATAAGGTTACCATGTCATGGAAAAATCACCGAAGTAACAGTATACCAAATTTCATTCATTCAAACAATAAAAAAGGTTTATTAAGAAAAGAAAATTGGTTTACAAACATATTGAAGTTTAAGCTTCACGTAACTATGATGATAATTTTAATACATCTTTCACTAACTACAAGTAGTGCTCATACCGCCTTCCCCTTTCTTCCATTGAATATACAGACGTACTGGCTGGTTACCATCCTCATCTTGTCGAAATCCCTCCTTTTCGGACTAAGCGCTTTGAAACATCCTTAAATAATGCACACTGCCAAGGTTTGGAACTCCCTGCCCAGGCAACACCAGATAACAGTATGAAATTCACAAATTATTCAGTATAAAGCTTTGTTATAAGGGTATTAGAGCTGACAAGATAGGCAAATGCTGTATTGAATGATTTTTGGGCTATTATAACACTATTCAGCTATTATGTTGCTACTATACAGCTTAAATAAATTTATTTTGTGCCCAAATTGCTTGAATAACGGCTGTATAAATGCATTTATTCAGAGAATATTCAGCCATTCTGTGTTGCTTGGGTGCCGTCTGTATTTACGAGCTCATAATATAACCCTAATCTTTTCAAAGTTCGAGTGAATAGGCATATTCTGGGTGAGCTCGCTCCATCATAGGCCTCATCCTTGCTACTCAGCTGGTTGTTGGCCAAGAGCTAACCCATCTCTAATAAAAAAAATTATCTAAGTGTCGAACCAGGTTAAAGATGGGTGATTTAATACGTAACTGTTTTGTCTGTTGGTCTGCGGTATGTCGCAATCGCATGTCAAGGGCCGCTACAAATAGATCCGAAGTCTTTAATCTGTGCACTGTTGAATACAATACACGATTGTGTTACTCTATCCTCTATTTATTATCAATACTAATAATAAATCTGTAGGGGTCGGTCATCGAGTAAGTTACTGTTTCAGAGATATCGTGTTTACAGGCTCTATGCATGATACTGAAACTAAATTAACGATTAAAAAAATTCTGTATACATGTAAGTATGTATGTTCCTCCATAACTCTTAAAAGAATTAACCGATTTTCATGAAACTTGGTAGATAAACATTTAGACATACAGGAGACAGGATATGCTACTTTTTTCTTTTTCAACGCGGACGAAGTCGCTGGCATCAGCTAGTCTATAATATTAGCTGACATCCACACATCACTTTTAGAAAATATTTAACTAAATCAATTAGCTTTTTCAGGTTTATCGCCACCTGTGCATTTTGGTTTACATAAAACAGTGGCACTCCGGGAATTTGAACAATTGTCAATAGAGGTGTCGGTTACGGTAACAGTGTCGCGAGTTCAATGGTTTTTTTCCATCTCAAAAATGCCCAACGCGCACTTTACTAATAATTTTCACTTCAATAATAATTTGAAGTCACTTTCGCGTCTTTCTATGTGTATGACCACTATCCTAAACCAAGCAACGTCTGGATTTTGATCGAGTGCTTACTTATTCATATTTAGAATATAATAGTTAAAAAATTTACAATATACCTAAGTACCTAATCTCCGTGAAGACAATGAGTGACAAATTAGTTTCCTTTAACATTCAGTAACTTTAAACTACATCTGATCAGATGTTGTTTTCTTTAAGTTTCTATTACGTTGCTCTCGACACATACATAACCTACATTTATTACTATAAAGAATTGCAACTAATACCCATCGATCATTGATCTATTTCATATTAGTCATCGATGTGTGTGACGTACTATCATATTCATATTATACAATCAATTGAACGGGCACGTGAATCGAATGACGTATGAAGTATAATATTTGTATAGGAACACATTAAACGGGGATGAGTTATATATATGAGTATTGTTATGAATATAATGAAGGCTTCGGTTATCAAAATGGAGTATATATGGGAATATTTTGATTACAAATCGAGCCTGTTCCCATATATGTACCTACTTAAAATTGGGTAACAATAGAAGAAAAGATTTCAAAGACAAGGTATCTTGTTATGCAAGGGTTATCTTGTTATATTGTTATAAAGCATATCTATGCTATATTAATATTACTAGCTGTTTGAAAAGTATGAAACGCCATCTACCGTGGAATATCACCAAGCAGTTGTCATGTTAGTCGTTTTACCCATCGAAATAATATAATAATAATCACTGCGAGGTTTCATCTGATTTGGATAGATGGCGCTATCTCCCGGGCCAAGCCGCTAGTATTTACTTTTATTTTAGATTTCCCGTAGGAATGAAGCATTTTCCCGCGGTAAAAAGTAGCCTATGTTCATCACGGATAATGTCGGCTTCTAATGGTAAAAGATTTTTTCAAATCGGTCTAGTAGTTTCGGAGCCTATTCTATACAAACAAACAATCAAATCTTTCCTCTTTATAATATTATAAAGAGGAAGGATTTGATTGTTTGAATTGAATAGGCTTCGAAAGTACTGGACCGATTCGAAAAATTCTTTCACTGTTGAGAAGATATATTATCAGCGAGTAACATAGGCCACATTTCATAAAGGTACGCGAACGAAGTCGCGTGCAACAGCTAGTTTTCTATAAATCAGACTTATCTTGATCACTAGCTAGAGGTATAGTTGCAAATCTGAGTCTCATTACGCTAAATTATGGAAATGTTTGCGGCCGGTGATCTCAACGGATTCGAATCCCAAATAGTTTCATCACATAAACAGGAAACTATGTGAAAATTAAACAAACCATGGTATTTTAAATACACCAAAAGATCGACCTTGGCGAGCGGCTTCATTTGATCGCGCAGTTTTATATATGAATAAAATTTATTTGTTGTTTATTTCACTGTTCATATTCAGGCCAACATTTTGGTAGTTTTTATGTGTAAAATTTTTTCCAGTGTAAATAATGTTGAAGGTCGATAACTATTATTATTTTGGGATCACGTTAAATACCTTCGACTAGGGCGGCCATGTGCTAAACAGTAGGCCCGAAAAGATGGAAAACATCGGATGTTTGTTCTAGAAATATTCAGTTGGAATTTTTTAAATAAACATACATATTATGAGATATCTTTTATATAACTCAGTGCGTTTTGCTGTGGTTTCCAGTCATCCTAACACCAGGTAACTTTAACTAAGGTACTATATCCACATGTTCTACAGGTTAGTTCTACTCTACAGAAAGCGAAAATTCAGATAAGTAATCAAAAAGTCGCTAATTTTATGTAGGTACCCAATTTTATAATACGGAAGGACTCAATAAAAAGTAGAGAGTTTGTTTATAATTTTTATTATAACTTGTTACATATAACTAGTGGCCCGTTCCCGGCTTCGCCCGAATTCAAATTAATAACTTCAAGTTCAGTAGTTTTAGAGTACATCGGCGACAAACATGTGACACGAAATTTATATATAAATATGGTGATTTTATAACTAGCTGGTGCCCGCGACTTCGTCCGAAAAAAAAAATATGAGTAGGTAACTAGCTAGCGCCCACGACTTCGTCCGCGTTGAAAAATAAAAAAATAGCTTATCTTGTGTCCTGTGCCTACGTCTAAATGTTTATCTACCAAGTTTCATGAAAAATCAGTTAATTAATTTAAGGTGAAACAAGTCGGCGGCCCGAACTCATCGGTCTCATGGCTAAAATGCGTCCTGTCTCACACAGCACAAAGCACTCGACTGAGATGCACAATGATTCATACCAAAAATAAAATCATAAACAGACCCTTGGGCCAACCTTTTCTTTACAAAACTACTGCATATATCTATGTAGTGTAAAGTTATTTGAACTCTTGAATAACTAATCAATAATTGTGGTCGAAGTGTTTTCGAGTTTTTGTACACTAGAGTGACATATTCACCGTCAAAGTTGAATTAAAACTTGTGATAAAATATGGATTTTTCAAGGATCACATCTTTTAAATTAATACTTTTTTTAAAGTTTGTATGCATACAAACCTAGTTAACGACAAGATAAACCTGTATCATACTTACTTTTGTAAATTAAACATAAAACAGCAGAGTAATAATAATTCTACATTTGTATGGAGGAAAGCTGACTTGTATTACCTTAAGAGTTATGGAGGAACATACATACATACAATACCTACACTCACAGATTTATTATTAGTATTGATAACTCATCGTTATCGCTGTGACGACGGTGGCGCCGCCTAGCGACAATGGCACTACTTTATACTTTTAGACGATCACTCGGGAACAGTACTATTTTCTGGATGAAAGGTACCCAATACCCTATGTACCTTCTTGTATCCCTGACAACGTGTATACAAAATTTCATTATGATCGATTGAGTAGTTAAGGCGTGAAAAGGTTGCAGACATACAGACATAGTCACTTTCACATTTATAATAGTAGTATGGATATATTTATATAATATAATCAGATATTTAATTATGTAATGCATTCTTACAAAGTTATTTATCTAGTTAAACGAAAACGATCACAGTCCGTTTTACAAGAGCGTAACTATTTATAAATTGACATTTCAACGTGAATAGAATATAATGGTCCCTTCAGAGCGAAACGTGTCGGTCTAAAGTTTCCTCTCTAACTCTATTTTAGAATAAATTAAGCTTTTGTTTCCAATGCAAAATAATTAAAATTTAAAATAATGGAAGAAAATTAACATATTTTTTAATTATTACGTAAAACAAAAATCAGATTAACTCTTTTACTTGCGATTTTCGAATCTATTTGAATGAACAAAATTTTTACTCGAAAAATAACTGGATTTAAATTTGTTAATTTTCTTATTATTTGACAAATTATTTGGTAAAAATTACAACAATTTAATCATTAAGATATTTAAATAACATATTGATGTAGTAATAATTTTGTTATATTAGTATAAAATAGCGAAAAAAGAGACGAAGGCGAAAAGCGATTTATTTCATAATAAATATTTACCAAAAGTAATTTAAAATTAAATTTTATATAAATATATATACATTTATAAATTAACCATTCATTTATTTATCTACACGAGTACCTAATATCTATAACAACTTCTTTAGGAAACCAGATGTCCATTGAGAAAGCGTCCATTGATGAGTTTCATTGAAAAACAATATGTGCTCGTAAAACATAAATAGTGCAAGGCATTGTGGAACCACTGTTGTTTCGAATGTTTCGATACGTTAATACAATGTATACAGAACTTTTTTTAAACTCAGATAAAACTCAGTCATAACAGTACTCCCGTCTTTTACTGCTCAGTTGTGGATGCTCAGCGTCCTTGCAATTTTTACAAAGATAACATCCTAAAATCCTTACATATTATCCTTACATCTGTCTGTCTGTTCGCGATAAACTCAATAGCTACTGCACCGATTTTCATGCTTTATTCACCAATGGATAGAGAGGTTCTCGAGGAAGGTTTTAGTGTATAATTTACAAAGTTACCCGGGCGAAGTCGCGGGCAGCAGCTAGTAAATATTATAAACTAATCCCCGATTTTCTATTGAGCCCCAACACACTATATCTGATGTAAGGTGCTGATTAGTTTGTTATCCCGCATACTATACTTGATGCTGCAACATCAGGTCAAAGTTTAGAAAATATGTACTGCCGAAAACTTAAAAAATCCACTAGAAATTGTGCTGATGGTCTTGAAACGCCTAAAATTATCTTCATTAATTATAGCTAAAAACTGTCCCGATCACGTCAGCTTTTGAGAAAAATAATAATAATAAATGGTTAAAGAAGATTAAAAATGGACGGCGAACGAATAAAACTTGACGATTGATACGATACAGGAAAGTCTTTGCAGGAAACGGTTGGATGCAAAGAACAGAAGACCGTGCGGGGTGGCGAGCCTTGGGAGAGGCCTACATCCAGCAGTAGAGACACAGGCGATGATGATGATGATATCTATGGGCCTCCCCCTTAATTTTCCAATATGACCGCTCAGAAGCAGCATTATCAGTCAGTCCACCTTGTGGGTGGATGTCCAAGCTGCACCTTCCGGTCAATAGTCTCCACTCAAGAACCTTCCTTACAGTAAATATGTACTTATGTAATAGTAGTAGTAATAGTACTAGTACTAGTAATAGTCTAGACTAGTAAAAAAGTAGCCTATCCTGTGTGCTGTACGTCTAAATGTTTATCTACCAAGATTCATGAAAATGAGTAAATTCTTTAAGAGTTAATATGGAGGAACATACATACATACAACATCTACACTTACAGATTTATTATTAGTATTGATTGATTGATGATGATTCATAATATACCACATCTAGTAAAAATCACAACATACCGTAAACAAAAACGCTTAAAAATTAACTCGATTGTATTTCAAAAATATGATTTACATGTCAGAGATGAATACGCATGCTCCAGTTGTCAAGACATTTATGTCGCGACAAAAATAAATGTACGCACGGCCAACAAACTCTACGACGAACTCGATAGTAGAAACTGACACAGCTATTACAATAATACAAAACAATAATGGATCATATGAAAGAAAGCTTTACCATTATCGTCTGAAAAAAGTATTAGACATGCTTAAATTACTATTCCATATTTTGCTAAGACTCCTGGATAAAGAACAGAATATATGACATTATCTGTGAGAGCTACTTACTAACACTATTTTTATATTAAGGTCGATAGACAGGCTGACTGTCCACTTGATGGTAGATGGTTACCGTTGTCGTTGGTACAAGCAACGCACTAGGTGCTGCAAGTGTCGGTATCGGTCACACTAGAGCTGAAAAAGATGGAACAACCTAAAAAAATTGGGTTATATTAGTATTACTATTTGGACAGATTTTTATTTCGTCAGATTTTTGTTTCGACAGCATGTCACTTTGGCATCTCAAACGTACAGTCAGTTACAAAGTAAATTAAATAACATAGGCATAAGTATTGAAAACAGAAACGAAGATTGTAAGTATATATTTTTAAGTAACAGTTCGAATATTTTAAATAAGGAATATAACAAAAGAATAAACTTTAATATCTACTCTGACGGAGTAAGATACGTTGCCTTAATACCAGATTATTTTCGATAGAGTTATTATTAAAAATATACTTATATATAATTTTAAGAGAACTTGGCCTGTTAACCCTTTACTAGAAAGCTGAAAGTGTCCCAACTCCCATCAAACTCGCTATATAAACACATAAAACGCAAATTATACGAACGGACAGCCGACCTTGCCACGCCATGCGCCCATAATTCCACAATGTTTACTAAACAAAGTATTTTGAAAATACTTATAAAGTGTGTCAACGTGTGATTTGGATTAAGCGTTTAACTACAGAATATGAGACAAATCAGAAAGGGCAACGAAACACAAAACTTGCCCTAGTTTTGTATTCCTAGAAACTACTAGAAAGTATTCCTATTTAGATTAGTTTTCCTATTCCGAGTTCTAATACTTGCATTGAAAATTAGTCCCTCTGTGGACAAGGACGTAGCTTGTCCTAGATGGAGCCTCCTCAAGTCTTCTCGATTAACACTTGGAGTGATAGAACACTGGTAGAAGTGATATGGAGGGTAAAGAATTTTTTAATTTACAAAAAACCAAAAAAGCTCTTATAATTTTAGACCAAATGTCTGTATGCAATGCATGTCAATGCATGTCCAAATGCATTGGGTTTAACCCCAATGCATATCCAACAGATTACAGATAGTAACAGATGGTAACAGATTACCATTTTTCGAAATTTGGATAACTTCTTGCAAGAGACAAAATTCAACTCCGATGGGGCAGTTCAAAGCGCCTTCAAAGATTTTATTGATTCCCGCCGAATGGTTTTTTTAGTAAAGGGATCAATGAACTACTTATGAAATGGCAAAAGTCCATCGATAGCAATGGTACATACTTTGATTAAATAATTAATGTATTTTAAAAAAATCCTCCCTTACAAAACGCCAATTTCATATGTAAGGACCTAATAATAAGGAATAATTTTTAATGATTTTCTAAAATTAGTCAAGTAGCGGATTGTTTTTATATTTGTTGCTAGCTGTAGCACGCGACTTCGTCCGCGTAATTTTATAAAATATAGCCTACTAGCTGGTGCCCGCGACTTCGTCCGTGTTGAACGATGAAAGGTACCCCTAAGTCCTTTCTGGTGTCCCAGACAACGTGTATGCAAAATTTCATGTTCATCTGATCAGTAGTTTTGTGAGAGTTACAAACATATAACTATACAAACTTATGCATTTATAATATTAGTACAGTGATGAATGAAAAAAATGTACGACTTTTATTCACTAAAGACACTAAAGAATTTCTTTGGCATAGAACTAGTGTTTGATAGTAAATACCATAAATCAGTATAAGTGATTGAAGTCTGACCGATATCGATGCCAGAACGGAGAACGTAAATTTAAATAATTATGTGCAGTAAAATTATTATTTTACAGCGCTTGTTTTGGTAAACTAAGAGTCAGGCAAAATAATTTAAACTTAACTAGGTACTTTAGAACTATCGACCCGCCTTCGGCTTCGCACGGGTGCAATTTTTGGAGTATTTTCATATTGTAAGCCCGGCCTAGGCATGAAAATTTATCGGAGTAAAATCAAAATTGTCACACAGTATGCGTTACGTTTTATTTTCAAATATTTTAAAATATCTCTGAAGTTTCAGAGATATTGCGCCATCTAGGTACCAATATCTCTCAAACCAGAATATATGTAATAGGCTATATAAAAATATAATCTGTTTTATATATTTGTAAAATATTAAATGCTGTAAGGTTAGCTATTAAATAAATAAATAAATAAATAAATAAATAAATATTATACTAGCTGGTGCTCGCGACTTCGTCCGCGTAGAAAAGTATAAAACGCCACCTACCGTATTTTGGATAGATAGCGCTATCGCCCGGGCCAAGATTTTAGATTTCCCGTAGGAATGAAGCATTTTTCCGAAGTAAAAAGTAGCCTATGTTCATCACGGATAATGTCGGCTTCTAATGGTAAAATAATTTTTCAAATCGGTCCAGTAGTTTCGGAGTCTATTCTATACAAACAAACAAACAATCAAATCTTTCCTCTTCATAATATTAGTATATACATATATATATTGTTCAACTAAATATAATCTCGAAATGGATATAGGGTGAACGAACTTGAAAATGCAGTTGCATTGCTCGTCGATAATCGTGGATTTGCACTCGACCGTCTCTGCATCGATATTGCAAAACAATTTATTTATTTGCATGTTAACAGAAATATATGGAATGCGTTTTACAGTACAGGCTACATTCGAGAGAATATGCCACGTAGGAATCCTAACTTAATTTTAGCAAAGTGAGTCAGTTTTATTTAAATGCTTTCACACCTTATCTACATATTGATTACTAGCTGGTGCCCGCGACTTCGTACGCGATGATAAATTAAAAATATGAAAGCGACTAAAACGCTCGACAACTTGTTGCTATAACACATTGGTCAGGCGTTAGTTACTTACAGTTTTATATTTTAGATAATCCCTCGGGATCATTACTTTTTTCTTGGATGAAAGGTATCCTATGTCCTTTCTATTGTTCCAGACAACGTGTATGCAAAATTTCATGGTGATCGGTTCAGTAGTTTTGGCGTGAAAGCGAGACAGACAGACGGAGTTACTTTCGCATTTATAATATTAGTAAGGATAAGGATTATGAAATTTCGCCTATACTTACTTTTGTAAAAAGTAACTTCCTTCGATACTGTCACTACTAAATGTCATCCTCAACGCATTGTTGCATAGAATTATTATCGATTTTGGTGAGTTACCTAATCCGCTTAACTAATAAGGTCTTTAAACAATCCAATAACAATAAATCAATACCAGGAAATTACTGAGGCCAAATATCATCAAGAAATGTTTGATTTTCGGATCAAACGTTCAACATGCGCCCACGCATGTTTTTGTATCTTGATTGAAATGTTTGAGATTTTCGTTATTGATCAAAACTGAAAATGAACCGATTTAGCACTCCTTGTGTAGGTA
Organism: Synanthedon vespiformis; assembly: GCA_918317495.1. Classification (NCBI taxonomy): domain Eukaryota; kingdom Metazoa; phylum Arthropoda; class Insecta; order Lepidoptera; family Sesiidae; genus Synanthedon; species Synanthedon vespiformis. Next base: position 5,278,599 of record OU906969.1, read on the forward strand.
TTCAAATATTTTACCACTTAGTAATCTATACTAATATTATAATGAGGAAAGATTTGTTTGTTTGTTTGTTTGTATTGAATAGGCTCTGAAACTACTGGACCGATTTGAAAAATTCTTTTACCATTAGAAGCCGACGTTATCTGTGATGAACATAGGCTACTTTTTACCTCGGGAAAATGCTTTATTCCTACGGGAAATCTAATATAAAAGTAAATACTAGCGGCTTGGCTTGGGATACACTTGACAGCGCCATCTATCCAGAATCGGTGAAGCGACTAACATGACAACTGCTTGGTGATATTTTAAGCGATCCATTCCACGGTAGAGATGGCGTTTTATACTTTTTAACGCGGACGAAGTCGCGAGCACCAGCTAGTAATCTATAAATTTATTAATGGCTGATTATTGACTTTCCTTAACAAAGACAATTATCTAATTTTAATATCTAGGTATCTATAAATATAATGAATTATTGAAAAACTCAGATAGATAGATCTGATCGATAGAGAATGATTATTATCTCTATATATTATGATTATTTCTATATTCTATATAAGTAGGTACATATAAATTCTTTTAAGTTTCACCAAAAATACGTCAATATTGGCATAATGTACTACAATTTGGTTACTTTATGTATCTAACTTCTAAACCATCCAACGGATTTTGATACTGTTTTCAATGATGGTAAAAGCGATAAAAGAAAAATAGAAGCTTGGGTATATAATTTGCGAACTTTAATATTATTTCGATGACCTACATAATTATAGAAATATAATATACTAGCTGGGTTCTCGCGACTTTGTCCGCGTAGAAAAGTATAAAACGCCATCTACCGTATTTTGGATAGATGGCGCTATCTCCCAGCCCAAGCCGCTAGTATTTACTTTTATTTTAAGATTTCCCGTAGGAATGAAGCATTTTATGTATCCTATGTTCATCACAGATAATGTCGGCTTCTAATGGTAAAAGAATTTTTCAAATCGGTCCAGTAGTTTCAGAGCCTATTCTATACAAACAAACAAACAAACAAATCTTTCCTCATTATAATATTAATATAGATTAGCAGTACACTTGCAACTTATGCCTTTGCTAGTGTTACCTAATAGGGTATTATACATATATTCACCAACTACAGCCACCTGCCGACACTATACTATTGTGTCAAATTAGTATTTCTAAATCGGTTAGAGTTTATAGTTAGGTCACTGTGGATATAGTTGTACATTACAAAATCATAACAACGTAAGTTAGTAAGCGTTAAAAGTCAAAATATTCGGCAGTGATTCAACGGTTTAAAACGTTTGTATTTAGGTCAAATTAATGTTATGTTTTCGAAGTAGAAGGTACCTAACTGTAAAAAAGTACGTCCTCCCATTAGGAAGCTAATTCGCTAAATGTCATTTTCCTTAGCAATTTTGTGCGCAATTGTACACATGCGCCGATTCCCCCACAAGTGTCGCCTTCACACCTTAATATAATAATTCACCTATACATCTTTTTTGCATAAAATATGAGGTTAATAAATAAAAATTTAAATTACCTATACTTATACGGATTTTTTAAAATATTGATCAACCGGATTGTTTACTGTAAATTTCTTTACAATAAATTTCATAAACCTCAAATAACACTACGCTGTGTTAAAAGTCAAAATAGATGAAAACAATGTTCAATAAATGGATAAAAACCAAATTCATAAAAAATAGGCGTTTTATTCAAAACTATTTCTACCTGAAGTGAAATCAACTCTTATAAATAACTTATCATTATCATATCATAACTTTATCACTTAGGTGTAACAAATTTTAAGTATAAATCTAAATATTTTTACGTGTAGGAATGACATAATAATATAGTCCAGTATCCCTCACCTGAATTTCTTTTTTATTACTAATAGGCTGAGTCTTCGTGAGCAGCTTCGGTTTGCCGAGACGAATAACTTTTTCCTCTGCGAAAATTCTCGATAGAGGTAGCTAAAGTAGTTATAGCAGCCGTAAACAACTTCCAACTTCCAGCTGGTTAAAATAGTTCCAAGCGTAACCATTTTAACCAGCTAATTTTTTGTCTACAGCTTAGTAAACATTTGTATAATAAAATGGCCGCATAGTCCTACAAATTGAGTGGTACAGTCGGCCGCAAAAGTCGATTAACACATTCAAAAGTTAAAAACAACTGAACATTCAACTTACTTACTTAGTTACTTACTTACTGAAGCTTTTTACAATCGTTTGTACGTGAAGTTTATTTTGTTCTGTAGTCGTGACAACGACTTATGGCGCGTTGAGTGTTACGTTGTTTTGCACTTTTGAATGTGATAATCGACTTATGCGGCCGACTGTACGTTTTCCCAGTCCTACGCTTGGAAGTTTTTAACGGCTGCTATTAGCCGCTATTTTAACTTTAGCTACCTCTATCGAGAATTTTCTCAGAGAAAAAAGGTGGACGTCTCGACAAACCGAAGCTACTCACTGAGTTTCAACCTGTTAGTAATCAGAAAAAAATTCAGATGAGGCGGATACTGGACTAATAGGATGGAACGATTATAAAAAAATTGTTTGGAGTAAAAAATCAAAATATATTAAAGAGAATATGCAATTAAAAAAAACGGGACTCCATTATAAATAAAATGACTTCTTAACAAATAAACTTATCCAAATATTTGTAGTCTATATTATCAGCCAAGGTAAGGCAAGTATATATTATAGCTGTTATCAATACTAATAATATATCTGTAAGTGTATGTATGTATGTATATGTATGTTCCTCCATAACTCTTTAAACGAATTAACTGATTTTCATGAAACTTGGTAGATAAACATTTAGATGTACAGATTACAGATTACAATACAGATTTAGAAGTCGCTGGCGCCAGCTAGTACGTTAATATAACTATAATAATCATAAGAAAACCCGGGGGCAGGTCGCTAGTATTATTGTACAGTGTGTCTAGTCATGGACTAGCGATATTTTCGTTACAATTAGGGCCTCTTTCACCAACTGATTAGTTAGAAATAATTTTATGTTTTATTAAATTATGCACTCGTTTTACTGCGTAGTTCGATAGGCGAATTTTTATTATTATTTTCTTTTTAATGTTTGTGGACTTTTACCATTCAAACAAAGCTTAGTACTTACTCAACACATAACAATTATCTTATTTGTCTAGGAATAACATCAATGTATATTGTACACTTTATATAGAGACTAGCTGGTGCCCGCGACTTCGTCCGCGTTGAAAAGGGAACATATATGAGTAATAAGACGACTGTGGCGCCCAATTCTTTATATTTTTAGACTATCACACGGGAACAGTACTTATTTCTGGATGAAAGGTATCCCTGTATCCCCCTGTACCCTGTAGGTATGGATTTCCTGTATCCCTGACAACGTCTATGCGAAATTTCACGATGATCGGTTGAATATGATCGCATTTATAATATTACACTATCTGGCGCCCTTGACTTTGTGTGTGTTGAAAAAGAAAAAATTAAGCTCCATTAATCCCGGTGACAGATGACTTTGAATGACGGTTAACCTACTTGACACTTTGACAGATGGTGAAAGAGGCCCTCATTTTGGCCCTTTTGGCATATCTCAGTAAGATCAAAAATTTGAGAGATATGATTTTTTTTGTATACATACACGTACTAGAGAATATCTCAAGAAAAAAAAAACAAAATGGCAGCCACATAGTTGGGAAGTGGATTGAACCCACAGATCTTCGGAAAAGCGCGCAGCCCTGCTAGAGATATGACACCGCTAAAGAATAAAGCATGCCACGGAATTGTCTAAATCGACAATTCAATCACGTGTTTCGTCACGAACAACAAGCGAGCGAACAAATGCTATTGGTCCGGCGGTTGTGTGCGTGTAAGTGGGTACGCGGGTCGGCTGTCATTGTGTGCTATTTTTACGTGAGTGTGTGTAATTTTATTGACACGGTTATTTGTTTTAATCCTTACTATCCTTACTATAATATTATAAATGCGAAAGTAACTCTGTCTGTCTCGCTTTCACGCCGAAACTACAGAACCGATCACCATGAAATTTTGCATACAACGTGTATGCAAAATTTCACCAAATGCAAAATGTCTGGAACACCAGAAAGGACATAGATACCTTTCATCTACGAAAAAAGTAATATTTCCGAGGGATTATCTAAAATATAAAACTGTAACTAACGCCTGGGCAATGTATTTAGCAACAATTTGTCAAGCGTTATAATTGCTTTCATATTTTTAATTTATCATCGCGTATGAAGTCGCGGGCACCAGCTAGTATGCCATATCTCTATCGGAGCGCCCGGCCGCGCGCATTTTCCAAGTTCAATCAACCTTGACATAAAAAAACTACTAGTACCACCCAAATTCTTCTAAGCTTCATTATATACAGTATTATAAACAAGCTCTTGTATCTTCATTCTTAGCATCAATTTCTTCGCGGGACCAAGTTTCTTAACGTGAGGGAGTAGACTGTTGAAGAAGCCAATATCTTCATCTTTTGTCGTTTCGCCTTGTGCGTTCCCACTTTTAGGAGCATCGTCGTCATCATCATAGAATTCACTCTCCATTATGATAGGTTTGGTATCGAACTCATCGAAATCGTCATCTTTAACGGGAACATCGTCTTGAGGCGGTTCAGGTTCCGGAAGTGGTGTTGCTTCCAAATAATAACTGCTGCCCTGTTCCGGTTCATAATCGTAATGAGCTTCCGTACTTTCGTAATCGTTGAATTGGTTGGTCAAGAATTGAAGTTTAGGCAAGTACTCCCACTCGGAGTCCTGTTTTCTCACTTCCTTTCTCGCTTGGTCTCGCAGATATTTCCATTTTAAGCGGGCTTCGTCACCTGTAAAGGAGAAAAATAATAATAAGGCAAAAAAATGTGTCTGAGCGTATAAATTCCTAAAATTAATGAGCAGAATTTTATACATACATACAGAAAAAAATGTAAAAATCGTCAATTTAGTTTCATTATCATGTATAGAGCCTCTGAAAACGAAGTAACTTACTCCATGACCAAACCTTACAGATTTATTATTAGTAAGTAATGATTATACAAAGATACTTACGGGTCACGCCCAATTCTTGTGCTATCTCTCTCCAAGCTTCGTCCAATTTGTACCAATTGTGATGGCCCTTCAACTGTCGATTCCAAATCAGATCCCTAGTTTGGACCAAATCTATCAACTTGTTCATATCAACATCTATAGTCCTCCTTTTATTCATCAGCAACTTCTTCCTCATGGTATATCCGAGTTTTGGTCTTTTGATGGATTCGTCAAGAGAGTTGAACACTTCATCATTGGTGTCGTCGTCTCCTTCCTCCTCTTCGGCGAGGAACTGATGGTGGATGAAACTCAGTTTGTTGAAGTGTGGCCAATCCGAGTCGTGGGGATTTTTCTTCATCTCCTTGCGGCATTGGTCTTTGAGATTCTTCCATCGCTTACGACAATTGGTGCCTGAAATCGTACATTGGTTTCATTTTAAACTTAACTTTTCTGAGTTGAAGAGAACAAAATACTTACTTAACTAGATATTAACGGCACTATAGCTTTGGAACTAATCCATACTTCCATCATATTATCTTTACTATACTATACCATACTATACTATTACTTTATTGCCTTAACTCGATTGTCATGAAAGCGTAAAGGACATAGGGTACCTTTAATGAAGAAAATTGTAGGTACCTACTGTACCCAAGGGATCGTCTAAAATATAACTAAATACAGTGATATAAACAAGAGAGGATGCGCCCGCAAGCAATGTATGTGACGCCTTTGCAATGTATCCGCACGGATAATACGTCTGCTTTCTTGACGTGTTAGCCTAGACTAACACTATTAGATGTTAGTCGGAGTTTGACAACTTTGTCGTACACACGTCTCGACCACTCTGATAACCAACCAATGAGAACACTCTACAATAACAGAATACGCCATAAGAAATAAAAATACGTATTATTATTTTTAGTAGATGTGCAATTAAAAGAGGACCGTTTTTTTTGTCAATGATTTTTATAAGTTTTATGACCTATTTATTGTGATATATTGTGAGTGGGTTTTTTGGGAGGGATGGGTTTACTTACTGATTTTTTGTCTGCAGCTTAGTAAACATTCATCATCGAATTATTATGTTACAATGTTTCAACATTTGTATAATAAAATGGCCACATAGTTACTTAGTCCTACAAATTGAGTGGTACGTTTTCCCAGTCCTACGCTTGGAAGATTTTAACAGCTGCTAGCTACTTTAGCTACCACTATCGAGAATTTTCGCAAAGAAAAAAGGTAGACGTCTCGGCAAACCGAAGCCACTCACGAATGAAGTGTTAATACGTGATAAGTTAGTTGATACTATTATTATCACATATTAACACTTCATGATGGTGATGATAAGAATGATAAGATGATAATAATGATAAGATTATCATGAATATTGATGATGATGATAAAGTTAATACTAAGATGATATGATGATAAGAAATGATAAGAATTGATAAATGATAAGAAAGTTTATACTAAGAAGGAAATCAAATTTGATAGTCTAATGCTTAGAATATAGAACAAACGTCTAATGTTGTAGTGCATGGAGAAATAAGGACTAAATAAAAAAATAAATAATAACAACAATAAAGTGTTTGTTTACATTATCTACAATTTCTAAACAAAAACACCGTACATGGTGTTAATTAAATACTGCATTTTCCATTCCATCGAAACGAAATCGTCGAATGTCAATGATGAACCAAAATTTGGTTGCCAAATGTTTAAAACATTCATTCCATTTCCAATATCATTCATTCAGGCAGCGACATCTTTTCACTCGTCACTCAATCAACTCACAACTCGAACTGTATCAAACAAATCGAGTCGATATCAGTCATAGATAGCGATTGTTGTACGACGCAGACTCCTTAATACAATAGAAACATAAAACGCTACTTACTACTGGAGCCAACCTCGGCTGCAACTTCACTCCAATAACGTTCCAATTTAAACCGATTCCTGTGACCTCTATAGCTTCTGTCCCATAGACACTCCCGTATTTGGACAGCTGCTATCAATTTGTCCATGTTTTTAGCTCTCATGGTCATACCTTTAGCTTTCATTGCTAAGCGGGTGCGCTAGCGGGAGCGATCACTACGATAGACGCGCTGCGCAATACTGGCGAGTGGCGAGCGGGGCAGCGGGCAGCGGGCGGCAGTGCAGCAGGATCCACAAACCCGTTCAGCGCTAACAACACTGGAAAAAGCGCTAGAAACAGCAATATTATTTACGCTTCATAAAAGCGATAGATTCAACGCTAAAAATTATGTTCGTAAATTCGTAATTCGTAAGAAGTAAAAAAGTCTTTAGACTGTAATTCTGTAAATAGAAATCTAATTACCTAGTTACATCCTAATAATAGTTAAAATGTCACTAGCTGTTGCATGTTGCACGCGACTTCGCGCGCGTAACTTTATAAGCTTTTTCTTTATATTACTCGCTATTTGTGAATGAATTTTCAAAATAAGTCTCTACCAGACTTTTTGATTCGTAATATTGACTTTATTAATTACAAACATACGAACCTTCTCTCTTTATACTTAATATTAAAATAAATAACAGTAATTATAAAAGTATAAAAGTAGTATAAAAGTTGTTACAGCGCTATATTTAGCGCCGAAAGGGCTAAAATTTCAGCACTGACTAGCAAGCGGTGGCGGAATCACCCGCCCGCTCTCCCCTACAATGCCATTCTCGCTCCCGCTCTGTTCCGCGTTCTGCAACATCGCTGCCTCTCTAAACACGAACCTTGCTCGGCTTGCTCCCCCTCTTTCGCCAACGCGTCGCGCCTCGCCGACTAATCCGCTGTTTACCGTATCATTATCGAGCGTTCACTTTCACTGCATTTACTGATCATTGCGCGTTTTTAACGTAGCTTTACTGGTCCTCAGCGATCCGTACACGCAGTGTACGCTAAACAATAAATTTACGGTCGAGTTTGCTTTATACCACACTATAATGGATGGTTGGATGGCGGTGCTAGTATTACGAGCGTTTTCAACTTCGTCTTGTCGTCTTTGTTATAATCATCGATAGTTATTATAATGTACGCTTTGGTAATGGTCCAGTATCCCTCAAAGGATTTTTTTTCTGATTACTAACAGGCTGAATCTTCGTGAGAAGCTTTAGTTTGCCGAGACGAACAGCTTTTTCCACTGCCAAAATTCTCGATAGAGGTAGCGAAAGGAGTTAGCAGCCGTAAAAAACTTCCAAGCGTAGGACTGGGAAAACGTACCACTCAATTTGTAGGACTATGTGGCCATTTTATTATACAAATGTTTACTAAGCTGCAGACAAAAAATCAGCTGGTTAGTAATAATTTTTATGACCTCACTATTATGATTTATTGGGAGGGATGGGTATACTAACCTGGTGATTTTTTTGTCTGCAGCTTAGTAAACATTTGTATGATAAAATGGCCGCATAGTCCTACAAATTGAGTGGCACATTTTCCAGTCCTACACTTAGAAGTTTTTTCCCAACTCTTATTTAATCGGAGTCTAGACTTAGAAGAATTTTATAAATGTTTTTATGTTTTGATATGTTTGGTCAATGTTTGGTGATAAATTGATTATAAAATGAATCGATAAATAAACAACAATGTGCACATATTGAGAAAAGTTTTATTTATAACCTACACGTATCACATAACAGTAAATTAAATAGAGGGTGAATCACAAGACTACTTGTCTTATCTTTACCTAGAAATCTTAAAATTACACCAACAACAGTAATTTAACAGTCTTTTAAGTTTACAATAATATTTTAAGGTTTATTATTAAGTTCTCGCTCGTTAAAAATCTTATCTATAACATTGATAACGTCTCTTCTGAAAACCCTCATCTCTGAATCAGTAAACGAGTCTATATCTGGAATAATACTCATAAGAAACATTTTTCTGGGGCACTCGTCGCTTGTATCTGAATTGCTTCTTTTCCCTAAACTACTATTTATTTTGTAAATAGGCACCACGGATATAATACCCTTTTGAACTGTTTTGGGACTATCGTTGACCGGTCCGTCTCCATTGTTGAATTGATCGTAGTCAAACTTTTCTTCACTGTTTTCAGGTATATCTATTTCTAAACGTTCATCGTCAGATTCAGGCTCAGGGGAGCTGGGGTTGCCCTCCGAATTTGTCTCGCAGACTTTGAGGAATGGAAGTAAAAATTTTAGATGTTCAGATAAATAATATGGTCTGCTCGGTGGGTTGCTGCTTTTCGATTGCTTTATAGCCTTTGTAAACGCCGCTCTTATTGTCTTCCATCTGGCCTTGCAGCTGGTGACTGAAACAGATTTAGTTCTTGAAATGCCAGTTCTATAGAATAAATCACAATTCACTACATAACTAACTATACTATACAGCGTGGCTTTTAGTTACACAACTTTAAAGATATCTTTCTAACTAACTTTTGCCCGCAACTTCTAGTGCATTTTTTAAAGCGTTGAAACATTTATTTATTATTATTTTGTATTCTTTCACGCAAAAACGGCTCAACAGATTTGAATGAAATTTACCACACAGATAGTTTATAAACAAAATTAACATATAGGATATAGGATACTTTGGTTGGAGTGCAGCCTTGGAGGCTGTATGGAAAAAAATGGAAATTTCAGCTATAAAAATTAAAAATATTCTCATCATAAAAATTATAACAATCGAAACGTATTGCGACTTATAGAATGGACTTTGCAAAAAAATATTATTTAAACAATTAAATAAGTAATAAGTAGATAGTTAATATTAATTCTAAACTAATTAATGTTCTATAAAGCATTGGTTGCGGTTTTTTCGATTAGGTCACATCACTATTTTTGTATAGTCAAAACCTGCAACCTAGGAGAAATGTCAAATGGGTTCGGTTCGAATTATGGATGGGTGGCACAGCTGTGCGATAGGTTGCAATAAAAACTGCAACCAAATTTAAACTTAGTTCTTAATAGCTATAAAGGTGATAACAGTAAAACTTGCCTGTTGAATTAGATACGCTTGCTATCTCTTTCCAAGCTCGCAGTGTTACAACGCGATTCATGTTGTCAGGCGATCTGTCATACAAACACGAATGTTTCTCGACCTCCTTTATGAAATCGATAATATCGCGTTCGCGTTTCTCATACATATTTGAGAATTTATCTTTCTTTTCCGTAGACATTACCACTTTTAAGATTGCACTATTGAAGTTGTACTTCCATCCATTGGCCGGTAAAATATCTACAGAACACAACACGCAGTGAAGTCAAGTATATGCAGCGCAACTGACTGACTGGACTGACACTCTCAGCTCAGGACAAAATGACTGACGGACTGACGGTGTCGGACGCTCGCGACTGAGCGCGAACAATAGCGAATGAATAGCGAGGCGACCGCGAACGCGAAGAAGCAGGGTTGCTCATAGTAAGGTTGCTAAAAGAGAATCGGTATCGGTAGAGTTGCCAACACAAAATAGGGAGTCTCTAAATGGGGAGAATTTTATTCGGAATAAAACATGAATATTTATAATTTTACATCGGTAATTTATAATATATAATATTACATTAAGTATATCTTGATGTTGATCAATCATCAATCATTGAGGAAAAAATGTTCTAGCTATTTTTGTGAACATTTTTTCCTCAATATTATAATTATGGCAGTTTTGATTATTTTCTCTTATAAATCTTTTTGTATAGAAAAGAGCTACCATTGAATTAGTAGAACGTTTATTTGGGCCCCTAGCCATGAGCACACCAATTCCAACGCTCCCTTACGAAGTTAGAGAACGAAAGAAAATAAAGCCCGATGATTGGTCAAAATTTTATGTGGGCGTTACAACAACCAATCACCGGGTTTTATTTTCTGTCGGTTCGTCAATCTACAACGCTCCCGTTTGCACTGGGTGCTCTTGGCTAAAGGCCCAGGAAATTTTGGTATAATTTGCTCACAGATTTTCAGTTAACAGTTATTTTCCTTTAAACTTTCTTTCAGCCAATTCGAACATTTTAGTCGTAGTTCCCATTCCTTTTTATAATTTTTTTTTTCGTTTAATTTCGGCACTTGGATTATGCGTAAAAGCACAACAGTTCACAATACACACAACAGGAGACGACGACTTCTTTCACGCGTATATAGGCATATATACGAACGAATCCTGTTATGAAGATAAATAAAACTGAACCACTTGAGTTTTTAGTTAGTTTTCCACATGAATCTAGTACAACTCGATTATCCGGCCCTCCGTTATACGGAATTCGCGTTTATCCGGCCGAATTTATGCAAGCATGAACGTGTTGGAACTATTACCCCGCCCGCACCCAGTGGAATCGCTTCCCCACGCGTTTCGTTCTTTTTTTAGTTAGTTAGCAATTATTACTCCTCTCTGACGCACGTGTCACGTCTACACACATATAATATACTTATATTTAAAAATGTCAAAGCGTAAGAGAGTGGTGTTATCGCTTAAAGACAAAATAAATATTATTGATTCATTAAAAAAAGGAGAAACTGGTCGTAAGTTAGCTCATAAGTATGGTGTAGGTAAATCCACGATAAGTGATATTAAAAAGAATACCGATTCAATTTTGTTGTACACCCGCAAATTAGATAGTGAAGACGGGAGTAGACATAGGAAAATTATGAAGAAACCGAAAAATGAACTTTTAGAAGACGCTTTGTATCGTTGGTTTTTACAAAAACGATCAACTGGGCAACCGATATCTATTACCTTGCTCTGTGAAAAAGCATTACAAATAAATAAAAAATTAGGTGGCGATGAATCGTTTGTGGCAAGTACCGGATGGTTGTACAGATTTAAATCTCGTCATGGAATTCGTGAATTGGAAATACAAGGTGAAAAAATGATAGATAATGTAGCAGCAAACTCTTTTCAAGATGATTTTAAGAAGAAATTGAATGAAATCCTAATCATAGAAAAGCAGGACATTCAAGAAGATGAAACAGAAGAAAATCTAAACGTGGAAAATGATGCAGGACCATCTCATGGTGAAGCATTTCATGCCCTGGAAACAGCTCTCAAGTGGTTTAAGAAACAAACGGAAAGTGATACTGTAAGTTTACTACAGCTGAAACGAATTCGTGATATAGCAGCAATGAAGAGAAGAAAAGGCTTACGTCAAATGAAAATTACCAAATATTTTAAACCAAACAAGACTTAGGTATAATTTTATTAGCTATGATTAAGGCTACAGTATTTTAATATGTACCTATGTAATATAAGAAAATGCCTTGTACTTAAATGTACATATATAAATAAGTGCATACATCGTATGTTGGAAAATGTATCTCTTATTATTTTCTGAATAAACATTGATTATTTATTGTTTATATATTGTATTTGTTGTTTTTAATAAACACATAAGTAACATTATGTACTACATAATTATGCACAAACCCCGCTTTTCTTCATACATTCGAATATCCGAATCCCCAAGGACAACAATTAAGTAGTCCGGCTAATCGAGTTTCTACGTTACTTCCCCGTAACGCTTTCCTGAGAAAATTGAACTCTATTTTAAAGGTACTTCAATGCAATAAGCATACCGGGAGACCGGGGGAAGAGGAAGGAATGGCTTGGTAATTTATTCTCGAACTAGCTGGTGCTCGCGACTTCTTCCACGCTGTAAAGTATATAAGATACCGGTAGATACCGTGGAGCGGATCGCTAAAAATATCACCAAGCAGTTCTACCCGAATCCGATAGTTGGCGCTATCAAGTGTATCCCGGGGCAAGCCGCCTAGTATTTATGTTTATTTTAGATTTCCCGTAGGAATTTTCCCGCGCTAAAAAGTAGCCTTTGTTCATCACGGATAATGTCGGCTTCTAATGGTAAAAGAATTATTCAAATCGGTCCAGTAGTTTCGGAGCCTATTCAATACAAACAAACTGTTGCCCGCGACTTCATCCGCATTCCAAATGTTATATAGCCTAAAGCCTCGATAACGCGTACGTTTAACCAAACAAACAAACTCTTCAGTTTTATATATAGATCTATAGATAGATAGATATTGTAGCAATGTTGACGAATGAGTATATACTATTTTAAGTATGGGTGGATTATTAGTTTATGGTTTAAAATGATAAAATATTACACTTTAATACTCAAAAATTGTACTAGCTCCTGGTAAAGCGTGTTTTTTTGTAAATCACAACTAATTTAGGGAAATTTCAGTGTGAGGTATAGTCCCACAGTTCCACTATATCCAGGAAAATAGTATCCAAAGTGCATTGTGTACTAAACAAACTAGGTATTGTAGCTTCGAACGTTTTATGCCATGTCAGCTAGTCGACTGCGCATGGCCTCCTTCGAGTAGGCGCTCGCTTCGAGCATCATCGGAAAATTCAGTATCCTTTCGAACGCGTCAGCGTTTTGAATAATCGCATTATCACGCGAGGTGTCCCTATTTTATCTTTATTTTCCAATCATGAGGTGCATTTTGAACTTTAATATCTCTAACTTAGAGTTTAATTAATTAGGTATGTAGTTTTGAATGTATTGTAAAAATAATTCTAAAAAAATTTAAATAAAATAAATATTATATTGAAAATTAAATATTAGGTATTTAGCTGGTGCCTGCAACCCTGCAAACTAGTACGGGCTGCAGTTCGTTTTTTTAAAATCCCACAGGTACCTAAATTTTTCTAGGATACAATGTAGGTACACCTATGCATTAGTTTCATCCAGGTAATTATCAAAATATTATCAAATAATCAAAATCAATAGTAATAATCAAAATATATCAAAATATTAGTGAAAACCGCATTAAAATCGATTAAGTAGACCGTTCCCGAGATTAGCGTGCATAGACAGTCAAAATTCTAAAAACTATTTTTTTTTTTTTCATCTCGGTAACATAACATTTACGATTTTATTATAATGTATATATTTGAAATGTGCCAAAAATATTAAATTACAAGTTTTTGTTCACAGTTGATCAATAAGCGCATGGAAGAGGTGGAGCAAAATGTCTGGTATGACAGGAGCGAGTATGCTGCGCACGCGTCGCAAAGATGTCAACGTCAAACCCAATCGCAAGTAAGTATTCATTGAGTACTTAGTTAATTTAATAATTCAGAAGGGAAAATAGAATAACAGAAAATAGTCATTCGCAGTTACCACCCCCTTACAAAAGACCACCGCGAAATAACAGCACGTTTGCTGTTATTTCGGCAAGTGAGTAATGGATGCCAGAACCTATTTCCATTGTAGTCGACAGCGAACTTGCACTGTGGCGTTGCTTGTGTTATAGGCGACGTTGTGTTGTAGCCAATTAGCCAACTACCTAGGGCTTGTCTGTTGACATATAGCAGAGCCAGGAGTATCCTGGTCGAAAGAATTTAGGGAGTGAAATCAAATGAATTAATTATTTTATGAGCCCACGCTCCCTCTTTCGTGCAGCAACTTTCAATGTTAAAATAGTCACGTGGTCTTCGATATTCGTAGAGAAACTGCACTTTAAAAACTAAGAATTGGGTTGTTCCAAACTGTTCTACTATTTGTTCTATCATTGGACAAAAAAATCCAACTAGTTCTACTACACAGTATGACACTGTCGGTTAAGTAGTTGAATAATTACTTCATTGCGTCAAACTTATGACCAAAATAATTTGAAACTTAGGCTACTTACTTTGAAGCACATTTAGCTGTTTTCATTTTCAATATAGGTAAACATTTTCTTAGTATCTTCTTCTTAGTCTTAGATTCTTTAGTTTTACCACGTTTTACTAAATTGCAGATTGGACCGGAAGTCGTCTCGTGGTATGCTCTACGAGAACGAAGAGTTAAGACTTCGCACTATCAACATTAACGCTGAAGTGGAAAGAGGTAAGATCAGTAAAATTATATCGAACTGTGAGGCTAATATTAAAATATTTGAGATTTTTTGATTTTTTTCACATTCATATGTCCCATGTTATGTACATGAGCAGGATGCAGGTTCATGATGATTTATGATTACGGGTAACAGGCAAGCCTACCTTGTTGGAGGCCTTAGAAAAAAATGAATAAATAAATATCATAAACATTGCAGGTCAATCCGATATCAAGAAATTGAAACGTGAGAACGAACAGTTGAAGCGAGAAATATCAGCTCTGAGATACGAGTACGACAGATTGGACAGCATGTTGAGAGAGCGACGATCATCCCCAGAGCATTCGGACGTACGTATTTATATTAAAAAATCAGTGGTTCATAAACTTGAGCTTCTGGCGATCGAACTCAAAATTGTAAGATTACATCTGACTTCAGTCAGTCAGTCACTTTATTAACCTGCATACCAAATCCTCTCGTCACTTTATGAAGCTGCATACCAAATTATCTCTTTTCACTTTATAAAGCTGCATACCAAATCGTCTTGTTACTTTATAAATCTGCATACCAAATCCTCTAGTGACTTTATGAAGCTGCATACCAAATTATCTCTTTTCACTTTATAAAGCTGCATACCAAATCGTCTTGTTACTTTATAAATCTGCATACCAAATCCTCTAGTGACTTTATGAAGCTGCATACCAAATTATCTCTTTTCACTTTATAAAGCTGCATACCAAATCGTCTTGTTACTTTATAAATCTGCATACCAAATCCTCTAGTGACTTTATGAAGCTGCATACCAAATTATCTCTTTTCACTTTATAAAGCTGCATACCAAATCGTCTTGTTACTTTATAAATCTGCATACCAAATCCTCTAGTGACTTTATGAAGCTGCATACCAAATTATCTCTTTTCACTTTATAAAGCTGCATACCAAATCGTCTTGTTACTTTATAAATCTGCATACCAAATCCTCTAGTGACTTTATGAAGCTGCATACCAAATTATCTCTTTTCACTTTATAAAGCTGCATACCAAATCGTCTTGTTACTTTATAAATCTGCATACCAAATCCTCTAGTGACTTTATGAAGCTGCATACCAAATTATCTCTTTTCACTTTATAAAGCTGCATACCAAATCGTCTTGTTACTTTATAAATCTGCATACCAAATCTTCTAGTGACTTTATGAAGCTGCATACCAAATTATCTCTTCACTTTATAAAGCTGCATACCAAATCGTCTTGTTACTTTATGAATCTGCATACCAAAACCTCTCTTCACTTTATAAAGCTGCATACCAAATCGTCTTGTTACTTTATAAAGCTGCATACCAAATACTCTCCTAACTTTATGAAGCTGCATACCAAATTCACTTGTCACTTTACGAATTCTCAGTAAACTGCAGTGTCTTACTAGAGAAAGAGCACATAACTCATACGATCTTTCTATTGTGCTTTATAATTAGAAGAATAAAGCACAGTATCGTTTGGCAGGACAGCGCGTCGGTGTGCAGCGCGTGCCCCGAATGTGCAAGTGTCGACTCAAGGACAGTCGCCTTCCATGACCTGGATGTTGTGCCTGAGGAAGGGGAACAGGATGGGATTAGGGTGAGTGTTTTAGTTCAAATAAAAAAACCAACAGAACCTATTCATCAGTAAGAGAAACTGTTTTGTTCAATTCGAGAAGATGGTAAGGTTTATACTAAGTAATGGAAAGAGCGGTAATGAGGAAGGTTTAGTGATAAAAATTTGAATAGTAGTCCGTTGGCCCTATGGATGGTTTCACCTTGACTTAATCTATTAGGATTCCGCTTGAGGGCTTACTTTATGTTTTCGGATCGAGAAATCCGAAAATCGTGAACGCCCCATCACAATCAATTTCAAAATACGGTTTTCGAAAAATCGAAAGAGCGGATAAAAGCAGTAGGGCCAACGGACTATAGAAATAATTTCCAAATTTTGTTCAGAAATATTACCTGTGTTAATATACTATCTTACTAAAATAAGTTTTTTTTTAACTATAAGTACGTATATTTCATTATAATTTATATTGGGTATAGAGGATGTTTGGAGATGTCGTGTTATTTAGCCATCATAGTTTTTCTAAAACTTGGTCCACCTAACTATCAAATTGTAAGGAGTAAAACGAGCTTCAAATTATTTCCAACTGAAGCTTCGAGACGATAATAATGGACAGTTTGACGTATTTATCGGGCATCAGCTTCCGCGAGCTGTAATCATTCAACACCAAAATAGATCCGCCATTAACAACTGAACGTTTCCAAATAAACCGACTCTTGCTCCAAAATTTTTTGAAAAGGATGTTCTAAAGAAAATTCGTACAGTATCTGAGTCAAGGGCGGGCATGCCAGTGCCACGTAAGAAAATATTGTAACACCTAATGTATGTAAATTTATAAATAAACTCAGTCGAGTGTCGGCGCGTCTGCCATCAAGCCGATTTCTTAATGGATTGTGAAAAGTGTATAATATTATGTTTTAAATATGTTTTTTTTTTTTGAGAAAAAAAGTGTACCTCTATACATATATTTTTTAATTATTAAAGTTTAAAATGACCGCTTTAAATCTGTGTAAGTAAATATGTAGTTTTTTTTTAATAAAAAAAATATGTAAGTTGAAAAAAATATATATAAAATATTTCAGATCAAATTCAGTTTAAATTTTTCACACAATAATACCACAAAATAAACATAGTAATAATTAGTAATTGTATTTTGAACTTTCAAAATGTCGTAGCAGGTAACACTCGAGGTCTAATAATATTTTTTCTAAAGTATAATTTATAATGAAACTAAGTAATTATAATTCTTTAATTAATAATTCACTATGAGTCCGTCATTATTAATAGCCAGTGACAAAACTGTAGAAGGTGACGTTAATCGTATTTCTGAAACGAGGTGACTGAAACCACATCACAGGTCATAAAACACTACGAAGACATCTAATGGACACTCAAACAAAAGATCTAAGTTTCTTAAACTTTTTGAAGATTTTCACAGACGTTGGCGTCAACGTATTAATAAAATATCTATTGGTGATTTAAGAAATACTAAAATTAATTCATATGGGCTCATTTTCGCAGCATATTATTAATATATTGAAAATTAGCTAATTTTTCTAAACGTACCTAGAAAGTAGACAGGATTACCTAGGTATGTTTTGAAAAATTATCTAATTTTCAAGAAAATAATCTTGTCTACTTTCTTTCTCTATGAATATTTCTATGAACTATTTTGTAGCTTGTTAAAAAAGTAATGTTATAGTATTGTTAAGGTGCGTTTTAACCGACCATAGAGTAACCATAGAGTATAATATAAATATAAACCTATCAGTACCTAATGTTTATTAGGTATTTGATATTCGATTAGGTATTTGGCGGAATTTATGACACCATTAAGAATAATTTTTTTACTGAAACTACTGTAAAAGAAAATGTTGTTATATTATATTAGGGAAGTATAATAGTAGGTTTATATTCTAATAACGCACTAAACACTAAACAATGTAAGCAAGTGATTGTTTTATAAACAAGATATTTAACAAGCCAGTCACTCCATAAATATCCCAAACATCTAATTTCTAAGAAAATCTAATTTAAGGAGCACTCAAACTTTAATTGGTACACATTGGAAGTTCCTAGTCCTAGTTAATAATTTTCTATTGAATATTACTGTCGTGACCTTTGCGTAGCTTTTGCACGCAACTTCTTCCGCGTAACTTATAAAATACATATAGTCTATGTTCCTCGATGATAATGTAGCTTTCTATAGGTGAAAGAATTTTTAAAATTGGTCCTGTAGTTTTTGAGTTTATTCATTACGAACAAAAATACAAATCTCTTCTCTTTGTGAAGACGATTTTTTTATTTTGATGCTTGTTTAAAGGATGCTACAGTCTACATAACCATGTCTCCATTCTCATTCTCACCTTGTCTCCAGTCTATATTCTCCCTTGTCTTACTCTATCAGGAACGGTGTTGTACTTGGTTCCTGCCTGGGGTTGTGTTTATAAGTAGGTATTAGCAAAGCAAGACAGTATTAATTTTGCTTTTAAAATATATAGGTATTCTTTCAAATTTCAGAGTGCCGTCGAGTCCCCGTGTACATGTGGAGAGTGTCAACTTGATGTAACCAGACAGAAACACGACGAAAACAATCTAACAAATAAATCAGTTAATCCGATAATGTCGAACAATGATCGACTCCGACCAAATATGGAAGACAATAACCACGAGCGTACTGTGGACGTGCTCGTCCATGATACTCCAACTGATATGCCGCGATATTTCCAATCAGTGACGTCACAGCCGTACCATATGCCCACACATCCCGTTCCACCGCCTCCCGGCTTTGTAATGTCTCCGTATGAAACGCCAAGATTTCACACAGGTGGCAACGTCGAAGACTTACTAGGTGAGGTCCAATCATCACCCACAACTATACAGACTACATACATCCAGCAGAATTCCATTATAATGTGCAGTCAAAGGGTTACACACAGACCTTGCTGCTGCAGAAGGGAGGTAGTGGAAAAAACGGAACCTACACAAGAACAAAGGCAACAAAAATCTTATGTGACAGAAAAAAATATAGAGCTTACGTATGATTATCCAAGAACTATACCCATTCCTAGCAATCCGAGTCCAAAGTCAGACGAGATACCGTCAACGACAACTGAAGTTGCAAGCACGGTGGTCTTTGTAGAAAGACGCATACCAGTGAAGCCAAGAAGATTCGATTTTTTCTTTCGTTCTCGATCGGCACCTGTCGGTGAAACGGAAGAGCCAATCTATGCCACGGTTAATAAACTACCAAAAAGATTGCGACGCATGGAACTCGCAAATCTGGAGAAGGAAGTGGCTTACAAGTCAGCAGAACCAGACTCCTCCATACGTACAGACATTACGCTTAAAACTGATTCCGAATCTCAAGCGGCGCCACCGGATGACGATACGAGCAGATCGGAAAGAGAAAAGTCAACAGCCCCACAAAGACCTGAAACTCCTAAAGTAAAGAAACGGAAAAGATTTTCGTTGACCTTCAAGAAGAGGGAGAGAAAAAGAAGGGAAAAGAAGAAAGATTTAAAGAACGGTACAGCCAAGAATGGTACAACAGTTCACGTTGAGAGTGAAAATGAGAGACTGATAGAGGGAGAATTCGGGAAACCGAAATTGTGCAGTCGACACAGGCCGAGGAATACGATGTCTTCATCGAGTTCTGGACCGCGGTACAAAAGAGACAGTTATCAAGTGAGTGTTGTCAAATTGATCTTTCAGTATAGTCGTAGTTGTACTTTTGATACTTGGCACAAAATTAACAAAAATCCTAATCGCCTTTGTTAATCAATGGCGAACATAAAAACGAAAATGAAAAAAGGGTATTCGCGTCCCACATTTTTTGAAAAAAAAAAAAAAAAAACTCATTAAAATCTCTACAAGCTCTAGGTTTGAAGTATTGACGAACCGGTTGGATGAGTGGTAAGGGTACTTTCCCTCAGGGGCCCTGGGTTCGATTCCCGGGGGGTCAAACTTTGGAAAAGTTTCAAAGTTGACACTGCATTTCGCAGTCACCCCCTTACAGAAGACCACCGTGAAATAACAGCATATGTGCTTTTGTGTTTCGGTGAGTGAGTAAGAGATGCCAGTGCCCATTACCCCCCTTCCTTCCTTATCCTTAATCCTTCTATGACGGCGTTGGTTGTTATAGGCGACGGTAGCCACCTACTACCATCAAGTGGACCGTCAGCTTGTCTGTCGACCTTAATACAAATTAAAAATGTAATTTTGTAATTTACTATGCTTCATATATATGTCGGCGGCCGATCGTATAATCCGACAGTTCGTGATGTGCCTAGGCAGATCGTGATATAGCGGTGTTTCATGAAGTTGCAAAGTGATCAAAAAAGTGCTTATCAAATTACATTTAATCAAAAACTAAACACAATATCACATCTCAAGGGGCAGCTTAATTGACGAACAATCTTACTATTAATCTTATTATGTACTTCGAACAATCTGACTGACATTAGTTGGGAACTTCATGAAATTAGTTCGGCGCCATATCGTGATTTGCCCTGGCACATCACGAATTGCCGGATTTTACGATCTGCCGCCGACATAATATATACAACTTAAGCTACAACCCCTTCCTTCCGGTGGTCCAGGTGGTACGATGAAACACAAATAAATTTGTATTTTTTTTTTAATTCCACCTTATTCCGCCTTTTTTCTCCTAGGAGATGACAACGCCCCAAAACACAGATAAATTGTTTTTTTTTCTAATTCCTCCTTTTTCTTCTTCTAGGAGATGACAACGTCCCACTCGGAGCACGAACGCACAAACAGCATGTGCTCGTCCGTAAACTCCCTTACATCCGCTTGCACCCACAAGTCCAGAAAACTGTCGGCCCCTCCAAACGACGGCTCGATACCCTGGTGTGGTTGCTGGGGAGCTGGATGTGTTTGAAGCCTTAATGACTTAAGGTCTTAAGGTCTCTTGTTGATCACGAACTTTGTGTGGGGAAATATTCTATTGACTGAAATCTAGTGTTAATGAATTTAAAATGTGGTTTTTTTGTGTTCATAATGCCTTGTAGACGAGGCTCTCGTCCAGAAATTAAGACGTTCTTAAACCAAGTTGTATTGAACTAACAGTGAAATTAATTTTCTACAATATATGTTGGTACCGCAGATAGAAAAAAAGGAAGATATAGCCATGACTCATACCCGGGCGTAGTTTTTATAAACTGAGTCCAAGGATCCCAGTTTCATTCGATCGGAACTGAACAGCTTTTGTTTGAATTATTCATGCGTAGCGGTGATTCTAACTTTCTAGAGTCTAGACAAACCTAATAAAAACCTAATCTTGTGTAGAAATACTTATTAGATAAGAAATAAATAACTGCTATTCACGCATTATTTTGCCTATATATCTATACATACATATATTATAAAGAGGAAAGATTTGATTGTTTGTTTGTTTGTATTGAATAGGCTCCGAAACTACTGGACCGATTTGAAAAATTCTTTTACCATTAGAAGCCGACATTATCCCTGATGAACATAGGCTACTTTTTCCGCGGGAAAATGCTTCATTCCTATGGGAAATCTAAAATAAAAGTAAATACTAGCGGCTTGGCCCGGGAGATAGCGCCATCTATCCAAAATACGGTAGATGGCGTTTTATACTTTTCTACGCGGACGATATAATATAATCTTATATAAGATTCTAGTATCACAGTGTTTGTAATCAAACACCTCCGGAACGGCTTGACCAATTTTTATAAATTTTTTTGTGTACTTATATTCGGTAGGTTTTAAAATAGGTCGTAAACTAGACATTTGTTTTTGTTTTATTTTTTGGAAAAACAAGGTTTGCCGGATCAGCTAGTTCTATTCTATATTTTAGCTGTTTGGGGTATTTACGCACATAATTGAATTTAGCTAGACCATTTTTTGGTTACAGAATATAAGAACGTACAGTAACATATCTTCCTTTTTTTTACTTCTATCTGCGGCAGGTACTAATTTGTTCGATTCTCGTAATTTTGAACTTTCTCGCTGTACACAAAATTAATCTGTGATCTTATTTGTATTCGTTAGATTATCTTTTGGTGTCTGTGGTTATGTGTATTTTAATAATTTAAGGCGTAACTATATGAGCATGTGCGAGTATGTAAATTATTTTATAAAAATAAAAATATATTATCATAAAATGGAGATTATAAATTTCGATCTTGCAATATGTTACTTAATTTCTTAAATACTCATATTGTTTATAGGTAAATACTTATTTATTTTTCAAATTTACAGTTACAATTATTTAAGTAGTAATCTACATCTGACCTTTTTTATGTGTAAATGTAATGAAATATAACATTTTGCATTTCGCAAATGTTTTATTTAAAAATCAATCCACAAACTATATTTTCTTCGAGCGTTTTATATTATATGTATGCCGAATTCTAATATAAGTACTATATATACCAAAAAATATTTGGGGATTTTTTTGAATCCTGTAAGTGTTTTTTTACGATGTTTTAAAGCTAAATTAGTTAGGAATGGTTGTTAGCTTTATAAAAATATAGTTTTTATAAACTATATTTTTATAGTCTAGGAAATCCATTCACATTTAATTTTATAAACATTACATTATGTTTTATAACACATTTTGAAATGAACCAGAGTCATAAACATTACAAAATCTAACCTATTTTGTTACCAATCGTACTGCTACAACCAGTATTACGGGTGGGCTCGCTCCGCTGCGCTCCGCTCGCATTAATTTTCATAGCATTCCGGAACCTAACCTAACCTATTTGTTTCCAGTGAAGTAAGTATTGTAACACATTTTGTAATAAGCGCACAATTGTTATGTAATTATGTTATAAAATGTTTATAAAAATAATTATGAATGGATTTCCTAGGCATAAAAACTATATGTTAATAAAATTAACAAGCATTCTTAACTTATTTAGTTTAAAGACACTGTAAAAAACGTTTACAAGATTCAAAAGCCAACCCAATATTTGAACTGTTAGCTATCTAGATGGTATAATTAAATTCTGGATGTAAGTGATCACTTTTCTGAATTCCCAATACGGAAACAAATTTATAGACGTTTTTAAATCAAAAATTTCAACTTCAAGACATTTTGTTTCGGTGGTGAAATAAAAAGGCATTCGTCATTACATAGATGGTTATTTATTATAAAATATGACACATTCCTTTGAACTGTGTTTTACAGTAATTGAGACGCACATTAGCAAAATTGTCCACCGACTGAAGTGTCAAAATTAGTCACATACCATCACCGAGACGTATCACATAAACATCACTACCGTTACCTAAAAATTAGTCAAGGCAATTTGTTACACACAAAACGCTAATCTGACATTTTTATGGCGGCCATTTTGTTACAGCAAGAGGTTAACCTAAGATGGCTTCTTATAACATCAGCTGATATTTAAATTTTATTAAATTTACTATTACTTCCGTAACACTATACGCTTAAAGTACCTTAAAAGGGATTCACAAAAAAAAAACAACGCGCACAAAAAAGTTTCAGTACATGTTTGTTTTTTTCATAAATAAGAAAATTGCTCATAAAACTACTAGCTTTTTCCGTTTTGTACTAGCGTTAAACTACTAGCGTTTTTGTATCATCATAAATTATAGCCTTTTTCGTCAATCTTATGGCGTAACGAGTAAATAAATAAACTTTAAATCACTTTAGTTAATTTTCACTCTCAAATACATTTTATTTGATTTTCAAAATGACTTTTTTATATGAGCGTTTTGTGTGCAATATATTTTTGTGCAATAAATCCCCAACCTCAATTCAACGTTATATCAATTCCTCGACTATTTTACAATTAAATACCCGCAAAAATAAAAATTGCGGGTCTTCAAAACTCCATCTCACCGATACCAATCAACGTCACGACTGACGTTTGATTGAACGAGACCTGCGTTTCAATCAAACGTCAGTCACACAGGGACAACAAATTTTGACACTTTGGCCGGACAAGCGTACATTGATTCTACTGAGAACATTCGAGAACCTACACGAAAAATTAAAAAAAAAATACAAAAAAAAGCATCGCCGTACGAGTTTTACAATATAGTAGGAATCACCAAAAATCACGATTAAAATATTTTGAAAAAAAAAAAAAATGGCACTATAAAAAAAACGAAACTTGTGTGCTGTGAAAATTGTAAAAAAAATCTCAAAACAAAAAGTATAGAACAAAACATTCAAAAAAAAACCACTCCAAAAAAAATCATTAATAATAATAATAAATTGCAATAGTGTAACAAAAATATGACTTTAAAAACTCTTTTATAAAAATATTTCAATAAATAAATTATACATAATGAAAAACACAAAATCATAATAATTAATGTACAATATTTACATCGAATATTTATTTATAATAATAATTAGTGAATTGCATTTCGCTTTGAACTCATTAGGGGAAGTTGAAAAAAAAAAATAAAAAAATACTACTTGTGATATAATAATATATATGTAAATATAAAAGCGAAAAGTCCCTAGGAAAATAAACGAAGACATTTCGGGTTTTCACGTCTTTTCTCGATCCATAGTAAAATATCAAAAATTCCCCCTTAACATCTCATTTCCCCTAATGGACACATGCTGTCTCGCTCGCACGCGTTGTCCCCCGCTAAGCGAACAGCGAGTGCGAAAGAGACAGATATATATCATGAATGACGTACCGTTAAAAACTTACGTAAAGTACCTTATTCTAAAGCTTAATGGAGACATCTATCAATATTAAGTATATACTTATAAATAGTTTATAATATTGATTTTTTCATTTTCGCCGATTACGTAAAAAAAAATAATGAATAAAAAAAATGAGGAAAAAATAATCAGTACTTTCATAATAATATAATAAAACGTAAGTTGTCATCACACATCATGTTTAAATTACACATAAATCTTTTTAAAAAATACAAAAACGAAATCTAATTCTAAAAAAAATATAGTTTTAAATTAGATTCCAACAAATATTATAACATATAAAAGTTTAAAAGTTTTGGCTTGACATTATAACCTCTAATGATAAGGACAAATCTCTCAAAAAAATTAAAAAATAAATAAATACTTTAAACCACAGAGCAAAGAATCGCCGCAACGTCCGCTACTATAGAGACGGCAATTATTTTATTTTATTTTTGGTATGTAATATAAATATCATTAATAGACATTTAAAAAAAGCGATAGAAAATGCCCCATTGTGCTGTGATCTATATACTAATATTATAAAGAGGAAAGATTTGATTGTTTGTTTGTTTGTATAGAATAGGCTCCGAAACTACTGGACCGATTTGAAAAATTCTTTTACCATTAGAAGCCGACATTATCCGTGATGAACATAGGCTACTTTTTACCGCGGGAAAATACTTCATTCCTACGGGAAATGAAAAATAAAAGTAAATACTAGCGGCTTGGTCCGGGATACACTTGACAGAGCCATCTATGCAGAATCAGTTGAAGCGACTAACATGACAACTGCTTGGTGATATTTTTAGCGATCCGCTACACGGCAGATGGCGTTTTATAATTTTCAACGGAGACAAAGTCGCGAGCACCAGCTAGTTTGTAATAATTGAAGTAAAAACACAAATAAGATAAATTGTAGAGTGTAATCATATAACAAAAAAAAACTAATTAAATGAATTTTTTATCTTTTAAATAATACGAGTCGAAATTGTATTGGAACACAAAACCTAAACAATGCTCAAGCCGTTGATAAATGTTGATGCCGTCTCTAATATTCTTCGCGAGAGATTTCTTAGCTCTGTGCTATAATCAGTTCAAAAAAAAACTGTGCACTCTTTTCGCGATTTAAAAAAATTCCTTGTTTTTAATTAATTAATATTTTAAAATAAATACTTAAAATTTAATGAGGTTCTGGACTATATATTTTTTTTTACCATTCTTAAAAGACCAGTCATGTTATTTGTGATGTTACGTTTCGCCATTTAAATACTATGACGATATTTTTATTAATATAATATGTAGTAAAGTAACACAATAATAAAAACGCGTGACAACAAAAACGCACATTATCATCAATACCAAAGCTGCCGTGATATTTTTTTCATAAATAAAAAAAAAATTCAAGCACATACAATACAATATATCAGTCTATATAAAACACTTTACATATACAAAGTAGGCCATATCGCTATACAATACAATAATGATGCGAGTTATCGCGCGAAATTCGCTTCTATTCACTTTTAGTTAAGGATTGAAATCACATTGTAAGAAATGGATTCATCTCAATTAATCAATTAATTTGAGTATTTCATTACATAATCTAAAGTCTTCCCTACTCAGTTATTTGGAGCATCAAATAAAACTTAATTTAATACTTTAAATAAAAATGCAGTTGCATTCAATTATAATAATCTTAAATCGTTTTAAATGAAATCATATGTCGCAGGAAATGTTGTAAAAGCCGCCACATTATCAACTGACTAGTGAATTTAAAATTACTTGAACTTTTCTCAGTTGGAAATAATAAGATTTTATGGGTAGCCAACCCGTTTAATAATATTGTTTCTGTATTTCAGTGATATTTTAACAAATTTACTATATTATTATATGTATGTTACATTTTTTTTGCTTTGCAAATGACTCGTGACACTGAAGTCAGTGAATTAACCGATCGTAACGCGACGAGGCTATTCACAGCCTTCATTTAACTAGAGTATATAACTTTAAATTGGATAAATATTAAAGTTTTAACAACAATCCTGCAACATATTTAAATATTGATAATGAACTATACCAGAAGGGCACAAATAAAATTACTCCCAATGTAGGTATAAAATGCAAAATTATATATTTTTAATTTTTTTTAATAAATAGAGGCGAAAATTCGTACGAGATCGCAATATACTTCTTAACAATTAAATTTGCGCGTGTAAACTCAGGATGAAGACAAAAATACTTTCATGTTTAAAATTAATTAAAATTGTGTGTAAATATATTTAAATAAAATCTATACAAGGAAGACGAATGAAACAAGGACTCCAATGTTATTATTATTTTTTTAAATTGCATATGTTTTTTTTTATTGCACTTGTCGTGGCGTTTTTATATTTATAATTAAAAAAAAAAAGACTATTTCTTAACATACAATACGTTATGTCAAACTAAAATAGCTAATTTCACTGGAGCACAATTTGATCTTTCCTTTTAAATATGTTAGAGCGAATATTTTTATCTACTTTGTAAAAGATTTTCATTTTATTTTCATATAATATTTTTACGTTTTATATATCATATATATTTTTATTAACCAATAGAATAGTGCTTTTTTTGGAGCCTAGACAAACTCTGGGCAAAGTCAGTCCTCTGGGCATTTTTTCATGGTTTGTTTTAAATGGAATATTTGTGTCACATAAATTTTTACTGCATTTTCTTCGATTACTTATATAAAAAGAAATATATTGTTTTAGTAAAGATTCAGTTGATTATGTTACTTCTGTAAAAACTAAAGGCAAGATTGGGCCAATGATGAGTTTAAAAACACTTGTTTATCTATTTTTTTCTAATATTTTAGATGCTGTTTACGTTTTTGTAGGAGATATTAGTAATTTTTTTAAACTGCTCTTCTATATTGTGATTTTTTTTTATTTGGTGTAATTATCACAACATTCGGACTTTTCTTGATTAAATTCGAATTCGAAAAGTTTGATATTTCTTCTATTTTGTATGTTTTTATGTGCAATTGGTATATTTTATAGTTTTTGCTAATTTTTATGGTCTTGCACTAATTTTTATTTCTTGTGAAATGCAGTTAAAAACGAAAAACTCAAAATTTTAAAATTTTTTAGTGTCACTTTTGCAAGAGCTTTTATTTTAGAAATATAGATGAATTGATTTTGACGCAACTTTCATTGACTGGTAGAGAAAAGTTTAGGTTCATTTTTATCTCGATTTTTCATCTCAACTCTAAACCAGTTAGTTGTCTTTGGAGATAAATTTGTAATTTTTTTTTTTAATTGTGATGCTTTCACATTAAAACTAAAACACGTTTTCACTCTTCGCCATATTAATCGAAAGACCACAAACAATCGCTCCATTTATTCGACGTCTTTTATTAGAGGACAAAAATGTCCATGAATTAAAAAAAAAAATACGCAAACATTTCATAATTATGTACTATTTTTTTTTCCTATAATATATAAACACCGACACTTAATAAATACAAATTGATAAAATAAAAAAAACGAATGCTCGAGTATCACTTACAAGAATATCATTTAATTAACATTAAACATTGCAAACTAGCCAATCGTTAATTAAATATTATAATTAATTATCAATTTAATTAATTATTATTAACAATTACTTCATAATTACGATTGAACGGAATGTGCTCATTACTGGATTTTGCCATTTCGATTATTATTATATTTTTCATTAAATATAAATATATTCAATACTTAAACAATTACGATACTTTGTGCATGAATTTCAACCTTATTTACTAAATGTTTTTTTTTGCGATATAACTTCAATAGTAGTCTAGTTACATTAAATACTGATGCGATCCGAATTACAAAAAAAATATGGGACAATTTTTTTTTTTTTTTTTTTTTCAAATCACCAATCCGTCATTGCTACAGCGAGTGAAGCCGAAAAAACAAAGCGTCGTACATTTTTGTGCTACATTCAAGCGTATGATATGAAAAAACGTGTTCAAAAAAAAATAACAGCGTTTCCTCGCGACCCGCTGAGCACAACGACGGACGTGCGGCGTTCGATTCCCGGTTACAACACAAAGTGGACCTTATTGCGTACACGGTAGCGTTGCGTGTCACGTGAGAGGCCCCTGCGCGTGACGTCATGTCGTCCCCTCACACGTCATCCATCACGAATGCAACATGCATTGTGGGGTCCTGCACAAATCAAACGAAACATATTAAGATAAAATCGGTCTGTGTTTTTCTAAAAGGGTTCCGCCGTAATGTTCCGTACAATACCTCCTCAGAAAAACAATTTATAAACGTTGTACAGTCGGCCGCATAAATCGATTAACACATTCAAAAGTGCAAAACAACTGAACACCCAACTTAGTTACTTACTTACTGAAGTTTTTTTACGACCGTTTGTACGTGAAGTTTATTTAGTTCTCTAGTCGTGACAACGACTTATGGCGCGTTAAGTGTTTAGTTATTTTGTACTTATGAATGTGTTAATCGAGTGTACTTATGCGCTATACTATGCAGTCGACCGTACTTATGTTAAGCGAGATGAAAAAATAAGTGAGAAAGACACACAAAAAATAATAGTCGTGCATTTGTGGCGGCTAAAAACATTTGCAATAAATATCCTTTTTGGTATATTAGGCTTTTCAACTTACAATACTAACGCAATAATGTCGAGCGTGCTGATGTACCGCTTACTGCACCGACTAATCAGAAAATGGTCTAACGAGAATTAATTAGATCTATTAAACACTGACCCACGTTCCTCACACCATGACGAAGGCCTCCTGTCCGCGGAAGAGGAAGGGGTGCTGGTCGATCATGGTCTGCACGATGTCCTCGAGGTAGGGCCGCGTCATCTCGAAGCGGCCCATGTCCGAGAAGTGCACCGGCAGCAGCGTCGGCCACCAGCAGATCGCTAGGTTCTTCGAGTCCATCGAGTTCAACTTGCAGTTGTCCGCCACCCTGCCGTTTTACACACACCCACCATATAATACGAGTTTGTTTGTTCCCAAAAGTAGGGGGAAATACCCAATTATTATTGGCACTTTAAGAAATACGACCATTTATTTGGCACCTTTCGACCTATTGTTCAACTCAAATAAAATTTGAAAGTTTGACAATGTTTAAATCATTTGATTGTTTAGTGTTAGCAATAATTCTCATATAAACCTAAGATTCATTTATTTTTTGTGGGAACACAGTTTATGGAATAGTTTTCTTATTTTTCAGTGAAAAGTTTAGGGTGCCAATAAATTAGAGGAGTGCCAAAAATTGGTGGGGTGCCAACATTAGGTCATTTTACGCTTATATTAATAAGTGTGGTTGCGTCAAATACCTGGCGAAGTGGCAGAGGAGGTAGTCGAGCGTGGTCCTGGCGAGAGAGGCCAGCTCCGTATTGAGCAGCGTGCGAAGGGCGAGCAGCCGCCAGCTGCGGTCCTTCAGCTCCACGCCGCCCGCCATGCACCCGCGCATCGCTAACCACACACACACAATCATCATCATCATCATCATCATCATCATCATCATCATCATCATCATCATCATCATCATCATCATCATCATCATCATCATCATCATCTCAGTCGTAAGACGTCCATTGCTCGAGATAGGCCTATCAGCCAAATTTACAAAACGTCCAGTTCAATTGTGATAAACGTTAACCTTTGAGTAAAAAAACATCTGAGTACATCTAAAAATTGTGTTAAAATTCTATGTCCAATTCGAAAAATTTAAAAAGAAGCTTCATCATTAGCTTGATTTCAAAATATTGAATAATAAAAACCGACCTGGGTCCACCGATCTTAAAATTTTAGACTTTTTTAATTTTATACTTCCTATTATATAAACTTCACTCACCAGCTATATCTTCCAGTTTAGCCATGCTCTGTTCATCCAGCAGCGGCGGTAGTTTCTTCGAGAAGAAATCTTTTAAAGCTGTCGCCACTGCGTTCACAGGGATGTCTAACGTGTTCAAGTCCACGTTTGGGTCTGAAAAAACATTAATTCAAGAAAAAATTAATTACATATTAGATAAAGATACGTGCATTATAAAGATGTCTGACGATTTCAATCATGTATTGTGAATGTATAACCAAAACCAAAGATATTATTTTTTACCCATAACTGAGAAACTAGCGTGCTCTGCAACTTTCAGATATCAAATTGTCACAAGAAGACAATTTATCGTAGGACTTCATAGTCATATAATATACCTTCGTAGAACTTGGTGAAGAGCATGTCGACGTGCGCCCTGTTGCCGGGCACGCGGTATAGACCTTCGGAGCCGAGGCCCTCGCGCTCTATAAACTCCACGCATTTCTCCACGAACAGTGGCACGCCGTTACCGCCCTGCGGACAGAAACACAACCATTTTTACCATTAGGCTATGTTCACACGACCGCCCGCGCGCGGTCATATTATATTGTAGAACTTGTTTTAGCTGTGTGCCTTATTAGCTGTGTGCCTGTGGCAATATTTACCTGTGGACCCCAATTTTGTGCAACCGGTGCGTTGGTTATTTGTGAAGAGTTCTTCTTCGAGTCTTTGCTCTTCGAAAACTCCTGTTAAATAAATTAAAAAATATTAATATAGAGGAAAATACCCAATTATTGGCACTTTAAGAAATACGACCTTACTTTAAGAATTGGCACCTTTGTTCAACTCAAATAAAATTTGAAAGTTTGACAATGTTTAAATCATTTGACTGTTTAGTGTTAGCGATTCTCATATAAACCCAAGATTTATTTATTTTATGTGAGAACAAAATTTATGGAATATTTTTCTTATTTTTTAGTGAAAAGTTTAGGGTGCCAATAAATTGGAAGGGTTCCAACATTAGGTCATTTTACCCTATATTGTAAACAATTATTTATCATTGTAAAAGCTCGTTCACCTTGTGCCTGCGGTCGTGTTTAGCGAACGGGTGATGTCTGCGACGAGTGTCGGCCGCACTCGACGAAGAGTTGTCCTGAGCCGACGACGGATATTCGCCGACGCCCGCAAGCATCTGTTGCGAAATCGTACACGACCAATTACAATAGGAGCCACGAGAGTAGAGACCTCTCGGTCGTGAGACAATGGTCGTGAATACACGCAGGTACCCTCGCTCACAAAATTTTTAAATAAATAAATATATTATGTCCAGATTAGACGACACGTTTGGTCTAGTCTAGTTGTTAGTAACCCCTAGCTGTTAACCAAATGGTCGCGGGTTCGAATCCCGCTAGGGGCAAATGTTTATGTGTCAACATTTTTACCTTTGTACCCGAGTCATGGATGTTTTATATTTATAATATGTATGTATTTAAAAAAAAAAAGGTAATGTATGTATTATACTATTTTTTTGTAAATAATACAAGCATTAGTTGCTTAGTGTGGAACTAGATGGCCCTGTGTGGAATGTGTGATGATATTTATTATATATTTATTTTAAAAAGTACTTTTAATTAAATAAAAACAAATTAAAAAAGTCGTCTGAGCAAATTAAACCACATGATGCATCAGTCCTCTGCGAATCGCCGATGGCTTCGACCCAAAGATATAAAGAGAAAATGGACTGAGCATTGACCCGCATGAAGTTGACCACTCTCCACAAATTTACGACCCCTTGTTTGAATGAGTGGTTAAGGCGAGGACTTAGCTGAAAAGCGTTATTTTCGTCGTCTAGTTTGACTTCTTAGAGTAAAATCACAAGTTAGATAAAAATACAGTGCATAATAGACTATATGGGAAAAAGTTTGAATCGGGCAGATTTATAAAAAAAAATCCATTTTGTGAGAAAAAAAATTAGTAAAATACTGCTAAAAATAAACTTACTGTTCACAGTACTAAAAAAATTCCGTGACAACTACTTTTGTTTTTAGGCTTATTAATTAACTTACGTTCTACACTAAAGTTTGAATCGGCTACTTTTATTTCTTTTTTCATATTTTACAAAATATTTAAGAAAAACCTTCCAATATTAAATCTGTTCGGTTATCTCCGAAGAGCTACAAAAATTTGTTGCGCAATATTGCACCTTGATTCATAGCACATTAGGTTGCGGTTATTTTGGTCAAAATTGTGTTCGGTCTGAGGTTAGTCCTTGCCTTAACATGAAATGAACTTTATTACCTTGTGCGTAGGTTCATGGTGAGGTGGCGGTGGCAGAGGACGAGGCCGTCGGGCTTCGCCGTCCGAGCTGCCCTCGCTCGACTCGCTTGCAACTGAAAATTGTACCATAATATATATTCAAATGTGTATCCTATAAACATTATATGTGTGTATTTATTACACATTTGTAATGTACATCTATTTGTGTGCCAAATTTCATACAAATCCGTTAAGACGTTTAATTGCGTGAAAGGGTTTTGGTTTGTAGAAGAAGATTGAGTCAATATTTACCTTTGTCTTCTTGCGTCCTCGCCCTGTAACCGGTGGGCAGTTCTGGCGGACCCACAAACATGCCCAACTTGGGCACTCTAGGACTCTGAACCGCCACCAAGTTGCCCAAGGACCTGAAAACAGAGCAGTTCATTTTAATTATTGCATCGTTTGTTAACGTGTTAAAAGATGGCGTAGTATTCACTTCCGATCTGCAGTCTGACTGGATAAGAGAACTTACCGTTTCTTGTAGTGTCTGGGCGCGTGGTGAGCGTTGTGACGTCGCCGCGCGTGCGAACGCGTTGACGTCACGACGCCGGATGACGTGACGGCGCTCGATGACGTCACGCCGCTCAGTCCGCCGCCCGACCCCTCACTCGAGCCGGAGCTGTCCGTCTCGGAGAACGCTGCGGGTGTACCCGTATATACTAACGCAACAATTCTATTATAGCTTTTTGTATATTTATCTCGTCGTTTTTTTAAATCATTTAAGGCGAGAACTTAGCATGAAAGCATTATTTATTTTCCTCGTCTAATATATTTGACTTCTTAGAGTAAAATTAAAACTCAGACAAAAATACAGTGCACATAATATACTCTAAATTCTGCGAAAAAAACATTCACAGTAATAAAAATTTTCACTAACAATTTATTTACTAATAATTAAGTTATGTTCTGTATAATCCGCTAAAATTACTTTTTTCATATTTTACACAATATTTATGAAAAACCATATAAAGGAAATTTGTTACTTTGGATATAAAAGTTGTGATGAGTGAATTAAAAAAAAAAAAAACTGACATGGTTGGTGTAGCGGTGTCTTGTCGTGCCTTCGATGCCTTCGTAATCTCATCATGGAAGGGGCCTCCATGTATTCGTTTGTCTCTTTTATCTGAAATAACCAAGTGTTTTCAATTAAAATCTTATCCCTCTAAGAGAGACATCGATAAAAGTGAAATCCTTATTAAATTACATAATATTATAAATAATATGAGAGTAACTCTGTCTACTGTCTGTTATCTTTTCACGCCTTAACTGCTCAACCGATCATCATGTAATTCAGAAGAAAGGTACTGTTGCCGAGAAATCATTTTAAATTAATAAAAACTAAAGCCTGGCAAAAGTGTAACAGGAATAAAGATGTCAGGAGATTTTTTTTAAACGCCGACAAAGTCGCGGGCATCAGCTAGTTACAACATATTTTTATTCCAACAATTCAAAAGGAAAAACATCACTTAGGAATACAATTCACCGAAATTGTTTTTAAACTTTTTTTTTTTAAGTCAACATAATAATTTGAACCATTTTTCCAAAACAAACTTATAAGTTTTTCATAGTTTCACCTGAAAACTAAGTTCTAGTTAAACTAAAGCATCTGAAAATCTAAAAGAATACCTGTGCATATTGAGCGTCGAGTTCCGTCTCTGAACTAACACCGGACGGGTGATGATGGTGACCACCTTGACCACCAGAGTGTGACCATCCTGACCTTTGAGACTGAAATTAATCGAAATTAGACGATTCAAAAGAAAAAGGTAAAACAAAACCATCAAACTGTATGAGATTTTAAGGATTCATTAAAATCAATTTTAATGATACCAATAGTTTATTAAAACAAATTCAAGTACATGGAAATTTTGTGCGATTTTCAAGGGTTCAAAATACAATGGTTAATTAAAATTAATTTAATGGTTTAATCTAATCATCTGGTTAAGAGATGGTTAACAGATGTACCCAGTTATGGAAATATATTTTTGTTACACAATTCATTTACATTACATTATATTCATTTAGTATGTTTTATATTGTTGGTCAATATAAAGCATACTTGTATTTGAACAGTTGCAATTTACCTTTCTTTCTCTAGAGTGCGGTGGTCCAATAGTTATGTGTTGTAAGGCGTCGCTCACCATTGTGTAATTGGTCAAGTCCAATTTCCCAGGTTGCTGCGATACAACAATTTTATATATATATATATATATATATTATTAGCTGGTGCTCGCGACTTCTTCCGCGTAACTTTATAAAATATAATACATTCGTGTCTGTGACACCATGGAAATACACATACAAAATTTCAACCCAATCGGTTCAGCCGTTTAGAAGTTATGTGAAAAAGATAAGTACGGAAGGATAATTCTTACTACCCACTATTACCCGTTTTCCCGTAGGAATTAAGCATTTTCCCGCGGTAAAAAGTAGTCTATGTTCATCACGGATAATGTCGGCTTCTAATGGTAAAAGAATTTTTCAAATCGGTCCAGTAGTTTCGGAGCCTATTCTATACAAACAAACAAATCTTTCCTCTTTATAATATTAGTATAGACTAGCTACACGCTTCCGGTTTCGCCCGGGTTCAAAATAAAGACAGTCTAAAAAAAATTCAATTTGAGAACCTCCTGATTTTTAGGAATGTATTTATCTATTAAAAAAAAATACACGTGCTACTAGTAAAAAATACGAATTCAGTTAGTGTTTTTACATATTTTTAAAAAATGTTATAAACCCCTGAAAGTATGTCGACGTTTTCGTTGTCTCCGTGGCCTTGCTATAGTAGAAATTAACTTTTTGTAACTATGAAAGATACCTTGAGTGTTTGCGAATGTCTGACCCGTTGCGGCGGCGGATGCGGACGCGTTCGACCCGTGGTGAAAGCGCGATGGCCATAGCTAGGTGGCTGCCACATGCCACCGCCGTCTGACAAAACATACCATCACATTGATTCTTGATGTGAGCATTACCGTAACTCGCCGCACTGCCACTACAACCTTCCGCGTAAAATACACATTTGAAGACGTGACGAGTGGATGAAGGCGTTATGTCGCATTTTTGGTTTTTTTTTTTTTTTGTTTAATGAAGGTAATAAATGTCCTTATGAATAATTACAGACCTTAAGATCGTCGATTGAAGACATTTTGGGAAAATAAAAAGTTGAAAAAGGTGTTTTATGTACGGTTAATTTTAAAAAAGCAGAGTCCAGAAAAGTTTACTTTTGTCAATGGAAGAGGGAGCTGTGTTCACTTTTTTTTTTAATTAAATGACAGAAGTGTTTAATTGCTATCATACCATTAATATTTTAGGTTGTTTACACAACTAAACTACACAAAAATCAGTTCCGTGGCGACTTATCTCAAAAATTAAAAGTAAAACTTTAACCTCAATTTATTCAAAATTTTGAATTATGCGACATACCACCTTCATCCACTCACGTCTTCATTTTATTTATGCCCTCATCATTACTTTGAACACATTAAATATATATATATATATATTTATCAGCAATTGGCTTCGAATAAATACATATCTTGAATTAGCTTGAACAAAATAAATATACACTCGCGAGCAAAATAATTGGATCACTTTTCATTTTTTCGTGCCCACCTAATAACTTTGTTAATCTTTGACAAAATCTGAAAATTGTGGTACCAAATGAAAGCTGATAATGTAACGCATTAGAAAATGTGTAATTCGGATTCATTTTCAAGTCCAAGGACTGAAAAAACTCGGAATCCTGAAAACAATCGCAAAATGCATGAAAATGAATGTAGGAAAACTGAGAATGAAAGGACATTTTTTCGGAATAAAAGAAATTAATGTGAAATTAATACTTGGTGTTACCACCCCTAGCCTTTTTCACACAATCTAGGCCTCTTTTCATTGACCTAATCAACTTCCTGACGTAGTCCTGAGGTATGGCATTCCACTCCTCCAGCAAGGCTTCCTTCAGCTCCTCAACATCGGATGGGGCAGGATTCCGCTTGCGAACCCTCCTCTTTAGACAGTCCCACAAGTGTTCGATCGGAATAAGGTCCGGGCTCATCGCTGGCCAGTCCATGGTGTCAATGCCCACCTCGCGAAGGTAGGACGAAGTGGCCCTTGCGGTATGACAAGGGGCATTATCCTGCATTAGTAGGAACCCCTCATCAAACATGCCAGCGTAAGGGGCTACGTGCTCCTCCAGGA
Source organism: Synanthedon vespiformis (assembly GCA_918317495.1). Lineage (NCBI taxonomy): Eukaryota > Metazoa > Arthropoda > Insecta > Lepidoptera > Sesiidae > Synanthedon > Synanthedon vespiformis. Next base: position 5,316,060 of record OU906969.1, read on the forward strand.
TGTTCGTGATGTACCTGGCAGCGGTCAAACCACCGCCACGACCTCCAGAAGGCACGAAAACCAGCTCAGTTCGCCCGTCGTAGAAAATGCCGCCCCAAAATATAACGGAACCTCCTCCGTAGGCGACTCTTTCGGAGACGCAGCACTGAGAAATCGCTCCTCTGGTCTCCTGTAGACCCTTCCTCTTCTGTCACAGCCATTGAGACACATCCTGCACTCGTCCGAAAAGAGAACAGGGGTCCACTGCTCGATTGTCCAATTAACATGAAAATTTGCAAATTCACGTCGTGCTGCTCGGTGTCGCGGCAGCAACCTGGGCGCCGTTGCAGGTCTTTTTGGTTTAAGGTTAGCTGTCTTGAGTCTCCTTCTAACTGTCCACTCGCTGACAGCTACTCCTCGGACCTCACAGAGTCTCTGCTGAATAGCAACTCCCGTCTGGTGACGATCTCGGAGAGATGACGTGACAAGGAAGCGATCATTTCTCTCTGATGTGCACCTTCTGCGCCTCGTTCTTGGTCTTAAAGTAAAGGCCCCAGTCTGTTGAAACCTTTGGTAAACTCTACAAACTGTAGATTGGGTTAAATTCAGCTCGGCAGCTATGGAACATTGGCTACGGCTCTCTTGCAGCAAACGGACGACGACGGCGACTTCAGCTTCAGTGGTGTCAATTTTTCAGGTATTCTTCACTGTTAAAATATACGGAAATATGTACTGGTCGACTTCTGACAACCCCTCCTCCCCCCCTCCTCCTGTACTCCCATTATATAGGCGACAAAGGGAGCCCAACTCGTGCGCTTGGTAAGGCGGAAACGCCCACAAACCAGGAAAATGCCTATAATCTGAAAAATATTGAGCCGATTTCCATGTTTGTTCATTTTTTGTAGAGCTTAGATGTCAAGAAATAGAATTTCATTAAAATATTTAAAAAAAGAATCCCGTTTACAAAGTTATGCTTTGCAGACGAAAAAATGCAAAGTGATGCAATTATTTTGCTCGCGAGTTTAGTGTTAAGTCCCCTTTGACATTTTATTTAAGTATAGTACTTATATTTACATAATTTTATTAAAATTGGCGGAAACTTGGATGTATACTCCTCTTATTATATAATAATAGCGAGGCATTGAATTACATAATGTAAGTAATGAAGAAAATGACTATTCGAGATTACGACGTTGAGTGCATCAAGAAATATCGAGGTGTTATATAGTTAATAATTAATATGAATAAAAAAATTATTATATAATTAATTCTCATGCAAATTAATATTGAATGAACGAATTGAACTTCTTGAACGATGACTAAATAAACATAATTATCGCTTATATATAACAAAAAAATAATATAATGCCTAGAGACATCGCTGTGTTGCTTGTGTTTATAGCCGACGCGACGGTGGCCACTTACCATCTAATAATATTTCATGTAAGATGAACAATTAAATTTTCACTACAATTTCGGACTCGAGATAGTTTTTGGTGAAAAAATTAACTAAAAAGTTAAGAGTAACAAAAAAGTCTTTACGTCCTACCACTCAGTTAGAATACGTTTTCGTAAAACGCTTTTTAAAACACAAAATATAACAATAATTAAAATAAAAGTCAAAAATCGTTTCCATGCAAAAGTTAAAACAAAATCTACTATCTATTTACAAGTCTACTGCTACACGCAAAAATAAACATAACGGCGTGAGAAATAAGGTCGGTATTCGTTCATGCAGTCACCTGACTCGTGTGTGCTGAGCGAATCCTCCGAACAGTTGAGATCGGCTGCGTTATAACATTACCATTTTAAGTATTGAAAAAAAAAATGGTGTAATTGTTTTAATTTTACATTTTTATGTACGATTTAAATTAAATAATACACCTTTTGTCAATTGATGGTGGCCTACGGATAACTTTCTCAAATACTAGTCGAACAAACAGTCAAATAACCTGTTTCTGATTACTATAACAGGTTGAAACCTTCGTGAGTAGCTTCGGTTTGCTGAGACGTCCACCTTTTTCCCACCATTTACCCTTGAGAAAATTCTCGATAGAGGTAGCTAAAGTAGTTATAGCATCAGTTAAAAACTTCCAAGAGTAGGACTGGTGGGAAAATTTACCACTCAATTTGTAGGACTATGGGGCCATTTTATTACACAAATGTTTACAAGTTGCAAACAAAAAAACAGCTGGTTATTAATAAATAAATTTTATGACCTTTTTATTGTGATATATTGGGAGGGATGGGATTACTGACCAGCTGACTTTTTCTGCAGCTTAGTAAACACATTTGTATAATAAAATGGCCGCATAGTCCTACAAATTTGGTGGTAAGTTTTCCCACCAGTCCTACGCTTGGAAGTTTTTTACGGCTTTCGAAAATTTTAAAAATGAAAAATTACAATATGAAGTCTAGGTCGTGTGCGAGGACTATTCATACCGGGTTCGGGATGGGATAGTATTTAAAAAAAAAATACTCACGTGATAAATCATGCATTCTGTGGTCGGGCGGTGCAGGTTCAGGTGGAGTACTCGGCGGTGGGTATACGCTGAAACCTGCAACAAAGTGTTATTATTATTATTTATTAACTACATAATATTATAAATACGAAAGTGAGCACGTTTGTTTGTTACGCTTTCACGCCTAAACTACTTTGCCGATCATAATGAAACTTTATAATTACAACCAAGACAAAATGTGTAGGAAAATGAATTTACCTTTCATGAAGCCTCTATTCTTGGAGTTATTCAAAGTGTCGCTGTATTCAGAGTCTATGTCCGCCCTAGAGTCCGGTCCGATGAGTAGGTCCAGTGAATTCGTGAGTTTATGTTCCATTCTGTAAAACGGTGTCCACTTTAAAGAAAACCTTCCAAATAGAAGATGCGTACGCTTTCAGCTTCGAAATGAACGAACGCGAACGCAACAAAAGCGAAACGGAAATATACCGTAACGAAACACCGCTCTAACTGGTATGGTTTTAATTAATGCGTTATACACAGTACATACGTAAAAACGAAAGCGAAACGTAATCAGACGAATCAGGTGCAGATACATATATAGTTATTCCGGTTGAGACAAGTTTATTTGACGACGGCGAAACGAAATTATTGTTATTAATTAACGAATGAAGTAAACCGCAGTCTGTGTGCCAAAGGCGTAAATGTAGTCACACCCTTACTTGTGGTTGAGGTGGTACGAGTGGTTGCGCGGCGGGGGCTTGGGGCGCGCGGCGGCCACGTCGGGGAGGTTGTGGTGAGGCCGGTGCAGGCGGAAGGCGCGCTCGATCTCGGCCTTCTTGTCCCACACCTCCTCGAAGAAGGGCGTGTAGAAGGCCGAGTGGCCCTCCGCGCTCGCCGCGTACGTGGCGAAGTGTGCCGCTAGGCGGTCGGCCGTCGCGTTGCCGTCCGTGAGCAACGCGTGGCCCACGTCCGTGCCGAAGAACGCGTTGGCCGAACCGCCGCCGCCCTCAGTCACCGCCACCATTTGGATCGGCAGGTTCGGAATGTTCATCGAGAACGCGCTGCAAACACACACATACTTTAATTTAAAAAAGAAATACATACTTATATCGTATGTATATTACAGTCGGGGTAAGAAAAGGTTCGTCGATATTTGCTTGCACCAAGTCAATTGTCAGGCATGCCAAAGCGTTATTTCAAACGTCTGTCAGTACTCTGATTAGTGGTTTAGTTTTAAAAGGTACTAAGAGACTTTGATAAAGGAATGAATTTGAAAACTGACGAAGGTTTATGTACCCCGACTTTACACACACACACATCAATACTAATATGTATAATAAATGTGAGAGTAACTCTGTCTGTCTGTCTGTCTGGTTACCATTATACGACCAAACTACACAACCGATCATCATGAAACTTTCCATACGGTTTTCGTCCAGAACCTTTTATCCGGAAAAAAGTAATGTTCCTGTGAGATCATCTAAAATTTAAAAAAAAAAAACTAATGCCTGGCAAAATAATATATTCTTTATTTTTCAACGTGTTTCAATAATTGTGTTTATTGAAGTGTATTTCGAAAATACTCACTTCAAAGTCGCCAAACTGGCCTTTCTCTTCGCGGAATATATCAATATGAATCCGTGTATCAACTCCTCCCTGAACTGCGTCGCGCCGTGGAAACTCGATATTATCACCTGCACAAAAAAAAAATTACAATACATGCATAATAATATGCATTCTTGAGTGGATTTCTCTTGGTAAAAAACTGCCTTATATTGTATTGTACCAATCGTTTATTTAACTTTTTGACAGATCACGCATTAAAATAAAATAAGTAAAAATAAAGAATCATCTGTTTGGAATCATCATCGCTCGTGATAAAATATTAACTTAACATAAGTGGTTTATTTTAATATATAAGATAAAGTAACTTAAAACACCTGTGAATGTTTATAAAACAGTGAAAAATGTTGAGCAAAAATAAAATATAATATGAATGTGTTAAATCGATTAAAACTCAGCGTATCACTGTTTGATTAGTACTCGAGCTGTCGTTAAAGTTAAATAAACTATTGGAACAATGGTAATCAAAATTTCACTGGTAAATGCTCTGTACAAAGTTAAGTCCAAAGATTGAAGTGTTAAATAAATCCTCAGTTCTCACCTCGACCTTTCTCTTCGAGTCTCCGAGGAAAGTCTCGATAACTATAGATCGGTCTCCGGTGAGGAAACAGGCGCGATGCAATAAAAGCGGACTCAGAACGCGCTCAGGCGAATAAGGATCGTCGCAGAACATGCACACCATTATCCTGAAATTAAAATAATCCTTATTATCCAGTCCGGCATCTAATCAATTTTACATACTTACTGGCTGTTGCACGCGACTTCGTCCGCGTAACTTTATAAAATACAATACTTACATTCGTGTCTGTGAAACAATGGAAATACACATAAAAAAATTTGAACCCCAATCGATCAAGCCCCGTTCAGCAGTTGACATACCGACAGCAGCGCCACCTAGTGGGTCTAATTGTATTTTTTAAATCATGCGGGAAATCATCGAAATAGCCATACAAAAATTCAACCCAATCGGTTCAGCCGTTTAGAAGTTATGTGAAAAAGATAAGTACGGAAGGATAATTCTTAATACCCATTTTCCCGTAGGAATGAAGCATTTTCCCATGGTAAAAAGTAGCCTATGTTCATCACGGATAATTTCGGCTTGTAATGGTAAAAGAATTTTTCAAATCGGTCCAGTAGTTTCGGAGCTTATTCAATACAAACAAACAATCAAATCTTTCCTCTTTATAATATTAGTATAGAAGTTTAGATTTCTTTATATATTATTCACTCGACATGAGAAAGAAAATAACTTAAGATATTAAAAACCCACCTTATATCCGAATCAAAGCAGACAATGAGATCCTTGTACAAGTGCGCGTAGCTGGCTTTCTCTCTGTTCGCCCGAATCAGCTCCTGAATGGCGTCCGAAGTGAGCGCCTCCGTTCCCAACTCGTTCACTGAGGCCTCCATGTACGAACAGTGAAGGCTGAGCGGATCACAACACAAAAACAATATCATTCACTAAACACTATTTTAATATAATAAAATTTCTGTAGCTAATTCGGGGAAGATAAATCGAGGAAAATATAGACTTTTAGGGTCTCTTTCACAAACTACAAGTAAAGTGTTGATTAGTTACTTTTAGATTCAATGTTTGAGACTTTTACCATACAAATAAAAGTATATCCCCGGTTAACGGTGACTTTAAACGACAATTAGCCTACTTGACAGATGGTGAAAGACGCGCTTAACCGCACTACTTACTTATCAGCAAGATTCTGTCCCTCCTCTTGAAGCCTTATCAGCTCCTTCTTATCCAATGCTTCGTCTTGAATGAACATAACAACCAGAGGCAAACCCTGCAAACGATCACATATAATTATTTGTTATAAATATTGGATCGGAGTTGTTGCCTCGGCAGAGCCAGCTCTGCCTGCAACGTGTGCACGCGGAGTAAAGTGTGCAGCGGCAGGAAGTCAGTAAACGGATCTCTCCTCGTCAAAACAAAAAAAAAAGGATGATGGACAGGCAGACAAGTACGAGGTGACTGTGCAAGTAGAGAACTCACTTGAAAAGGCAACTTGTCCTCCTGCTCGAGACTGGACAAGAGAGTCTTTTCAGCGCAACCTCGAATGTACTCGAACGATTCTTGGTCTTGGAATACACAAAAGTAACCTGAAAATGAGATAAATTATTAAAAAAAAACACATTTTAAGAAATTCTTCTGCTCTATCGATCTTTCGATCTATTCAAATTTTACTACTGAAAACAAAACTTAAGGTAATACAAGTCAGCTCTCCTCCATACAAACGTAGGATGATTATTACTCCGCTTATTTTATGTTTAATTTACAAAAATTAGCATGATGTCGATTTATCATGTCGTTAACTAGGTTTGTATGCATACAAACTTTTAAAAAAAAAGTATTAATTTAATTTAAATCCTTGAAAAATGCATAATATTTTAACAAAAGTTTTAATGCAACTTTGAGGGTGATTATGTCAAATCCAGTGTACAAAAACTCCAAATTACTTTGCATACAAACATTGATCAGCTATTCAAGAGTTCAAATAACTTTACACGAAATAGATATATGCAGTAATTTTGTCAAAAAAAGCATTGGCCCAAGGGTCTGTTTATGATTTTATTTTTTGAATCATTGTGCATCTCAGTCGACTGCTCTTCCGGCGTTTTGTGCTGTGTGAGACAGAACGCATTTTAGACATGAGACCGATGAGTTCGGGCCGCCGACTTGTTTCACCTTAACAGCTCGCTCCTTAAAAACTAAAGGGTCATAAAACAAAAAATCCAAAAATGTTTAATTGCAAAAAAATAATCACAATCCTTCATGTTGCAAAAAGACTTATGGTTGTTTTATTCCATATTTAGTATATTTTGATCATTTTTTTATATATTCAAAAGTAACATATGCTTATATCTCTTCTAGTATTCAGTTTATTATAAAAGTACTTAAAACATTTAATGCTACTTAAAAATACGCTTCTAACGATGTATAATGTGCATATATTTGATATGTATCTAATAAGAAAAAAATAGACAAAAAATAATTTATTTTTTTACGATTAGCTCTCAGTAAAAAGTGTAATTTTGATTTGTGGCCCTTTAGTTTTTAAGGAGCGAGCTAGCGAGTTACTAGCCACTAGACCAAACGTGTCGTCGAAGATATATACGAAGATATAAGATATAGTACGGTTTCGTGTGAGCACTGACCGTTGGCCGCGAAAGAGTCTTGGTCGTGGTCGTTGTGTTGTCCGCTAGTGCGCGTGTGCACCCGCCACGGGCGACCGCCCACGTGCGTTCTCCGCTCCGCGTCGCAACCCGCCAACAGCCGCTTGCCGAACTCCTCCGCCACGCCATCCGCCTGCACACGAACCACACCTTTATCAACCAATCTCCTACGCAAGCCGCTTCAAAATAAACCGCGCAGTCCGCGAATAAATGAGATAATTATTATGTTCGCGTTCGCGTTGGGGAAGTTCGCGTATAAAGATTTTTTTAGAGCTTAGTGTGAATCTTAGTGGTTGGATATTAGCCACCTGCTAACATTTTCTAGTTGGGATGTCATAATTTTTTTTTTATAAACCTTAGCGCGAATACCATGTCAATCTAACAAATAATACTCACCCCTAGTATGATAACATTAATCTGGTCCGAGTCGGTGGTGAGAGCCCAGGGGGCCGCCGGTGGCCCGGCGAGGCACTGCGATTCGCTCGTTGACGTTAACGAACTGAATCATCATTATAAACGTTAAGGATACAACTTTACAAATGACAATAACAAAATTTTCAACAGCATAAAATATAAGAGAGTCACAAAGGAGACAGAGGTTTTCATACCCGACCCTGGTGTTGAGTATGAGGGGCAACGCGGCGTCAAGACATCCGGCGCCGGCGGGGCAATGCTCCCTCATGGGGCAATGCACGAACCCGAGGTGTTGAAACAGCATCAGCTTGCGGTCCTGCTCCATGCGGTCTAGCATCTTGTATCTGTCCATCCATCCAGTACAGTGTCTTATCTTATTTTTTTTCATAGTATTTTGTACTTTTAAAATACTTTTGATATATTATTTAAATTTTCTTTGTATTACCTATGCTATGGCGACAATGCGAAACATATTTACCTGAAGTCGTCCTGTAAAACGTCGGTGATCTCTTTGATGTCCTCTTGGGTGATGGTACCGGTCGGTGATATGCTTTTGAAGTGATAAAACAGATCTGCGTGTTCCAATAACAATTCCTGAAAAAAACAATAACAATGATTAAATGAAAGTACATATACATAATGTTTAATTATTATTAATACACTAGAAATCGTCCAGTGGTCCAAAATCTTTGAGATTCCATGGCCACTTTTCTTTCAACTCTGACTACAAAGTACAATCAGCGAGGGACAATTCGTAAATGTGATTTCCCCTCAATGCTTGTTCTGCAAAAAATTCATTTCAAACGTCTGTCAGTTTGTCAGCAAGAGTCCGTGACATTATAAAGGAATAAATTTCAAAAATAGACGAACGTTTTCGTACTCCGACTTTATATCGGTATACATACTTATAAAGGTTATAACTACAATATTTGTTGCGAGTGTGAATATATGTACTTCGAAATGTAATGCAAATATGCTCACTTGTAAGTTGTGCTTGGCCTTCCTCTGTATCTCGCGCTGGTGCTGGTCGTAGACCCTCTGCTGCTGCTCCTCCGTCAAGGCCTCGTAGCACTCCCGGCCCATCAGCAGAACCCGCACCTCGGACAGTTGCTTGCCAGGCGTCACGTAACCAGTCTCTTCAAGCAGCCGCTTGAACTGCTGGCACCATCTGCATTGCACATGACAAATACGCTTTATTTAAGCCACGTTGACACAATCAGAGTGCACTGGGACCGAGCGCACTCGTATAATGGCAACCGGGCATTACGAGCTCACTCTGTACGATTTTGTCCGATTCGAGCGCACTAGGACCGCGTCCTATTAATACCGCAGTCGTATGAAAATTGACTCGTACGAGTTACATTGGTCCGTGTGTACTCTGATCGTGTCAATGTGGCTTTATCAACTCGGTCCTATCGTATATTTTTTCATGTTAAGGTTGACCGACAGGCTGACGGTCCACTTGATGATAGGTGGCTACCGTTGCCAGACGGGCTGCGAAACGCAATGTGTCCTGTCACTACTTTCAAAATTATTGTGTTGATGATTATTATTAGGGCAAACGTTTTTATAAGTACCTATGTAAATAAATTTTTTATATTAGATTCTTCATCTATTGTAACACTCACTCTAAATTTCTCTGTTCCTCTTGGGCTTCGTGTAGGAAGGTCTTGAACACGGCAGCCGCCTCGCTAGTCTCCAATATCTCGTAGGGAATCTTTTGCGACTGACCCAATGTCTGAAGAATTCAATATTTCATTCATGTAGTTGTACACTTAACTAACTAAAAGTTGTATGGCTTGAAAAAATTAATTGGTACTAAATGCTAATAATAAAAGACATTTAATGACACACACACGCGGAGAAAGCTCTCGTTGATAACAAGTTACCTGGTATCTGACGGCACGTTCGCCCACGCGCAGAGTGGTGTCGGCGACTAGAGGTGATTCCGGTTCCGATCCGGATCCGGAACCCGATCGGTCGGCGCGTCTGCTCTCGCTGAAGTACACCGAGAAGTCACGGTGCGCTCGCACCTGTCGCACAACCATAGCCCAGTCGCTGGAACAGGACAAATTGCATTGCTAACTTTAATTTATACAAACAGAACACTCTTCAATGGCAATAATCTATATATGGGACACATTAAATTTGAAAATAAAAAGCTTATTAACCAGCTTCACAGTAACATTCAACACACATGGAAATGTACAATTGACAAACATACATATAATACATACCTCTCCTGCAATTCTTCTGTGGGCAATTGCATTCTGGACAAAACTTGAGGCAATTTAGCGAGTTGCTTGCGAAGTTTCATTGCTGAACGTTCTTCTTTCAACCGTCTTATGTGACGACGGAACACCATCTGAAAGTGGAGAACATTTTTCTCAATCAAAGTCAAAATAATAAGCAAGCAGAAATGAAAATTTCAATTTCGAATTTTTTGTGACACATTTGTAAAGTTTTTGACATGAACATGTTTTTTATTATATTACCTGAGTCCCATCATTTCCGAATTGTTGGACGAATTTGATCCATTCCGGATAATGGCACAACCTCTTGCTCGCAGCGGACCACAATTCTCTGAAAATTATTTTAACATTTAAATATTTTAATAATTATTATCACACGTAAACTCTAAGATTAAATTCTAAACTAACATCATGAAAATGTAAAAACTTACTTGTGATCTTGAACGTGTATTCTAATCAATTGTGTGAAAGCCTCCGTCACAAAGTCCAGTGTCTCCCTTCTTATCCGTAAGGCTTCAGAATAATTCGCAACCTGAAATTCGTTATACTAAATTAATCCTTAAACCTACCATAGCACTGCATTTGCAGCACTTGTGCTGTTTTGCCATCAGTCTACACTATGGTAAGTGGGTCAGACTATGTGTTGAGTTTAACATATTTTTTTTTAAATTTGACATTGTACATATTTTAATTGTTTGACTTATTTTAGTCGTGATTGGCTTGCACACTGAACCTAGACTTTAAGGCCCACTAAAACTACTACTACTAAAAAAAACTATAAAGAACTTTTATTATTAATCATTACACACCTTAATCCTGGCCTTCGATTTATCGATCATCTGTGCGAGTAGAAAGAATGCCTGATCAACGTTCACGTTGTCGTGACTCGATGTTTCAACAATAGGGATGCACCCCTTGAACTCTTTCCTTTGAACCAAACGCTCCGCCTCCCTCACACCCTGCTCAGATGCCTCATCGTTTTTTGAGGTGACGAGCACAACCGGTTTCTTCAGTTTCATTATGTTCTGAAGTATCGCCGCGAGGGTTTCGTTCTGAAATTTTCACATTTTTTTTCCGGGGCTTAGAGGCGAAACAACATATATTATATTAATCGTCATTGTCAAACCAAAATCCGCTATGTGCACAAAGTACATACATAATTACATAATATAATACCTACACTTTTGAAAAAAAAATCCTGAAAAAATTTACATGAAGGTGTAAAAAACTTTAGAAATAAATAAATAAAGAAAATATTTGAAATTATAGTTGTAATTATTATTATTTGTGTTTTAAACGTAACTATAAAATATAGCCTACGTTAGTCGTCCATCCAGTAGTTTTTCAGTTTATTCATTACCAAACAAAAACACAAGTCTTTTCTTATAATAATTTTATTAGTATACATTTTGATAATGAAGTTAATTTTCTATTACACACAACAGATTCTAGCTAATAATGCAAATAGCATATTTAACTAAGCATAACTAAGCATAGCTAGCTTAGCTAAGCATAATAAGCGTTTAACAGTTTTATAAGGCAATGTTGAAATCTCAAAAAAAAAAGTGCACATACAAGATTTTGGTTTGACGACGATAAAGATTTATTAGTTTTAAATATGTATTACTTATTCTTAACGAAGTATATATTGAATACCAGCTGTTGCACGCGACTTCGTCCGCTCAACTTAGCCTATGTTACTTACTCGCTGACAATATTATGTATTTCTCTATTGGTGAAAGAATTTTTGAAATCGATCCACTCGATCGATTTTTCAGTTTATTCATCACCAAACAAAAATACAAATATTATCTCTTTACAATATTTAGTTATTTAGTATAGAAGTGATTCAATTGAATGTTTAAATATATGTTGTTTCGCCTCTAAGCCAATTTATTTTCAATAAATAAAGTGAAAACAAGCACCAAGAGAATGTTTTATCGGTAAAGCACTGTTCTTTGTGATTCTGTGTCTATTGTATTCACACCTTCTGCCTGGATAACCCTAAAGCCCTACCTGTCTCTCCCAGCTCCTGCCGGGCACTGGGCTCACGTCGTACACGCAGATGAAACCGTCTATGGTCAGTTTACCATCGGGCATCAGCCTCTGTTCGTACTCCTTCTCTATGCCCAATTGATTCTTGCACACGTACATCAGTTTCTCTGCGGATTGCAGTTTTGTGGCCACGCATCTTTTCACATATGTTTCTGTTTTGCCTACTGAAAAAAGGTTATAATTTAAAATTACAAACTAACCCGACTTGCCAGAGTTCCATCCGTTTGAAAACTACGATTCCACAGACGAACATACATACAAAGACACACACAATAAACTTATAAAGCCCCCTTTTTCAAATAAATAAGAAATGAAATAAATAAGAATAGAATACCTTTAAACGGCTGGAAGCACGCATCGTCCACAAATTCCGTTTGTTCAACAATTTCAAATCTATACTCCTGCTCTTCATACTCCTTCTGAACGTTGCCCCAATATAGAAAATGGTCATTGTTCACAACACGTCCACTGAAGTCGGACTGCAGATAAAATAAATTGTGCAAATATAGCGGACGGACGGACGGACACAAACAAATCCAATTCCATTTCCATATAAGCGACAAAAGTATTTGTAAATTATTTAGATAGTAATCTAAAGAAAGTAATTTTTTACTTATTATATAATACTTGTTTAATTTAAGTAGTAATGTTACACTATCTATACTATAAGTAAAAGTACACATTGGTGTGTGCATAAATGTTTTGTAGTGTATATAAAAATACTAAAAATAGATCTAACTGCCTTAGACTTAAGACTCTTGTGACTTAAGATCTCACTTAACAATGGAAGCCCCTTACCTTTTCCATTCAATTTCATAATTGTTATGATTACTAAGTGATTACTATTTAGTTATTCAATACATACATATAAGAAAAAATTACACTTCTGAGACATCATATGATATGGATATCTGAATATCATGGGTTTGGAAGCACTAAAACAACAATTAATTTCTAAAATGTACACTACATATTTGTAAAATTGAAATTTATTGATATTTACCTGACTTAGCACAGATATATGGTCGACATTGTAATCGTCAGCGTGCGTGCGAACAAATCTGTTGGCGAGACAAGACTTGCCCACACCCAGCTGGCCTTTGTCCTTTTCTGTGCCTGAAAAAAAATATCGTATATTATATTTAGGTATATTTAGGTACATTTTTTTTTTACTAAATGCAGCCTCTCTTTAGATATCCCTGTAAAAATTCAGTGTCCATATCAAAATACTAGCTGATGCACGCGAATACGTCCACATTGAGAAATGAACGCACCTGAGAAATTTTTTTATTGCTGGACGACAGTGACACACCCTATTTATTATATTTTTAGACATGTTTCCAAGATAACAAGTATGTTATATATGCAAGTAAAGAACTATCTGTGTGCCACAATTTCATCCAAATCTGTCAAGCTGTGTGTCCATAACAAACATCCATCCATCCTCACAAACTTTCGCATTCATAACATTAGTAGGAAGTAGGATTCTTAAGGGTTCAAGTTATATTTAAAAACAAAATTTGATCAAAATTGTTTCTGTAATAGAAGTGAAAATGGTACTAAAAAACCTAACCCAACCATAAAATTCGACCTCAAAAATGTTAATAATATAGTCAGTCTAAAAAAATTTAAAATAGTCTATACTATAGTTTCCACAAATAGGAATAGAAAACTGGAACAAGTGGAAAATAAATAAAGAGAAGAGATCTAAACACTTGCATAGTCTAAATTTTCACTTTAACCACTTACCAATGAGAATGCAAATTAAAATATAATATCTGAATAAAAGATAAAATAAAATTTTAATATAAGTACCTAGATGCAAACATCTAATATGACACTTTCAGTCATTCTTCCCTGATGATAACTCATTTTTTAACTACATTGTTGTTTATCTAATTTAAATAAAAATAAATTAAAATAATTTAAATAACAATGATGAAAAAAGATGGTTAGTAGGTACAAGCAAAGGTTTAATTCACAGATGCGCCTTTGCCATACTTCAGGCAGCCGAAAATGTGTCATCGTTGGGAAGAGCGAGCTCACTCTTCCGCGTTAGTCACTTGTAGAAAGCAGTGACCGGTTCCATTGCATACACATCTCTCATTTTGCTAATTAAGTTCGTTTACCTTTAAAAATGCCTTCTTGTGCCTTCAGAAAGTGTTCTCGTAATTCAAGAAATGAACGAGTGTGTGAAACGTTACACACACTAGGAGACATATTACGTGGACAGTTTTTGGAAGCACAGGGTGCATCTGATTTAAACCTTTGGGTACAAGACTGACTCAAAAACAGGTGTCTATACAAAAAGGTCCACTATAACTATTATTGGTGAAAATAGCTCAAATATTAGAAATTTCTCATTTGAACATTTAACATCCATCATAATAAAGCTTTTGTGATAATATTGAATATAATTCTCAAATAAGTTTTATCATAACTTTTATCCAACATAATGTTGGTAAACACCAAGCACTCAAGCAGGAAACTAAAGTATTGATAGTATTACAATGGTTCTTTACAACAATCAATGATTTGGTAAACCATTTTCAATTGAGACTACTTCCTTTGATTCATTTCTTATTTTTTTTTTCTACATCCATGATAAGTAGGTATACAATTTGGGATTTCCTTCGTGTTTATCATAATTAACTAATCTCTGATTGGGTTTTTTTTTCTTAGTAATAATTCATTCAAGCTATGTTGCTGTACCAAGACATTGGGCTATTGTGAAATTCTTTTTTGCTCATCTATCAGTTTAACTTTACTCAAATGTTACTTTTCTAGCGACCCACTCAGAGGCTTCACCCAGGAAAAAACTTATTAAGTAGGTATATCTATACTAATATATAAAGCTGAAGAGTTTGTTTGTTTGGTTGTATGCACTAATTTCAGGAACTACTAGTTCAATTTGAAAAATTATTTTTGTGTTGAACAGTCCATTTATCGATGTAGGTTATAGGCTATAGAGAACACGGACGAAGTCACGGGCACCAGCTAGTTATGTATAAAACCGTATGAAAATATATTGCCAGCGGCCATACAGACAGATTCGTAAATTCAATTATACTATGTAAATCCAGCCGTGTAGCGAAGATGAGGCTTATAATGGAGCCACCTCACCCGTCTTCCGTGTATTTTCAAACTTTGAAAACACAAACACTGGCAGGGAGTTCCAAGCCTTAAAATCAAAGTCCTCATACCCTTATTCTTTACAAACAAAGACATCCTTATATAACTCTAATAAAGACCTGGCCAACAACCAATCTGCTTAAAGTTGAAATACAGTCGCATTAAAAAAAACTTACACGAAACAAAATGTCCCTAAAATTTTAAAAATAATTAGGTAGGTATTTCATTTTTTAAGTAAGAAAAGCTCACATATGCAAACATAATTTCGCTCAGTAGCATTATATGTACAAAAAGCATAATGAACAAAACGCAAAATGTACAAGACTCGAAAAGAACATAACAAGCATAAAAATGTTTTAATAAAAAATTAAACCACCTAAAAAACTGAAAAACAAAAAATAATTTTATTTAACCTCAATAAAAATATGTAATTAGTTTAAGAACTTTAGTTATTAAAGTTAAATAAAATTATTTTTTGCTTTTAAATTTGATTTTCATAAAACTTAGATAACTTAGATACTTAGATTTAGATGTACAGGACACAGGATAGGCTATTTTTTTCTTTTTCATGTGTACAAAGTCACCAAGGTACAAAGGCACCAGCTAGTATATAATAAAGGCACTGTCTGCTTCAGTCTGTTTATCCGCTAATTATTAATAAAATATCCAATGAATTTCCTTTTGCTTGTTGTGTTCATTTTGAGTCTTGTACATTTTGCGTTTTGTTCACTACGCTTTTTGTACAATAATGCTAATTTGATTGTTATGAAAATTAGTTACACTTGTGAAATTGCTTTATTTTTTTGGTATTGCTATAGTTTTTTTTTTACATGTTTTTTTTACAATTGAACTGTCATCAACCTTGTTTATATTATGAGAGGGCTACATCAGATGATTTTTTGATGGGCCTCAGTTGGTATAGTTACGCCACTGGACACTACTTTTAAATACAATTTGTAGCCATCAATGATCTTATTATCATTGATCATTGGTAGCCATACAATCGAATGACGTTGAAAAGTGATATATACACTTGATTCAATTATAGAAATTTATGATTAAACTTACCCGAGAGTCCAACAACAGAGATGGACACCAACTTCCCGCCTGTGTTTTCAGACTTCTTTGCCATTGTTCAGGCAAAACTAATCACTCGAAATTACTACAAAAATAATCACAAAGATACTAAACGAGCACATCACAACATTGTGTTTAGTTCGCGAACTCGAATCGGGCTCTAAAGCAATGTGGGTGTTAATACTTCTACTTAATCTACATTGCTAATCAAGAACACATTATAATAATCATTCCCTATTAAATCATAAATACTATATTTCACGTGTTATTGTAATATAAAAAGCTATTTAAATTGAATTTCTATAACATAAAAAGAGATCGAAATAATTACAATATATAAAAATAATCGAGTAAATGGAAAAAACGGAAGGATTGTTATTCCCAGGGATCGCCAGATGTGCCGACATCAATACGCCCAAACTAGACTACTTCATAATGTAGCGCGTACAACACGTACAAATTAATTTAAAAGGTTAAATTATTGCGTACAAGACAATAAATATAACATCATTTAACATCAAATAGGATTGTAACACGATAATTTTCCAATGTAAATTCTCTCGAGCCCACTAGGTTTGACACATCATTTGGATTTAGAATAGAAATGAACAATCATTGGATTGCGGATCTATCTAAATAAATGAGAACAACAAAATTATCATAATGTGTCTTGAGCAACATATTTTTTTCTAAAACCTACTATTATTTAAATATAAACTTATTACACATTATTTCGATAAATTCAAGAAGAAAAGAAAACGCAATATTTCTCGCTTGACACAAGTTTAGTTCACCACACTCACACAGCTTGCTTTGCTTGCTTGCTTTCTTCTTTGTACTAGTAGTGATGCGATGCATGGCGCGTAATCGATAATTTTATGTTTATGCATCGAAGCAGTCGATTTTCTTGTCATAAATTTATTTGTCATTAGAATCGGTAATGCTTTCGTCCGTAATGAGAAACTCCAGTGAATATTTGAAATTAATACCTTTGGTAAAATGTCATTATAAAGGTACCTTACAGACAAAATAGAAATTGCTTTGTATTTCCGAAATTTAAACAGTAAACACACAATATAAAAAATCAAGATAAAGTAAGTAATCGGTTGCAGACATTCTTTTGAAGTAAGGAAAGTGCGTTTCATTATTCGGCCGAGTAATTTGACAGGTTCTAATGCCAAATTTTAAAATAATATTACCGGCATTGTTTCTGTAATGCTGTACGGTAAATATATTTTTGATCTTGTTTTATTGATTTAATATTCATATTATTGTTATGTTAAGGTTTGAATGTCGTTTATAGCAGGATTACTAATGACCAAGTCGATTTGGAACGAATAAAAAAACAATGTACAATTTTTTATGAGAAATGAAATAAAAAAAAATTATACAATATATTCCATAGCTATTATTTTGTGATAATTTTATGTCACCTATGGAAACATTCTCATCATAAAAAAATGTAATAATAAAAAAAAAATGCGACTTACAGAACGGACTTTGCAAAAAATATAAATTAAATAATAATTAATATTAATTCTAAACTAATTAATGTTTTATAAAGCATTGATTTTTTACTTTATAAAACTGTGTTTTAATAAGTTCGATTAGGTGACATCACTATTTTTGTATGGTCAAAAACCTGCAACCCAGAAAATGTCAAATTACCCGTTCGAATTATGAAACGCACTAATTTCATTCGGTTATTTCAAAGTCGTTTCAAGTATCGAATTCGAACCTAGTTCTAATTCGATACTTGGTCAACACTTCTACATCAAGCCAACGTAACAAAATAAAATAAAGACATAGAATAATGACATGGAATATTTTAGAGTCTATGTTTATCAACATCCACCAACAATCAACATCCACAACTTGTTCACAACGATCCTCAAGATTGGGACTGGAATGGACTAGAAAAAGTATGGATAAATATCAAAAATATTGTATTGATGCTGTTCAATCAAAGTATAAAATCTTCATCACCCGCTGAGCTGCTAAGTTCTGTTGATGCGAAGGAAACTGTGCAGAAATTTGTCGGCGGAAGGTACTTACGCCTCAAATGTTCTGCAGCATTTTGCAGTGTAGGTATCTGAAATGTTCTGGAGAGACATGAAAATTGTTACCCCGTCACCACACTACTTGCGAAGTTTCTCGACGAAGTATTCGGGAAAGTTGACCGAAGTATGAAGTACGTCGCTAAACACTCGTTCGAGGTAAGGCAAGGTGCCCGTGGTGTCCACGCTCTTTTGCTTTTGCAGTATTTTTAATTTCATCCGACCATGGACGGGCCCTGGACTTGGTTATGGAGGCACCAATTCCAATTCCAATTTTGTTGTTATGGCCCCATCGTATTCTACGATGATTCTGCCAGTGGTTTATTATGGAGGTAGTCGTGCGTCGGAGCTTGACAGACGCACCTTTTTAAGCTATTATCATGTTAGATTGAGATCCCAGTTGCCCCAGACTTACGTCATTTTAGGAAAGCTGAAATTTTCAGGATCGGTAGTATAACATAAGCTTAAAAAGGAATGGATACTCGCTAAGCGGAAAGCGGGGCCGTTTTATGGGTTGCTTTCTTTACTCGTTTTCCTTGCACAGCGAAACTTTTAACGAGCCTGGGAAGATGTTTGGCCCTTCAGATTTGTCTGGCTCTTTGGAAAATATTTTAAAATATTTTACTTAATGATATATATAAAATTCAGCCTCCTAAAATGACGAAAGTCAGCTTAAGTTTTTTTTCTACCTTGATACCTGGCAACCCATAGCGAGTATCCATTCCTTTCTAAATTTATGTTATACTACCGATCCTGAAAATATCAGCTTTCCTAAAATGACGTAAGTCTGGGGCGACTGGGATCGCTGGGATCTTGGTCCATGTTAAGCACAAACTAAATAGTAGATACTAACGTATCAGACGGACATCTGCAGTACAAATGCTCTGGACATGGGCAAGCTCACCTGATTGGTCATAGCAAGATAGAACATGACATTTGACTTACCCCGCCCCCTCACCCCTTTGTTTTTTTACGGGCTTTAATAAGGATTCTTGAATTTATTTTTAAATGGATATCATCACATAATTAAAACACAGTAAATAATGGGTACATATTTATTTTTAGGATATACAAAAACATAACATTTTAGAAATTTTAGAATTTAGTACTAATAATTTTAGAAATAAATTAAAGAAGTTTATTTTCGAACACCAAAAAAGCGAGGAGCAACTGCGGAATGACACCAGTGCCTTCTGAAATTTTAATTTTAATTTTAAGTATTTGTATTTTTGTTTTTATTCCTAGTATTTTTTTTTTTATTATTTTTTCTCTCTTGTCTGTATAAATATGTTTTTTGTTTTACACATTCATAGGTTGTAATTGAATTTAACTAATTTATGTTTCAAAATTTTCTTTGTATTTTGGAGCTTTTATGTTTTGTATGTTTTGTTAATATGTAAGTGCGTAACCTCACCATCGGCTCCAACGGAAGACCAGCGTAGGTTTCTACAACCTGCATTATGCTGAGTTGGAGCCGGTTTGTGACAGGGGACGTTTGTATGTGTGTGTGTTTTTCTTTTTTTATTATGTATTTATGTCCTTTGTTGCAAATAAACTGTTATTCTATTCTATTCTATTCTATTCTATTCTATTCTATTCTATTCTATTCTATAACATGAACTTAATATACGATTTAAATACAAACTAGAATTGAAATACACCATAAAACATTATTGTATTAATGATAAACATTTATAGGCATGTAGAACAAGAATACAAACACTACCACTTTTCAAAGAGTTCAACGGGATGAACGGGATGCCACTCTTCTCCGATTCTTGAAACAGCGATGGATATACTGTTAAGATTTCTTTGGAGTCACAAAACGAGTTGTGGCAAATGGGTGATTTCACTTTTTCTATTCCGTAAAGAATCATTTTTCGAGTCCTTTTTTGCACATTGTATATTATCCTGGTACACAGCACTTGTAATACATACTTAGTATGTATGTATCCAAAGATTTTTGTTTATAAGTGATTATAAAAATGCGGAAATTAATCTACGCAACAATAAACAACAATCATGTTTCAAAACAAAATGGCTTCTCTCTCTTATTAGAAGGGTGAGAGTCAAGGTCAAATGTCATGTTCTATTTTGCTATTACCACAGGCCAATAAATTCATATGTCTAGTGATTTTTCCTTGAAGATTACCAGCCGTGATGTTAAGGATGTTATTTTATTCTAGTATAAAGAATCTGACAACCGCAATAAGATTGATTGCCATTAAAAAAATAATCATAGTTCGTATTGCGTGCGTGCAACACCTTTAGTTTGACAGCAGCATAGAAAACACAAGCGCATAAATGTCTCCCCGCGATATTTTCTTGAGAAATGACTTCTACAAATGATGGAAAAGACGTGAGAAGTATTCAAACAAGTGGCCAAAAAGGCAAATCATATTATATTGAGCTTTACAAGGTAGGTTTTATTTTTGTAATGTTTAAGATTTATCTATTTACCACGACGCCGTTGTGTCGATGAAGTTCTTTACATGGCCGCCATATTTGTTCCACAGTAACTTGTTTTTCTAAATCTCTGTTTATTTCCGCTAATTATAAATGAAATTTAGAAATAAGAGTTCTCTATTATCGATATATCATTAAATTTAATTTGAAATTGCTTCAAACTTGAGCAAATTCGAACTAATGTGCTCTAAATTATGCTCTCCTGAAAACTACTAATTCATGAATTTTTCTGCTTATTAGGCGTTACGAGGCATTCAGTAAGATAAGATTTGATGATTACTATGCCCTCTAAAAATCTAAATACATTCCAAACATAAATATAATAGAAAAAGTAGACATGAATGGTGTTTTGTCTCCATATAAGTATAAAGTATATAGTCACGTACACACGTCTTGTTTATTTTAGAGCCGAGGCTTTGCATCTACATTTCAGCTTGGTTCCATAACCATGTTGACTCATGATGTCACTCAAACCATAGATATTATATTTTATAGGTATTTTATATTTTTGCTGTCACTACTTAAAATGAGTAAGTAGGTAGGTGATTATATATGAGGCACATTATTATATAGATAATGTTACAAGAAGTGGTTACATCAATAAAAAACACTAACCATGTTTAATATAAAACTGATAATATCAGCAAAAAGTGTGAATTTATAGTAACGGTGATTCAAAAGTAAACTTTAAAATAAAATATTTATTTAAGTATATGTATATATATATAGAAAAAAATTTGGGACCTGTGCGAAAATTTTGAAAATAATTACCTATTTGTTTTAACCCTACACCAAGATCTACTTTTTGTTACTAGTTTTGTATGCCATAATTGTGAAATAATACTTTGAGAAAGATATTAAACAAATTAATAAATATTTTTTGGTCTCAATGATAATATCAGTCCTTCTTTTCCAAAACAGATTTCTTAATGTGTGTCTACTCTCCACATATGTATTTTAAAACAAAACCTAACTTTTTGAGATAACTGTGCCCTCATTGTTTCCTTTTTCTTATTAGACTTAAGATTTGTACAAAAATTTTCTTGCATATTTATAAGAAATCAATATTTGTTATAAATAATGATTATAGAATTGAGTTAGTAAATATTCCACAGTATACAACAAATATTTATTAACCCTAACAAAAGTTACAAACATACAGACCCAGTAGAGCTAGCTCTTATGTTTATATTGTAATTTAATGTAAGAAATTTATGTCACAGTTAGCCCTTTGCACATGGAGCTACTCAAAGAGAACAACTTAAGTTTAAGTTAACTTAACTTTAAGTTACAAACTTAAATTACTATCAAGTTGCTTGAGCGTCACCACCCATATACATTCTCATTGTGGTTCGCACACGATGCAACTAATCACTAACCAACACCAGAAAGGACATAGGGTACCTTTCATCCAAGAAAAAAAGTACTGTTCCCGAGGGATTATCTAAAATATAAAACTGTAACTAACGCCTGAGCAATGTGTTATAGCAACAAGGTGTCAAGTCTTATAATTGCTTTTATTGAGAATATTTTGGGTAATTTTTTATGCCTGTTTTTAAAATAGAAGACTTATTTTAAAACATTAACAGCTTCTGCTGGTGTATCTACAGTGTAATACCCTTTTATACTGTACCTAAAAGAATATCTTTGTAACAAATAAACATTATACATTAACACTGTGATGTAGTTACAAATGTTTAAAATCCACATTTTGAGGTTTGTTTACACAAAAAATCCCATGCTCAAATGAATAGAGTATAGTTCTCTTTAATTTTTTCAGTAATTTTTAAATAGTAATGTGTATAAATTTATACAGTACTAGCTGTTGCCCGCGACTTCATCCACATTAAAAAAGATAAAAGTAGCCCGTACATGTCCCATACTTCTAAATGTTTATCTACCAAGTTTCATGAAAATCAGTTAATTCAGTTAATAGTTTTAATACAATAAATAGTTTTATTATTTTACCATATATATGCAATATGGCTAATTACAAAATCTTTGTAAAGAATGCTGTAAATTATTTAATAACTTCATTGCTGCTGACCCACAGACCTACACTACTCACCAACTAACTATATAGATTTTTTTTTGATAGATTTATTAAAAGACCCTTCTCTACAAAGTTTAATTAAATATTCATTTTTTCATCCATTGATCCCCAGTCCCCACATGTTACGAGTTTTTGATAATTACACATACACATATTATGAATTAATCTAGTTAATATTTACCTTTTTTCGTGAAATATTCTACAGGATTATTATTTGATAACGATCAAATTTTGTTTATTTTAGTTTACAAACTATTTTGTAATGGTTTCTTACATTGTTTTGTTAAGAGGAATGATTTGTTAGATTTAGATGTCTTTATATTGTTGTTTCGAAATGAAATTGTGTCTTTAAAGATACCTCATATCAATAGGTTTAAAAAATACAAGTTATGGAGATCAATACTACATATCAATCAATTTAATTGGTTGTAGTTCTGATCTTACACAAAAACATTAACTATTTTCATGACAAAAAAGTAGTTTATTAGATAAATATACATACATTGCAACCATTCCTAAACAAGCTTTTTAAGCTTATTATTGTTATTGTTTAATGTGTGAACTTATCACTTTCGATATTATCTTCAAAATTATTAAATGTGGCTCGATCCCTGAGTACAAATTAAATTTTGTTTGTTCTATTGTAGATTTTTTCTGTACAATTTTTTTTTGTCTCAGTTTATCAAGAACCTTTATTAGCTTCTCTCATGACTATGCTAAATTACGAAAGTAGGCCTACTAAATATCGTGGTTTTGTGTTGTTTTGTTGGATGAAATTTAGCAATTAACTAGCTGGCGCCCGCGACTTCGTCCTCGTCGTCGAAAAAGAAATAAGTAGCCTATTGTATGTTCTGTATGTCTAAATGATTATATAGCAAGTTACAGAAAAATCAGTTAATTCGTTTAATAGTGATGGAGGAACATACATACAGAAAAAGTTCTAAAAATCGTCAATTTAGTTTCAGTATCATGTATAGAGCCTATATACACGATATTTCTGAAAACAAAGTAAATTACTCCATGACTGACCCCTACAGATTTATTAACTATGGTTCTCGCGACTTCGTCGCGTAGAAAAGTATAAAACGCCATCTATCGTATTTTGGATAGATGGCGCTAACTCCCGGGATAAGCCGCTAGTATTTACTTTTATTTTAGATTTCCCGTAGGAATGAAGCATTTTCCCGCGGTAAAAAGTATCCTATGTTCATCACGGATAATGTTGGCTTCTAATGGTAACAGAATTTTTCAAATCGGTCCAGTAGTTTCAGAGCCTATTCTATATAAACAAACAATCAAATCTTTCCTCTTTATAATATTAGTATAGATTGATATATGGATTTGTTTGGCATGATTGCAGAACCTCGAGGCGCGGCTGAGTAGTGAGTGCGACTTGGCAGCCCGCACGCACCACTTGTGCGACGCGTGGCGGCTGGTCTACAGTCTCTGCCAGCACTCGTCCTCCCTGACACACCCACATCTGCTCAGCTGGCTGCAGCGGCACACGGCTAAGATTGTTCTTCAGGTTTGTCTTATCACTGAACAGCTTTTGACTGCTGTTTCGAGTCATCATGATTAGCCTGTGTCTCTCCATTGCTGGATGTAGGCCTCCGTATCCAGCCGCTTCCTGCAAAACCTTTCAGGACGTCTGTCGCACCTGGCTGCAGAGTGTCCCACACTGTGTTCTGCAATTTGTGGCCTCCATTCGAGATTTCTTTTATCCTGCTCTGCGATAGATGTCACCGGCCCATTCCCACTTCAAATTGCTTATTCTCTATGCTTAAATTGATGACATATAACGTTGCTTGCTTCACGATGAATTTCAGAATTTCTGATTCTATCCACCAAAGAAACTCATACATATCTCACTCCATAGCTCGCTGAGCTTGATTCTTCATTTGCAAATAGTTTTTTCCCGGGATTTATGAACGTTATTACATTTTTTTTACAGTCCGAATGGCAATCACCAAAGAGCAAAAATGAGAGATCAACCCTCGAAGATGCCATCAATGCCTACATACAAGCGTGTGAGGCTGCAGCGGCAGCGAGAGGCGGCGATTTGTTGCAGTGGGAGAGCCAATTGCTCCAGAGAGCGGAGTGGTTCAAGAGTGTTCTGTCCAATCCCTGGGGACATCCCGTTCTCAAGGTCTTGTTGGATCCCAGGGGAGAGGCGCTGCGCGATGACCAAAGTGAGTTACTTACCTGGTTAACTTCATAAATCTTTGTTTTACTCAAGATATTTCATGGACATGAATGAACATTAAACTTCCTTAATTTTTTTTTTTTTTTTAAGCTTGATGTGTTAATTTTACTTAAAAATGGAAAAAAATGTTTCGTTTACACTTTAGTAGAATTAGAGAAAAGTACTTTGTGCCCATAGGATAAAGCTTATGAACAATTTATTGAACACAAAATAATGCCTACTTATACTCTAGAGCTGAGAGTTTGATAGTTTCGTAAAAAGTCAATAAGAAATCAAAGTAATTGTTTCATTCATTTCATATAATATTTTTTTGTTTACATTTAGATTTTATTTATTTGCCATGACAAACAACTTTTCGGACTCGTAAAAGCATTCAGAGATTTTTTTCTCTTTGGAAGATATTCAGCAATTAATTGGTGTAAAGTATGTATTGGCTTATATGGAGTTCGTCTAAATATTAATCCGTATAAATTTATAAAGTACTAGCTGGTGGCCGCGACTTCGTCCGCGTTCTCTATAGCCTATAGCTTTCCTCGACAAATGGACTATGCAACACAAAGATTTTTTTCAATTCGAACCAGTAGTTCCTGAGATTAGCGCGTACAACCAAAAAAACAAACTATTCAGCTATATTAGGGTCTAGAGGAATTTTTCTTTTCAGTCTTCTGTCGACCGTATGTGGCTAATCCACATACTTTGATTACTATACCACATAACACACAGTAACTTGAATGAGCTAAGCTTGCATCCATACACGAAACACTGCTAAATAAACAAGACTGCCCTGCAGTGTGTTGTAGAGAGATCGTAGCTCATGGGAAAGCATATAAATATGTATTTATTTCTGTTTCAGTAATAGAATGGTTAAAAGAGGAACGTGGAGTGATGTTTGTGACTCGCTTGCGCCATCTGTCCGCGTCCAAGTGCGACGATCTCGCCTTGTCTCTGGCGAGTGCGGTGATGGATCGCATGCGAGCCTCCATCGTCCTAGTTCCCGATGCTGTTCAAACCGAGGAAGAGGGTAAGAAGCCACCGAACAAAACGGGCAGGCTTATTATCTAAATGCGTCTGCCGAGCGACAGGCGATAATTGCGAAAAAATTGTGCAATATCACACTAAATTGTTAATTTTTACGCAAACCACACTAGTGTTATGAGTTACGTGATACGACTTAGTGTGATATTGCACAAATATTTCGCATTTATCGCCTATCGCTCAGCAGACGCATTTAGATAATAATCCTGCGGATATACCCTTTTTTTATCCAGAGCCGATTTGGAGTTTTATCGAAATGTGTTGCAATTTTTTTTTTTTATAAATTAATCTTATTTTCAGAACCACAAAATTCAGAATCGTCGTTTGCAAAAGTGTTGCATTTAGAAGCCGGGTTCACGGGCGACGTTTGGGAGATTCTCACAGACATTGAATTTGTTTTGCTACACAAATACGATGGAGACACGAGATGCATACAGTTGGTAAGTGAGCAGGATAACTGTGACTTTTATATATTTAGGTGTTTTAATTAGTTCCTGCCCACCGCCGCTCTGGCAAATGTCCGTTAATTAGAGTGAAAATGATTGTTGTGTTCAAGGCTAAACAAATTCCGCTTCCAATGGGCTGTGCGCTTGTGGAACGCCTCCGCACTCGGCTCGAAAGTTCGCCTAAAGAGAAGAGACTGTGGAAGAATGCCAAAGAAGTAGCTACGCTCATATCACAGGTCAGTTGATTGCCTATTTACCTATCTTTCCATGCGACCTCTTTTATTTTTGACATGTAACATACCATTGGCTTTGTCAAAAACTTAATACTTGTGAGGCCTACTTTTGTCAAAACTAAATACTTGTGAGGCCTACTTTTGTCAAAACTAAATACTTGTGAGGCCTACTTTTGTCAAAACTGAATACTTGTGAGGCCTACTTTTGTCAAAACTGAATACTTGTGAGGCCTACTTTTGTCAAAACTGAATACTTGTGAGGCCTACTTTTGTCAAAACTAAATACTTGTGAGGCACTCTACTAAATAGGGCTCTACCTAATAAAGCAATAGAGCTCCGTGAATGCGGTCACTTTTTGTTGTTGTGTGTGTAAAATATCGTCATTATTTATGACAGTTTAATTGCCGCATTGGTCAAGTACGGCGGCTGTATCTAGTAGGGCGCAGCGAGACCAATCAAATATCTTTGTTAACATTAATAAAAGTTAGAACTCGCTTATCTTGTAAAGAGAACATTTCGGCCATCAGTAAAAAAGTGGGAACGCTTTGTTTTGTTGTGTCGACCTTATTACAAAGAGGGCAAGGTTGATATTGGTGTAATATTAAGGTGGTGATCGCGCGGTGCATGGTGGTGCCGGTGTGCGCGGACGCGTGCCGCAAAGTGCTATTTCAGTGCGCGCGTTCGCTCGCGCGTCTTTTGGGCGCGCGTTTACCGCCCGCCGCGCGTTCTCTGGCCGCTCCGGCCGCCTCCGCTCGTCACTTGCACACGCTCGCCGCCGCAGTCGACAAAGAGGTATTATGTATTGTGTTATAGATAGTCAATCCTTTACATGTCGTGTGACAGGTGACAAGTAAAACTCGCCAAGTACAGTCGGCCGCATAAGTTGATTAACACATTCAAAAGTGCAAAACAACTGAATACTCAACTTACTTACCTACTAACTGAAGCTTTTTTTAAGATCGTTTGTATTGTACGTGAAGTTTATTTTGTTCTCTAGTTGAGACAACGACTTATGGCGCGTTAAGTGTTTAGTTGTTTTGCAAATATGAATGTGTTAATCGATTTATGCGGTCGACTGTACCAAAATTGTAAAAACTGATATTTTTTCATTTTTCACTAACAATAAGTTAATCATCTATTTATTACATTTTCCACGAAAAATTTGTTTGTTAACTATAAAATCTAGACTCAAACTTAACAAGAAGCATAAGTAACTACATAATTACATTTAAATAATTAAAAGGATTTTTAGTAAAAAATTAATAATCTGTCATTACTTCAGTAGCTTATGTTAGTTTAGCGTGTTTTCTTTGTCCATTTACTAAGTTAGGTATGTTTTTGATATTCCAGTGTTCAGAAGAAATGCGTCCGTTTGTTTGCGAGTTGTACGTGCGCGCCATAACCGCTGGAATGAACGAACTGGAGAGACTCAAACTGCACGCTGATAAGGTACAACACATTATATTTTTCTACTTAACCTAATGTAATAATTTCTGTTTGAATTTTATTTCGTTACTTTGTTATCACGATTCCATGAATTCTATAAGGTAGTGGTTCTATAAACGAGTGGAGTCTTGAGACAGAACGCCAAGGCAAACACCCTAAGTGGGTGTATATATAACTAACAACTGGTTATGTAAATTAAGTTTAAGTCATAATCCAACGGTCTCTCGGTCAGTCCGCGCGCTCCCATATTGGAGCGAACCGACGACGCGACCGTTGGAATGTGACGTCACGCGGGCGCCCAGCGCCATATTGGAGCGAACCGACCTGACCGTTGGAGTGTGACGTCACGCGGGCGCACAGCGCCCTATTGGAGCGAACCGACGCGACCATTGGAATGTGACGTCACGCGGGCGCCCAGCGCCTGCTAGAGGTCTCGATATTTAATTGAAGAGTATTATTTACATAGATAATGAATCGTCTGTTGCAGAATGGCGAGGCGCGGCTTATGGAGCAGACGCTCGCCGAGTGGTTCGTGCAGCTGGGAAGGCAGCTGGTGGGCAGCGCGCGGCTGCTGTGCGAGTGCACGCTCACCGCCTTCTCCGTGCACCCCTCGCCCCTCATGTTCCAGCAGATCAGGGATGCGCCCAGCCTGCCCACGCCGCCACCCCGGGTCAGACCACTGAGCCGAGCTCGTGTTTCTATTGTTACGACTGTAGTGTAGAACATTCTCGAAATCTTGAGAGCAGTCCTGGCCCACGCCCACAGAAGAGTTGATGTCCCCTCTTTGGGTAAAGTGTCAAAGCAAACTGTGCCTTATGGTTGCGACATAAGGTTCACATTCCACTAACAACTTCTGCGACAAGAAAACAACTCTTGGGCGCTTTTACGACGACCTTTGCGACAGTGCATCAGTGACACGTTGAGTGAATTATTGACGACTTTTGGCAAGTTTGTTATTTTGGAAGTCATCTTGGTTTGCGTAAATAAATCGTGTTCGGGTGTAAGAAGAAAGAGTGTCTAAACGGCATTTTAACTCATCCCGCGCGTAACACTTATGTATCGGAGAGTGTGAAAGCGCTCTAAGTGTTGTGTTTGTGTCGATGACAGGACGTCCAGGAGAGTCGAGAGGCGAGCACGTCGGAGTTCGGCAGCTGGGCGAGCGACAGCCGCTCGCAGACCAACTTTGTGAAGACGTCGGAGACGCTCAACCTGAAGCAGAACCCGCACCAGGCGAACGTGCTCTCCACGGCCATCCTGGCGGAGGGCGAGGCGCTCGGCCTTAGCGCGGAGCTGTGTCAGGATCTGGCCGTGCTGCTCTCCGGGCCCAGGGTTAAGACCTTGTCCTGGGACATGAAGAGGTAACGTCACCGTTACAGTACCCGTGGCCAAAGACAAGATTTTATTAATACTATTACATTACTACTATTATCAAATTGCACGATATCTTCTCGGTAAATAATATAATTTCTTATGACCTAATGTATCTATACGAAAGTGATAATTATTTCCAGAGAGGATTTGTTGGAGAACGGGCGGGCTTACATGGAGCGGACACATGGCGGCACAAAAGCGCTCACCACCGAACTCAAGTACCTAAACTTGGACCCAAAAAACTACTTACATCTGCCCGAGGAGGAGGACGACAACGAGAACGACTTGTACTATGGCATTGAAAAGGGTGAGATTCGACACTATTTACTTGTGCAGTCAAATGAAGTGGTTTTTTTTTAGGTGTATCATGTAAAAACACTTTTGTTATTTGTTACCACGCTTTTAAGAAAAATAATATTAACTTTTAAATGGTTAAACTTTAATCAGACATAACTAAAGACACATTATTAATTAAATAAGAAGTCTGAATGCTCAAAGAAACTGTAAAAGTAATGCCAAGATAGCCAAGTTGAAGTGAAAGCTTGCAGTTTAAGTTTGCTTTTTGAATGGTGTATGACAATTTTTCCAGGGTACGAACATCTCGTTGTACCTCTGGAGCCAGAGGAAATATGGGAGGACACGTTTTGGCGAGACGATTACCAAAAATCCGATACAGAAATTTCATACCAGTCCGAAGTTGAAATAGATATAAAGCCGCGAAGAAAAAAGAAATCGAAAGCGCACCAGTCCTCTGACGCCGATAGTGATCCGCTCAGCTTTATGGCAGAGGAGAAGAAGAAATCGGAAAAGAAAGAAAGACCGCACAGCAAAGAGAGAAGTAAGAAAACAAGCTTGGACCGAGAAACGAGTAAAGATAGACGAAAAGATAGATCTCACTCTAAGGAGAAATCAAGTAAAAAATCAAGGAAAAAACGCGACAAAACAACGGAAGATAATAATGTTCAACTCAAATCAGGATCATTGTCCAGTTTTTTGGGTATGAAAGTTATGAATGAAGACTCGAATAAAATGCATCAATTGTGCGAACAACCAAAAACATCAAGCGTAACAGACAGTGACTACGACAGTCAAGGAAAATTTTCTCTCAATTCAGAGATACACGACCCCAATGTTATTATCGACGGTATTTACCCCATGGATGAGATTAAATGTGAAACAACTATGACGATTCCCAAAAATGAACCAACAAACAATGGTTTAATAAAAACCAAAAGTTTGTTACCACCAAAGAATAGGGAAAATAAAACAGGCAAGAGACAACAAGCAAATATTTTGAAGAGATCCGAATCCAATTTGGAGTTAATGAGACATAGCACCCAAGTGAACAGTTTAGATTTAAAAGGAACCAATAGTCTTGTTAATAATGAAGACACTAAAAATAGTATTGTTAAACTTTTACAGTTTAGAAAAAAGAAATCCGAAGATTTAAGCGTTGCAAATAGTCAAAAGACTGGTCTAATGTCAAAGGGCGACAACCAATCCCGTCCAGGTATTGGAATAGTATCCGAAAGTGATACTTTTTGCAGTTTTCCCAAGAACTCTCTGATTGGGGCCAGAGTTTTGAAACCCCAACAACCATCATCAATGTTTACATATAAAATGCCTCAAGCGTCGACATCAAAAAGTGCGCCAGGCGAAAAGAATGTCAGTAAAAATAAATTAATTGCCAATAAAAGTGTAAATCAACAAATTCACGACAAACAAAATGTACAAAGTGTAAATACAACAAATTCCTTTCACAATCTGTTAAATCAAAAAGTTGCAACAGTTCCAGTTAGTAATTTGAATCTATATAGGAATACATCAAAAAATAAAGAAACCAACGAAACAAACATGACTCACTTGGAGAGCTATGAAGTTTTCCTTAAGGATTTACAAGTTACTATAAACGCTGGTGCCGAGGAAGTTTATTCGGAGCATCAAAAAGTCAAAAAGGATTTACCAAAGCAGAAACATTCAAACAATTTAGAGCCTTCAAAGGCTGACATTAAAATACCTCCACAATGTGCCAAACAGTTTCCTACAAACATACCTGAGAAAGCTCCTTCGACATTTTCACGTCTTAGTTACATGCATAGAAACAAACAAAGCGATACAAAACCAAAACTGTCAGCGAGTTCTGTGATAGTTCGAAATAACTGCCTAGTTGAGAGTAACAACAAGTTATTTGATGATTTAATGGCGGATTTGAGACAAAGTAAAATGGATGTGTTAAAAAAGGATAAAGAATTTAATGTTCAATCAATTCGAACAAACGATAGTTCGAATTTATCTAAAAATTATTCAATACTATCAAATATTTTACAGACAAAAACTTTAAGCAGTGATCATTCTTCCAAAACATTTATAAATCAGAAAGATAAAGAGTTTAAGGAAAGTGAACGTTCAAAAATTTCTATAGGTCCGAACAGAAGTACATTGCTCTCGGACAAAGACCAGCAAGATCTATTAAGTATACTGCGACAGAAGTCAAATTTGAATTCAACGGCAGTATGCAACAAAGCAGACATACAATCAAATAATACTAACAAAGTCAAAAGTATTATTTCTCAAACTTCAACATTGAACACTAAAATGGAAAATGCACCGAATTATGCGACAACTCCTTACCAAAAAGAATATTGTGCATCATTACAGCTCCCAACACATAATCTTCCTTTAAAAACAAATTGTTCACCGGCTACATCATATAATAGTCCCACAATAAAAAAGAATGTTGTACAAACTAAAACTAAACCTTCAGCTCCTCAAGAATTTAACAGTTGCTTAACTTCTGGTCAGGTGAATTCAGATTTTGACAGTAAGATGTTACTGGAACCTAAAGGAAAAGTAGCACTAAAAGATGCACCTAAACAGGACTGGGCCAGTGTTTTAGATGCTCTTCTTTCACATAAAACACCAAGTAGAGGCTTAAGCGCTCGAAATATAATATCAGGACAGTTGAATATGGGTGATAAAAAGTCTCGAGAAACTGGTTTAAGAAATCACAGAATAGTTCGGACAAAGCCTCAGGATGTCGTAAAAAGTGAAGTAAATGCACAGGTACAACCAATGAAAGTTGAATTAACATCAGATGCTAATTTAAGACTTGACCAAAGTGAAAAATCTGATCGGACAAATTCCCTTGTCACACCTAATTGTATTAAAGTTATACAGCAAAATAAACAAATAACACTCCAGCAAAAACAAGTTATTAAGTCCGCACCCAATGTTTCTAAGCAAAAGAATTCAAAATCAACCAAAGCAACACAAGAAACTCAAAAGTATAATAAAATTAATAAGACACAACTAAATAATAATAAATTGGTTCTTGATAGCCAAAAAATGAATTTGGAACAAATTGTGGCGTCAAAAGGGGATCAGGCAATTATCACGAGTTTGAAAAATCGTGACGTCAGCGTAATAGTCAATCCAAGTCAGGTTAAAAGAAATCAAAATGATCCAATTAATCTGTCTGGCAGTAGTTTAAAAACAGTCTGCCAGAATATTGTGATAAAGCCGCAGGTCAAAAAATGTGTTGGGAACTCTGTGGAATTGCAGAAAATTGATGCAAATAAGTTTTTGAAAAGTTATCCAAATGCTAAGAGCAAATGCCAAAGGATAAATCAAATCGAGACCAAGAAGTTATTGCCCGAAACAAGTAAAAAGTCGTTACATTTAAAGAGTGATCCTTTCATCTCTGGACTTCAAAATTCTGAATACGATCTTATAGAGGAACTTATGGACGATGATTTACGACAAGAAATTGGTGAGCTGTTGTCAGATGAAGAATTGTATTCTTCTCCAGCGACATTTCCTAAATACAAAGACAATATAACGTGTTCGCAGTCTAATGTGTGTAACAAATCTCTTAATTTATCAAGTGATAAACCAAACACCTACCAAAAATGTCATCGAAATCGCGAGGGCGCTCATTTATCAATTGATAAATTGAAAACTGATCAACAATGTCTGCGGATTCCTCGGAGTGTTAATGTTTCAAGTGAAAAATCAAACACTGAGCAAAAATATTTGGAAAATACCCAGGATTTTGTACAAGCAAGGATTAAAAGCACGAATGTAATAAATAATAATGAGTCAAGTTCGAACACTACATGGAGAACCAACCGAATAGTTGATACAAAATCGACTACTATTTGCCGGAACAATAATAGTGCAAATGAGAACAAAATAAGTGAAACAAATGTTTGTGGTAATACAATATATCAAATGCCGGAAAATCACGGAACGCCTAGAGTCAACAATAGTTATATTGATGGAAATAGCAGTGTTAAAATGAATATTAATCCCACACAGTTGTACGTAGCACCGCATCCAACTGCGTTACAAAATGTTGTTCTTATTGGTTCCGAACTGGTTTACGAAACATATCCAACAATACACATTCAAGAAACTCCAATAAATACCAACTTGACAGATGTAAGCAATACATTCGTAACTGTTAGTAATATACCAAATATGGCATTGTATCAAACTACTCAGTTTGCTGCACCAGTTATTAATCCATTAATAATAGGAAACGCTACTACAGAAGTTACATCTAAACGTGTACAGAGTGTTATAAATACATCTTATAACAACTTGCCGCAACTTGCCTCAGTGACAAATGCACTTAGTAAATATACTGATTCTTCAAATATTAAAGATGATTCAAGTTTTGAAAGTAATAATGACACCAAAAATAATTCAAGTCCTAAGACAGATTCAATTTCAAGTTTGAGTGTAGACCCAATGAATAACAACAACAATGTAAGGCAAGTTTGCCACAATAATAATGTTAAAGTTCAAAAAGACATAAGCTCAATTAAAACGATAAATTCTGAACGTGAACGAAATTGTAATAATGACAAACAAAATATTAAAAAGACAAATATGTGTAACAGTAATATTACCGATAATAATTTTAATGAAGAAGAAAGTAACAAATTAATAGGCGACTGTAATTTGATTAAATATAACGAACGGAGAGTATTGTCAGAGGTACAAGAAAAGCTAAAACCTGAAAAGACAGATAAATTATTTGTAAACTGCAAACAGACTTCTGAAATAGAAATAAAAAAGGAACAACTGAAAGAACAGGAACGTTTGAAAAAGAAACGCTTGTCTCTTATTAACAGACAGATTACTTATCGCATTTATTATCCTCCAATTCCACTTTCATATACACCACTTAGAGAGACACATCAAACAATTAATAAAACTGACAAAGAAGATATTTCTGTAGTTCCAACCGTTGATAAATTACTTGACATGACACCTACTAGTACTGATATTCAAGAGCAAACAAAAAACTCTCGGGTTCTCGATGTTGAATATAAAGATTTTTCCATTCCGGAAATACCACAAAGTCAGGTGGACAACAAAGAAACGAGGAACGACCAATCGAAAGAAAATAAAAATGATAAAATGTCTTTGAGATCTTCAAATGAAATAAACAGTAAAGCGGCATCGCCAGCCACTGACACGAATAACTCATTTGGAATAAAAACGAAAGTTAGACTAAAAAGGTCAATCAAGAAGGTGAAGGAGCAAAATGATAACGATTCTAAAATTCCTAAACCATTGAAAGGAAAAAAGAAACCTGAAAAGATTATATGCAAACGTGTATCAAAAAGACAAGCAAACAAAGTAGCTACAGAATTTAATCATGATGAAATGTCAGAAACACTATCAAAGAAGAATGCCAATATATCGAAGGATCTACATTTATTATGTGATAGTTCAAAACACGCTGAAGAGAATAAAGGAAATATTGATTCAACAGATTATATAGACATTGAAAGTACATTAACGGGTACTAAAATACTAAAAAGAACTTCAACTTTAGATTGTAAACCAGAAGATGTTTTGAATGATTTTGCATTATCAGGATTTATCTCCGATTTTAATGATCCCAATGATTTTATTAACGATATGAATTCTCCTGACAAGGAAACTTCAGCATTTACTATAAATAAAATTAGTAATGCAGAATTTATGCCATCAAATGATAAAAATTCTGATAACTTAAAATATGATGAAATAAAGAATTCGGATACTACAAGTAATCACATACCTGAACATGATATACACATAAATTGTAAACCACAAAATGTTTTGAATGATTTTGCTTTATCAGGATTTAATATCGATTTTAATGATCCCGATGACATTATTAACAATATGAATTCTCCTCAAAAGGAAACGGCGGCATTTACTAAAAGTAATTTTAGTAATGCAGAATTTATGGCACCAAATGATAAAATTCCCGGTAACTTAAAATGTGATGAAATAAAGAAATCGGATACTACAAGTAATCATATACCTAAACAGGATATACTCATAAATTGCGAAACTGTAACTGGTAACCTTAAAAATATCGATCAAACTAAACAATCAAGGGAATTAGGAACTACAAACAAAAATCAGAGTAATTCTTTGGCGACAGGTGATGATAGAGCAAACAGTGGCAACGTCGCTAATGTTGAGATGATTACAAACAACCCTGCCATTCACGAGGATGTTGTAAAACGTGTTGAAAATAAGACTTTTAATGACAATAATAGCATTAGCAAAAAATCTGTCGGAAAAAATATTCATTGTGATGATGTAAGTAATAATACCATTTCAAAAGACGCAATTAATAAAACCGCAAGTATTAAATTGAATGAAGAGCTAAACGTAAAACGAATAGAAAAAGATAAATTACAATCTGTTAAGAAGGATGACCATGACCTCATAATAACTGAAATTACAAACCAGAATAATGCCAACCCCAATGAACGGCAATTACGTATAAAAATGGGTAACAATAAAAATGCTTATACAGTGACCATTTCTGGAAAATTGAAATCATTCAATTCGAAGAAATTAGAAGAGAGTCCTAAATTTAAGTCTTTTTTATACAAAAACTTAAATGGCCACTCAAAGCACTCTTTAAATATTACCAAGTATTCAGATACCGAAGACATTGTAATAACAACCCAGAAAAGTATTACGGAATCCAGCCAGTACACAGATAAACGCTCCAAGTCTCTTATGTTATCTAAAGAAGAAAACGTTAAAAGTGACGCACCGATTGTTGATATAGTTGATCTATTGAGTGATGACGAAGAATCCTCTAATACTGTACCTGAAACTAATTTTGGAAAATACACTATAAAAAATTTAGACCATCTTGAATTCCAAAAACACCAAGAAAAGCTAGAACAAAAATGTTATGTGAATTTGACCAGAATTGATGATTCTGATGTAATTATTTCAAAAAAAGAAGATGTACAAACTGATACAAATCCTGTAATTGCTGTTGGTGATATAAATAATTTTAATAATTTAAAATCTATCGAAATGGATGACACACTTGATGTTGATCAGGTTTCTTCGCCAAACATCATACACTCGATAAGCAAAAACAATAATTTAGATGTGACGCAAGAAAACTTAGAAGTCATAGAAATCGATGATTCGAACAGTGAATACGAGGACGATCTGGACAATAAAATCAAAGAATTTAAAAACTTACTTCTGGACGATTATCACATAAGCCCAGTTGTTTTTCCTGTGAATGATAAAGATTCTACCAGTACTGAAAATGTTGATACAGTAAAAGATGAAATTGAAAAGTCTGTATTAACTTTAGAAAAACGCAACTCTATTGATAAATGTTATGACGAAATGAAACGCTGTTACGTTAAACTTGAGAATTGCGATAACATGCTAAAAAAGAACATCATTGATTTAGAAAACTCCGTTGAATTATGTGCTGAACCACCTTCTCCTACTGGATCTTTGTCCATTCTACAGGATTTTACATTTGAGGAACAGGATATTTGGGCCTCACCCCTTTCAAATGTTGAAGCATCAATAACAGATTCAGAAGTAATACATCAGAAAAGTAAAGAATATGAATCTTTTCTTAAGCCACCTTCAGAGTCTCAAAACATTGGACTTATTGACTTATTTGAATGCGAATATTTTATTACAAAGCGAATTCTATCTCGTTTAAGTAAAATAGTAAGTAATTATGAAAACTTGACAGATTATGCAATGTGTAGTTATTCTTTGAATAGAGACAATACTCATATGAGT
Organism: Synanthedon vespiformis; assembly: GCA_918317495.1. Lineage (NCBI taxonomy): Eukaryota > Metazoa > Arthropoda > Insecta > Lepidoptera > Sesiidae > Synanthedon > Synanthedon vespiformis. The sequence goes on from OU906969.1 coordinate 5,353,641, forward strand.
GATGATATTAGCAAAGATACAGCTATTCTGCGAGTTGTTCCAACTTTATTCAATATCGCCTTGAACTACTTTAATAAATATCAATTTATTCGCGAAGCGAGTAATCTAAGTAAAGCGACAAATAAGCTTAAAAGAAAGCTAACGTTTCAAAGATCTAATATTAATGAAGGATTTAAAAAGAAGTGTAATGCTATTTTTAGTCACAAACATCTGGAAGATTTGCCTAAACAGTTACCTTTAGAGGAAGAGATAGGTGCATCTGTACAAGAAAAAGGACCCTACTTCTCTAAGGATGGTGTAAAAGATACCGGTGAACTTAATACGCTTACGGAAAATAATATTTTGAGAAAAAACCAAATAGAAGACTTGGTTCAAAACTCCAAGCCTACGAGATCATTGCGGGATAAAGAGACGTGTATCGATAAAGTCTTATATCAATTTTATGAAAACTTGGAAATGCAAAAGATTCAAAGTGATAAACAATTTCCTATTAATATTGAGTTGCATAATGAGTCTCGTATAAATGTAACCATCAATCGCATTGAAACTAGCAATATTCAATCAAATGTAAGACATGAAGAAAATGAATTAAATATAAATGAAGATTCTACTCAACAAAGTTGCCTGAAGCCTACCAAATTAGAAGATAAAAGTTTATCAAACGTAAATGAAAACTGTACTTATCGAAGTTTTATTGAAAGTATAAAATCTAAAGAAGATACATTATTGCCAAAAGATAATGTACATTTGACAATGAAAGACACTAAAAATGATGTCAAGCATGTTGTAAATGAAAATCAAACCATTCAGCCTCATGTAGGGTTAAGCCCCGATGACATCAAATCCAATAATAATTCTCAAGAAGTGCCTATTGAAGGTTATAATAACCCTGCAAATACTAAAATAAATGAGTCATCTCTTATATGTCACGAACAGAGCATAAATGTCACGAGCTATTTTAAACTTGACAATAGTGAGAGAAGTGATGAATCTGTACTAAACGAAAAAAATATTCTTCAAAGCCCTGAGAAAAATATTTTTTCGACTACACATGCAGACATTTTACAGAAACAGACATGTAACAAACAGGAAAATAATTTTAATAATAATGCGAATTTTGCAAATAACAATACGCGTGAAAAGAATAGGATCCATATCCGCGATAATTATTTTACGGGTACTGATATAGAAATCTCGTCAACAGAAAATGAACAACATTCAAATTCATCTCGAGATGTAAACTTTGCACATAAAAATACTGTAATAAGTACAGAACGTATCGACAATAAAATGGATATTTCTGATATACAACAACCCGAAGAAAGTGCATGTGACACCTCTACAGTTACTATTCAAATCAATAATACTTTGAAAGAATCAAACGGCTCAACATCTACCAGAGTTGTCTTAAAGGGTATCGAATACAAAGATCCAATTATTGGAAAATGCTATGTGTTTCCTCTTGTCAAGGCTCCACCACTATACATCGGCCCTAAAGATAATTCTACTAATTTATATAAAGTGGTAAAAAATATTGACAATAGGTTATCTAAGGAAGATCTTAAAGAAGATGAACAAGATTTTAAATTAAATATGCCTAAGACAACATATTCGAGGGGACATATAAAACGGAAACTAGATATGGGGGTTATCAAAATGAACGTTAAGAAATACAAGAAGAGTAAGAATATTGATCATCCTAAGTTTACCCTCGCTTCAATGAAGAAATCCGGCTATTGCGATGAGTACCGTTTTCTGACAAATTATTATAAATCCGTAAAATTTTCTTACTCGCGTCCATTTAACAAAGAATCTATTTACGTTCATGACTTAATGAAAGATTGGCCCATAAAAGGCATTTGCACTGGTGAAGTGGAAAATGGATATAACATTGACGACAATTTGTTTGTCGATGTAGAAAATATCCAAATTAAGGATCCCAAGGAACAATCATTCCCTGATGAAATAAACGCCACATACAAAGAAATAGAAACATTTTCTGACGAAGTAGATGATATAAATTTCAATACGGGTTTTGGTGAGGGGTCCGGCAGAGTCATACAAAATTTAGAAAGTGGATGCGATTTTTTAAAATTTTCGGCTGCGACTCTGTCGGACGTAAAACAAACTCAGCCGTTCTTGTCGTTTTGCAGATATAACGGTAATAATAACAAATATTTAAAAATTCAAGAAATATATAAAGAACCAATGGAGATAATACAACGCCATTTAATGTACATGGAAATAAGAAACAACGTACGGTTATTCTTTCAAAAAACAAATCTTTTACGCAATTTGAATGGGAAAAATTTCTATAGCAAACCATACATTGTGAGCGTATTGTCGGGATTGTACCGGACCGAATATATGAAACCCTCTATAACTAGTCCTATTGTACAAGTAGTGCAAGTTGGTCAGTTGCCAGTTGCGGTTAGCGCTGCAGCCCAAAATCCAGTCACTTGCGACCCACGAGTAACACATGTATCTGACGCCAGTCCCCCTCAATGTTCAGTAGAAAACAGCCCCAGTGGTGAGTCGCAAGCAGCCACTAAAACTCAGTATACGGAATTAACTACAGCAGATATTACACTACCATTAGTTCAAGAGTATGTACAACAAAATCAAATCAATATTGAACCCCAAGAAGCAAACGTGCTAATGTCTGATCGAAGTATATCTATCGATTTGGAGATTAAATCTGATGATCCAAATTTAAAGGAAAACTCTGAAATTAAGTCAAAAGATAATACACATGAAACTGTTGAAATGGGATCGGTGAGTAGTACTTCTATAAGTAATATTGAGTTTCCTTATGACACAAGTACAAATAACTCTAATGCACCAATGGCACCAGAACCTAACGTTGAGATAATTAATTCTACGGAATTACTTAACTCATCTGTTCAGGCCGAACGCGGTCAGAATGCAAAATCATTTTCACGTGAGAAAGACCAGTCCGCTGAAAAAATTGATCAAATAGCACATGCCATGAATGCAGCTGGCATCTCTACCATAGATGCAGATGAGAGCGCTAGAGTTCACACATTAGTGAACGTATTGACACAAAAATTACAACAAAATGCAGTGAATGCATCTCATATCGCCGCGAATACACACTCTAAAACCACACCGATTAACGCAATGGCACTACAACAAGCTTTGGCGCAAATACTTCCTCCGCCGTTGAATCAAACTAACTCTAGTGAAAATATACCATCTGCTCCAAATACTAGTGTGACGTCACAGGTATTACATATAGTACAAGGTAAAAATTCATCCGGGAATCAGATCACGTTGGTTGATAATTCACAGCAATCAGTTATAAACAACCCAAATGCGACTCAAGTATTGCATATCGTTCAAAATAAGGGTGCCACATCGTGTGCTACAACTAATGGCGCATCTGGTTCACAACCTGGACATTTCAGTGGTTTGTCTTTAGTGGATGCGGGCCTTCAACAAGGTGGCAATCAGCTTCTTCATATTGTAAACACAGGTCAGAAAAATAATAATACTGGACAGATTATAAAGCGCGTTAATCTTGTGACCAACTTGCAAGGATCCAGTGAGCAGAAAGTTGTTCAGTTTGTCTGTAAATCAGCTGATGGTAAGGCGATCCATTTAAACGCGCCACATCAACGAAGTATGGTTCTGCGTTTACAGCCAATAGAATCTTCAAATGTGCAAACTGTTTCTGCACAAAAGCCAATCGAACTTCAAGACTTAAACTCTACGGCAAATACTACAAATACAGCCAGTTTAAAAGAAAATACCACTACTCAACAAGAGATAAAATCACGTTCCGTATATGAAGAAAATTATGCAAAATTTATACAGAATTCTTCACCCAAGCCAGTGGTCGAAAAATCCACCAGTTTGCCAAAATTCAATCAAGCATTTGGAAAACCAGTGTTTCAAGATGGCAATCCGAAACAAAGTGATGTTAATGCTGATAACACCCATCTACAAACTGTGAACACTAATACACATTTACAACCTGTGAATACAAATGAAGAGAATAATCACTGTCCACCAGCTGAAAATACATTGAATTTGGAACACATGGAACAAATTAGCAGCCCTCCTTTGTTGTTACGAAAAACAGTTCCCCCAAGCTCCCAATCTCAACCTAATTTGGTACAGCAATTAAAACAAACTATTGCCCCGATGAATATTCAAACCATGCATGGCGGTGTCATATATACTAGACAGATACCCGTTAACATAGGCGGAGGACAAACTATAAACCTAATAACCGTACCAAGCACTGAACTTGTAGACGACTCTGGACAAAAACACCAGGCGGATGTTAAATTCGTCAATCAAAATGAAATGGAGCCATCAATAATAAAAATAGTACCTCAAACACAGTCTCATGTTAACAATGATGTATCGACCGATGAAAATAACGCTCACTTAAGTGTAAACAGTGAAAATTCTAAGCAAACGCAACCGCAATCTCAGCAACAGTCGCAACCACAAGTTTTAACTCAAATGAGGATTAAATTGCCCATGTTAAGTAAAGCGCCGCAAATGGTTCCCGGTGCAAGAGTTGTGAGACCTTCTTTTTTACAAATACAAAGAAATGTTATAGGAGGTTCTAATCAACCTGTTTATCAACAATTGGTACTGACCACTGCACCACCTCTTGGCCAGCAAACTATCAGATTACCACAAACGCAAACACAGCCTTCAAATTCAACTTCTCAAATGCAAACCCAAGCACAGACGCAAGCGAGTAGGCAAGTTAAAGTTCCAACAGAAAGTCAATCAGGACAGTCCTCGACGGAGTCTCAGATGAGCTCCTCCACTCTCGAACAGTTACGAGAGTTTGACATGGTTTTGGAACAAGTTAAAGAGCGAAGTACTGTTCAACCAAATACAATCTCAAATAACTCTTTCAATAAAATGCGTACCGCATCTTCAGATACGACCGACAGTACAGCCTCACCGACTTCATCTTCTACCGAATCCACACAGCAGGTTTTGTACTCCATCGGAAACAATACCCCCATAAATGTGGCCTATGTAAACAGGAAACCATCGATTTCAACTCCAACTACATCCACATTCGTTCGATCACCGGATTCTTCAGGCATTGTAGATTCCCCTAACTCTTCAAGTCACATTCCGCACACAATCACCTCCGAATCTTCGAGCAACGATCAACCCTCTCAACCGAAATCTTCCAAATCCAGTTCTAAATCTAAGTCGAGACCTAAATCGTCGAGTCAACCTAATTCATTAAAAATAAACAATGTCCCCCCAAAGACCTCAACACAAAAACCTCTGGAAGATGAACAGACGACACAACGAATCCTTTATATATTGGCTGAATATAAGGAGCAAGTCGAGAACTCCCCTGATAAAGATAAACCAGCACCAAGAAGAAGAAACAATTTACCCACTAATCCCGGAGGTGGCACGAATACGAGTACTGGCAACAGTAGTAATGGAACATCGAAACGTAAAAAGAGTTCGAGCAGTAGCCGTCGTTCTGGACGCGATGTGAGCCCAATGGATGACGGATGTCGCACTATGGGTTCTGAAGATAGTAGCTGTGGCACATCGCAAGGCGATTGCACAGAGAGTTGTCTGGAGAGCCACTCTCCCCAAGACAGTCCTCGGAAAATTGTAAGAAAGTTAACATTTGAACAGGAAACGCCTGTGGCACAACCGCGACCTCTACCTCACCGCAACGTCATAGTAGCCGACGGTCAAACGATCACAGTCGCCAGAGGGGCTACAGGAAAACCAACTACAGCGGTCTTAATGCCAGCCAATTACATTCTGCCTGTCTCTATGGTGAAAAGTGGTCAACAAATCGCAATAGTCACTAACCGTGGACCCAAATTGATAACTGTAGGCGGTGGTGAAGGGGGGACGACTAACGCTCTATTATTACAAAGACTTATCGGGCCCGGTTTGAAACCCGTCCTGGCCCGCCCAGGTGTTCGTCACGTTAGATTGCCGGCAGCCGCCCTTCAAAATCTTCAAGCTTTCAATCTCGCTACCACTACAACAGTGAATCCTTCGGATAACACCCCGTCTTCTGCGTCTGGTCCGACTCCACCTGATTTAGTGGACACTCGCGCAACAAGTTCCCCATGGACCGATCGGGGTTCTCAAGAGACCAAATTAGACCGTAGTTCCAGTCCCGAAGGTTCAGAGCCGTGGAATCTGGTTACATCAGCTGATCCGCACGATTACAGCTACGAGGAGACAGTGCGAACTGACAACATGGATAGAACTGTATTGGTAAGTCTATTTAACTTATCTGCATGTCGGTTACTTACGGATTGTTCTTTACTTAGGGAGAAGCGTTTTCCACATAAAAAGCATTTCAAATATGTAACCAGATTGTTTTCATATGCATTTTTATTGCATATTTATTTAAATTATGTAATAAATCGTTTGTAAATCTGTTAATAATATTAAAAAAGAGTAACATAGGTGTATACTCCTGATTAATTAATCCTTTCACTGCTAACGTCGAGCTGTCTCGTTTGTTAAAATTTGCTTTCATATGCCTTTGACGAGAAATTTCGTTTAACAATTTTTTAACGTCGTTTATGAAGGGTTAATATCTGATTAATTAATTAATAGCTAATGAGAAGAGAGTTCTCGTTGGTACTCGAGTCTGACACCCGTTTTGCAACTTCAGGATCCGATCCCAGATCGATACAGTCCAGATATGGAGGCGCAAAGGATATTTGATAAGATGTTCGACGTAGACTCGAAAAGGTCTTTCATCGTCGATTCGCACGACGATTCGCCGCGTTGCGGTTACGATATTGACGCGTCAGACTGCGACGACAAGGCCTACCACCAGGTGACGATGTCGTAACAACTGACGCCGACTTAAACAAAATAGCGCCTCTTATTTGTAGACATGCACGCCTCCAATTTTTATTTGACCGCTGCCCCTCTTCGTTCGGTGTTGGTTTGCCTCAGTAGTAGGGGAATACGCCGGCACCTTAATGGCCATTGCAATCTTCGTTGAGCATGAGCATACCGTTTATCCGTTTCAACGGCTCAGATAGATTTGATTTCAGCCACTTACTCGTTGAAGGTATATAATATATCCTTCAATTAAATCAAAATAAACGAAATAATGCCAGACAATCCTAGTACCTACTAATGCGAATGCGAATTATAAATTTGTAAGTTGTGAGACTGAATGGATTAACATGTAGAATACTTTTTAATCCTGAAGAAAATGTTAGTTTCTCGAGGGATCATCTAAAAATATAAAAAATGGCGCCATTGTTGCCGTCGTGGCGCCACCATCGCCACAGCGATAAAGTTAATTTTTTTTTCAAGCTAGTTTTGAATAAAACGAACGCGACGTCTGGTGGCAATTTCGTGTATCATTTTAAGCTCAACCAAGTTTGTATGCGAACCGTGCTGGCGTATAAGAATAAGAATATTATAAGATGCGACATTGAAGACTGATCAATCACTCGCTTGCTGCAGACATTGCTTCACAGCGCTGATTCGCAATTTTACTAGTTCGAACTGTCTGAAAACGATGTCGCCTCTCTTGATATACACGACCTTAAATCAGTCCTGCACCCGATACGAAGTTGGTACGTCCATTAGGTATTATGTTAATTATTATTGCCTCCCCCTTAGCCGTTTCGTTTCATTTACATTCACGTATAGATTCGTGCGAAGACTACGCTTTTCGAATTCATTATTTTAGGTAGATTTTTTAATATCTAAATGTTTTTAATTTTTGCATGTTGAACGATACCATTCTGTCTCCATAGTCCATATTAATCCTGCATCGTAACTGTGCATGTGTTGGACCTCGTCTCATATAATAATAAAAATAACTTTGGGAAATATCTACAAATTTTCTTCTTATGTTACAATCTGTCCTGTAAAGTTAAATTTAATGTAAACTGAAGACTTTTTTATAAGACAACAAAAAGTTCTTTGAAAATAATTTAGATATTGAATTTTTATTTATATCAGCAATTATATAATTATATTGCATAAAATATAGCTCATAGCTGCAGCTTACTGTATTAAGTATTTAAATATATAATTACATATGTTATTTTTGTCCCAATAAAAGGTTAAGTTCCTGTACCAAGAACTCTTGAAGGTGTGAGATCAGTAAATGTATCTGGCCACTACAAATAAATATTAATCTTAATTTTGTTTTAACATTAGGTCGGCATAATACGCTATTTCTTTTTGTTTACTGGGCGTAGTTTTCATTTTACTTGACTAATTTTGTTGTATTCATGTGCAAAAATATTGATTACCATTTTCGAGGTGTTGCAAATGATGTTTTCGGCATTTCATGTGAATGCCTGTTGACGTCTGTTTTCGCTTACCGTTATTAATGAATAAAATGCCGTTCCGTTCTATTAGAAGTCTTAACATCTCATCTCACATTATGGTGTCAATTACAATAGGTTGTGCAAAGAAAGGATGGAGTACCGCATCGCCAGCATCGATTGACCCACGTCTCTGCGGCTGCATTGAGACACAAATACGCTATTTTGGAACACGAATTAAGGCTGCAGGTAAACAATAGTGCATTGTGCTACAAACGTTTGTGTTAAAATAGTAAAAAAATTCAAAATCTTGTGTTACTTGGTGGTTCTCTTTTGTTTTTAACCCCTGACGCAAAACGGGGTGCTATAAGTTTGACGTGTCTGTCTGCCTGTGGAATTGTAGCTTCCATTCGGATCCGAATTCGGATGGAACGATTTTGATCTATTTTTTTCTTTGAAAGCTGAAGTGATTGAGATTTTTCTTGTCTACAGTTTTGAAGATCCGTTTAGGCGTTTGAAGGCCATCAGCCAATTTCCCAGTCGTTGACGGGATTTTTTCACTAACTTCCACATGTTCGATTGATGTGAAATTTGTACTTCGGTGGTTTTTCTATGACATGGTATTTTTCTATGACCTTGACCTGATGCTGCAGCATCGAGTTGTCTACGGTATACCCAACTCTTCAGCGACTAACTGCACATATAAACAACAACAAAAACCAAGAGTGCTTTCTTCATGAAATTATGGATTTGCAGCAAAAACTCGACAAATTTTAATAAAATGGCGTATATGCCTACCCTTTGTTTTAAAACTATGCAATCTCCACGTTTCAGAAATCTCTATCTGAAGAATGCGAGGACTTGGGCGTAGATTCGCCGTCAGCGTCCGAGCTATTTCCAGAAGCGGATCTCTTGTTTGCAGCTTCGCCGGCCCACGAACAAACGCAGGAGCAGGGCCCACATTCTCACACGCGTAAGTTGCGATATTACCACCAGATACCAGATCAAATGGTTCCACTCCATTTTAGACGTACATGAAGACTTACGTTGCTGACCTTACCACTATAGTACAGGAGCCGTTTACTCTTGTCCATAATGCACTAAATTACAAGTCTTTTTAAATAGGTTCAGTATTAGTTATCACGTACTGACCCCAAATGCATAAAATCCTTACAAATTAGGCGGGCGGAAGTGCCGACGTTTTCGGCCTATTTCTCCGTAACCGTGCAATTGAGGCCAAAAATGGTAATAAACTTGATTGTAGATAAATAAATTTCCTATCTTTTTTGTCCAATAATTTTTTTCTATCACTTACCGTTTACAACTTACTCGACTATTACGATTTGTTTAAATATGACCATAAATTAAAAGTTTTTATTATTTTTTTAAAATAGGTTCAGTTTTAGTTCATACTTTTGAAATTTTTGATGTTTTACCATTGAATACGAAATCAGAAAATAAATAAATTAGATTTTAAATCATCACTGAAACCAATTCAACTTGACTCCTCGATGTTGATATTTGTAACGACTAAATACTTTACTATAATTTACTATATAGGGGAAATTACCTAATTATTGGCACTTTAAGAAACACGACCATTTATTGGCACCTTTCGAACTATTTGTTCAACTCAAATAAAATTAGAAAGTTTGACAATGTTTAAATCATTTGACTGTTTAGTGTTAGCAATAATTCTCATAAACCTAAGATCTATTTATATTTTGTGGGAACACAGTTTATGGAATAGTTTTCTTATTTTTTTAGTGAAAAGTTTAGGTCATTTTACCCTAGTTAAATTTTTTTTTATTTATTTATTCATTTATTCAAAATCCACAGCTCTCAACAAAAAAAATTACCGACAAAAACAAAAAACACACCCTACAGCCAATTATGGATTTTACATTTATATACAAAAAAAATATAATACAAAATTATACGATTCCCTACAAACTAAACAAACTATAAAGCTATAAAAATCACATATTAAATATAATACATATATACATACACACATATTACGTAGAACTGCCACCGCCTTAAAAATTTAACATAAGTAAACATAAACATAGTCAACGTAGACGCTAGCCTGTAAGAATGTTGCCAATGCTTTAGTGGATGAGAAGTAAGTATATTAACGTGCTTGCATTACAGCTCAACCGACGAACCTGAACCAGAGTGGTATTCCACAAGCGGACATAGACGATCAGATCGCGACTGACCAACTGCTGTCGCGAGACCACATGGACCGACAGGAGGAGTTGGGTCTGGGTCTCGAGGACGTGGGTATAGTGACCGTCAGCGAGGACGGCATGAGGGCGACCATCGCCTTGGATCAGGAGGAGTTCGCCAGGTCACATCCCAACACGACATTCCACAGTGAGCCGACCGACGACGGAGTGGTGAGATCACTTTATTTCTAACACTAGGTAATAGTAACACTAGCTGAAAAAGAAACGGTCACAGGTTCGAATCCAGCTAGTGGCAAATGTTTTATTAATATGTACTTATAATTTGCGTCTGTACCTGACTCATGGATGTTTGTATTTATAATATACTAGCCGTTGCACGCGACTTCGTCCGCGTAACTTTATAAAATATAATACATTCGTGTCTGTGAAACCATGGAAATACACATATAAAATTTCAACCCAATCGGTTCAGCCGTTTAGAAGTTATGTGAAAAAGATAAGTACGGAAGGATAATTCTTAATACCCATTGTCCTATTACCTGTTTTCCCGTAGGAATGAAGCATTTTCTCACGGTAAAAAGTAGCCTATGTTCATCACTGACAAGTTGGCTTCTAATGGTAAAAGATTTTTTCAAATCGGTCCAGTAGTTGCGGAGCCTATTCTATACAAACAAACAATCAAATCTTTCCTCTTTATAATATTAGTATAGAAAAAAAAAGTAATCTATGTAGTATATCAACTGTCTGGTATCCATAATAAAGGAAGCATTAGTTGCTTAGTGTGGAACTATAGATGGCGCTGTGTGCAATGTGTGACGATATTTATTTATTTATTAAGTACTTATAATAATAAATAATTTAAGTTGTGACAGAGCACTCAGTCATTTGTTATGCCCATCTGTCGGTAGTAAACAACCCCCTCACAAAAGGCCACCGTGAAATAACAGCATATGTGCTGTTGTGTTTCAAGAGATGGCCGAGCCCGTTAAACCCTTCTCTCTTATCTTAAATCCTTCTATGACTGCAGCCAGCAACCGTGGTGTTGCTTGTGTTATTATAGGTGACGGTAGCCACCTACCATCAAGTGGACCGCCACGACAGCCCGTCTCCTCACTAAAACACAAGAGCTAATTTTTTTACTATTAATGTGATGCGACTTGAGAATCTCACAAGTTATTTTCTCCTCCATTCTAGGTGCAACCGTTCACGATAAGCAACATGAAGGGGCGACAGGTGACATCCATATATCACTCGAACGGCGGTCCGGCGACCGTCCTCATGACTGCGCAGCAATCGTCTGTCATATCGCAGGCGGCTGACACCAACGCCATCAAGTACGCCGACATAGACAACATGATCGACACACTGCCGCACAACGACATCAATCTGCCCTCGGTCTTGGTCAAGGACGACGGTCTGACCAGGTTCGACGGTATACTCAACGACACGAGAGAGTTGCATCTCTCGAACACGGCGTCTGCGATAGTTCACTCGACAGGCGGCGCCACACAGGTGATAAGGAGAGTGTGCTACGACGACAAGCGCGAATCGCGTTTCCTGATGGAGGACCCGGTGCACTTGATCGCCGGCGACGACGCGAAAATGACGGCAGACGACAGGGACGAGATCGACGACGACAGATCATCGCCGGAGAGACACGGCGAACTGTTTTGGGAGTCGAATTCGGCGTCGGAGCGCTCGGAGAGCAGGAGGCCACTCGATTTCAGCAGCGACAGTGACAAGTGTTGCAAGAGCCCGTACGACGAGACCAACTCCACCGATTCGAGCGGGATCGGAGCTCACATGAGACTGGACACGGTGATTAAGGAGGCGCGCGGAGGGGTGAGGGGAGCGCGCAGAGGCGGGGAGAGGAGTGCAAGCGATGGTTCGTCGGACGAGATGCATCCGCCGCTTCGCACATATCCGGCAAAGAGGTCGTACGGAGAGTGCGAAGCGAGCGAAGCGGAGAGGAGCGTTTCAGGGAAAACTCGCGCCGGAGAACAGTCGCCCGAGTTGCGACGTCGCGCCTCTAATCGCGGCGTAGTGAAGCGCGGATGTCACTGTTGCAACGGAGATCCGGAACCGAATCCGCCCCGGCCCAAGAAACCGCGTCAAAGGAAACCCACGCTAGACTTTAACGCATAAAATGGATTTTCTACGAAACGTTACGGACGCCCGTTGCCACAGACCTAGAAATTGGTCTATGCCAATGGGCGTTCATTTAACCCCCTGGACTTTAACGCAACATATCGTCAAGTGTGTTGACTAGACTAGACTAGACTTGCTGAGCCAGAACTCATTTGCAAGCGAACGTAGGAAGGAGAACGGATTTTCCTTACCGTATTTGACAAACACTTTTGTTCCGATCACCAAGTCTAGTACAGTAAACCCAAGGAGACAACGCAAACAATGTAATAAACAAACCCGGCCCTTTGTCCTTTTCCTTGATACGAAGCGGCCGGTACTATCTGTTTTTATGGATGCCACCTTGAATAAACCTTGAATGACGTCATCTAATAATTTGGAATAAGTCGATATTGATTATGAATAATGAAAATGTGGCCCACGTTCAGTTTAGTGTAACGTGATTGGCCTCGAACCAGACTGACTCGCGATCTCTTAACGACTAACTTACCAGGCAGTGTAAGGGTGCGATTACGTAACGAGCTGGGCGGGTACAATAATGTATTGTAAGGAACTGTATCCGCTCCGCTCGCGTCGTGACCACAGCCTAAGGGTCTTTATAGACGACCTTACAATTATAATAAGACGCTGTACTTCTCTAGATATATTATATAAATTAATATTGTTGAAGTTGTTTTTTTTGTATATAATTTTTATAAAATGATAAAATACGGCGCGAAGATTTAGCGTTTTATTTTTATTTTATTTCATTAATATTTTTGTTACTTGTTCAATTATATTTAGTTGTAGTATAGGCGTTCGTTCTCGTAAGATTTAATTAAGTTTAATTGAAAATGAGTAATATAAACTTAAACAACCTTCAGTTCAAATAGAGACGATTTAGTTTTTATTTTTATTTTATCGTTATATTTTTTTTCTTTTTTTTTCTCTTCGTGTATTATAAATATTATACATATTGTATAACTGTATAAATATTATTATTATACTACTACTTTCTATTTATAATAGGCTCCAGATTTAGATATAAGAGTTTCGTTTTTAGTGGATATAATATTAGGTTATAATATAACTCGGCTTGTGAATTATTTGGTTACTTAGTAATAAATAATATTTCTTTTTTTTTTAATATTTCAAACGACGCTCTCGACTGATTGTTTTATATTATTAGTTTGCCATTAAATTGATGTAGTATCAAAATGTGTTTTTTATAAAGCGATTTTGTAATGTACATTTAAAACGGCTTTATTTTTTAAGCTACCCTCCTTCCATACTAAGCACAAAATGAGCGATTTTAGGTGCGTTTTCAAACTTAAAAAAAATATTTTTTTTTAAATAAAAATGTTTGCGACGATACACGCGGCATTTTGAGTTTGAATTTAAAAAAAATAATAATCGTGTACTTTAAAAGCGTTTTAAGGTTCGCGAGATTGTGTTGAAAAAAAGTTAGTGTGAATTTGATATTCATAGTTGTAACGTGTAAAGCGAGTGTAAATAGTAAAAAAAATAAAATAAAATAATATAGTTCCGTATGTTCGTTTCGGTGGGAGGCGTCTAGTCACTATGTACGAGATTTATATGTTCTCTTTGTAAACGAGAACATGTTCTCTTTGTAATTGAGAACATGTTCTCGCCTTGCAAACGAGAACGTGTTCTCTTGTTTTCGCAGTATTCCGTGTACATAGGATAAATATGGAGAGGTTTAATTTCTTTTTTTTTTTTAAACTGATTTTCAATAAATCGGACCGATGTAAATATTTAACGCGACGCGAGTTTTTTTATTCCTAGTGAATTTGTCTCTTAGTGAAAACCAACTCGCGGTCACAATAAAACCGGAACCGGTGAAGTTTTGTGCACTATATAATAATAAAGTAAATATAATAATGAATGGTGGTCGAAAATCCATTTGTAACACTAGAGTTCAGAATGTTACTACTTCGTTCGTGTAGACTTAAAATTATAGGATTATTAGATAAATAACAAAAAAATAATAATATGAAGGTTTTGAACGTGCGTGTTCCCAAAACGTGTTCTGTTCGGACGTGTGCATCATATAAATAAAATTATGATTTGAATTCGAAATAAAGTTATGCTCGCCGTTGTACGGTTAAAGTTTTTCTTTTTTTAATTTTTAATCGGAGAATTTTATTTTTCTTTATGGTCTTTTTTTTTTGTTGAGCTTTCGATAAACCTATTCCCCGGGATTTGTATTGGTTTATACACAACTTGTACTGTTGATTGTTTAAGATAAATTGTCCTATAAAATACACACAAAATCAGTAAAATATAAAAATTATGTCATGGTAAAAATAAATCTCGGTAATCCATTGTTAGAAGTCTCGTATGTTATTTTCAAAGAGTATAATAAATAATAAATTCCAGCTACTTGTAAACGTTCGTTGGTCGAGTTTTATATGAATTTTGTTATAATATTCAGATAATGAAGCGTCTCGGATAGAACAGATTTCCATAAATTTTTTTGGTATTATACTAGACATTTGTGAATTGTATTAGATAATAATGGGTACTAATATTAATATGACGTGTCATAGATAATTTATGATTTCAACCCTACTACTGTGTTTGTGATTATTGTAAACATTATTTTTTAAAAGTGCTACAGAAAAAAAAATGATAATTAAAGACCTTATCTATTAAATTGTGATTTTATTTGGCGTGTAAAATACAAACAAATTAAAGTTTCTACAGAAAACCAATTGCACCAGATCTTATATAATATCTAGAAGCATATATTCTAGATATTATAAAATCTAGATGCACCTTCTACACTTTAAGAAGAATTTAAGGAAATTAAATCCTTTTCGTGATGATCTTCGCCTCAAACGTGACCATGCACTCATGAATCAATTAAACGGCGTGTGAAACCGTGAGGCACGGTTACTTTAATCTAAAAATTCAATACATAAAAGATACATTTATGTATGTATGTATTCAATTTGTACTATTTTAAATAAGGTCAAAAATCTGGAGCTCAATCCTCCGGCCATTTTCTCTTTTCATTTATCCTCTTCATAACGGACAACACTTCTATCCGGAACTCTAGTCTTTCATCTCCATTGTACTTTACAACAGTGGGCAAAAGTGACGCAAAGAAGGCTTCATCTTCGTTCATGACTCTTGGATCATTAACCACATTGCTAACATCAACGAAGTCCATATTGTTAGAACTTTCGTTCTCTAGTTTAGAATCGAAGTCTATTGTAGAGTATTCTTCGTTTGTATCAATTTTTCTACGTTTTTTACGAGTTGTTTCTCTATCGCTCTTCTCAGATTTCACAAAGCTCATTGAAACATCTTCAGCGCTACTCGTGTGGTCCACAATGGAAGACTCGTCCTCAGCGTTGTAGCTGTTTACGAGGAATTTGAGGTGTTCGTACAATAAATATCTCCTTTTGGGTTTTCCCTTTCGTGTTTTTAACGATTTGACGAAAGTGTCTCTGATGTTTGTCCATTTGCCAAGTACGCATTCTCCTGGAAGAAAGAAAAATGGATTACATGGGGTGAATGAACTATCGTCGCCAACACCGGAGTGGATAAATAGAGTAGTTGGAAACAGGCTCTGATTAATTAAAAATAACAAGTCAAGTATAATTCTAGTATTTTTTTATACGGCCAGCTCCAAAAACTGTTTTTGTGCTCTAATAACAATAATAGATAAAAGACATATTTTAAATCAAAAGATTTCGTTTAAAATTATATAGAAAACATCTTTTAATCAAGTAAAAATAAAAGTTTGTGAAGGCTTATTTGAATTTCCCGCCTAAATATACTACTCGCAAGAGTCACAAGCGAAATTGATAAATAAGTAATGCGGTCTCTGTCTCTTCAATCTCCGTGGTAGATAATATAGACGGCACGGCACGGCAAAAAGTCTTACACACACTTGATTTAACTTTTATTTCAATAACTTGTACGAACAATTAATTAAATACAATTAATTACCCATAACTCTCTTTTCCTCTGCAGTCATTTCTTCATAATTAGGCTCCAAAATGTGAAATATTTCCTCCCAAGCTTGTCTTCTTTCCAAACGATCTTTATAATTCTCTAATGTTTTATCCCACAAACAGGGACGCTCTTGGACGCCTTGACATAGCATTACCACGTTGTATTTGAATTCTTTTGGCATTTTTTTGCAATGTTATATTATAACAAATAAAACTTAAGAAACAACTATCAAACGCAATGTTACCACACTTGAACAAGACACGTCACTGAAATATTTTTATCGGATCGTCGCATCGTCTGTCGCTGTCTCTTTCTACGTCTCGTGTTAGAGAGAGATGGGAGTAGTAAATGGAGGTCGCCGACATCTTGTTGTAGTCACGACGATTCACGTCACTCGTCAGTCGTCACGAACTGAGTCGTCGTATCGTGTTTGAGTTGTTTAGCCGATATTTTGTTGTGCATTGACTTGACGCGGTGCGGCGGCGGCGTGTTGGTAAATAAATTTTTGTAGGGCGGCAACGTTTCAATTCGAACGTCAAAACTGAAAACTGCGTTGATTTCTATTTTCACCTAGAAAGTAGATCTGGATTATTATTGGTAAAAAAAAAATTAAGCGAACACATATTTTAAGGATAGATTAATTTTATGAACAGCAACTACAGAACAAAGTATTTTCTACTGGACAAGGGTATGCAGGTATTTGTATTTAAGGGGGGACAATTTTCATACTAGAAAAAGTAGACCAAAATTGAACAAACGGAGCAAAATTTAACACTGAAATGACATCCTACGGCATTTTATTTAATCCCTGCTGTCGCCATCTATCCGCCATCTATCCGCAGGCTTATTATCTAAATACCTCTGCTGAGCAACAGGCGAAAAATGCGAAAAAATTGTGCAATATCACACTAAATCCTTAATTTTATGAGCTACGTGATACGATTTAGTGTGATATTGCACAATTTTGTCACAAGTCTGTCGCTCAGCAGAGGCATATATAGGTTTCGGAGCGAAAGCTACCACCTTAATTGTTATGTTATTTATTATAACTTTTTCATTTTTTTAATAACTGTATATAGCAAGGTCAATCGTCGAATCCAGTTTCTTCTCGTTCAAAATTCCTCAGTATCTCAAAACAAAGTTTTCAACCAATGTATGTTGCTAATGCTATTGCTATGCCTTGCCAGAATGATGACCAAGACGCTAAACTTGGTCATATATGGGGCGACATCTAGCGCTTAGTAGAAATAATAGTAAAGTGCATTTATTATGTATTTAGTTTATCATAAACTGAACAGATGGCGCAGTAAGTGTATTTAATATTTTCCTGAAATTATTGAACACTAGCTGGTGCCCGCGACTTCATCTGCGTTGAAAATAAAATATATGAGTGAGTAAGTATGTAATAATGACTAACATCGTTATTGCTGTCGCCCAATTATTTATATTTATAGACGATCCCTCCGGTATAGTCCTTTTTTTCTGGATGAAAGGTCCTATGTCCTATGTTAGTAGTTTTTGCGTGAAAGAGCAACAAACGTCCATACAAACTTTCGCATTTATATTATTAGTATTAGTACGGATACGGATTAAAAATAAGAAAGTTTTATCCCACAGAATAACGCAATAACGGCTTAACGTATTTGTATGGAATTTGGCACAGATAGTTTATTACCTGGACTGGATTAGCATAAATATTATGATATTTATTATCCTGGAAAAATGTTAGGTTCCCGAGGGATTGTCCGAGAATATAAAAAAAAATATGGCGGCGTTACCGTCGTCACTGTGATAACTCAGGTGATTTTTTTATTACCTATACCCAGGTGTTTTTTTATTGTTTACAGTTTACTTACTTACATATTTTTTATTTATAAACGTGGATGTTTAAAAAAGTTCACGGGCACAAGCTATTAATTAATATCTTAGAAACTTCCGATGAACTAAAAAGCTTAGTTAGAGTCGCAACTACTCGGTTCCAGTATTTATGTACCATAAACTATTGACTTTTTTAAAGAAAGAAAGAAAAGAAAAACAAAATTTTGCAGGTTTAGGTTATTTATCTGAAAATCCTACTATGGTCGAGAGTCGATTTGCAGCTTCTTTATGTTAATTATGCATTCTTTATGTTATATAATTGTTTTTTTATGCACTATACCACTTGATGGTAAGTGGCTACCGTCACCTATAACACTAGAAACGCCCATAGGTACGTACCATAGAGGGATTAGGGATAAGGGAAAGGAGAGGATTGGTGTAATGGTCTCTCCTTGCTCAGGCTTCCCTTGCTCACTCACCGAAACACAACAGCACTTATGCTGATATTTTACGGGGATTCACGGTGGTCTTCTCTAAGGGTGGTCTCTGCCCAAATGACTGCGAAATTTAGCGTACCCTACTGCCTCTATGTTACCTATAGAAACTTTTAGACTAGATTTAACTATTTATTTATTTATTTACACATACTTACATAAAACATCTACTATATTTCTTAATTTTAAAAGGCCATAATTCTATGATGATTTTCAAGTGAATTATAATTAAATTTTAATCCAGTTTATCCTGTGCGGCCGACATGAGTGATGTCGCGTTCAAAAATACTTACACCGCGTAACGTTTTCGTCTCGTCTAAATTTTATTATGAAAACACGTGAATTGGCTTAGTCACGTATACCTTCTGGCTGACTACGCCGACTGTGTATTAAAAATTCTCGAATCCATACACACCCAGATACATAAACTCGCTAATAATTACATAAAAGCGATCATAGCTTCTTTCATCTGTTCGTATTGCTAGCAATATCGTGCCTACTTCATAGCGCGTTGACGTTGCGCGTGCTTGTGACATTTTGGTTGCCGCGGTTTTATTCGGTTTCTTAAGAAGTAAGTGCATATAGAAAATTTGCTATTCTTAATGTGTGTTATTTTTTATATGTATGTGAGTGATTACTTTTCCATTTTTTTTTAATTAATAATTAATTACAGGTGAGTTGAACATTTTTAAAAATAAATATTTTTTGACGTCGTCACTTTCCATGCATATTGATAGCAACTCAAAAAAGTGATGTAAACAAAATCGGATGATAAACAAAATCGGAGATGTATAGTTACATCTCTATAATCTACATGCAAAATTTAATTACACCATTCGATAGGTAAAAGATAAAAGATTTTTTTGGTACCTATATATTATGGTATATTCGAATTCCTTGTATACATGTTACATATAATATAATATGCTCAAAAAATATCTCTTAACATACAAATAAAACACACCATGTTTTTTAAAATTTATTTTGTAATGTAAGCCCACGACGCAGTATAGATGGCTAAAATTAGTTTAGTTAAATTAGCAAATTAGATTAGTTAAACAGGTTGGTTAATATATCGTTTGTAACTGTTACAGGATTTTCTCTAAGTACAGGTTAAGATGCATAAAAATGTAAATTTATTTACAACTAAATACAGTCTAATAACAATGACAACCTTGAATATAAAAATGAGGGACAATTTATAATAAAAAAAAGTGAGTTTGTTTTTTTGTTACGCTTTCACGCCTAAACTACTAAATCGATCATCGTCGAATTTTGAATTGAAAGGCGAGCTAAAAAACTTATTGGCAACGACACCCTTGTGGAGTCTCAGCTTCAAAGCCTGCAGCATCGTCGTAAAGTAGCATGCCTATCGGTTTTCTATCGTCCATCCTATGGGATCTGATCCGGAACAAAGCCGTTCCACTTGCGGAACACGAGGCGCGGGTGGGGGTTTCATCCCTTCGTGGTTGATGTTCCCCGGTCACGCACGAAGCGTTATAGTTCCACCTTCCTTGTACGAACTGCTAAGGAGTGGAACTCATTGCCTGCGTCCGTGTTTCCCCAAAATTACAACCTCGGGGTCTTCAAGTCTAGGGTAAATGGGCACTTACTAGGTAAGCGTGGTACATCTTTGGCCGCATCTGCACCTAACATCAAGTGAGATCGCGGCCAAGCGCTGCCTTGATTACATAAAAAAAAAGATGTTTCATAAAAGAAATATTCTAAACTCGGCTCTATTTCTAAATATACTAACACAACAAGAATATTTTAATATTGTAGAATATAATTTACGTTTTATGAAAGGAAATCGTGGTGAAACATTGTTTTGGTTGCACATACGATGGACGATAAAATTACGTGTGTTTATTTTGCTTTTTGAAAATTAACGTACACATTTTATTACTATGATATTTTTGTATGTTAAAAAAAAAAGAAAAATTAAATTAGTGTCTGGCATACAAATGAACGACTAGCTGGTGCCTGCGACTTCGTTAGAGTAGAAAAAATAAAAATAGAAATATAAAATAAAATAACAGTGGCGGCGCCACTGTTTTATATTTTTAGTTCATCCCTCAGGAGAACAGATGCCCTAAGGTACGTCCTTTAGAAAATAGTATCACTGGCACGAAGCTACTTTATTATAAAGGCATCATAACATAAGCAGATTGATATGTAATGGTTCGGTATTACTAGACTTTCTCTAGATATTCAAATTTACGCATTCTGTATAGGTTAATGTTTCAGGCAGCGCGAAATTGCAAAATGGCCCACTGCCAACATATTACTATAACAATGTATTCGTATAGAATGTGTAGGTAATTCGAATATTCACTGCAATATAATGACCCAGTTTTTGAATCTATAATGCAAATTTACAATGTGCTCTCATGCTCTGTGAAGATTACCTATGGCTCATGTTATAGTGGCTGTGGTCCACCCAGGTGGACAAGGTAGGTGAACCACGACCAATACCCGGCATGATGGACTCAGGTAGAGAAAAACTGTACTAGGTTCCAAGAGAAAAAGTGGAGCCATTGAAACGGATCCTTGGACTTGGACGGAGCGAAATTTTGAAGCATTTTCTAATCAACTGTACGTTAGAGGTATACTGTACTTTAGTTAGAGGTACTAATAGCGAAGTGGACGAATAGTGAATGTGGTAAAAAGCGAAGTGGACGAATGGCGTCAAACTCTTACCAAATAGTCCTTAAAAAGAGGTTATAATTACTTATATGTGAATCCTTATGGAGGAGTTCGTTGGATAAGTGGCTAGGGAACCCAGTGAAACTGCCGAGTAACGAATCTGAGATTCCCGGCAGGGTCAACATTGGAAATAAACTTTTCAAACTTAGCTCTGGTCTGGATTTGAAAGTTAGTGGTTGATGATCAATGATATGAATATGCATATTTTGGCATTTTGTTAGCGCATATAATCCGATGTCTAATTATCATAGATAAAATAGTGCTTAACCGCATTCAAATTGGTTAAGCCGTTTCTGAGTTTAGCGTGTACAGAAAAACAGAAAATAATTCTGAAAACTATTTTTTTGACCTCAGTAACATTATATAAGTAGATACAACGTTTTGGTACAAATGGTTTTTTTTTTTGGAATTTTTTTTAATGTACGAGTATATACATGGTTCGTTTACGATTTTATTATATGTGTAGATTATCACTAGGGAACAGTACTATTACTTACTATGGTCTAGTGGACTAGACCACAGTAAGTAATAGTACTAGTTGACTAAGTTTGTTAGTAGTGGATCGTCCGTCTGTCTATTTGTTGACCTTGACATAAAAAAAATTAAGGTGCTAAAGCGTATCAAACAAAGTCACTTTCGCATTTATAATATTAGTTAAAGTTAAGATAGATGAACAGAACTTTTGTTATAGAAAGCTCAAAAACTATTGGTCCGACTTAAGAAATCTTTCACCTATAGAAAGATACATTATCAGCTAGTAACATTGGCTATATTTTATAAAGTTAGGCGGACACCTAGTTACAAATAAGCTTAATATTTTATTTAATATTTTTCTACCAGCGGTATGTACAAGAAGTGTATCCTATTATTTCTCACTGAAGTTAAGCTACTAGGAATAATCTATTATTAAAATTAAACATCATAAATCATAACATTTGACTGTCTGTATGAGCGAAATACGCGACGAACGCGACACGTGTTTTCAGAACTGATGACTTCCCTGAATTTACCAACATTACTAAGAAAAATTATTTTAACTACTTCTTTTTAGCTTCGAACCTTATTAAGTATTAACCTCTCGTCATCGACATTGCACGCATTAATTTTTTTTCTATAAATACAAAAGCCTTCCTCCTTTATCGCTATTTCCAATGGTAAAAACCGTATTAAAATTCGTATATTAGCTTCGGGGTGCATTTAGTGTGATTGCTAATCTGAGCCACATTTTTTGAAATAAGAAACTGCAGCAAATCAAACTATGAATCTATAATAATTATGAGGAAAACGGAATAACTAGCGACCATTTTTTCATGACCCGTGACTTCTCATTTTTTCATGAGATTATAATATTATACAAAAACTTTTTCGTTTATCATTTCTTAGAAGAAGTTATAGGAGAGAGATTAGAGAGACCGTATTTTTATTGACGTCCGAAGCAAAAGCGGGGTCTATGTATAATTATGTATATTTGAAAAGTTGAAGTCAAGTTGAAGTCTAGTGACTAGTAGTTATAGTAACCCTATCTGTTAACGGGTTCGAATCCCGCTAGGGGCAAATTTTTATGTGTTAACATTTTACCTTAGTACCTGAGTCATGGATGTTTTGTATAATCATAGTATGTATGTATTTACAAAAAAAAGTAATCTCTGTATTTAGTATAATATGTACAATCATTAGTTTCTTACTGTGTTGGTGTGTAGAATGTGTGGAGTGAAGATATTTATTTATTTAGATATTTTATCTTATAGCTATATCTTATTTTACATAGTTTCCATTACTCTCCAGTGTATCTGATACATGCTCACCACATATTTCGTTTCGTACTATGCGACTAGGTGTATGGAACCAAATATTCAGAAATATTATAAAAATATATTCTGAAAATGTATGTTTAAACTGAAAATTCCTACGGAAATGTTGGAGACATGAATTTTCGCGATATCTTAATTAAGATCTCGGCCAGCTGGTGACTATTTATAAAGCATTTATAGTAGGCCCGGGATTGCCTAGAAACGGTCCGCGGCCACGTACCTTCAGATTATAATATTATATATATATATATATTATTAAATTAAATATAAAACTTAAGGCAAGGACTTAACAGAAAAGCTTTTGGACTTCATAGAGTAAAATTAATACTTAGAGAAAAAAACAGTGCATAACAGACTATATTTAAGACAGTTTGAATCGGGTTAGTCTAGTTTATATATGTCGTAGGCAGATCGTAAAGTATGAAATCAAAAATCTTTCACCAAAAGTCAAAAAGCAAAGCAAGGAGGAGCGTGTTAGGTTTATAACATGGAAATAAATTTATAATATGGAAATAATAAGCCTGCCGGTCCTCTCAGTTTTAACAGAAATATGATCTGCCCAGAAATATCATGATATGCTCAATTTTACGATGTGCCGACGACATACATAAAAACAATCCATTTGTTACATAAAACGTTTCTCGTCACAGAATAAAATTGATTGGCCACAACTGCATTTGTTTAACAAACTAATAATTTTATTTCTTTTTTCATATTTTACACAATATTTAAGAAAAAACCTACAAATTTTATATCTCCATGAAGCTACAAAAAATTTCAGAGTAATATTAGCAATCTACCTTAATTCATACCTTGAGGACTTTTAGTTTGTTCATCTGGATACCACAAGGTTTTTTACTACCAATTTTCAAAACTGCACGAATTATTTCAACTCACTTTTTTAATTTTACTGGGCTATTTAATTTTGTTTTATACTATGTAATTTTTTTTTAAAGTTTTTTTGTATGCGCTAATCTCAGGAACTACTAGTTAGAAATGAAAAAATATTTTTGTCTTGGATAGTGTTATAGATAACGCGGGCGAAGTCGCGGGCAGCAGCTAGTATAATATACAATATGCGTGGCTATACTATAAACAGTGTAGATTAGGGGGAATACTTACTTAACAATGCATCGTCACTTACCGAGATTGATATTGAACAGATTTTTCGCATTTTTCGCTTGTCGCTCAGCAGACTCATTTAGAAATATCTAAAATATTATAAAGAGGAAAGATTTGATTGTTTGTTTGTATAGAATAGGTTCCGAAACTACTGGACCGATTTGAAAAATTCTTTTACCATTAGAAGCCGACATTATCCGTGATGAACATAGGATACTTTTTACTGCAGGAAAATGCTTCATTCCTACGGGAAATCTAAAATAAAAGTAAATACTAGCGGCTTGGCCCGGGCGATAGCGCCTTCTATCCAAAATACGGTAGATGGCGTTTTATACTTTTCTACGCGAGCACCAGCTAGTAGATAATAAGCCTGCCGGTGCTTTGTAATCGTACAAGGATTTTTCCAAAAAAATCAGCTTTTTCCGATTATACTCCGACATAATATAGGTACTCGTACATCTACCATCTGTGTTGACATAATTATGCCTCTGTGAACGGATTGTATAAGTACTCATTGGGTTTTAACTCTTCAGTTGATGGATGAGTCACAGATATTTTTCACGAAATCCAAGAATGTGCGGATTAAATAAGGCGGATTACAAAAAGTCTGAAAATAACCGACTCGGTTTTAACTATCTGTTTTAAATATAGGATGGTTTGTTTAAAATCTATCAATCAACGGTTGAAAACATCCGGGATTATTGCAGTTCGCGATGAGATGAATACTTAAGATTATTTCAGTTTGTTTTGTTTTTACTATAATATGTAACACATTACCAAGATATATCTATTCTTCTGTACTAGATAGATCGATAGATAGAGTCGTCTTCTACATTGCTGAAGACTGCTCTGAAACGCCTTAGCTTTTCTCATAGCTTTCGCGGCTGTAGGCTAGGTTAGGAGAAGTCTTAAATAAATGCAAACTGTCTGACTGTAGGTTAGCTTTACACGCCTTATCTGCACTCAACCGATCATCATGAAATTTAATCCAAAACAAGTTACTGTTGCCGTTTCATCATCTAAAAATTTAAAAAACTAACGCCTGCTGACAAAAGTGTAGTAGCAATGTAGATGTCAGGCCTCATAATGGTTATATATTTCGTATTTTAAAACGCAGACGAAGTCGCGGGCACCAGCTAATTATACTACTGAAATAAAATCTTCTTCCAAATAATCTCTGCACGTATTATCGTATTTACTTACTCTTTTCCCTTTGCAGTCTCCAATCTTCCGCCAAATCTCAGTCCTTATTTTCTTTTAAATTTTTCTAAATTCAAATTTTATTATCCTATCCTATTAGCAGTAGAGTGGTAGCCGCCCACGCACATAATAAAAAAAAATTTTAATCATTTATTTCCGATTAAAAATTCATCAAATTATAGTCAGCTAATATTTTGAAGAAACAAAATTGTCAGCTATTTATAAAATGGTGGATTATGCGTCTGCAGGTCACACGAATATATACGTGTTCAGTGATTACCTCCCAATAGAAAATTTATCAGATGATAGTTTATGTATTACTGTTAATAAATAAAAAAGTCAGCTGGCTATATCTTGGTGGAATGCTTGTCAGCTGATGCTCTGAAAGTGTAACGGGCTACCACTGCTCAACTCACCATCGGAGCCGCAGCTGACGTTCACAACGCTTCACGATACAACTCTCTCAGGCATTTTACAAATTATGGACTGAGAGGAAATCATTGACGAAATTAGTGCCTGGCTTACGGACCATAAGTACTAATTGAAATTTAAAAAGGATATTTCAACGTATTTCTTGTGTCGTTGGCAGAAAATAGCCAGACCCTAAACAAAACACGATGCGAGATGAAGAAACATGAATCTGGGAAACAAGATACAAAATTCATACTTATTCTTACTTCTACAAAATATTAATGTTGTATACTTAGTACGTTTCTGCCTTTACGTTTACATAATAGATTATGTTTAACATCACATGACACAAACATTATTAGTCAATTTCAAATTAAACAGTATTTTTCCGAGCATAGAAATAAACAAATTCTTTCGCATTATAAATAACTGGATCTCGTTCGTTGAACCAAAACATCTATATTAATGTTTTAGAATCTCATACTAGGCCATCTGTGTCCCTGATAAAGTGTATGAAAATGATAAGTGTATGATAATCTGTGTTGTTTTCTTCATGAAGTGTATATGATAGGATTCTTTTGAGCACATAAGAAAAAAAATATAATCAATAGACTTCAACTTTCAAAGCTCAATCTAATGATATAAAAATCTCTAGCTTCATGGATCTAGTGTAAGGATCTAGGATACCAATGTCTAATACTAACATTCTAAGTACCTACTAATAAAAATACTGATGCTATATTTGAGTTGTGCACTTCTTTGAAGTGTTGACAACCCTACTGTGTCACATTGAATACAAAAGTTTAGACACATATTTAATTTACACGTATTATATTAATTTGCTGTGACAAAGTCATTTGTTTGAAACTTCTCATACTTCTGTGATATAATAGAAATAAATGGACCCTATTACATCTACTAATAAAAGGCATTTATAAAATCTGTGTCAAAAATGGTATTCTCGATTTTTTTTTGTTTAGAACTAGCTAGTGCCCGCGACTTCGTCCGCGTTCTCTATAGCCTATCTATAACCTTCCTCGATAAATGGACTATCGAACGTAAAAATAATTTTTCGAACCCTGGGGCCCTAGCCAAGAGCAAACGTACAGTCGTAAACGCTACGCTCAGGCTACGCTACGCGTTACAACAACCAATCACCGGGCTTTATTTCTTTCATTTCGTAAGTACGCCAAGGGAGCGTTTGCATTGGTTTTGCTCTTGGCTAGGACCCCAGTAGTTCCTGAGATTAGCGCGTACAACCAAATAAACAAACAAACACACTCTTCAGCTTCTAACACTTAAATTTCTAACACGATTTTTAATTATAAATGTTGCCTAAGAGCGTCGTCTGATTCACGTGTAAAATATCTAAAAATATTCATCTAAAAACTCCTAAAACGAAAGAATGTCGCCACTTTCCGGTTCATGACTGCCCGTTAGTGGTCTGTTCTAGGGTTCTCCGGTTCGATTCCCGTCAGGATCAACTTTGGTAGAATTTTTTTAATATTTACCCTGGTCTGGATCTGGAAAGTAGTGGTAGGGCATACTGCGTTTCGCAGTCATTTGGGAAGCCCGTCTTACGGTGGCCCTTAAAGATACCACAGTGAAATAGCAGCATAGTGAGTAAGGGATGCCAGGAGCACATTAAGCCTTCCCTTCCTTTATCCTTAACCTTTCTATGGTAGGCATCGCACTTGCAGCACCTGTCACGTTGCTTGTGTTATAGGCAATAGAAGCCACCTACCATCATATTGTTAACCGTTAGCTTGTATGTCGACCTTACATAAAAAACCTTACAAGAATATTTTTATTGTGACATATTGGATACTAGCTGCTGCCCGTGACTTCGCCCGCGTAACTTTGTAAGTAGGTATTGTTATGTATTTACCGTATGTATGTTGTTCCTCCATAACTCTTAAATGAAATAACTGATTTTCATCATTGAGTTATTATTAACTCATTGATTTTCATGACACTTGGTAGATAGTACAGGACGCAGATAGGCTATTATTTTTTTTAACGCGAACAAAGCCGCGGGCGCCAGCTAGTTATATACTAAAACCTTCCTAGAGAACCGCTCTATCCATTGGTGAAAACAACATGAAAATCGGTGCAGTAGTTTTTGAGTACGCGAACAGACAGACGCGGCGGAGGACTTTGATTTATAAATGTAGTGATGATTTTAGTAACAAATTGTGACGGTTTTGGTATGATTGGGTATATTAAGCTCGGGGTTGTCACCCCACTTTATTCTTGCAGTCACTGGCTAACTGTTAGAAATCCTTTGAAAAAAAAATATGTCCAAAACCGCCTCACACACTGCTTATTCAAATTTTAAGGAGTGTTGAATTTTCAAACGATACGCACATTTATTTTTAGAACGCACTAAACTTTCCTCAGAATAACGCCGAACACCAGCTTTATATGATATTTTAAACTTAAACTACGGCGAGACACGTGAAGACGTGGACCGGTGTTAGTCTAGTTTTGGTGTTAGCTTATTTTTTTAAACCATAAAAATTAAGTTTTGTGTTTTGTGAACGCTCCAGTTTAGATTCGGTGAGTTTGGAACACTTTGTAATGACAAAGTTTTCAATTAATTACTTATTGGATTTATTTTTAGTATATTTTTTCAATTTGTCTTCTATTCTATATATTCATTACTAGATAGCTAACCGGGAGAACTTTTTACTGCCTATAAATATTTAGCTGAATTAAATTCAGTTTTTTAAAATGTTTTCTTACTTTTCCAATACGCGAGGAAACTTTTTGAGGCAGATCATCGGAAAACCGTTTCACAATATATTGTATTTATTTTTCTACATAATATTTACTAATGTTTAGTGACTGTTTTAAAGGGTTGTGTGTGTGTGTGTGTGTGGCGAATAATTATGTTTTTTGCGTGTAAGTTATTTGCAGATATAATATATCAAAGTCTCAGCGACTGTTAAAATGAGGGCAATGCGCATTAAACTATTCTTAATACAAATAAAATAGTGTAATCAAATATAAGTATGTACCTTTATGAATCTGTACTCGTTTCCTGTTTAAAATACCACATAAGTAGGTATACCTATAATAGTAATTATTACCTTATTTAAATCTATAACATATAAAATCGATAAATTGATAGAAGATGTTAGTGTTTAGTGTTACTATCATCCTCTCTCTGTTTCTCCGCTTAACTTTTTAAATTATAAACGAGTAACGAACAATAAAGCGATAAGGAAAAATTGCATCCGCATGAAACCATGTTAGCATACTGTCTATATCTACTATACTAGTCTATATAGTCTATACTACATCTATACTATATCTATACTATACTAGTCTATATCTACTAATATTATAAAAAGAGGAGATTTGTATATTTGTAATTAATAATATCAAAAACTACTGGACCGACTTTAAAATTTTTTAACCTTTAGAAAGCTACTCGGTGATAATCACTGAGTAACATAGGCTATATTTTATAATTTTATTTTATTTTATATTTTATAATAATAGTAAATATTATAAAGAAGAAATATTTGATTGTTTGTTTGTATAGAATAGGCTCCGAAACTACTGCACCGATTTGAAAAATTCTTTTACCATTAGAAGCCGACATTATCCGTGATAAACATAGAATACTTTTTACCGCGGGAAAATGCTTCATTGCTGCGGGAAATCTAAAATAAAAGTTAATACTAGCGGCTTGGCCCGGGACTCCCGGGAGATAGCGCCATCTATTCAAAATACGGTAGATGGCGTTTTATACTTTTCTACGCGGACGAAGTCGCGAGCACCAGCTAGTATTTTATAAAGTTACGCTGACGTAGTCGCGTGCCACAGCTAGTAATGTAGGTATAAGCTAAAAACGCTGAAAACGACGAGCTTACTATCCTGTGAATAACTTTCGCTACCTGAATAAGTCCGCTTAGCAGAGTTATGTAATTGTTATATAAAAAAATTATCAAACAAAATGTAAGTAATTACTTTAACTGTTTATTTATTATTAGCTGTTGCCCTCGCCTTCGTACGCGTTAACAAAATTCACAATACACCTGGATATAACACCTGATATCTTCATCGGTAGCGTAGCGGTAGCGTCGCCACGGTTTTTTTAAATATTTTTAGATGATCTCTCGGAAACCTAATATTTTTCCAGAATATGTGTTAATCTAGGTAATAAATTATCTGTGTGAATAACTAATTAGGTAATAAACCTAGGATTCGTCCTAGTAATAAACTATATTAAGTTTAAGATTCGTCTATTCACAGAAGAAATAATATCAAATTGTCAATCGTTTAAGTCTGTGTTTTCATCACTTAACAACTAATAAAAACGTTCGCCAACAAATGAGGCGGGAAAACAATACAAAGCGAGCAAGATGAAAAGCGGCTTGTCGTGGCCACCTGTCAAATTGAACTGTCAAATGGTGACAACTTGTCACCGTATAAATAGAAGCAAATAAATGAACTGAAAACACGGCACAATTTTTCATTTTTTTTTATTAACCAAAGTATAATTTATTTTAAATTTTTAACGTCACAAGTAAATATATATAATTAAGTTTATGATGAAATATACGCTACGTCCTTTATTGTACACATGAAAATTCTGATACTGTTAAATCTGCTGAAATTTTTAACGCATGCGCGGTATAAAAATTACTTGACTGTTGTCTCAAGGTTGCTTGGTTGTAAGATTGTCGTTGTCACCCTGAGGGATATATAATACATAATCCCTGATGTTATTTTGAATGACTGTAATAATTGAAGGAGTACAAAGAAAATATATAGTAGACATTTTAATTAATGTCAGAATTACTGGTACGTCAGTAATTCTGACATTCATTATTGACAGTTAAAATGACATATAGTCAAAATGACGTTTATGACGCTTGCGCGGTGTAAAATTATATGGCCCTGTCTCAAGGTTAGATTTATAAGAAAGAAATAGATGTATCGTTATCGATATCGATAAAGCAGTAATATTAGGTATTTTTTATTGTTTCGCAACTACTTTTAAATCATTCTGTAATTTTTATTATGTTGTAGTATGTTAAAGAGCTTTCGACTGGGAGTAAATTTATTTACTTTCATTGGTATCTGTTAGGTAATCTAAAAGTTTATTTAGAAAGGTAGGTAAATAGAATGTGCCTGAAAATGTTAATTCCGAGTAAAACCATAAAATCGGCATAAGACTGATAAAATCCTATATTCATATTATAGTTTGTTTGTTTCCTACGCTTTCACGCCTTAACGCCTCAACTGAATGTCATAAAATTTTCCATACACGTTCTCAGGGATACATAAAAGAACGTACGGTACCTTTCATTCAAAAAACTGTTCTCTGATGTTTATGGGTCAGAGATAATTGAAATGAATCTGTGTGCAGATAATCTGCACTAAATTTTGAAAAATAAATATATGGCTAAAAAAAATTTTTAGACTATTATTTTATTTTATTTTATTATATTGAAACGCCAACAGCACACAGAATCATCCAGGTCATATACACAAGTCACACATTACACGTTTACATCTGTGCGCCAATTAAAGGTATCTACAGCTATACAAATTATACAATATTGTCTCTGTTAAATAACAATTTAGAGAAAAAAAAATAGAATAATAATAATTAAATCAAAACAATAAAAATTCAAGCACAATAGCATACAAGGACAAGAAGCAATTATTTATACAAGTCATAGTAATAACAATAAAAATTCAATATAAATCCAGATCAAAAATTCACAATCACATTATTATCATTAATATTATTTGAACAAAATGTCAAAATGAAAGCAGTCAATCTACACTTTCAAGCTTTGAGAGTTTCCTTTTAAAACGATTTAGGCTGTCATGAAAAATATCCAACTCCAAGTCAGTCTGGAGAGAATGGAAATTGGAAATCATACGATTGACCGTGGAGAACTTGCCCAAGTTTGTGCGTATTATGTCACAAGAAAATATCCTCGTTCGTACTACTGGGGTTCCTACTTCCTACTGTTCACGGAGGACCATCTAAAAATATTTATAAAAAATTGGGCCAACAGTATAATGCTCCGAAAAACGCGTTGCCTAGCAACGAATAAACATACAAAATAATTTTCTGGGTGCAATTTAATTTTAGATAATGTTTATAAATAACGGAACTTAGATTTTAATGAGCTTTTCACTAACGCAGTAAATAGACCAAAATAAAATGTTGCAACCAAGTTATCCAAACAACTGAATACTCAACTTACTTACTTATTTACTTACTCACTGAAGCTTTTTACGATCGTTTGTACGTGAAGTTTATTTTGTTCTCTAGTCGTGACCACTACTTATGGCGCGTTGAGTGTTCAGTTGTTTTGCACTTTTAAATGTGTTAATCGACTTTTGCGGCCGACTATACAATAAAAAAAGCAACCCGGTTGAAGCCGGGAGCTTTGAAATCTGTTATACAAAAGGAAATCTAATTAGACAGAGAGTAAATAGTCAGTACTATCGGTAACATAGTAAAGCGTAAAATTATCGTGTCATACTCGTATATGTTTCGAGGTATCCCATCACTATTATTCAACCTTAAACACGGAGGGCCTTCTGAGATAATAATGTCCTTGATTTTGGAGGCCTCGCATTGAAACCTTCTTGCGTCCTTCGAACGAGGTCAGCCCTTGAAACGAAGGTCTCGTTGTGTGGCCTTTATGAAGGCGAAGGTTGTTTTACTCCACGTGTAACGCGGACTGCTTTGATATTATGATAAGCATCGTTTTTGTGTTGTATAGTATAATAATTACATAAATACATACAGAAAATGTTGTAAAAAATGTCAATTTAGTTTCAGTATCATGTATAGAGCCTATAAACACGATATCTCTGATAAAAAAGTAACTACTCCATCACCAACCTAGACTATAGAGGAACATACATACATACAATACCTACACTTACAGATTTATTATTAGTATTGATGATTTATGATAATATACAGATTTGCTATGAACACACGCTGTCTCTTTCGCGCAGCCTCAAATTTAAGTTCCTTGTGAAGCGACACCTTAAGAAGGAGATAGAGTTAAATAAAGAAAGTGCATTATGTTGGAAGAGCAATTAACTAAGTGTAGTTCTCAATGGACTAACACGTATTGGGTTTCGAGCCTTATTGTCAATCATAATACATCAACAGGCGTCGCTCGGCCACTTGCCAAGCAGCTGTCTTCGCCAATCATACGGTGACACTCCTCAATGTGGGAACACGTGTTGGGATTTAATGATAGTCACTATGAAAGTTAAAATTGTTGCCAACGTCTCGTGGCAATCCACGATGAAAGTTCTCAATATTTGATAATAATAATTAAGCTTTTGGTGTAAGCTAATATGCCTTGTTTAAGTCCCGCTCCCGGCTTTGCATGGAAGGATGTTTTTCCGCAAATTATACACGCAAACTTTTTGACGAGCCTGTTGGATGAGCTATAAGGGTGCTTGCCTTACGTCTTACGGGACCCGGGATCGATTCCCGGCTGTAATAATTAAGCTATATGCCGTGTTTAAGTATTTTATTTTAATTAAAAAAAAATTAGAGATCCGGTCCCGTCTTCTCAACTGAAGGATGTTTTTCTGCAAATTTTACATACACGCATCTTTTTAACGAGTCAGTTGGATGAGTGGTAACTGTGGTAAGGGTGCTTGCCTTACGTCTCAGGGGCCCCGGGTTCGATTCCCGGCTGAGTCAAATTTGGAAATAAGTTTTTCATAGTAGTAACTTTTCGTTACTTGTGTTATACGCGACAGTAACCACTCACCATCAAGTGGACCGTCAGCCTGTCTTATCTGTCGTCGAACTTAACATGGCCATGGTCCTCCCTGCGCTAGATCAGAATTTCCCAACGTTAAAAAAATGGTTGTTCATATAATTTACACAAATGTCATAAAATCGTCTGTTTATTCATCTGATAGTTAAATAAATTTTATAACGACATTTATTTTATAGCTTGCTCTGCGAATTTTGAACTTCAAAAATATTATCTTTGTATACGGGCCAAAGTAAATTAAACTCAAAACTAAAACTGTAGTTAAAAATAAACTCAATGTGCTAACAATTTGTCTTTAAGCTCATTACTCATTAATAAATCAAAATGAACGATGCCTATGCTACGTGTTCTTGCCACTTACCGTTACGCATCAACGCTGGTCTATTATTGTGGTGACTCAAATTATATATTATTGTAGCAACATGCCTGTTTGACTTTAATGAGCTCGGCCTATGTCTTCATTTGAAGCATTATTTCTTTCTTTAGCAGTGCTTCGGTCCCAGCTTCGCTCGATATGTAAGAAAGAAGGGAAAAATTTTTTATATTTTGGTACATTGTAAAGTATTGGTATTGAAAAGTTTACCAAAATGGTCCTCTCGCCTCCGCTCAGTCTGACTTCCTCGTTTATAGCTCTTTCCATAGGTGAAGACCGAATTAAAATCCGTTGGATGGTTTAAAAAATAAAAAGATGCTTTTATTTTTTATGGTTTTATTATATACATAACCTTTCAGGAAAAAATATCTAACTGACGATGAAAACCACATTAAAATCTATATTAGCGCGGATATACATTATATATACAAGCGGAAAGCGCGATTTAATTATATTATACTACTGTTGCACGCGAATTCGTCCGCGTAACTTTATAAAATACTAGCCGGTGCTCTCGACTTCGTCCGTGTAGATAAGTATAAAACGCCATCTACCGTATTTTGGATAGATGGCGCTATCTAACGGGCCAAGCCGCTCTAGTATTTACTTTTATTTTAGATTTTCCGTAGAAATGAAGCATTTTCCCGCGGTAAAAAGTAGCCTATTTTCATCACGGATAATGTCGGCTTCTAATGGTAAAAGAATTTTTCAAATCGGTCCAGTAGTTTCGGAGCCTATTCTATACAAACAAACAAACAAACAATCAAATTTTTCTTCTTTATAATATTAGTGTAGATTAGTATAGATAGCCTATGTTGTTAGCTGATAATATAGCTTTCTATAGGAGAAAGAATTTTCAAAATCGGTTTAGTAGTTTAGGAGTTCAACGCGGACAAACTACGTGACATTTTTATATATAAATATGAAAGGACTAGCGATCCAACCCTGGTTTCGCACAGAGTTAAAATTATAAAAAAAAAACCTGTCTTCTTCTTTTTTATATACTTAATAAGAATAGGTTTGCTCTTGGCCTGCAATAGCCGTGCAGGAAAGACGAGGCCGACGATGGAGCGAGCTAATCCTGAAAATGCCTCGAACTTTTAAAAGATTTGGGTTAACTATATGAGCTAGGAAACACTAGACACCGAAAGGAAGTTCCAATCCTTGGCAGTCTGTATTATGAATGTGTTTTTAAAACGTTTAAATGGTAACTTGCCGTACGTCTGAATGTACGATGGAAGAAATAAAAGGAGAAGGCGGTATGAGCTTATATTATATCAACTTTCTTAGCGGATGTTTACTCTCTTAAAATAACATAAACAGCTTAGTAGCTATGGCTGTGCGTTGATAGTCAGTTAGGAATGATTTTATAAATACGAAGTAGACGCAAGAAGACAACGGTCATGCCAACTGTAAGGTACAGTCGGCCGCATAAGTCGATTGACACATTCAAATGTGCAAAACAACTGAACACTCAACTTACTTACTCATTTACTTACTTAATGAAGCTTTTTACGATCGTTTGTACGTGAAGTTTATTTTGTTCTTTAGTTGTGACAACGACTTATGGCGCGTTGAGAGTTCAGGGGCCTTAGACAAAGCAACCAAACGAAAACGATAACGAAGTTCGAAAACAATAAAATGTATGGGATTGACATAAGCCTTCGCTAAATCACGTGATATTTCCCATACATTTTAACGATAACGAACTTCGTCATCGTTTTCGATTGTTACTTTGTCTAGGGCCCCAGTTGTTTTGCACTTTTGAATGTGTTAATCGACTTATGCGACGGACTGTACACACAAAATGTAACAGTTTCTTAACAAAAGTTAACTGAAAATGTTTACAAAAATAGCAACACTTAATGTAAGACATTGGCTATTAAGCGTTTGACGTTTCTACAATGTAATATGACTAATGGCTGAACAGAATTTAAGCCACCGTATTAAGCTGTCGTGACCGGTCTTATTGATTGGGATTTGCTCGTGGATGGTGTTAAGCCGCAGTGATCTATTTAAATTTTATACACATATTAACAACACAGACAATTTATCATCTAATTAATTAAATCTAAGTTAAGGCAATATTTTTTAAATTGTAATTAATTGTAAATTAATTTAATTAATTAATTTAAATTGTATATCTAATGATAACACGAGACTAAACCTCAGTGGTTTTTAGTATTATCATTTTACATGTTATTTTATATATTAGCCCTTAAATAAATAAATAAATAAATAAAATAATAAATAATTACAGAAGAGGATTTAAAATGGCCTAATACTTATATGCCTCTCGCTCACTGAATATTGCTTTATATTCACATATGTATAATTGAATATATTTACAAAAAACACTTGTTATTTTGACTTGTAACGTGGTTATTCTTTTTTTATTATTATTAAAAGTTAAAACATTTTATCTGGGCTCGTTCACTGATTAACAAAAAGATTTCAACGTTAAAATGTTTTCACTGACTTTATAATTTACAGTGGAAATACATAATTTTTTTTTACATTACAGTGACTATAATAGTTATCGGTTTGGATTAGTTGCATAAACATTTTCAATTTATTTATGAACAACCACAACGCTTGCTGTAACGTGTCATGTCATGCAATACACTATTAGTAGATATTTCATTATAACTTATTGAAAACTGTTTGTTAATTAATTTTAACTATTTTAGTTAGGAAGTAAGGAATTTATAAATATAAGTAGTAAAACTAGCTGCGCCCGCGACTTCGTATGCGCCGTACCGTAATTCGTTAACTTTTTTTCTAAACCGAATGAATAATTTAATAAAACGGAAAATAATTTCTAAAAGTAACTAATCAATACTTTACTTGTAGTTGGTGAAATAGGCGCTGAGTATACAAAACCATAGAGTAACCAGTAAGTAATGGTTAAGTACTATTAACTTAACCAATAATCAATACTTTCGCATCAATCAATACTAATAATAAATCTTTAAGTCTTGGTATTATATGAATATATGTTCCTCCATCACTCTTAAACGAATTAACTGATTTTAACATTTAGCCAACGCGGACGAAGTCGCGTGCGCCAGCTAGTACCTACCTGATATAAATGAATATATAGGTATTTCACAGTGGTCTTCTCTAATCTTCTCTATCATTTCCGTACACCCCGTACGGAAATGATATAAGAAGAATGTACCGAAATGATATCAGAAGAAATTATAGAGGAGAGCCTAAGAGGGGATTTTTGGATTTACTCGAGCGCGTCACATTTTCAGAGGGGATGTTAATAAGTGTACCTAAACTAAGCTCCCATTTTAAATTCAGACGATTCGGATTCGGTAAACTCAAGCTCGTGGCATGTTTTGTTTTGACAATGCAAAAAAGATTTTTGACGATTACCATTTTGTAATACTCGAGCGCGTCAGATTTTCATACAGACCACCAGCTTATAAGGATCCACAACGTTGCAGCGACATCTGTTAGCAATCAAATGTAAACTAAATGAAGCGCCATCTAACTTGTAGTGTAAGCATCACTATTGTTCTTGAAACTCGACCACCGTCGTCGGCAGCGCTGAAATTTTCTTTCATGACGCCCATCCAGACGAAAGTCGCGTCGCGCGCGCTTCTGTTAAAAGATATTTATGTTTGCGTCGAACCAACGTGAACTTGGCAATCCGAAAATAGTCTAGTTTGACACAATATGTACTGGAGGAACATGTAGTTTTTTAATTTGATTATTGGCCGATTATATTTCTTTATATTCTTGTGTTCATTCATATGACTATCGATATGGATTCAGGGTAAATATCCGAATAGATTTACCTGCGAGTGTGCTGGTTTGATTTGTCTAATAAAGTAGTTTCATGTGAATGTTTTGATTCGACATAACCTCTTTTTGTGTTTTTAATTGTCTGGCTTTGCTTAGACATGTTTTTTTTTTAAGTTTGTCTGTTGCCCTGTTATGCTTTTTGGGAGTTAGTAAAACCTTTTACCTCTTGAAGAAGATTAACTTAAACTTAAACATTTTTACTATAGGTATCTTAGGTACATACATACACACCTACATACATACATTACCTTTATAAGATGCGAAATATGTAACAATAAAATATCTAAGAGCAATAATTGATCTTTACTGCTCTTTTGAAAACTCAATAATAGCACTTGTGCTAATGTTACAACACATAGACATCGAAACCTATTCTCCTGCGAGACTTGTTTTTATACTTATATACACATAATCTCTATTAAAGTATATTTCCTATGCACACCTCTTTTTTTAATACCAAAAATAGGTGTACTAATAGTGTACTATACTGAAACATAGGTATCTTGTTTACATTATACTTATGCGCTATATAAATACTACGAAATACAAAAGAAATTCTCTAAAACAATATCATCCAATATTTTGTAACATACTGTACATAGTGTAATAAAAAAATGTATAACTACATACCTAGTTAAAATTTTATGATATTTAACTAAGCTGGCAATATTATGATCAAACGAATTTTATTGAATCTGAAATTAAATATCAATAAAATATTCTTAGACTTTTGACACTATAACAAAATGTACTGGCAACTAAACTGTTGACTCGAAATATAATGGATCGAAGTTTCTATACAAGGTCCTCTTATAAATAAATAATAAAAAAGGAGTGAATTAAAAATTGAAAGGCTTTTATTAATTCTTATGTAATAATTATTACCTCATCCCGTCTTCATTCCTTATCCTTAATCCTCCTATGGTCAGCAGTGCACTTGCAGTATTCGTGGTGTTGTTTATCTTATAGGCTACGGAAGCCACCTATCATCAAGTGGACCGTCAACCTGTTTGTCGACCTTAACCTTTGATATATACAAAAAGGATACACTAGATATTCTGGGTTGCTTCACTAAAAGTGGCATAGTAGAATATCACCGCACTCACAGCTTGGGGTGATATTTCAAATTAGTTGCACAAAGTTGTCCGTAAGGTAAAAACGTGTTACAACTTGAACAATTTAGGTACTAAATGTTAAAATTCAAATTAGTCTTACAAAATTTACATTATTCATCTTTTTATCAGAAATTAACGAGAGAAAGTGATAGCATGTATAAAAAAATCCAGTGGACACTTTTTCGCAGTGATTTGGTTCGAGACCCTGAATCTAATCAAAGACCTTAACATATGAAAGAAACTATAAAGGACATTTTAATAATAAGGACATTTTTTTTTGGTCATTTTGGACCAACTTCTCAACAGTGATGGAATTCTACTCTCGCGATTGTAATTTCTAATCTCGCGATGT
Organism: Synanthedon vespiformis; assembly: GCA_918317495.1. Taxonomy (NCBI): domain Eukaryota; kingdom Metazoa; phylum Arthropoda; class Insecta; order Lepidoptera; family Sesiidae; genus Synanthedon; species Synanthedon vespiformis. The sequence goes on from OU906969.1 coordinate 5,393,240, forward strand.
ATATACGTGATGTGAATGGTTAAGACTTTTACCTATTCAATAATAAAAAAAAATAACTCAGACTTGTCTCGAATTCTCAGTATATTAAAATAATAAGCAAGAAGGAGTGTTTAACATAATGAAATCGCATGGCTCACATAATTATAATACATTGAAAAACTTTCCTAATACAAAACATTTTTGTGATAGGTAAAAAAGTAAATAATGGAAAGAGATCAATTGTTTTCCTACAAATTAGATACACAAACTTTCCTCGTATAGACATCGCTCTATTAGTGAATACCAATGAAAATCCGTTGGGTGGTGTATCGAATTTATTTCATAAATTCATACCTATGTATAGATAAAAATATAGAATTCAGAAGTATAGATATAGACTATCTATAGAGATAAATATAGAAATAGTTTTAAGAGTTATACAGTAGTTTTAAACGCAATCGGTGCTTCTGATTTGTATACATTTCTAAGTTCGAGTTAAAAGAAACTACGATTTTATGGAGATGGGAAAATTTTATGGAATAACAGTGTCATGTTTTAGTGCATACCTATATAGGGGATGTCAGAGGACCTGGGTTCTGGGTTTGTATAATTCTATAGGCGATCTAAGATTTAATGTTAAAGAATCCTACTAATATGGTTAGATGGATGTTTGTTTATTACTATTTCATGTAAAAACTACTGTACGGATTTTAATGAAATTGGGCACGCGGATAGTTACAGTACATTTAATTTTTTATCAAAAACTTAAGATTCTTAAGACTTAAGTTGCCTAAAATAAGTCATGTGAACAGTTAATTCTACTTATACAATAATTAAATTCAAAATCCAATTAGCGAGCACAATTTTGTCATCACGTCTTTTAATTTTTGACTTCCAATTCTAGGCTGGAATGATATTCACAAAAATGCTAATAATATGAAAGAAAGTCTTTCAAAAATTTTGAGGAATTACTGGGCAGACTACTCTATAAGGTCTAGAGTTCTAGACCGTGTTTTCTTTTGACAGGATTACTGAGTTGTGTACCTAATTTGGTTATTGCAGAGGCAGTGCCAGTAGGCTGGGTGAACATCGCGACCCTCGTGACCCTCGCTGGTACATCGATTCAGCGTACGCCTCATCACTCAAGGTTTCCCTCCGTTTACCTACCAGCCAGTTTCTCGAAGGTAATTTAGTTTCCACTGCCAAAATCATATCTATTTTCTTCTATATCTATCTATCTATATATACATAAAAGGCTATGTATGTATGTTCCCTATGGATAGGGAAAAAGTTGGATAAATGATATATAAAATATAGCATGTCTGTATCTACTTTATACCATCCCCAAAGACTCTTAAACAGCTAAATCGATTTAGTGAAATTTTCACACAATCTCCAGATTAGCCCAGCAGGTGATCATGTTACGAAAAACTTAAGAAAAAGTTTCAAGTAAAAGCTTACAAAGCAATAGCAAAAGCTATTTTATATACCTACCAATACCAATATCATCGATGCCTAATATAAAAGTAGAATAAAGTCGACAATCATACTCTCTAAAGCCAAGCCTAGAAAAGGCCTAGAAAAAGCCTAGAAGCCTAAAAAAAAAGAAAGGGATAAAGTGCAATTTTTAATAGAGAGCGATATTAAAAATAATAATAATTTACAGATTTTCATTCACCACGTTATCGTCAATACGACCTAAGGAGATTAATAAGTGGTATGTCAGTTGACGACTGGTCATCTTGTTGAAATCGATTTTAACTACTATCCTTTTCTATACTTGAAATTTTCTGTGAACGAAATACTTCATTTATTTCGTGTTCCCTATAAGTATAGTTTTCCTATATGTTTGTTGAGAATGCCATGTAATGTCCCTTGTGTGAATTTGTGATGTTCTTTTTGAGTTTGGTTTAAATCCGCGTAATCTAAGATGCATTTTCAACGCCATCTGTGAGAATTCATTTGAACTACTTCGCCTCGATGAATTTTTGGTTATATTGACTCTATGTTTTCAAACTTTGCTTCATAGATGGGAGGTTATGCAAATAAAAAAGAAAATATAATGTAAGCAACGATTTTATTTGTTTTCAAAAATAAACTGCTTTGAACATAAAATAAATACAAAATGTAGACGGGTATAAAAGATCAGATAAATCTATAAGTATGCATATAAAATTCGTATTAAACGTACATTAAGAATTTAACACAAGAATTTTATTAATAAAACTAAAATAATGACCATCATTATCAATATATCTTCTTTAAATTATGTATATAAATTTCTTCTGTCAGACTGAACTGCTAAACGGCTGTACAGATTTTTTGTATGGGTGAAAATGAATGGTTTAGTTAGATTCATAATGGCACTCGATAGATGGCGCTGCAATCATGTTAGTTTTTATTTCTGGTTTGAGCAAGACAACGTTTGCTGGGACCGCTAAAAACATGATGTTGTGATGGTTCGATTGATGTGATATTTGGTATACTAACGTCGGTGGTATTTCATGGTAACCTTGATATGATGATGCAGCATCAAGTAGTCTGAGGGACACCCAATTCCTCTGCAACTTGCAGAAGATACAAGTTATATATAATTAATTTTAATTATTATTACCTTCACATTGGACAAGCCCGTTGAATGAGCAGTAAGGATACTTACCTAACGTCTCAGGAGCTCCGGGTTCGATTCCCGGCGGGGTCAACTTTGGAAATGAACTTTTTAAAGTTGGTTCTGGACTGAATTTGGAAAGTAGTGGCAAGGCACACTGCGTTTCGCAGTCATTTGGGCAGAAGACATTTGGGTCTCCCCGAATCGTAGTATTAAAAATGTTTAAATTTAAATGAATCCCTTATATTTTCTATTACGCGAAACCATCCCTACAAAAACATCATTATTTGTAGTCACATTAACACTATCCAAACGTTTCAAACATCGTGACACACATTCAGAACACCTGTTCCAATAAAACATAGTTGTAACTGCGTCACACATAATTTAATATAAACTTGTGCATATTTTTCCGAGATATTCATAGATTTCTTTGATATTTTAAGTGCAGATTAGAATGTTACCGTGCGGTTTAGGCGGTTACACAGCTAGAACGTATGTGATGGATGAGACAAAATATTTGTGTATTAATATTCGCAGGAATATACGCTTTCACAACCCAGTTGCGAGCAATATCGAAGGGTAGTAATATTAAATTGCTGTTAATAGTATATATATAGTAAGATGTTTGTAATAATTAAAAATGATACCACGAGATTAAACCTCAGTGGTTTAATGTTATCATTTTACATGTTATACATATAATTAGCCTTAAAATTGTTAAAATTATAAATAAATTGGCTTAGCGGATTTGGATGAAATTTAACACACATAAAGTTTATTACCAGGATTAAATATAAGAATATTTTTCTTCCTAGAAAAAATTGGGTTCCCGAGGGATCGTCTAAAAATATAAAAAATGGGGCGGGCGACATTGTCGTCACTAACGCTAAAGGTTTAGGATATAAATCCTAAATCCTAATTTAGGATGTAGGATTTAGGATACAAATACAATACAATAAAATAAAATGTAATACTCATATTTTTTGTCAGGTGTTATATTTTTCATTTTTTAAAGTGGACGACGTCGCGGGCACCAGTTGGTAGCCCAGGATCCTCCTGACTGCTGAGGAAGACCGCTGGTTTAAGTGGGAAGTCCCGCCTTAGGGGAGGCGAGTCCCATACATAAACACATCGTCCCTCCGGACAGTGTGTGTATGCGTAACGCATTTCCTAGGTTCCTAATTCCTATATAGTGCGAGTTTTACACTATTCAAACGCATTGAACGCGTAATAAACGTCAATTTGTATGGGAATGAAGCAGCGCTACAGGTTAGCCACTAGGTGGCGCTGCTTCATTCCAACACAAATTAACATTTACGCGTTCGAATAATTCCATGCTTTATTAAATTATGCACTCGATTTACTGCATCCTTCGATAGGCGAATTTTTATTATTATTTTCATTTAAATGTTTGGGTCTTTTACCGTACAAACAAAGGTACCGTAAAACAACAAAACAAACAACTCAATTATACCCGGTTACCGGTGACTTTAAATGACAGTTAAACTCGCACTAGCGAAAGATTGTGTGGTACTAAAATACAAACTTTCGCATTTATTCAATTATTACTAATTCAAAACGGTGAAATAATGTTGGTCTATTTTTTAGTGATGACATTTTATGAGTAAAGGAAGTGGCACTAACGACGCCTCACATTCTGTAGACGAGTCTTATTTACAAATCATTTTTATTTTTACAAATCTGTCATTGGCCATTTCGCCTTTTTATTTTCACGTTTCACACTTTTTTAATTATTTAAATAATATAAAATAATTATGTGACTGCGTAAATATCGTAAATTACAGGAACATTGACAGAGTGGTTATTATACTGTTGCTATAGTTTACTATGATTTTAAAGTATAATATGGTAAAACACATTAATTCATTTTATTTATTTATTACATTAAAAAAATATACATATAATATTGAAAGAAAAAAAAAATGTTTATTGACTTGATTTTGATTTTGGTTACAATTTTTTTCAGAAAATATTTAATGTATACAGACTCGGCTCGTTTACTATTTTATTAATGCATAGCTCTATGTACCTACCTAAAATTATTTATTATACTCGACTTAAATAAAATATTATTTAACTATAAGCACATTTAGTTAATTCTTATATAACATATTTTAATCAGGAAACAAATAGAATAATTGAATAAAAATAAATCATCAATACTATTATAGTAATAAATCTATGAGTGCACATATTGTATGTTGTTAATATGTTCCTCCATAACTCTCACACGAATTTACTGATTTTCATGAAACTTGGTTATCTACCAATATATACATTTTATATATATATAATATAATATATATATATATAATTATATACATTTAGACGTACAGGACACAGGGTAGGCTACTTTTTTCATTTTCAACGCAGACGAAGTCGCAGGCACTAGCTAGTATTAATATAAAATTTTATACGTATTAGATAAGTACAAGGAAAGTGAAAACGAATGAAATGCAACTTAACCAGCTATAGCTAGTCGACCTGTCTAAATGTAAAGTCGGGGTACGAAAACTTCGCCAGTTTTCAAATTCATTCCTTTATCAATATCGTAGACTCGTAGTACCTTTTGAAACTAAAGCACAAATAAAAGCAGACAACTAACATACGTTTGAAATGAAATTTTGGCATGACTGACAATTCAAGACGTGAGTGGATGAAGGTGTTATGTCGCATTTCTGAGTTTTTTGGTTTTTTTGCGTTCTTTAAGGTAATATGGCCATATAAATGATTACAGACCTTAAGATCGTGTTAATTTTTAAAAGCAAAAAGTGCAGAAAAGTTTACTTTTGTCAATGGAAGACGGAGTTATGTTCACTTTTTTTTTAATTAAATAATAGAAGTGTTTAATTGCTATCATGCTATTAATATTTTAGGTTGTTTACACAACTTTGCATCATATTTTAGTACAAAAATCTGTTCCGTGACTTATCTCAAAGATTAAAAGCAAAACTTTAACCTCGATTTATTCAAAATTGGAATTATGCTACATACCACCTTCATCCACTCACGTCTTCAATTGTCCTGGTGCAAGCAAATTTCGACTTTAAGGTGACGAACCTTTTCTTACCCCGACTGTACATAACCCCACGTCTGTAAATTACTACAAAAATAAGCACATAAAAATCCATTGCCAGTGTATTTTGAGGTTCGTCGGTTCAGGGTTGTGCCAAATGCGTTTGGTAGTAAATAATTGTGATATTTCTGTGGGCGAACGGGGAGACACGAACGCGTAATCCGATTTCGTATTTATGCTCCATCTGACTCAGATGTAAGGCATCCATTGCTACATTTTATCACTGTTTACCTGGAGGCAGCTCGTAACCAACTTTGAAGCGAGATCGCCATCAAATGTTCGAAGTGATCTTTAAGAGAATTACATTCGTGAAACAACCTGAAGCTATCTGAAAATTTTTGGTCTCAAAGGTTTGAACTATTTCAACTATTAGTGTTCGAACTAGCAGACTCAGCAATCGTTGTTCTGCCCGAACTCCAAAAATAAGGGTTGCCATCTATTATGTTATCCAACCTGCTACCCAACATAAGTTACATAACTCTTTTTGACAAAAAAAAACTTTTGTAATTTGATCAAAATCGATATTTTTGTAATATAAGACTAGCTGGGTGCTCGCGACTTCGTCCGCGTTCTCTATAGCCTACAGCGTTCCTCGATAAATGGACTATCCAATACAAAAATATTTTTTCAATTCGAACCAGCAGTTCCTGAGATCAGCCCGTACAACCAAACAAACAAACTCTAAGTCTACTATTAGACCCCACATGATGCTAGCTCAATTTTTTTTTTTCCAAAAGTTTCCCAGGTTAGTCTTAGGTTTCAAGTCCTGTCTGTATGTGAGCGCAATTTAGCCTTCCAATTGTGGATCAATAGTAGGGAATTATTGCATGAATTGTGAACTAAAAAATAATATTCTAATTTATTTTTAATTAAATATATGTATCAAAAATGTTTTAGTAATTAAACATACACTAGAATGGGATATAAAATGGATGTGTGGTAAAAGCTCATATTCGCTTTAAAGAAATCACAATTTATAATAAAACGCTTAAACTGTATATGTATAAATTTTATGTAACTGAACAGAATGATAAATGTTTTCTCTCCTTTGGCAATGTTTCAGAATACGTGAAAAATTCTAAATACCGAAATATGTACCCAAATGTTACACTCGTGACTCATTTAAGGGTTCTTGTTGAAAATGCTTTTAGTAATATTTTTTAAGTAATATTAATAACAAGATTCATGTTTCTTTAATGTAGATACGCTCTCTCTCTTTTAGAAATTCAACAATCTAATTACGTTTATTAGCCCTGCGGACTTATCTTTGGTTTTGGTGTGATTTTCGACTCAATGCGGTTATAGGCACGACAATTGTCTACATTGGTATTCAATAAGTACCTGTCAAAAAGTCTATGAAGTTTTTACCATGGTGGTTTCGTGGTGGTTTTAATGTAGAACGACAAGCATAGGTTTTAAAAACCACAAATTACTGTTGCAAATTAACTGCAAAGTACTGTTTCGCATTAAAATCCGTCGCGTAAATTAAAAGATCAAGCGCCCGCGACTTCGTCCGCGTTCTCTATAGCCTCTATAGACTTCCTCGAAAAATGGACTATCCACACAATATCCACACAAAAAAAAAATTTCAATTCGAACCAGTAGTCCCTGAGATTAGCGCGTACAACCAAACAAACAAACAGACTCTTCAGTTTTATATATTGGTATAGATTACCACACGCATACGAGAGCGTGCGTAAACTCTGTAAAGTATTTTCAGGAAATTCAGAGTTAACTTTAATTAATTAGATTCAACACCTGCAATTATAAATTTAGGTGTACTTTTCAAATTACATGTGACATAACACACCCAACTTGAAGCAACTTTGAAGCAGTGATATATCCTCTAAATCCTGAGTCTTACTGTCGGGATATTACCCTATGTATGTACTCCTTCCTTGATTGGACAGTCCTTTGTGAGATGGCCGGCGTACCTTGACTTTCGGGTACGCCTAACGTTCGTACAGGGAGCGCAATCCTCTCTGCGCCTGCGCTGGAGAGTTATGGCGAGTCGCGGTTTATCGTGTCAGAAAGTTCCTACGACTCAGTGATGTGTTAACCAAGTAAGGATGCGCCCTTACCATACTACCAGTGACAAAAAAACGGTCTTCCTTTATTTGCACAAACATCTACTAAAAAGAATTTGTTTTCATTGCCATCTTAATACGTTTGGCGTATTCTATAGTTATTGTAAACTGTTCTCATCGGTTGGTTGGTTCTCGTAGTGGTAGAGATTTTAATTATCCAATTGATTGGAGGTTGTAACCGTAACAACTCCGGCAGTAAGTCAGTAACATGTGTTTTGTGGCTTTGTGGAGTTATTTTCATATGAAGCCAACAGAAATATCTTTCTCAAAAAATGTGTAATCAGAAATGCTTAAAATATCTCAGAAAAGCGAACCGTATCCATCTGCTTAATCTCATTATTAAATCTTTAATTAACGCGTCATGTCTGCTCTCAAGACGTGGAGCTTCCATCATTACAGCTGGACGAATCCCAAATGAAGATCTTCGTTTAACAAATTGCTTTTACTGAATAAACATAATTGTTATTTGGATCGTTTTCGAAATGAGTATCATATCATCACAAACTTGAAGGCTAAATTTGCATTAAAAAAAGACGTGGGTGTAAAAAACAATATTTACTCGAATATGGTAGTGGGAGAAATATGATAAATTATTGTTTAGATTTTTGGTTTCGATATGTAGTGCTGAAGACGAATGTGCTTAGATGACCAAAAGCACAAATGCGTCTATTCTTTCTCAGTTAAACATAGAAACGCAGCTGTCTATATTGTATACTAGCTGGTGCTCGCGACTTCGTCCGCGTAGAAAAGTATAAAACGCCATCTACCGTATTTTGGATAGATGGCGCTATCTTCCGGGCCAAGCCGCTAGTATTTACTTTTATTTTAGATTTCCCGTTGGAATGAAGCATTTTCCCGCGGTAAAAAGTATCCTATGTTCATCACGGATAATGTCGGCTTCTAATGGTAAAAGAATTTTTCAAATCGGTCCAGTAGTTTCGGAGCCTATTCCATACAAACAAACAAACAAACAATCAAATATTTCCTCTTTGTTATATTAGTATAGATAGGTACTGACAGGGACCTGGGTCCTCTCTGTGCTAGACAGGCAAGGCGGGTCGCGGATGTCGTGTCATAACGTTGCGACCCCACCTATTCAAGAAATTCTTTAGGTTTTAGCTGGTAGGAGTCTCCTTATATCTACGGCTGGGCTAGGAAGTCGTTTTGTATTAGCCGGTAGGACTTAGACATCTGCAGCGTCCCCCTCGCTACTAGGATTTCCCAAAGTTAGTAAAAAAGGCGATGAAGACGACGAGACAGCGGACGGTGCGGTCTAAACTGGGACTTCATGAAAACTATCTTCAGTAAAGAGGGTCTGGGAATGGGTCATGTTGGCTATAAAAATGCCTCCCAGTAGGGATATTTTCCACTTTCTCCACTTAATTTTTCATCTAGATAAAATATATACATATATGTATATAGCATACCTAAGCATATTGTTTGCCATATAGATAAAACGCATCGCAACTGAAATGTTTCTTGGTCGATATTATTTTTTACAACTCATACGCGTTCGTAAAATCGATGTTTATGCGCAAAGAGTATCTACGCCTCAATATTTAGCTAAAGGTGACTTCAGAACATAAACAAACGAGGTGGTTATTGAACGCATATGTAATTTATGAAGGAAGTTTCAATCAATGTCGAAATATGACAGAGAAAAACAAATTAGCAAGAAATTAATTCACATCTTATTTTGTTATCATGTCTTTGCACTTTGGTGTTATCTATCAAGGAATACAATTTACTTATATCTGTTTTATATCTAGATCTACCTTGATTATGTCTTAAGTTCCTAAGTTATGTCAGTCTAAGTTTCATAATCAAGACTCTAAGACAAGGTCCTAGAGCTTCGACTATGTCTGACCTATGTCCTCTTCACGTATTCATATTATGCAGTGATATCTCGATACTTATCTTATGTCTGGTGGTTCATACTTATATATTAAAAAATAAAGTTTCTGTCCACCTCTGTTTCTTCGCTTCTTCTGAGTTTCTGACCCACCAAACTATGTTAAAACCACTAAAGCGTTGCTTGTCTTTTATGACTTAAAGGTCACCTTTCAGACAGTATCCACCGACTAACCTGTCGTCACATAAAAATGTAATTTTTTTGCACGTGAAACTATGCAGATTAGGCAAAATAATATTAGAAAAATAATCCTACATAACTCCGAGCCATTGTACGATTCGTCTTTCGTTAACTAAGTATTTATTTTACGATCGACACGAAATCGGTATCAGTTCGCACTCGCAAATATAATTTGCGCGGTTAACGAAAATAACTTGTGAGATATGGAAAATAAAATATGCTAACACCTATCAACATAATGTAACACATTAAGGAGCAAATGTGTGTGTGACTACGCAGTCGGTTCAGGGTAGTCTTGCGTTGTACGCAATACAGCACGGACTTCCAAGCTGGAATTTCAAAAGACGAAAATTTCGCTCGGTATTGTGACAAGTGTTGAAATTGGTGTTTGAAATTTTCAAGTAAAACTCTTAATTTTTTTCTTTAAAAAAAAAACAAATCTAAATATCATTTTTATTCTAAAAATTTTAGTGTTAATTTCAAGTGTGTCAGACAAAAGGTGAAAATTTTCAAGCTACGAAAGTGCTACGAACGCCGGCGCTACGAAATATTCAAATAGAATTTTAATATAGTCCATTTTTCAGCCTAACTTATTTTTCACTTATTTTTCGACGCTGATTTTATTTGCTTAATTTCAATATGTTTAAAACTTGTTTATAACTTTAGCCTCTGAGACGTTTTAGAATGGAGATTGGGGTGATAGAGCGTCAAAATAGTTTCTTTTACGTATCGTAATTGTGAAGTTAAAAATAAGTTTGTTAAAAATCATTACTATAGTTATCATAAAAATTCACTGTACCTCTATAATTTCTTTTAAAAAATTTAAAAGTCGATATATATACATATTTTTTTGTATTAATACAAATATACTCAGTAGGTAAGCAACATTTAGTTTAGTCTCAAAACAGACTGTAAATTTATATTTTAACTAGTGACCCTCTCCCGGCTTCGCTCGGAATGTACACTTTAAATATGTACATATATATTTTTCCTTGTTTATCCCTTTTTCCATGGGTGAAAACTGAATCATTCAGATTTATTTCAAATTTTATTTTAAATTTTCAGAGTATAATGCCATCGCGGAGTTTTTTTAGGATTTTAGAACAACTACTGTACTATTCGCTAATACATAATTCTTATGCATCTCTTAAGTTTTAACTTACGTAAACCATTTAAATGTGTTTTTCAGCTACTTGGCGGACGAATTTTGTTTTCAATTTTTTCTACATATATTTGCATAAAAACATAATTAGGATTTATTGTACTATATATAGAAAATTATCAAACTGATGGTGAAAACCTCATTAAAATTCGTTTGCTCGCTTCAGGAGTAGTTAGCGGTTATACAGATAGAAAAACGTGAAAAACGACTTCAAATTAATTATACTAATCAAAATAAAGAAGACGATTCGTCAGTTAATATTAAAATAAAAAGGATTTAAAAATATCTCAAAACGATTTAGTGTTATCACACGTTGCACTGCGATGATATGTATGATATATACTAGCTGTTCCCCGCGACTTCGCCCGCATAATTTTTTAAATAAAATATAGCCTACGTTATCTACTCGATGATAATGTGGCTTTGCATAGATAAAAGAATTTTTAAAATCAGTCCAGTAGTTTTTGAGTTTATTCATTAGCCATACAAACAGACGCGGAAAAAAACCCCTTTATTTTGAACTTATAAGTCATTAGTTATTTTACTTATATAATGAAATCCTACGGCTCCATAGTAATAATAAGAAGACATGATATTTTTTTAATTTTGGCTTACATGTAGGTACAAATTCTCAAATCATGTATTCATAATTACGTAATTTCGTTAAACGATGAGTTCTCAAATAGTCGAAAGCCCCCGATTTCGAAATAATCTAGATAAACAGTTTAAGTATCAGAAATAGAAATATCTGATTAATGATGGACACTTTACTGAACCACACCTGTCTTAAACGGCACCAGAATCTTAAGCCAGAAGCGACAGCGGGTATTAATATTCATTTAGTCGCTGAATTTTTCTGCTAAGCTATTCAAATGCTATCTGAAAAAGTAATTATTTTGACTAGTGATGTATTAATTATATATAAAACTAATTTCAATTAAATTTAATAATTAATTATTTAATTAGTAAGTTTTATAGGCAACTAATATATGGTCCCATGCAAATTGCGCAATAGTTTAGCATCCCAATTTGAATAAACCCCCTATATATATCGTTAATTATATATAAAACTAGTTTAAATTAAATTTAACAATTAATTATTAAATTAGTAATTTTTATAGGCAACTAATATATGGCCCCATGCAAATTGCGCAATAGTTTAGCATCCCAATTTGAATACACCCCCTATATATATCGTTAATTATATATACAACTAATTTAAATTTAATTTAATAATTAATTAGTAGTTTTTATAGGCAACTAATATATGGGCCCATGCAAATTGTGCAATAGTTTTGAATATGCTTAGTTAGTTAATGATACTAAATATGTGATTGTTGGCAGACAGGCTCTGTCTACTTGATGGTAGGTGTTGACCGTCAAGTGGACAAGTGGTAGGTTGCGACGCCACATTTAGAATATAATATGTATAATATCAATACTAATAATAAATTTTCATGATTTTCATGAAACTTTGTAGATAACGAAGTATAAAGATGACAATAATTAGTTACTTCTCAAGTAAAGTAAGTAAGTGGAGAGTAAATGTTAGGAGTAGTTACTTATCTTGTGTCAATTTCATTGTAATTACCTTTGAGTAATGCTACTCGAAGATGGTGAAACTCGTACTCTTTCTTACCAACGCAAAAGGCGGCATAGTCCTACATATTGAGTAGTACGTTTTCCCAGTCCTACGCTTGGAAGTTTTTAACGGCTGCTATAACTACTTTAGCTACCTCTATCGAGAATTTTCTCAGAGGAAAAAGGTGGACGTCTCGGCAAACCGAAGATACTCACAGAGTTTCAACTGTTAGTAATCAGAAAAAAATCCAGATGAGGGTACTGGACTATAATATTATTAAACTCATATATTATTTTGATCAAACATTCTTGGCTGCCACTCATACTTTGACACGGAAGACCGAATATGAATGGCGCATGATTATTTCTGACGCTATCAAATAAATTGCAAATTTATATAAGTCTGTCGACATTGCCGCAGTTTCTTCGATGTCCAACTCGCAGATGCCGTGGCCTGATGATAAATTTGTACTGACATCGTTAATATAGTATCAGGGTTATTCGAAACTCGTGGAACAATTTGCAACCCGTTTTTCGCTCCAGTCTTTTGACGTGAATATGTTATATTTCTTTAACACTTTCACTGCTTGGTTTTGTAGGAGTTGTCATGCTCCTAGCGCCTGAGTTGCTGCAGTTTAATAGCTTTGGACAGAACGACATCTGACGGGTCATTTCATTTCTTGAGGAGAAAAAAAAGAGACTTTAATTAAAAAATTGAGACTTCTTATTGAACGAAAAATATGTTTTCTCAAAATATAGGTGAATGTGTCATAAGATCGGCATACCGCATCATGTAGGTGTGCAGTATCATGCGAATCTGTTCTAGTTTCCAGAATTAAAGTCGCCGGGCTCTGTCGCTTGCGCAAAATTATCATACGCCGGATACACTCATTTACAGGATGTTGATTTTATGTTGGGCTGTAAATGCGTCTCGTGTGTGGTAGACGATTTTATTGCAAACGTGTAACAGTAAGTCTTAGCGGCTCTTTCACCAACGTCAAGTAAATTGTTGATTAATTACTTTTAGAAATCATTTTCTGTTTTATTGAATTATGCACTCGGTTTAGTGCATCCATCGATAGATGATTTTTTATTGTTATTTTCTATTCTATGTTTGGGAAGTTTACCGTACGAACAAAGGTACATCAGCTCCATTATCCCCGGTTACCGGTGACTTTAAATGACAGTTTGGCCTACTTGAAGAAAGAGTTTGTGAAAGAGGCGCTTAGTAATTTTTTTTCTCAATTAAAAAAGTTACTTTTCACTTTACTTGCAATGGTATTTCTATTCACAAAACTTAAAATTAAACTTTATAGTAGCATATTTATACGTAGACAATTGCCTAGTTCCAATTTTTCTTCATATATGATATATTAGATTATTCCGTATACGAAAACATTGTGATCATTCAATTATAATATAATCCCACAATTGAAATACACAGTAAGCGCCACACATAATAAAACATAATAAAATAAGCTGACATGAATATCTATGGATCGTCTGCCTAGTTAGGCAGACGTCTAACTTCTGCCTATCTAGACAGACTGTCTATTGATAGGTTACATTGCTAGCTTTACAGAAAACAAAGTATGGCTTTATTTCAAGTTACAATATTTTCAATAAACTGACATTTCAATATTGTTTATAATATTAACCTTCGGCATTTACAATAATAAAATCAAGAAAATCTGGAATTTAATATAATAACATCCTGTATATAAAACATAACAGCTGTGACGGTTACACATCACGATGTTTTCAACGAAAATATAATTAAATGTGTATACCTAACATTTTTATATGTGCATATAATATTTATAACTTTTAGGGTTCCGTGGGTTATAGAAGATCGTGAATATTTCATTTTATCTATATATCAATATAATAAAATCGTACTATGTTACAGTCCATGACATTGTTTTTTTTAATTTAACTCGTAGGCGTATTGCATTCCAGTATTTCTCTTACTGAAGGTTTCTATTATGTAAAAAAAATGTAAATGAAAAGAAAAAGAAAATACAATATTTTTCAATCAACTTGCCGAAAATTAAATTTAGAGGGCTTACGTAGGCTAAAATATACATTCTTCTAAAATCCTAAAATAGGAAAAGTAAAAGAGAACTCTGATATATCTGTCACGGTTGTCTCACAGTAACCAATTTATTCATTAAAATTTTAATGTTTACATATTATTTATTATTATATTTATTTATTATTTTCTGTTTTTCCGCTAACTTCTTCTAAGTATATCACCTAACGGATTTTTAAAGAGTTTTCAATAATGTAAAGAGCGATCAATGAGGAAATTGGCATCCGTGCGGAGACGGGGACGGGCTGTTAGTGAAAAACAATTTTAGGATATCTTAAACGTTTCAATATTAAATATAGTTTCAATTTTGGCATTTTGGGAGTTGGTCGAAATAAAATAAAATGACGGAACCCCGAATATAATTTCACAGCACACGCTATACATTTGGACACGCCTCTATGTTTGTTTACGATTAGATTTTTTAGATGTGGTCCACCGTCTATAATTTTAGTTTAATGGACTAAAAAAACCGATAAACAGTCATGAGTGTTGTGATAATTTCAGTTAATGAGAATTTATATAATCGCAAAAATGTTTACGAAAATATTCACATTATACGTCGTAGGAAGCAACGAGGATTTCTCAAATAGGTGTAAGCACTAGAAATTAAATTACCTTCGTGTGAACTAAAAGAGCAGTTGTTACATTTTTTTCTTACGGTTTTTATTAACTAATGGAAAGAGGGAGGAACGTTGAATATCTTTGTGTTTAAATCATAGAAAAATGCATGTACTTCTATCTATACTAATATGAAGATTTATATGTTTGTAATGAGCAAACGCAATAACCTATATTTTGAAAATTTTATCACCTAGTAGATTGAAAGCTACATTATCAGCGAGTAACATAGGTTATCTATATATATACTATAATATTATAAAGAGAAAAGATTGGATTCTTTGTTTGCTTGTTTGTTTGTATAGAATAGGCTCCAAAACTACTGAACCGATTTGAAAAATTATTTTACCATTAGAAGCCGACATTATCCGTGATGTACATAGGCTACTTTTTACCGCGGGAAAATGCTTCATTCCTACGGGAAATCTAAAATAAAAGTAAATACTAGCGCCTTGGCCCGGGAGATAGCACCATCTATCCAAAATACGGTAGATGGCGTTTTATACTTTTCTTCACGGACGATGTCGCGGGCAACAGCTAGTATTTTTTAAAGTTACGCGGGCGGAATCGCGTGCAACAGCTAGTATAGTCGCTGTACGCTTCCGTCTGTGTCCCCTCTAACTTCTTCTAATGCACCTTATGGATTTTGATATGGTTTTGATATGACAAACGTTGAATATATTTATAGTATAGTGTATTTATAATATTATAAAACATTTATAAAATAAGTGTACGTAATCAATAAAAAAAAATATAGTTCTTTGTGAAGTCGAGGGAGGCGACGAAATAAAATTATAGTTGCAAAGTAACTACCTTAAGAGTTTTTGAAACATTTGTAGCCTTAATAAAATGTTACCTTAATAATGCTTATTAAGCCCCTACAAAGTAATTGGGAGTTAAAATAATGTAGGATGAACCCACGTCGCCTGTAATTAGCTCGCTATAAATTTAAGTAAATATTTTTGGAACATTTCAAATTAATTCGCGCCAACCGACTGACTGTCTTATATAAATCGGTGGGATTCCAGATGACACGTCTGGAATCCGGGATACAGATAGGTGACATGTTTATACATGTCATTATATTAATATTTTTCGTAATTTTATTAGCCGATGTCGTGAACTATTTTTGTGGCAATTGGAATGTGGGAGGGCCCGAAATTTGCTGCCATAAATTGGGCTGTGATCGTCTGAAGGCAACAGTTATTGACGGTTGCGTTTTTGAAGTTAGTTTGAAACTTCTTTAGACGCGTTGGGTATTTTTGACATGGGAAAAAACGGTTGAACTCGCGACACGGTCATGTAATGTAACGCCATGTAACGTAATCGAAACCTCTGTATATTTTGAGATATTAATCCTTATGTATTCTGCCCGCGACTTCGCCCGCGTAACTTTGTAAATTATATACTAAAACCATTGCTAAAAACAGCATGAAAATCGGTGCAGTAGTTTTTGAGTATATCGCAAACAGACAAACAGTCTCTGTTTTATAATATGTAGTGATTTATAAAATAATGGCCACAGCTAATTGTGACCGAGATCAGCTTGTATATAAAACTTAATTAATAATTTTCTTAGCGCCATTACTTATCAAGAATCAAAGAAATTTCTATAAGCTTGCTAATACTCTTTGACATGCTACACTTACACACAGAATGCACATATAAAGCACTTTTCTTATCGACAGTACCTTGTGATACGAATGCAATCGAATGATTCATAACAAAAATAAGACGATTTATTTATATCGATACAGGGGCGATGATCGAGTTACGATATCTATGGATTTGTAAAATATGTCCGAATCATATATGATTCATTGTTGTTTTCAAAAACAACTCAGCGAAGAATATTTTGGTGAATTTAATATTAATTATTGGTAACAGAAGGATTTAATAGTTTAGTATTGTTATTATAATTTATACATATAATAAAAAAAAAATATCTGTAATATTATACATATTTTTGCTAACGAAAAAGAAAAGGACTTGGTGTTGAAAGAGAAAAAGGTAGCCTATGCTGTGTCCTGTACGTCTAAATGTTTATCTACCAAATTTCATGAAAATCAGTTAATTCGTTTAAGAGTTATGGAGAACATACATATTATATACATACAGAAATAATTCTAAAAATCGTCAATTTAGTTTCAGTATCATGTATAGAGTTTATAAACACGATATCTCTGAAAATAAAATATCTTACTCCATGACCAACCGTAATGAACATAGGATACTTTTTACCGCGGGAAAATGCTTCATTTCTACGGAAAATCTAAAGTAAAAGTAAATACTAGCGGCTTGGCCCGGGTGATAGCGCCATCTATTTAAAATACGGTAAATGGCGTTTTATACTTTTCTTCACGGACGAAGTCGTGAGCACCAGTTTGTATATTATATGTATATAAAAAAATCCTTTGGGTGGTTAAGAAGAAGTTAGCGGAGACACAGACGTCGGTGTCAATAATTTCGTGGCAATAAAACACTTGAATATTTGTACAAACCAAAGATTTAGAACACGCTAATCGGAGTTACAAGGTTGAAATCATTAATATAATGATACAACAAGTGTCTGAAAAATTTATTCGAAACTCCATCTGATTTTTGATCGTCAAAACATCAACAGAGGCAAAGGTTATAAATAAACATAAACCGACATATTCGCGAGGATATTTTTTTATATATTTTTATTTTTATATTACACCGCATAGTTACAAGCGACTGGTAGGGTTTGTTTGGCAAGCATTTTTACGATCTCACTTTATTTTATGAACTTTAGTCTTTTATATTATTTAAATTAAAGATAACTGTTTACATTAGACAGGCTCTCTTTTTGAATTGTTGTTAGTAAAATAAATTAATTTTCAATTAATCAAATTAATTTCCATCGGACATACAGACGTACGGCTTTTCACCATCCTCATCTTGTCGAAATCCCCCCTTTTCGAACCAAGCGCTTTAAAACATCCTTTATAATGCGCACCGCCAAGGTTTGGAACTCCCTGCCTGCGTCTGTGTTTCCGAGTTCATATAACCCTAATCTTTTCAAAGTTCGAGTGAATAGGCATCTTCTGGGTGAGCTCGCTCCATCTTAGGCCTCTCCCTTGCTACCCAGCTGGTTGTTGGCCAAGAGCAAACCCATCTCTAATAAAAAATAAAAAATCCTTTTCTTGGCTCTATATAACCCAAATCTTTTCAAAGTTAGAGTAAATAGTCACCTTCTGGGTGAGCTCGCTCCATCATAGGCCTCATTTTCGCTACACAGCTAGATGCTGGCCAAGAGAAACTTCGCTCGCGTAACTTTGTAAATTATATACTAAAACCTTCATCGAGAACCACTCTATCCATTGGTGAAAACAGCATGAAAATCGGTGCAGTAGTTTTTGAGTTTATTGCGAACAAACAGACAGACGCGACAGAGGACTATGTTTTATAATAATATGTTGTGATAAAGAAGATTAATTGAAAATTATAGCATAGGTAATATCGTTAGATATCATTAATGTTGAGCAAAATAAGTAATACAAAATAGTTCATGTGGCAATTTATTCCTGAGACATTATTCTAATGGGCCTAACTAATCTTTAGCAGAATCCCATGAAAATGTCAAAAATTTAAATTTAGTGCAAAGACTTTCTTCGTAATTGTTGAAAGAACATTTAATAAATGGCATTCATGAGTGACCTTTGGAACTCAATCGTCGGTGGAAACGAAAAGGAGAGTGATTGGAACGAGCTGAATCAAGTATTTTTTGATAACACCAAGAAATACTTCTCTGTGTCTGAGATAGACAAGGAAGAGAAGCCAATAGTTTTCTCGGAGTGTCACGAGATCTCTTTCAATAAAACCGGTTTAGGACGCAACTATACACCTGTCAACTTCTTAACTGTGTACAACATTGACACTAGGAAAGGTAAAGTATATGTCTTATGCATGAAATTTTTTTTGTAGTAATACCCTTAGGGAAAGGGGCAATTTTCTTCAGGACTGTGGAAATGTTTACACTACAGTTTGTAACATATATTACAATCCTACTTTCATTGCGGCTCATGCACAGGTATCTGTCTTGTCAACTGTAGTAGTATAGCTGTCAACTGATAATGTTGCTTATCGCGGAGCTTGTGATTTAAAAGAATCCACGAATATGGTATTTTTAATCACCTCATATCTTTCCCAAAAATGTTCAAACTTCCTCAATTTAATCATTCGCTGTAATTCTACCTTCTTTTTCACATTAATATTTGTCACTCTTGGTGTGTATGTATGGTATGAGTACAAAATGGTACTGAATCGACCCATTATGATCCATGTCGTGATTCTCTGAGTAAGGGTTTTTACTACTACAATATATTATGTGATCTTGAAGTTGAAAAGATGTGTGAATCTTCGAAATAAAGTTTGATAATGTCTTTTGATTGCAGCGGAAGTTAAAATGCCGAGCGGAATGATAGACCAACCGGTGATCGAAGACAACAGGGATGGAACTGTCAGCATAAAGTACGACCCTCGTGAGGAGGGTGTCCATGAGTTATACGTCAAATATAATGGAGAACACGTTCAAGGTTGGTTTGAGACATTTCTCTCTCAGATTCTCTAACAAGAGTTGATCTTCAGTAATATTTTATATTTACTATATTTTTTAGGTTCTCCTTACAAATTCCACGTGGACTCAATCTCTTCCGGCTACGTGACAGCTTATGGTCCTGGCCTCATTAACGGTGTGAGTGGCGAGCCAAGCCAGTTCACTATTAGCACCAAGGGTGCTGGTGCTGGCGGATTGTCTATGGCTGTTGAAGGTCCTAGCAAAGCTGAAGTAAGCATTTCGCCATTGATTTTTTAACTTGGTAGTGGTCCAGAGTCTGATGGCATTAAAATAAATAAATAAATGGCTTAGAATAAAACTTCGTATAAATACTTAATATTCTGACTCCTATTAAGGACGAAAAAAAACTGAACAGTATCAAAATTGTTTAGTCCAATTTCCGTATTGCACTATAAATTTTCATTGTATACCCTACTTGCCATGAGATTTTGGTAGACAATAGACATCTAAGTACTTACTAATTTTAAATCCAGTCTCATTTTGAAGACATCTTTGAGGCAAAAGATTCGAACAACACATACTTTTATTAGCTTTTGTAATTATAAGTTCCTATAAGTTATTATATTTTCTTCTACAGATTACCTGTCACGACAACAAAGATGGCACCGTCTCTGTCTCGTATTTACCCACTGCCCCCGGCGAATACAAGGTTTCTGTGAGGTTTGGGGACAAACACATCAGAGGATCACCCTTCGTGGCTAAGGTACAGACATAAATTACATAATATAACTTGGAAGTATTCTAATAAGTAATTCTTCTAGTAAGTATTCTAATAAGATACAAACACTTCTAAGTATTATGAAAAAGAGCAGAAAGTCACTTTACGGTAGATGACTGTCGTTTTTTCTCCCACTACCAAGGGTTAATTTTGGTCTTGATACATGATGATGCGGTTTTAAACAAAATTTGTTTAATGCAATAATTTCTAATTCCAGGTGACTGGTGAGGGTCGTAAGAGGAATCAACTTTCCGTCGGCAGCTGCAGCGAAGTTACTCTTCCCGGCAAGATTAGCGACAATGACATTCGCAGTCTTAATGCTTCCATTCAGGTATACCTTACTTTCATCCACAATTTCGCCAATTACTGTATTAATGATTGTAATTAATACCAATTTAGTTTCAAGATTAAATTTGAAGGTTTTACCATGACATTGTATTTGTATGTTATCCTGATCTATGAAGTTCCGTCTCCATTAATCCCAAACTAATCTATGAAAAACTTGCATACTCAGCAGACGTCCTGCGTGAAAGCGAAAAAAATAATGTAATATATATAAATAGTATATTAAAAATATTATAAACTCGACCAGGGGGCCTAGTGCGAGTTTTACTCTATCAAACTCGTCGAACGCGTAAATGTCAATTTGTATGGGAATGAAGCAGCGCTACCTGGTGGCTAACGTGTAGCACTACTTCATTTCCATACAAATTGACATTTACGCGTTCGACGAGTTTGATAGAGAAAACTCGCACTAGGCCCTCTGGATAAGATAAAAGTTAATAATATGAGACAAGATATTGGAATGAGCTCTGGTGATTGCTTACTCACACAGGTTCATATTCGGAGAAGGTTACTACCGTCAGACTGCCCAATTATAATGTTGTACTATTTTGTTAATCATGTTTCATTTTAATATAACTCCCGCAATTTGACAATGCTCCTTGTCACTCCTGCACACTGGATGTGGATGTTAATTTGACAAGATACACTGCGAGCATTAGCAATTTGTGGAGATTATAATTTTACTTTTGTTCTGAAAACATACACTTCTATGCTATTAAATTAACTTATTGGTTTAATTGATTCCAGGCACCATCAGGCCTCGAGGAACCTTGTTTTCTCAAACGCCTGCCGTCCGGTAACATTGGCATCAGCTTTACTCCGCGCGAGTCAGGTCAGCATACCGTGTCTGTAAAGAAAATGGGTGTGCACATTCAGAACTCTCCTTTCAACATCACTGTCAATGATCAGGAAGTTGGTGATGCCAAGAAAGTAAAGGTGAGAACAACTATTTTAAAAATCAAATACCAAACGTTTAAAAGTTTTAAATGTGTAGGGACCGCCAGAAAATATTATTATGGTATAGTCTTCACATACGTTTCTATGAACTAGCTAAAAATAATAATTAGCATTTGATCTTTAGAAAAAAATTTATTGCTATTTATGAATGAAAAAATAATATACTAACATGTTATTTCACTAATACATGCTGAAAACGGAAAGTTTCTTTGAATGAATGATCGATTGACTGAACCATAATCTCGAGACATTGGCCTAAGAAAACCAACGTTAGACAACCTTTTCTGGTATTTCTGGTATTGGTTCTGGGATTGGCTACAAACCTAAGGGCACAGCTGTTCACAGGACACGGAGGGTTCAGGTCCTACCTTCACAGGTTTTCCCTCGTAGACGATCCGGCCTGTCTATGTGACGGGGTAACAGAGGAAACAGCACTCCATGTACTTCTCGATTGTCCAATTTTCTCCCTCCTTAGATACAATACTGAAATGGACCTGGACATAAGGTTGGATCTGGACTCTCTCCCTATGGTGTTAGGTCACAAGGACACCCGGACCCGTTTCCTCCGGTTCGCTGACAGAATCGTTCAATCTGTCGCCGGAAGGAACGGTTCGAAACTATAGTTTAGGAACGATCTAATTATATTGTGTGATGTCAACTTAAAGAACTATTGTCTAGTCTATAATTAATTAATGAAAATATGTTTATATGTATATTTTGTGTATGATAGTCTATGTATGTCTATAAAAAATAAGTATTTCCATATAGAAAGCCCTTATGACCCTATCTACTTTTCTCGTGGGAGATAGGGCATATAGACAGACCTAATTATAATATCTTTTTAGTTAAACTACATAATTTTTGTTCTCAAGCGCCGCAAATTATAGTGGCGAAGCTAAAATTAAGAAACGAGAAAAATTAAAAAAAAAAAAAAAAAAAAAAAACCTTTTCTGGTATGAAACGTTAGACTCTGGTTTAAACTAGGGTTTTAAAATTTAGACTAGTTTAAGTAAACCCGAGTTCAAATAAGGTCGAAATAGTATTTTTATGGTAAGACCGAATATGTTTATTTATGTCATAATGTATTTCGAATAAATATTTCAGGTGTCTGGCACTGCACTGAAAGAAGGCAAGACGCACAGCGAAAACATATTCTCTGTTGACACGAAAAATGCTGGCTATGGTGGTCTCTCACTGTCAATTGAAGGTGATTTTTTTTATTTTTATATTTTATGACAAACATCTTTTGTTTTATTTGCCACACTGGCCAAAATTTTTTTGAAGTGAAAACTTCTTTAGTCGCGTTGGGCATTTTTAAGGTGGGAAAAAACCATTGAACTCGCGACCTGTTACCGTAACCGTAACCGACACATCTGTATATTCTCAGAAATTGCGCCATCTACACAATATCACTGACACTAGAATATGTGACGTAATAATACATCCTTGCGGAAACTAATTGAATTGAAATAATACATCAATGTGAACAGAGATGGCGCTGATATTAATTTAAAATATATAAGTATGTACATATGTAAATATATAAGTATGTAAAATATATCCTGACGATTCAAAAACTATACTAATTGTTCAAGTTTTCACTTCTGTCGGCACTCCCGGAGTGCTACTGGTTTTTTTCTATATTTCACTGAAATAAACAGCTATAGTCGTTTTCTAAGCTTTTCTTGTAAATCCTTACATATTACAAAACAAAGTTCCACGGCCGCGTCTGTCTGTTTACGATAAACACAAAAACTACTGCACCGATTTTCATGCTCTTTTCACCAATGGATAGAGTGGTTCTCGAGAAAGGTTTTAGTACATAATTAATAAAGTTACGCGGGCGAAGTCGCGGGCAGCAGCTAGTACAATATACCGAAATATTTGCAGGCCCTAGCAAAGCAGAGATCCAGTGCGCAGACAGCAAAGATGGAGTACTCGCCATCAGCTACAAACCCACAGAACCTGGTTATTATATCGTCAACTTGAAGTTCGCTGACCATCACGTCGAAGGATCGCCTTTCACTGTCAAGGTACATATTGTTTTACTAAGGATATTTAATGATATTTAACTATTTATATTTTTCATTCAAGAATACTTGAGATGTGATCAAACTGTAATTATATACTCGTACACTAGGGCTGATTAAAAAGTAGTGAGAATGCCCTCTTATTTTAATTGCCCTCTAGGCTCACATAAAGATGAGACCTAGTGACCTAGACGCTTAGACTTGTAGATGTAGGACTTAGACATAGGATAGTATCAAGGAGTTTAAGTGCTTTTATTTTCTCAGTGCTGGTGAGAGACTAACTATGACGATAAAGGCATAACAGCAAATAATTTTCGCATTTCATTGCGGTATTCTGTACCTTTACCATGAGTTTACAAAATGACTGCACTTGCTAGCGAGAGTGTAAAAGATTTATATGAACTATCAACTGTAAAATATTTATATGGAAAATTGACAATTTTCCATATGGTAGAGGTACGGTAGGACAACTCATGGTAGAGGTAAAGTATGGAAGTTGCTTTTTTTACTGCATACACTGCAGTAGGTGTTATGTGTAGTGACACTTACACAGTTGCTACTAAAAAAATATTAATTGATTTCTTGTCTTTAGGTAACTGGAGAAGGAAGTAATAGACAAAGAGAGAAGATTCAAAGACAACGCGACCAAGCTCCTCTTACTGAAGTAGGCACCAACTGCAAGCTCACATTCAAAATGCCTGGTATGTATTACTATTGAAATACACCTAATTTCAAAGATATTTTCTGAGAATACTTTCTAATCAACGATTTTTTATGTTTTGTTCTCACTGTAGATAAATTAAGCATGCACCTAGTCTTAAAAAAGTCTAGACTATTCGGCCCCTGATATAGGAAAGTTCTTGTGTGGTACGATTTACGATTACGAACCCTAAAATTGGACTAATGATCTCATAAGGACCGGTCAACGCTAGCCTGCTTCTGAACGGTTCAACTGGAAAATTATAGGAGAGGCCTATATCCAGCAGTAGACGTTCTGAGGCTGAGATGATCAAGTCTTAAATATGCTAATATGTTTAAACAAACACGCAATTGGTTGGTCTCGCTGCGCTCTACTAGATACAGCCGCCGTACTTGACAAATACGGCAACAAATACTACGCCGAATTCGGCGCACCCGCAGGCTTATAATCTAAATGCCTCTGCTGAACGACAGACGAAAAATTTGTGCAATATTACACTAAATCGTATCACGAAGCGTTGTGTGGTTTGCGTAAAAATTAATGATTTAGTGTGATATTCCACAAAGTTTTCGCATTTTTCGCCTGTCGCTTAGCAGAGGCATTTAGATAATAAGCCTGCGGAACTAGTCACACTGCAAACTGTCTGTGATGTGTACGTGCCGAATGTTTTATTAAATTTTGGACATTTAATAAAATGTCAATTTGCGTAGTGAAACTGTGTAAGAATATAATTAAACTGTGTAAAAAGTGATAAATAGTGACGATGTAATATTTAAGTGTGTAATCGATGACGATTACACACACTACAATATAAAGTTGTCGCATTAACGAAGGTATTGCTTTTAGGTAGAGCCGTATCTAGTCGAGTGTAGCGACACCAATATTTATCTATGCAAACACGCATCTTATTAATCGAATGTGGTTGTGTACCCATGTCTGAAAGTTATGTTGTTAATGTCTGAAAATTTCAGGGATAACATCTTTCGACTTGGCTGCAACCGTCACCAGCCCAGGAGGTGTTTCTGAAGACGCTGAGATCCAAGAAGTTGAAGACGGCCTTTATTCTGTACACTTCGTCCCGAAGGAGTTGGGAGTGCACACTGTCTCTGTCAAGTACAGGGAAATTCATATCCCTGGTAAGTATTGCTTAGATAGTTTCAGGGTTAGTTAAATATGTATGAGATTTATAATAATAATAAATAGTTCCACAATAAGCAACTGTATACCAGGCAATTGATACATTACATAGATTTCTTTTTTTTTGTAATTACATTACATATCTTTACTATTATATAAAGCAGAAGAGTTTGTTTGTTTGTTTGTTTGGTTGTACGCGCTAATCTCAGGAAGTACTGGTTCTAATTGAAAAATTCTTTTTGTGCTGTGTGGAATGTGTGAAGATATTTATTTATTTATATTTATTTATTTTACAGGATCCCCATTCCAGTTCACAGTCGGTCCTCTGCGCGATTCCGGCGCTCACTTGGTGAAGGCTGGTGGAACTGGACTCGAGAGAGGCGAAGCCGGGCGCTTCAACGAGTTCAACGTGTGGACCAGAGAAGCCGGGGCGGGACAACTCGCTATTTCGCTCGAGGGTCCCAGTAAAGCTGAGATTGACTTCAAAGACAGGAAGGACGGATCCTGCGACGTTTCTTATAAGGTCGATGAACCAGGTGAGGAAATAATATATATATATTTTTTAATTTTATTGCAAATATATTTGATTGGTCTCGCTGCACTCGACTAGATATAGCTGCCGTACTTGAAAAATGCGTCGAATTTGGCGTACCCGAGCTAGTCACACTGCCAACTGTCTGTGATGTGTACGTGGCGAATGTTTTATTAAATTTTGGCCATGATATAATTATAATTTGCATAGTGAAACTGTAAAAATATAGAAAATAGTGAAGATGTTTTACACACACTACTATAAAAAGTTGCCGCATTCACGGAGCTATTTGCTTTTAGCTATAGGGCCGTATCTAGTCGCGCGCAGCGAGACCAATCATTTATTCTAAGGTTATATTCTAAGGTTGACAGGCTGAGGGTCCAGGTTAACGCCATGGGTACTGCAATGCAGACCATAGTGGGATTGTCTATAGGAGATTGGGAAGGGATAGAGAAAAGGGCTTTGGCATCATTTACACACTCAACGAAACACGGTGGTTTTCTTTAAGAGAGTGGTTATATATACACGCTAGGCAGGTTGCCCAAACGGCCCAAACGCAATGTGCCTTGGCATTACATAAACCGTATTAAAACTTATTTCTTAGAAAGCCACAGGTTATTTTTTTAAATTTACCATGAAGTTTCTTTGTTTTGCATTTTTCCAAAATAAATATTTTTTTTAATTTTGAATCTGTTGAGGCTGAATATTCCAGATATATATCTAAAAATAAAGATTTAACGCTCAGTTTCTTGTGGAACATTAATCTATATCTATATAAATAAATATGAATCCCTAAATGTGTTGCTAAGCGCAAAACTCGAGAAAGGCTGGACCGATTTTAATTCTGTCTTTACTCATGGATAGAGAGATAATCAGAGAAGGTTCTTAGGTAAAAAAAATGCACCCCGGGCGAAGCCGGGAGCGGGTCGATAGTAAATAAAAAAAATGAATCGCTAAATATATTGCTAAGCTCAAAACTCGAGAACGGCTGGACCGATTTTAATTCTGTCTTCACTCATGGATGTAGGGATAATCAGGGAAGGTGCTTACGTAAAAAAATGCACCCCGGGTGAAGTCGAGAGCGGGTCGCTAGTTGGGAATATATCTTGGCGTCAATGTATTTAAATATTTTATCAGGCGTTATTTATGTATAGCTACTTATAATTTTATTTTTCAATGCGGACACCAGATTATTAGAAACATTTTGGTTTCGATATAGAGGTTACAATATAATTCAATGGTTCGATACTTTTTTTTATATCCCATAAAGCGTTGGAATCAACAATTCAAATGGACCAGCCCCCGCAGTGCCATAGTGAACTCGGGAAAGAAAAAAAACAAGTGAAATAATAAACATACATTTTATAAATAAATCTACTTGGTCCTTCGACCACGCCCAACTCTTTCGTCGGCCAATAGTAATCGACTGGACCCCGGCCACAATGAAATTTATTGCGAAGCATTTTGACAGATCCATTTTTTAAATTTCCTTTTTCTTTTTTCGTAACTGACCAAAGAGTTCTTGCATTCGATAATCGACGTCGCATTATCCGATACCATTACGGAGAGGTCGTTATTTGTGCTAATTATTCGTGTGTCGGTTATGTATGGATAAATATTATTTTGAAATTGAAATTTTGAGCCCCATGGGGTGACGTTGCGTTGTGCGTTGACTGACAGTGATGTAAAGATTACAGCACGTCTCAAATGTCTCCGCACTTCGCAACAAACTATTTCAATTTTTCTTTCTACGTAAATGTATGACGACACATCTATATACCTACTATTATATAAAGTTGAAGAGTTTGTTTGTTTGTTTGGTTGTACGCGTTAATCTAAGGAACTAGTGCTTCGAATTGAAAAAATATTTTTGTGTTATATAGTCCATTTATCGAGGAAGGCTTATAGGCTATAGAGAACGCGGACGAAGTCGCGGACAACAGCTAGTATTAAATAAAAAACATACACATTCACTATTTTTATTATAATACTAGGCTAGCTGTTGCACGCGACTTTGTTTGAAGATTATGCGTAAATACAGATGAAGGGTATAATAGTTCAGGAACAATATATATTTGGAAAAGAAAGTGAACCGAGAAAGCTAAGTTTTGGATAACTCGACCAAGATTTCCTGGTTGCATTTTCCGCCATCTTGAAAAAAAGGCTTCAAATTCAGTTTTTTTACAATAACTCGGCTCTCCGTGGAGATACGAAAATTGTGATGTAATACTTTTTTGTTGATTTTTTTATGCTCTATAATTTACCCCTTAAACATTTTAACCTACCGCTTATAGTTATAGAGATATAGGTATTACTCTCACTGTGTTCACGACTACGAGTTGAATCAGAAATTAGGAGATTCGTAAAGAAACGATATTAGTAATTGAAAGGAACCACATACTGGCAAGCGCAGCGTCCTTATTAGGACTTCTGGTCGTCGCTGTTTCTAACTGCTTCCCACTTGTCCTATTGGAAAATTATGGAGGAGCTCTATGTCCTCCGGATTATGAAGTGACACTTTTCTTCTTCTTGCGGTGCCTATCCAAAAATAATTTCAACGCTGGAAATTTCGGGAAAGGGGCTTTTATGTCTGTAGCCTTTGAACTAGTGCCGCCAAAACTTGAGTCATTATTTTAGGGGATAGTTTAAAAAGTTCTAATCGCGATACACTTATGAGGTATTTTGAGAGAAAAAGACACCGCTTCTTTGTCGGATGTTGATGGTTTTTTTTGCAGTAAGGAATACAATGGAGTTTGGGACAAATTCGGCTGGACCGGCATTCCTTGCCGGTGTGCCGGTGGTGTGTACGAGTCATTTTAATTGAGCGACCGTTGAGTATAATCGGTGAAAAAAAAAGATTTTTAAATTCCACAAAGGACAGACGACGCGCTATGACGGAATGTGGACAGGTTTTTCGCCGAAATGAGTCCGACTTTCGCCCATTGTGCGTTTTCATTATATTTGTTATCTATTATAACTTTAGTTTAATGGGTGCCTTAGATAATTTCGGTAGCAATTAAATCTCAATTCTGGAGCTTTTGCACAAGTTTATTAGTAAAAGTATATTTCTTTATATATCATCATCATCATCATCTCAGCCGCAGGACGTCCACTGCTGGACATGTATAGGCCTCCCCCATAATTTTCCAATATGACCGGTCAGAGGCAGTCTGGATAGATACATCTCTCCGTATAAAAAAAAGTAAAAGTAGTTAAATAGAAACCTAAAAATCAAGATTTTGCAAAAAAAAAAACATCACTTATTACATAAACTTACGAAAAGGCGTTTCGTAACCATAAACTAAGTAAGCCTTGTACATATTTGGATTGAATGAATCCATTTGTATAATTTGGAAAATTTGAATTTGAAAATTTGAAACTCATTATAACAAATCAATATCGAAATCTAATTGATTCTAACGTAACAATACCAATTAAACAAAAAGAAATATTTTTTAGGGTTTACAAAGTATGGAAAGAAGGGCATCGACCTTTCTATAACATATCAATACTACTACTTTGCATAAGACCTACATCATTATTTGGACCAGTGAGCGAGACCACTGAAACCATATTCTTAACGAACGTTTAACTTTGGGGTAAATTTTTATTCTTTAAATTGTTATAGGGCAAGAGTCTTCTAATAATAATAATAATAATAATAATAATAATTAAGCACCTTATAAATTGACGTGATTCTAACAAATATTTGAATTTGTTAGCTACTTATGAATGTAGTTAGTGTGAAGACATTTAGTCTCCTTTATTTATTATTGCAATACAACATTATTGAATTATAATGTACAGTCGGCCACATAAGCCAATTAACACATTCAAAAGTACAAAACAACTGAACACTCAACTTACTTACTTACTTAGTGAAGCTTTTTACGATCGTTTGTACGTGAAGTTTATTTTGTTCTCTAGTCGTCACAAGGACTTATGGCGCGTTGACTGTACATTATGTATAAGAACTGTTCAGGTTTAAATTTATAATCTAACCGTAGATGGCGCTAGTATGTGGCGCTACATGTATATACATGTATATGTACATGTATAAGACGCTCGTGTTGTGTATGTAGAAGACATTATTACACCGCAGCTGTCAACTGTCATGCTTGTTTTGTTTTGTTTTGTTTTTAATAAAAATAATATTTGAGTACATGTTTTTTGAAAAATCATTACCTACCTACGTTTGTCAATGGAAGAAATCCTTTATCTGTTGTGGTGGAACCGGCGCTCGAAATAATTTTGAAAACAAAACTACACTTTAAGAACCAATGTAAAAACACGATTTTTTTTAACAAAAACACTGAGAAAAAAACATGATAACGAATGCAAATAAATCCGAAATAACAATAAGCCCACCGCGACGAAAGAACTGTCCTTATGGAAAAAATGCGAAGGTAAAAATTTAAATTTCCTCAGACTCGAGCCATGGAAAGAATTATTGGTGCATCGTTAAGCCCGTTATTCAAATTGAGTGACGTTTTCTCTTCCGAAATTGTTTTTTTAGAACAATGCAAATAGAGTTTTTGCCCACTTTCAACGGCTTTTTCGAGCACTGCCACTAAATTTATTAGTATATTTGTCGGGCGATTTGAAAGGGGTTCAGAGTTAGACTTCCGATGTGTCTTTTCCGATACGTAATTAGGAAGTTTTACTTTATAAATATAATTATAATTGTTAAGAATAATAAAAAAATCAAAATTTTTAATTAATTTGTTAATTTTAAATTATATACTTACTGTAACTTCGGTGGTATTTTCATAACATGATCATGTCATGAAAAAATGCTGCAGTATGAAATAGTCTCCGTGATACCCAACTCCTGAGCAACTTAAAGTATATTATGTGCTCTATAAATACTTCGTCCGCGTTGAAAAAGAAAAAAGTAGCCTATCCTGTGTCCTGTACGTCTAAATGTTTATCTACCAAGTTTCATGGAAATCAGTTAATTCGTTTAAAAGTTATGGAGGAACATACATACTGACATACATACATAAAAATCCCTCCCTTATCCCTTATCCTTAATCCTTCTATGGTCGGCAGCGCACTTGTAGCACTTATGGCGTTGCTTGTGTTATAGGCGACGGTAGCCACCTACCATCAAGTGGACCGTTGCCCTGTTTGTCGACGTTAACTTAAAAAAATAAATAAATAAATAAATTCTAAAAATCGTCAATTTAGTTTCAGTATCATATATAAAGCCTATAAACACGATATCTCTGAAAACAAAGTAATTTACTCCATGACCAACCCTTAAAGATTCATTATTAGATTAGTATTGATATCATCTCTATACTTAACTTAGAGCATATTATGTGTTTAGGCTCAGTAGAAAGTTGGGAGTAATTAAAAGTGGTAAGTAATTTTTAATTATAGCGTGTACTTACCTCGATTTTTCCAATTTCCTCCTCCAGGTGAATACCGTATCGGTCTCAAGTTCAACGAGCAACACATCCCAGACTCTCCGTTCAAGGTCTACATCTCCCCTGCCATAGGAGACGCTCATCTACTGGAAGTGGCTCAGTTCCCTGATTCCGCTCAGGTTGAGAAGCCGGCTCAGTTTTATCTCAGACTCAATGGTGCCAAGGGCGACTTACATGGCACGGTATGTCTAATTTTTTTTATTATTTTTCAATTTAATTTATACTAGCTGGTGCTCGCGATTTCGTCCGCGTAGAAAAGTATAAAACGCTATCTACCGTATTTTGGATAGATGGCGCTATCTCCCGAACCAAGCCGCTAGTATTTACTTTTATTTTAGAATTCCCGTAAGAATGAAGCATTTTCCCGCGGTAAAAAGTAGCCTATGTTCATCACGGATAATGTCGGCTTCTAATGGTAAAAGAATTTTTCAAATCGGTCCAGTAGTTTCGGAGCCTATTCTATACAAACAAACAAACAAACAAACAAATCTTTCCTCTTTATAATATTAGTATAGATGTTTACTGGATTTTACTTCTATTTACATCATTGAAATAATTTCGTTTTATACATATCGTATTTAATTGGTACAAAATCACAGCGGAAACACAACTAGTGCCCTGCAACTACTTTCAAGGGCAAACTTTAATATTTTTTCACCAATATAATAATATATAATAATAATATCTTTACAAATTCCACACAGCACTATCTAGTTCCACACTAATCAACTAATGCTTGTATTATGGATACCAGACAGTTCATATACTACATAAATTAGGTACTTTTTTTGTAAATACATACATATTATAAATACAAAACATCCATGTACCTAAGTGGTACAAAGTTTGCCCTTAGCGGGATTCGAACCACTTATTAGTTACTAGCCACTGGTTACTATAGCCACTAGACCGAACATGTCGTCGTGTATTGCACGTCTAGTCCTAAACCTCGTGAGAACTACGAACTTATAAAATCGCATTGCAAACATCTCGGCTACTGACAATGTGTCTTCCAATAAAATGGGCAGCGAGGGGTCAGCGTGATTTATCGTGTGAACATGACTCCACACCGAACATAGTGATGCAGTCCATGGGATTTTTTGATAAATCACCTCCTATAGATTTATGGATAAATTCGTGTAAAAATATGAGAAAATCACAATCGGATTGACTTCGTTCACTGATTGGTACCAGATACCTAAATGTAAAAGCCCATAGAAAAATCTTATAAATCTTAGCGCCTCTTTCACAAACGTCAATTATGTCAAACTGTCATTTAAAGTCACCGGTAACCGGGAATAATGGAGCTGATATAGCTTTGTTTGTACGGTAAATGTCCCAAATATTAAATAGAAAATAATTTAAAAAAAAATCGCCTATCGAATGATGCAGTAAAACGAGTGCATAATTCAATAAAACAGAAAATGATTTCTAAAAGTAACTAATCAACACTTTACTTGTAGTTGATGAAAGAGGCGCTTAGCTTAGTTATAGTTATAAATAGCTTAATTACTTTTAAAATAATTACTTAATTTGTAAGCAAAAAATTGAAAAAACAAAATTATTTTAATTTCCTAATTTGAAATTGTAAGTCACTGTTTTTTTTCGTAAATTTATTAATATTCTTATCATAATTATTTGTATCGGTAATTTGAGTGAAAAAAAAAACTGCAGAGTGTATTGCTTCCAACACTTTAATTAAACGATCAAACGTATTTGAAATGGTTTTCACCAATAGAAAGAGCGATAAGCGCAGGTTTGCAGAAAAAAAATGCATCTCTAATCTCTACGAAGCCAGGAGCTGGTCGCTACTCAATAATATATTGTTCAAATAAATAGGTAAATAAAGAAGGAAATATATTCACATCACACGCACAGCGCACAGTGTGTCTCACCCCAATCTTTTTTGGCCAAAAAATGTAATAAAACCCACTGACCATACGTGACCACCCTTCACAAACGGGAATAAATCTCGCAAAATGTTTAATATTTTATAACAGCTTGTCGACGCGATGAATACTCGAAATAAGTTTGCGAGATGCGGCATCAAAATTAATAAAGGCACAAACGTTACACACGCGCCCCCATGTTAGTCAAGTTGTTAGAAAATAGTGTATTGTGTCAAAATTAGGGTTTAAATCATTAGAGATACTACTCGTTCTGCAGTCGTAAATTAGACAGCCTGTTAGTAACCAAACCCCTTATAAGAAGACTAGCAGGTGCCCGCGACTTCGTTGACCTGTTTATCGTTGTGACGACGGTGGCGCCACCACTGTTGTTGGTAGTGGCGTCAAATTTCACTTGACACTTATATGTCAAATTTTATAGAGTTGTTCAGTCATTAAATTCATGTGAGTATCTCTAATTCACCGGGAATTTCTTCTCTTCTGTTTAGGTGATGTCGCCATCGGGTAAAACGGACGACTGTTTCATCCAAAACATAGACGGCGACCAGTACTCCATCAGGTTCATGCCCCACGAGAACGGTGTTCACAATATCAACGTCAAGTTCAATGGTGTCCATATCCCCGCATCGCCTCTGAGAATTAAGGTTGGGAAGGACGATGCTGACCCTGCTGCAGTTCATGCCCACGGTCCTGGTTTGGGCGCTGTGAAGACAGGTAATTTTTATTAGTTTACTTTTCCCTTTTTCCTCTTTTTTGGGCCAAGCGCTTTATAATGTATTTTATAGGGAGTATGACAATTCGGACATTTTTCATGTGGTCTTTTCTACCAAGAAATTCGTAACTTGTAAAATATCCTAATTTGATGTCTGATCTGGACACTTACATGTTTTTAAAATACTCAAACCCAATATAACATATAGCAAAAATAATGCATTTCTATTTTGCTATTATTATTAGGAGCGAAAACGGATTTGATCATCGACACAGTGAATGCTGGTGTTGGTATTCTTGCTGTCACTATGGACGGACCATCCAGGGTAGCTATGGACTGTACAGAAGTCGAAGAAGGCTACAAGGTTGGTTAAGTAATAACTAATAACTATCTTTTATAATAAAAAACAATACTTTTAATAATTTCAGAGCAAGTGTAGATTCATATTTAAATATTTGTTTCCAGGTCCGCTACACACCTCTGGCTCCCGGATTTTACTACATGAGTATTAAATACAATGGCGCCCATATTGTGGGATCGCCCTTTAAAATCGAAGCTACTGGTTAGTTTAATTATTAGATTTTTGATCTTTCATCTTCTTCCTTCTTCATGTCCTTTAACCCTCTAAATATTATGCCCAGCACGACTAGGCACTCAATCGCGCTCAGATTTGGGCCCGAAACGAAAGCCATATAACATCCTCCAGCACACCACCTCCTGAAGGCGATTTATTAAGAATTTAATACCATCTTACTTACTTTCTTACCCAGTTTTAAATCGGCTACATGTAATAAAATGAAATCAAATAGCCTCGTTAAATTTAGATAGAATGACCTCAAATGATAGTGACAAAAAATAAAATACTTACACATTTCTTTTCTATCAGGCGACAATCTTGCCGAAATCGGTGCTCAAGAAACTTCGTCGGTAACTGTGGAGACAGTGCAGAAGGTCTCTAAACAAAATCAAAAGCAGGGTCCAGTGTTACCACATTTCAAGTCTGACGCTTCCAAAGTTGTCAGCAAGGGTATGGGGTTGAAGAAAGCGTATTTGAACAAGCATAATCAATTCACTGTACACGCTGGTGACGCTGGTAAGATTCATAGTATATCTATTCTCTTTCTATAAATTTTATATTAATCTTAATAACCTAAATCTTAAAATTGTAATCAATTTTGTGCTAAATGTATCAGATTTCTTAACGAATTAATTCAGATACTTATGCCCAGAAAAACATCTATTGTCGGATTATAACGATGAATTAATAAAGCGGTATCAGCGGTATGTATCTAATACGTTGTTTTATATTATCTTAAAGGTAACAACATCATGTATGTAGGCATCCATGGTCCCAAAGGACCTTGCGACGAAGTCCAGCTCAAGCATAAAGGGAAGCATAACTACGAATGCACGTATGTCGTCAGAGACAGGGGAGACTATATCGTCCTTGTCAAATGGGGGGACGAACACGTTCCTGGCTCCCCATTCAAAGTTGAAGTTTAGATTATTATTGGAGTTATTCGCCAAATTGATAATAGCGTGTTGTTGGAACTTCTATCATAACTTCAGAGTGTTGCGAAAGGGCTTGAAGGATTTGAAAATAATATATATTTTTTTATTGTTTCTTTAAATGTTTCATTTGTATTTATTTATTATTTAAGTTTTAATTTTTATAGACCTATATAGTCAGAATGTGATGAGATGGTGATTATTTTCGATGACATTTAATTTTTTATCCTTCAAGTCCCATAATTTTTTTTTTCTAAATTCTTCTATAATATTCTTTGTACGCCGTTATTTCTCTATAAAAAGTCATTATGCTTAAACTGGATTCCAAAAAGGTCTTAATTCATATTAATTCAGTACACCTACTGTATTTTTTTAATCCAAGTAATCTCTTTTACGTTGTTAGGACCTTTTCGTAATCCTTTATTTAGAACGTGTTTTGTTTCCTTTATGAATTGAAATTTTCCTGTAATCCTGCATTTTATTACTAAATTTATTCTTAAGAATGTAAACTTACTCAACGTATTTGTTTTTATTGTTGTAAGCAATCTTATATGTTTCTCACTTGGTAATTAGGGCGACCAAATGACAATACATGTTAGATTATTCCCTACTTAATTGAAGCCGTATTTCTTCTTAATAAAAGTTAAAAAGGTAGATAAGTTGTTTTGTCGCAATTTCTTTTATAGCTTTTCCCCAGAAAAGTTTCCAAAGAAATTTTTCGTCTACATTAATAAACTATATTTATTATATAAATCTTGATGCTGCAAATAGAAATATCTTCATTAAGAATAAGTATAATACAAACATTTTGTATGAGTATCAGCCAGTTTCTTTCTTTTGCATAGGCTATTTCATTGTATTTCATTTTATTTAGAAAAAGCCGTGTGTTCCTATAAGCTTCTTCGAGAATAAGGCAAATTCAATTTCTTTTTCTAGAGCTAAGACGTTTGACCAACAAAACAAACTTGAGTTTTTTATTATATTAGTGCAAATATTTTAATATTCTTTATGGATATTTCATTTACATTATCACCATCTATTACATGTAGGGGTTTCTGTGGACAATTTTGAATTCTGTCTGTTATAGTATGATTAGGAGCGGATATTTCTTTATCTTATTAAGGTTGATAACGCACTTGCGGAACACCATCTACCATCAAGTTATCAAGTGGATTGTCAGCTTGCTTGACTACTTTTACCTTAAAAAAATCGAACATATCTCGCTTACGCACATTTGACATCATCTCGACACCTTTTCAAGTACAGTTTCATCTTTGAACAGAGACTTGGAATAAACGATAGATTTGATCTCACCCTTTTTGCATAAACTGTTCGTTTAAAATCTGTCGTTCGTTTACGTGCTTGTACAATGAATGCGGCTTTAATTTCTACATTTACTTTCTAATAATTTATTTCTGCTTTGTATGATTTGTGTTGTATGATTTTTTTACCTACGTAGGTAGAACCCAGGTTATTGTAAATACCTATTATAAGTATAATATACTTTTGCGACTGTTAACTTAAATAAAAAGAAAACTTCTACTATTTGTTTTATTTTTGACATGTACATTAAATTATAAATAAACATAATAATTACATTCCCTATTAGACGTTTTGTACAATAGGTGCTTTACTTGCTATTTTTAAAGGGTTGTCAGGGTGTACATCTAGCACATGTGGTGTTGCTTGTGCTATTGGCGACGGTAGCCACCTACCATCAAGTGAGCCTGTCCATTAAAGAAATGACGTTCATTTAGGCACCATTTGCTGTAAGTACTTACATCTATCGTTAGCACTGCTTGCTAGTATTGCTTGCTTATAGACGACGACGATGGCCACATACCATTAAATGACGTGCCTGTCACCCTTATTAGAGAAAAATGAACACATTTAGAGAAGAATACTTACACTTAGCCTTCTATAGGTCTATAGATTCATAAAAAATAGTAACTTGGTTAGAGTTGCATTTGGTAATAATAAAAAAAAAAAAACAAAATATTTGTTGGCATAGTTTTAAGTAGGTTTTATTCATTTTAAGTAACAAAAAAATGAAATCAATCATTTTCCTTCTATATTCTTAACCAATAAACGCTAAACGAAGCGAAATTATAAACTTAATTACTTATAAAAATACGTATTATAACCGTAATAATACACTAAAAATTAAAAAAAAAATCAAAAGTACAATATCACATGTCTACTTACAATAGAGAGAGACATTGGCGATTTCTTTAGTTTTAAACAGTACGTTTAAAAACGTCTAAAAAACATAATATCGGCTTTTACATTAATGTACTATACAATAAAGAGTGCGTGCACTAACATTTTAGGAAGATACAGATATTGCCGTATTTGCTTAATAATGTACCACATTTGTACAAAGAACCTAAAAAAAGATTTACATTTGGCTAAATTTTGTGACAGGACCTTCACATCACGAGTAAGACCTGGTGAAGTCGATTTCACACAAAAAAATACCTTGTATTTTTTACAACACTTGTAATTTTTATGGAAACAAAAATCTCACATGTTCAGCTTAAACTTTTTGTGTGAAAACTACTTGCGACAGTATTCTACCACAGTATTAACCACAACCTAACAATTCAAAATCTAAAATAAAATCAATTTGAAGAACAAAGTACTTCCAAAAATATTTACTCCCAACGTTTGCCTATCACAAATTCTTTTCAATACTTACACATTCATAAAAAATAACAAACTTTTTCGTATACTTGAAATTAGTCTAAAAGGGCTTCAGCACATTTTAAAAAACAATTGTAGTTTTAAAAATTTCTTTTAAAAAATTATGAGATTGCTCCTCAGGCTGAAACAATTTGGAATGAACTTTTTTTTAAATTTGATTATCATCGCATTCATCATCATAATATTGATCATTATCATCGTGATAACCATCATACAAATGATAGATTTACAAACATTGTATAATATTATGGTTTATTTCATTAAAACTTTCTCGTCGCCTAGCTAGGGCGTTTTTATAGTTAAGTTTTATAGAACATTCATAACACAATAACACAGAAGTTTCTTAATTTTTTTATTTACATTCTAGAGAAATGTCAATTGGAAATACTACATCTGATTTTATCAAACCTAATATCAATTGAGAGAAAAATGTGCGTCAGCCAAAACAATTTCAAA
The DNA here is from genome assembly GCA_918317495.1 of Synanthedon vespiformis. NCBI lineage: Eukaryota > Metazoa > Arthropoda > Insecta > Lepidoptera > Sesiidae > Synanthedon > Synanthedon vespiformis. The sequence continues at coordinate 5,432,297 of OU906969.1, forward strand.
ACAATGAAACTGCCAATCATTAAGTACATAATAATAAATTTCCTGCTACCATCAGAAGAAACAATCTTAACACTAATATAATTGAGCATAAGCATTTTAGACTAAATTATATATAAAAAAAACAACGATAAATTCCAAAGTTTCTCCAAATTGATCAAATATTTACAAAATATTTACAAGTAACGTGTGAGCTTTTCATTCGACCGAATAATGAAATGGTTTCGGCCACTATAAGTATTTACATAGAAAATATATTCGACCGTGATAATCGCTTAAAAATAATTAACTTAAGTATTCTTTGCAATACAAACGTAGATTTCAGGGAAGAACACATTTTCTAAAATAAAAATGGAAATAAGAGATTTTTAAATGATATAAATGGTGCTGTAAGTAGTAGGTACATACATAATATAGCTAAATAATAAATGATATATGAACTAAGTAGGAACTGAGTCATATTGTGATGTTACAGAGATCTGTTAAGTAAAAGGTACATTCTTAACACATACGACGAAATGCAACAGGAGAGAGAACTTGAACGCGTGATTTCAAAAAAGTAATAATACATTATTATTTTTTACAATTATTATTATTATAGAACTTCATTATGCATCTGTTTGAGGAACTTTCAAATTTATAATTTCTTTATTATGTACTATTATTGTTACTTTGGATAAAAAACAAATTTAATACCAAAGAAATGTCTAAAATTAATCATTGTATATCAAAGTTGTGGTTATAATTTAAATCTTGAATCTATTTTAAATAAGTAATAAAAGTAATCTAAATTTTCAATGTTATCTTTGAAACATTGAAAATAATTTATTTAATTTTTGTTACAAATTAAAGTATGAGGCATATGTATTTTTAAAACACCATGACTTTTAAAAACGTGATTCTAATCCATTGGACTGTCTAAATTGAAGAGTTGGTTCAATAAATAAATCAATCTTGTGTTTATTAGATCTTGATAGAGTCAAAACCACACTTTTATATCCAGTACATTTGTAAACTACTCACAAAATTTACGAGTATTCAAATACATGATATCGATTTATATCTAAAAACACGGATTCGCCTTACTGGCGACAAAATTACTGACAACTTTCGAATTTCATACATCCATAATACCAGCGTCATGAGAACGAGATTCTAAATATGTTTTATTATATTTCGTTATTTTTATATACTAATAATACCATCGTAAGTACTAAATGTAGGATAACTAGGCGTAAACGGCAAGGAAAATATTACTGCTTGTCTTTGTGAGCTAGAGAGTGGGGTAGGAGATGCTCGGCAGGCAATAGAGCCGCCGATGGCTGGTGTGCGTAATTTCGTATCTGGTGCAGAGATATAAGTTGATTCGGGAATGTGCTAGGTTGTTGTTTCCCTTGTTGGAAATGCAATGGATCGTAAATGTACGGCCGGGAAGGTAAAGAGCTGTGATGCGAGAGCCCATTCAAGTGAGGGGCCATTGAATTAATTGGGGTAAAGGCGGAGTTCGCCGCGGACGAAACGGGAGGTTGCAGACCCCTCTCATCCTGACTTTCGTGTTGAGCGAACAGAGATCTTTGCTGCTGTAGTTGTTGCTCGTGGTGATCCTCGGCTTCACGGTGCTGGTGATAACCACCATCATCCGACATGTGAGCAGCTGAATCCGGACTTACTTTTGGCCAATAAGGATGTTCAGCGAACGGAGTAGCCGTCGGCGCAGCCGCAGCTAAAGACCTATTTAAACCACTTAAACCTAACGCTGAGATCGGTGGCCGCTTATCAGATCTCTCGGCGTGTTTGTTCATGTGTTTACTTAAATACGTCTCTTGAGTATAACTCTTGCCACAATATTGGCAAATGTGCGTTTTCAAGTGTTTCGATTCTTTGTGCTTAGGAATGTGCTCCAATAGGTCTTTCTCGTGGGTGAAGCATTTGTAGCAAGAATTGCATTTGAAGGGCTTATCTGTTTGGTGACAGCGACTGTGACTTTGGAGGTTTGACAGTTGGGAAAACGCCTTTGTGCATCCGATTTGAGTGCAACGGTAAGGTTTGTCTCCAGTATGAGTACGGATATGTTGCTGTAAGTGAGACAACTGGGTGAACTTCCTTTGACATATCTCGCAGCGATAAGGCTTGATGCCGAGGTGGATTCGAGAGTGTTGCGCGAGGTACGATGAGTTGGCGAAAGCCTTTGGACATTGTGTGCATCGGTAAGGTTTCGCTTCGCGAAGGTGGATTTGTGTATGTAGCTGCAGATCTGCCTTCGACCCAAACACCTGAAATCAAAAGAAAAACTCAATTAAGCGTGTTGTTCATTTTTTTTTTCATAAGTATGTTTAAGGAAATTTTGGGAAAATATTCAAATAAAAAGTGATAAATTTTGTTCGTATATTTAATATTGATTAATTTCATGCATGTTAACATTACAACATACAACACACTCAAAATACTAAACATTGTGCTCTAAAATGCCCTATTGTGACCTAGAACCCCGCTTGAAATTAGTCACCAGAAAGTGAATTCTGCCCTTGAACGACATCCGCGGGCAACCGGAACAAATTACTCGTTCTCGGCGAAACAAACGATGACTTTTTTATTTGCTCAGAAGACGTAGCCGGCAATAAAGGCAGGATGCCGGCATCACGCCGTTTTTCACGCGGCTCAATTAGTATAAACTTCCTGAAGATTTATCTTAGGTCCATTGGCGTGGTATCGCCACTGATATTCAGTGTTCAATGACTTCACTAAACGTCTCTGTCTACACGTGCCAACAAAGTATATCCATTGTAAAGCCGACACTCCTCGCACATTCAAAAGACTGTTTCGGAACACCATTGATACTCATTGTGATATTTCAAATTAGTTTCTAAGTTAAAACCTCCTCGTCATCCTAACCGATACGTGTTATTCAGCGAGTAACAATGAAACTGTGGACCACGTTCCTTCGGGCTCCGAAATCCATTGCTGGCAAAACACGACTCAATCTTAGCAACAGACCAATTTGAAGACTACAATAAAATTGATACTGATCTTACGAATAAAGCAAATAGGGCTCAGATTGCATCATCTATCGCTAATAAACACGGCCGGATTCTGCCTAACAATAGAAGAGTTTAAAATATCTATTTATGTGTTGCAAGGGTAAATTATTTTAAACCTTAACAGAACATTGATAGAGATGATAATGGCGATTTCAAATTGAGTTCGTCTCTTAGTAGTGGTATAGGATTCGGTAGCACGTTGCATGACTTGTCAGAAAATGTGAGACACGAACGCAATTGGTCACAGTCGGAACATAATTAAAGTTTGGAGCACTACTTAATGGTACGAGGCTGGTAATTCGAAGTGGTGGCTGACTTTTAATGGGAGTTCGTGAAGGATCGACTCACCGCAAAGGAATCTGTTTTAAATTGATGTATTAGAGCACCTTCCGCTGGTAAACGTCGACTCCTGAATTACAAATACGATGAAACTAGACATCCAATGAGCGTAATGTGCACTACGTAACCAAAAACAACTAAAGCAGCAACAAATAACAACTACAAATAGAACTATTTGTGTATGTCTAATGGGATTAGTGAATTATGGATGCACACAGAAGACCTAATTGTATTGTAGGGGACAAAAAACAACAAAAAGCGTGAACACCGGAGCAAGGTTGCGTAAAAACGACGGAACAAGAACAAAAACGAGGAAAATTGATAAAGGAAACAATTGACAAACGCAGCATAACATGGCAACAGGCTTGTGAGCGAAGACAGTCTTAGAAGGTCGAAGGTGTTATTTTTGGACACTTATTTTAAGTTAGTAAGCGATAAAAGTTAAATTATATCAAATTGAATTGCTTTTTTTGGTTATCTCGATGAATTATTAGAATTCAAAGTGCATAAGTTAAAAACAAAGTATACATAAATACTAGAAATAGACTAGAACATCTACAAGATTCTTAGACTAGTTTTACTAAGCCACAAAGTTTTAATATAGTAAGTTTAAAAATGAAAAGGCTTTTAATAGAGTACTTATAGGAGGAAAATACTTCTGATAATCAATGTTTCGAAGATTCTAAGACTGCCTTTGGCCATGTTTGGGTACGGAACGAACCTCGTGGTCTGAACTTTCCAGTAAACCCCATTCTGCGGGGTCGCTGGCACCTCTTGGTACCCGAAACTCTGTGGGGTCTGATATGGTCTTTTTTCTCCCGCGCCTATCACCTCCGGGAACCTGGTTAATTTGTTTTCTGTTTAATTTTGTGTCACGATGCCAATTTTTGCCTATTAACTGATCCAACTTTAAAGAAATAAATTATAAGTTTTAATGTAAAGACTGTAATAGATAGTTTAACTAGTAAGTCCTGAAATTCCAGGGTATCCCATGGTATTTGCATGTTTATAAATATATTTATTCATCAAATAGGTTTCTCCAAGAAACTCTTATGATAGCCATTATGAAATATAAATTTGAATTTACCAGAGTTTCGGAAGAAAAAGCCAAGATGACGATTCTGAGAAGAAACCCCGACAGTAACTCAAATAGTTTACTGTGTGCTAATACCAGTTAAATATAAATGTGTCAAAAAATAAACAAGAGATGTTGAGGAAGCAGATTTGAGATGAGATTACAAACATTTCACAGTCAACCCTTGGCTTAATGTAATATTATTAAACATGGGTCATTTATTGTGAGTGACTGACCCTTATAAAATGGAGGGAAAAATCGCCCAAACACCGGACAGATTTAAGGGTGAGATATATTGTGACAAATCATTGTCTCGTCTCGAGTCTCGAGGTTACCCGACTTGTGGTCCTTTAAAAAAGTTCAACTTATTCGATTTATGTAGGTAGCATTTTGAGGTGCAACTTTTAAGACCTTAATTCTTAATCATAAGAAAAATATTTAAATCAATTTTATGAAATCACAGCTAACTAACAGATACCTACAGCTACCTATGTTAGCTTTGAGAAATGATAGCTTGAACTGGATAACAAAATACCTATAAAAATACATAAAACATAGAATGTCTTCAATACATACATTACACCATAATATTAATTTCTGAGTTTCTGAGTTAAATGATTTTCAATTAAATTGCATAAATTGCTTATTGAGCATAATGCATTTTGTATTAGGCTCATTATACTGTAAAGTAATTCCTTTTGATTATTATTGTTAGTTATTAGTTTTATTATTAATAATTAATGTTTGTTATGAAAATAGTTGAAATAGAAAATGTTAATAAAAATATTTTAAATCAGTTTTAATTCCTAATAAAAAGTCAGAAATATTTGACAAAACTGGAACAAAATAAGAATATTTTGTTTGACGCTTCAAGCTGAAAAAGACTGTTACGTAGTTTTTTTAATAGGGTGTTAAAAATTATGAATTTCCAAGTGAAAATCTAATCTCATTATGACAAATTTTGTCGTGCTTAAACCGCGAAAACTAATTTTCTTAAAACATGTAGACATTAGAATTTTCTCGCCGCAAAAAACTAGGAGTGACAAAGCGTTGCGGCGGCCGCCGGACACTTTTTGCCGTCCTGAAATTATTATTAATAGAGGGCATACATTCTGTCTGTTTATCTAAGGATATTAAGGTTTGTAGGGGCGCAAACCCTCTAATAAGGCATAGTTTTTTGTCGTATGATAAATTTGCGAAGCTATTGTACAAGGAAAATTGTGGCACAACGGTGCTTTCTCACTTTTTTTGCCCTTTCAAGTTTTGTGGAAAACAAATAACAAATATTGTTTTGGTAACAATCTCCTTAACAATGTTTAATGAGTCATTTTTAAATTCGACTAAGTATACACAATAAATCATAGATATTCATAGTTAGCAATTTGACTAAATATGATAAGTAATTTTTAAGAGTTGTCTTGTTATTTTTTATTCGAAGTAGTTTTCTTAGTTGTATTAGCAAATGGATTGGATAAGAATTGTATCTAACTCTAATGCCTCAAATCAACAGCTAGTTGTTTATGTATATATAAATAGTTGCACTGTTATACTAATATTATACTAATATTATAAAGAGGAAAGATTTGATTGTTTGTTTGTATAAAATAGGCTCCGAAACTACTGGACCGATTTGAAAAATTCTTTTACCATTACACACCGACATTATCTGTGATGAACATAGGATACTTTTTACCGCGAGAAAATGCTTCATTCCTACGGGAAATCTAAAATTAAAGTAAACACTAGCGACTTGGCCCGAGAGATAGCGCCATCTATCCAAATCAAGCGAAACCTCGCAGAGATATATTATTTCGATGGGTGAAACGTTAGCAATTAGCATGACTATTGCTTGGTGATATTCCACGGTAGATGGCGTTTTATACTTTTCAATGCGGATGAAGTCGCGAGCACCAGCTAATCTTGTGAGAGGTCAATAATGACTTCTTTTCCAAATTAGAATAGTGCGAAGAGCACACGTCTAACGCACATAAGGACGCAACTGCAAATCCCTGTCACCGTCTTGACACGTGAGTGACGCATTGGATTTATTTTTAAGACTGAGCTCAGAACGTAGAGTCCGCCTCTCTAATCTAATACCCAAAACCCTCTTTAGATAATCACTAGCATTTATGGAGGCTTTGCGTTGTGCGCTCAGTATGTGAATTCACACAATAGGTAAAATGCGTTATTTGTGCTCTGAATATTTATCAGAAACAAAAAAAATTAAAAGCATATAGAACACTTGCTACATATGAATATTTTCAATTGTCCTATATAGGAGACTATAAACGAAGCCTTAAACAAGCCCTCGAAAATATAGTTGTGTAGTCTTCTTTTTGTAACGGCCAGTTTATTTATTTATTTTGTATGTTTTATTTTATTTTGTTAATTGGTGTATTTATTTGTTTCTGTAATCTTGTATAGTAACCTATAATAATTATGTTTCAGTAATTGAGTGGAAACTTTGTCATTTATGTTTTTCTTGTATGTATGTGTATAATGTGTATCGAGATATTGTATGTTTCCCTAATATATAAATAAAATAAAAGATTATTTTATGAGAATTGCAAATTAACCAGCTCAAAATTTTTATTCTTAAATTTTGTCTTTTATAGCTAAATTTGCCAATGATGCCATAATAATAAAACTTTAAAAATTAAAAAAAAATCCCCTATAGAAAACTACATTATCAGCGAGTATCATAAGTTCATAAAGTTACACGGACGACGTCGCGTGCAACAGCTAGTTAATTAATAAAATAACATTAATATAATGTTTTACTAATTTCTAAACAATTAATTGTGTTCGTAAAAAAAGCTGAGAAATTAATACAAATAACTGATATACAAGGCCAAATGTATTTACAGAAAATACAATAAACAAGGAAACAATTATTCTAACAATGAAATCGATAGCTTCCTAATTGATTATTGAAACTCATTAAAACCCCCATGCTATTATTTATTCGAAATTAGTTAGATTTCACGTTTAAATTTTGTTCGACTGCCATTTATAATTGTCGAAATAATAAATAGATTGTATAATTCGATTAACATCAAAATTTATCGGATGTCAATAAAATCACGTTTCAGAGATTTTGTGAGGTTTTTTTCTTAGTTTAGAGTTATACGTATTTCCCCGGAGACTCTATAACAATGCATTAAAAATCGTTTTTTTTTTAGAAAAAGTTTCAATTTGAAGAGATTTGAGGAAAACTGTCAAAAGAGTGTTTAACGGATTTCTATTTTTTTCTTTTATTATTATTTTTTAACGCGACATAAACTACTTTAAGCTACTTAGTTCTAACATTATAAACTATATCGATGCGTCCCGGCTCCGTTTGTGTAGAATTGGGGAAGTTATTAATACATAATACATAGTGGAAGTTAGTACATAGGTACTAACTATTGGAATAATGAAACTTTTGTATAGAGATAGAATTTTTCAAATAAGTGGATTGGTTTCATATAAGAACAAACTTGCAAAATCTGTTCTCTCTCTCACTCTCTCTCTCTTTTTCTATCTCGGATCTATATTACTATGTATTTGTATACTATCCTACTAATATAAATGCGAAAGTTCGTGTGGATGGATGTATGGATGGATATTTGTTACTCTTTCACGCAAAAACGGCTCGGCGAATTTGTAGGAAATTTAGCACACAGATAGTTCATTACCTAGATTAACATATCATATAAGTAGGATACTTTTAATCCTGGAAAAATGTTAGGTTCTGATAACAGGCGTCAGTCGTATTTACACTTCTTCTAATAAAACCACAAAACCGATTTTGATACGGTTTACACAAATAAAAGATGGATCAACGAGGAAGGTTTGTATATATATAATTTGCAGAAAAAATTGCAGTTTTACGAAGCCGAGAGCAGATCGAAGAAGTAGGCATTGTTGGAAATCTCGCCCAAGCGTCTATTACATAAGAGCGTAAAATAGTTTTGAACAATTTTTAATATTGTATTTTTGTCACGAAATCACATTAATAACAAACTATCGATTCGTATAGTTTGGCAATATTGCCGGTTGATTTCTCGCTATTTACCTAGATTACTCGGTTTTTTTCAACGGTTGCGCCAATCTTAACGCATGGCCGATAGTGACATTGGCGTAGACAACGTTTTTTGCCTCTAAAAATCAATCGTACTGAGGTCGTTGTGAAAAACCAGTAGAATTCTTCAATAACTCATAGCTTTTGTGACATAATAGCACAGAGACTAATATGTTATACTGATAAATGGCAATGAATACTTAGCCAGCCAGTTCTTAGCGAAATTAAAAATGATATAGACGAATATATCTCCTTAATGATATATTAATATATTAAATGATATATTAATAATATTTTTTTAACAATTCGTTAAGGATTTCAACCCCGTGCCAATCTATCTTATTGAAATTTTTTTTTTAAATCAATGAATTTCCAAAAAAAAAAGAAATAAAAATTTATGAAAAAGATGGTTAAGATATCGGCCATAAATATGTAACGAGTTAAAATTCAGGGCTGGTTGAATAATTTTCAGTATACTAAATATTTAAACAAGGTCAAACGAATACAAAGATCAAGAAATAACGATTGCTTGTTGCCAACCAACGAATCCGTCTTTGAATCTCACTTTTAAAACTGGACCATAATAACATTATAGAGCTGAGGAAAATTACCAAATAAAATTCATCAATTTCGGCCATTTTTAATCGAAATGTCGAAAGCCGCGTATTATCATTTGCAAGTCGCGACACAAAAAAAGTACAATTTAACAGCGACGTTACGAAAGAAAGTTTCATTCGATTTTTAAATATTCATGCAGTTTGTAAAACAAGGCTGTGTGGACAGCTATACCGTAGCCAATTGCTTTTTTTTTATAAAAAAAAGTCACGGAAATCGAAAACGTACCGCCAAAACAAACTGAAATATTTAAATTTCGAACGAACGCAGCGGGCGGCGACTCGCAGCGCGTGCCCAATGAAAAACGTCATCTATTTCTCAAGCGATCTGTTTTTCCTAGCTTTGGCGTAAAGACTCCGCGACCAAGACCCAGTTTGGAACCTCGATAGATTGTTCAATGGAAACAATACAATAATCATCTTATCGCTATTCAGATAAGGTCGATATTAAATGCAAACGAAGTGTTGGATTGTCGAGTTTTTTTCCCCGCTTTTGACACAAAGTGAAAAAGTTCGAAATCGTGCTCCCGAATAGAAAAAAAAAAACTGTTTAATATTGGCATTGAACGGTTAGCGCGGATTTGGGCGTGGAAATTTGCTTTTTTTAAAAAAAGTATAATTTTGTCGCGAGCCATTTTGCTCGGGCCGGTCCCCTAAAATAAATATCACGATTTTTAATTTTGCTTTAGAAAATTATTATTGACCATTACATTTTGTTATTTTTGACAATTGAAATGTCGTCTGAGTTTGATAAAATTACTGTCATAACTGTAGTGAACACAAATTCTCATAATTGGCAATTTCGCGACATAGTATGTGGATCTACTTATATATTGTTAATTTATACAGTATCTATAGCACCCGAAGTCTGCTATTTTCTTATATTTTTAAAACTCACAGTAAAGTGCGGTCCATGAAGCAATTTTGGTGAGATCTCATATTATATTTTTCAAAATTCAATTTTTTATTGTAAGTACATTAATTTGTGCATAGTTCTTTTACACCATCTCAGAGTACTCTTAAGCAATTTTGGTATTAATAGAAAGCTATTACCAATAAGTGAGAAGAAACCAGTAGATGCCACGGTAAACTCTAGAAGGTCATATCCAGAAGTGGAAGTCACATGCTGATAGTGATTGCTCCCGGGAATTAGAAAGTACGTGGATACACCACTGTCAGTTCCATTTAAAAGCAATTCAGGCTGGCTTTATAGCAAGGTATTCGAATAAATTCTTTTTTTAAAATTCAACATAAGTAATTAGTAATAGGGATAGTTATCTATATAAAGATGTTATCGTGTGAATTTCAGCCTCTAGTTGATGATGTCGAAGCCTTTTCGATCAGCGTACGCGCAGCCTGTGCAAATATGGAGACGTAATGACATGTAGACCTAACGAGAAGATTAGAATTGGCGATTTAAATTTAATCAAATTAACCTTTTCAAGTTAAAATCTATTTACTTCCTAGTTTAATTTTATTTAATTTGTGGTGGTGATTTATAGTTTCATGATAGAATTAGTTGAGACTGCGAACTATACAATAAAATTCGTACATCAAACTCGGTGCAGATAAGTGTGGAATTGATCATAAATGGTTACAATCAGGTTGACAACCTGATAGTTAACTTCCGCTTACAACTTCCCGAAAAAGTAATTAAGTCTGATGGAAAATAAAGGGACATGACATGACATGTCTTCTATGTTCTGTGAAGGACATATTAATAGTGTCAATTAATTTTTTACTTTGAAAACAGATTAATAATAATGGAGAGGCGATGTTAAGGCTTCTTGTAAGAAAATATTGGTTTCCAAAACGGCCGAAGCGACTAATTTCGGATTTTGCTCAAATAAAATAATATTTACGATGTGAATTAAAAAATTATAATAGAATAATACAGGAACCTCTAATAGATATTAAACTCTATGGTATATTGGATCGATGGATCCCATCGTTAGTTCGGGTTCCAGAATCCATTAAGATTTCCGCCCGTTGCTGCGAGATGCGCGGGAGCACCGTAAATTCTTTACAACCAAAACGTCTTAAGTGACCACTTTTAACCCGTACTATAAACGAATTTACTCGGTAACAAATTGGGTCGACTTTACTTTAAGAGGAGCGAACATTTTACTTACAATAAAAAAGAAAAATGCTCTTTCTGCAGGCGAAATAAAGTTCACTCTTTATTGATAAAATTTCACTGATGCTGAATAAGAGTATCCATTAAAATGCATAGGAGTTTCTGTTTAACGGTGTCAATATTTAGGTTTAATATTGCTTGGCATATTTATAACCATTTCGCTGAACTTAATCGTGTTGTTTGGCATCACTCATTTTTATAGTGGTTTTAAAATAATGGTATTGATTTTCCCCTATACACGGCGCATCGAATTTACAGCGTAAATTGCAAGTGCACTAAGTATGCATGTATAATAAACAATACAGTGCTTATACTTAGAATATAATTATATATATGTACTTAGTATAAAATGATAATATACCTACTTATATTCTAAATGAACTTTTGATGATTTAAGAGATTCTTAAATATTAAAACATATACCTAACTATGTAAATTATAAAAAAAAATAAGATTCGCTATTAATTAAGCCTTCTAAGAAAAAAAAACGTGTTTAAAATACAGCAGGTATATTTTATAAAAGTTTTTTTTTGGCTTAGAAACCTTTATATGGTTTTTAAAAATGTTATACGTTGTTCCCCTTTTAAAATTTTTATATTCATATTTATTAAATTAAACAAATGTATTCAGTACCTACAAAAAAATCAAAAAATATTTGGTTTGACAAATATTTTGAAGTAATTAATAGTTGTTTTTCGGAACACCGAAAAGAAATCCATTATATTTTGATTCATTGCGACTAAATAATATTACATACTTACATAAGTAATAAGTTTATATACTTTGGATTTTCCGACCTCACTCAAACTCCAATATTATTTCTTTTTTGATCGAGCTATTATTTTTTTGTTATTTATACAAAAAAAATGTATTCACAGTTTACGTGATGGACAAACAAACATTCATACAATTGATTCGCAGATACTTAAAACGTTCTATAGAATTGTAGTCCATAAAAAGCGCGCTACGTACGTGTTCGCGGCGCACAGGAAGTGGCTGATCTTGCCTCTCTATCTAGCTTACTGTAAAATGTATGTTGCTATCTCTCTATCTACGATAATACCAGTTTAATGTGGGTCCAAGTAAGAGGATATTTCGAATACATCGAGACTCCAAGCACCATAGAGATTGTCACAGTTAGATAAAGATGAGAAAATATATTTTTTAAAGTATATTATTTTATTAAATTAATCTTTAAGTAGGTACATATTTATAAAATTGTTTATTCTGAAAAAAAAAAATACTAAGTATACGAAGCAGAAATTTGAAACATAGGTGAACAAACTTTTTGAAAATTTCAACTTTAAGCAAAGCCTTATTAGGTATGTTTAAAAAAGGTTATCTTCAATGTTTCATGTTAAAGCGAACATACTTATATAGATAAGTACCTACTCAAAACTCAAAACTATTAAAGATCTATACATTTATATATGTTCTATGTTCTATGTTCACCTATGTTCTAGTTTGAAGCTTGGAATCTTTGTATAACTTGTGTAAAATCAAATTACATAACTTTAGTTATCGAATAATTTTATTATTGAGTCTTCTATATTATACTTTATTTGTATTTTATTTGTACCTACACTTTTTTTATTAAGTCTTAATATAAAAATCGTGAATCACTGTTCGAGTATAATTATCTTATTTATATTGAGCCATATATTTTTTATATTATGTATATCACATCAAGACCAGAGCCAACTCTGATAAGTTTATTCATAATTCAACTTTTAAACATGACGTGTCTATAAAATTGTTTGTCTATGGGACTACATATCATTACAAAATACAACTATGACATGAGCAGGTGATGAGCTTCACATTTCATATTGTTTTCATTAATTTTAAAATAAATATGTCATAATAAATGTAACTTCTTAAATGCAGTGTTCTTATGATGTCTATAGAAATCGCAAGTTTGCTTTTATTGCTTTCAGTTAATGATGTTTTCTGAATGGTTTTGTAGAGCTCTACGTAATTCTATGATTGCTCATTAGTTATTGGTCGTAGGAATACATAAAAAACGTGACATTTTTAAGATATAATGTCTTCTAATTTTATCTTAGACTTATATTATATTCACATTATATAAAAAATGTCTTCACATTATATCTTAGAAATGTCATGTTTTTATGTATTTCTAAAACCTTCGTTTAGATGGAAACAAAAACCTTATTTTAATTTCATACCTAGCCTAATTAATTTAAAAAATATGAGGATTTGTGACATTTTCGGTTGAATTCTTGTAATTATTGAATAAAGCTAAAAAATTTATCGTGAAAACATTTAAAAGATTGGAACTGGTCGCGTATAATATATTTTATTATTTTCGCGATTTCAAGCTTTATTATTAAAAGTCTTACTTCGACTTTTCGCATTATATTATCATTCATGTCATTATTATGTAGTACGTGGTAAGACAACAAATTATCCCAAATACCTATTGCTAACTTTACTCGCTCGTACATAGTGTCCTTAAGTAACTTCAACCCTTTATAACCGCTTGGTTTTGTAGGAGTTGTCGTGCCCCTAGCGTTTGACGTATATTTTTTTTTAATAAAAAGCAACGCAATGTTTAAAAAAAATTAGAGTTAAATAAGTTAGAGGAATTTGTCGTATATAACTGCTCTAGCGAAATGGATACGGAAATAATTGGCGGATAAATCAGACTCTGGCGGCTGAAGGATTGAAAAATAGCAGAAATATTTTTCATAATAAAAATCTATACTAATATGTACATATAATAAAGAGGACAGTTTTCATTGTTTGTTTGTATTGAATTATCTCTGAAACTACTTTACCGATTTGAAAAAATCTTTCAATATTGGGAAACTATATTATCAGCGAGTAACATAGGCTATCAATACTAATAATAAATCTCTAAGTGTAGGTATTGTATGTATGTATGTATGTTCCTCCATAACTTTTAAACGGATTAACTGATTTCCGTGAAACTTGCTAAACATTTAGACTTAGACGTACAGGACACAGGATAGCCTACTTTTTTTCTTTTTCAACGCGGACGAAGTCGCGGGCGTCAGCTAGTATTTATATTTATAAAGTTTAGGCAAACGAAGTCGCGTGCAACAGCTAGAGTACATTATAAAATTATGGATTAAAATAAAAAAGCAGCTGTCCTCAATCCCATTCATATTTAAAAAGTTCAATAAAAATCCCAGTATTTATATCGGTCAGTGTATCAGCGGAGATTCTCCATTGATACATACAACCCCGCATATAGGGGGATTTAAGGTCATTGCTCGGGGAGAATTTGACCGTTATGATGCTGGGTAGCGAGTAGCGACCCCACGACACCCCACGATGTAAGTTAGGGGAGGTTAGGGCGATCGGTGTCATTGGCTATTTTATTAAACGCGATTTATAATTATGATTTATAATGGCTGTTTTCTATTTATAATATGTATGTATTTATAAAAAAAAAAGTAATTTATGTAGTACGCGACTTCGTCCGCGTAAATTTGTAAAATATAATACATTCGTATCTGTGAAACCATGGAGATATACATACAAAATTTCAACCCAATCGGTCAAGCCGTTTAGTAGTTGACATACCGACAGCAGCGCCATCTACCGGGTCCAATTGTATTTTTAAATCATCCAGGAAACCATCGAAATAGCCATATAAAATTTAAACCCAATCGGTTCAGCCGTTTAAAAGTTATATGAAAAAGATAACTACGGAAGGACAATTCTTACTACCCGTTGTTCTATTACCCGTTTTCCCGTAGGAATGAAGCATTTTCCCGCGGTAAAAAGTATCCTATGTTCATCACAGATAATGTCGGCTTCCAATGGTAGTAGTTTCGGAGCCTATTCTATACAAACAAACAAACAAAGAATCAAATCTTTCCTCTTTATAATATTAGTATAGATATCAGCTATCTGGTATCCATAATACAAGTATTATTTGCTTACTTTGAAACTAGATAGTGCTGTATGGAATGTGTGAAGATATAAGATATATATTTTTGACATGAAATATTTAAATTCGCTTCCATAGTTGTAATTCAGAAAACAGATAACAAAATTCCTTCTATGATTCCTTGTAAAAATTGCATGTCCTATATTAATTCGATGGTCCTAATGCGCGGTGAGACTAAGCCATAGTGCGAAGCAGACAATCGTTAGTTAGACCTTTTGCATTCTGAGGCAATACTGTGCAATAAAGATACGAAATCTTTAAAAGAAAATAATATATCCATCGATCAATAATAGTATGAATAGATTAATCTCCCCTAAACACATGCATAAATAGACGCATTTATTGCATTCAATGCATCACCGATACAATGCGTTGCGTAACTGAAGGAAATCACACAATGAAAAAAGGAGCTATACTAAGAGTTTCCGTAGTTGCGTAAATTTTGGATTCCCACGGGTTTTAGAAAAGGCAAATATGTAGTGTGTTGCAAGGACCCTAATGCGATGGGATAAGGTTGAATTTAGGTTGTGTCGAAGACCATATGTGACGTCACCTGCATGGCAGGGTCGTGGGACAGGTCGATGGCTGCATCCCTCTTCGAGCATCCTGTTCGAATTTCAAATCTGCGCATCCTGTTTTCAATATTGCGTTACGTTATTTAAATTTATTTTTTTGTTCTATTCCATTTTTTGACTAGGCAGTTATTAGAGCATAGAGCAGAGGCATAATGTGTTCGTGTCTTTGCTTTTTTCTATCTTGTATTGTAATATTTACATAGTGTGTATAATTTAAAGTCGTTTTCCGCGTTTGTCTGTATGTATGTAAAATATGCATTGATTAACTCCTCCTAAGTAAACCATGCAAAAGATTGAAAAATGGGCGCCAATGTCGCCGTGGCGGCGCCACCGTTATCACAGCATCAGTTATTGTAATTATTACCAACATTCATTACGTATATAATATAATATATTAAATATTAAATACATAATAACATAATATAAGGCGAGTTGATTAAAATTGTTTTAGTATTAAATTTTTATTACGTAATCAATATTAAGCACTATTAATGAATTGCTATCTTGTCGTCGTCTCACAATGACACTAAATTTTGAACAATGGAAAATGACTCCAATTGTTCTTAAAATAAAGTATACATTTATTTGTTTATAAAGCGAGCATATGTTGCCAATTGACCATATGCCGCTGTTTTGTTTACGTTATACAATTCTGGTTTCGCGAACATTTTCGAATGTTGGCTATAGGTAGATCTTGGCGTACTATATATATATAAGCACTTAACTACTGTTCTATATTATTTGCAGTTAATTTTTATGTTAATTTAGTTCTATATGGTAGTACAAATGTCACATGAATCAAGGCGGTTATTCGTTAAATGGCAGAGTACAAAAAATTCTCAACTAAATTGACGATTTTTAGAATTTTTTCTGTATGTATGTTCCTCCATAACTCTTAAACGAATTAACTGATTTTTATGAAACTTGGTAGATAAACATTTAGACGTACGGGACACAGGATATATAGGCTACTTTTTTCTTTTTCAACACGGACGAAGTCGCGGGCACCAGCTAGTATACAATAAAACCTAATTAATTTGTCATTTAAGCAGAAAAAAAAAATTTTTTCAACAAATTCCGCCGGTGTCTGTTTCTTCGCTAATAACTACTTCTAAATAAAATACAACGGATTTGGATATGGTTTTTACTAATGGAAAGAGGGATGAAAGAGAAAAGTTTGTGTAGGTATAAATCACAATTTGACGGCTAGTTAAGCGTTAGATTGTAAATTTCAATGTCCATGCACAATCTGTCGACAGTTTATAAGATAAATAATGAACTAACGGTTCGTACTAATTTGCTTTTACGGTGACATACAATTATACATATATAACAAAATGCATCCCGGTTGAAGTCAGGAGCGGCTCGCTAGTAATATATTTAAGGCCTATTGTGTTAAATATGTTAACTACATACCTTGCTTTATTCTCAAGCGAATATTGTAAAATGTTAGTTAATAAGTATTAGAGTTGCTTAGCCATTTGCTTGTTAAGTATATTGTATAAGATTTATGCAATAAATATTTTTTCATTTTTTTTTTCATATAAAAAATCACAATTTTTTAGACACCATGTGGCACACATATTGGTCCCATTAATTTATCCTGATTAAAGGTGCAATGTTAACTCTCCCATAATAATTGTGCATTGCCTTCTTTGGTGGTCCCACTGACCATATGACCCATTAAGGATGCCTCTGTTAGCCTCACCTGTTAGGAAGCCTTAGATCTAGGTCTTTTTAAGAATAAATAAGAGCTTCATATAAAAGATTTTCAATAATGTTGAAATTTTTTTTTTTAAATGATGTTTTCATAAAAAAATATTTTGCTGTGTTTAAGGTACCCAATTAAATTAACTCTATTGCTTTTGGTGTGCCTGATAAGATTATAGGACTTTTATTCTTTCATATTACATTTTATTATAATATAAGTATAATATAATTGAATAATTTAAAAGATATATTATTAAAGATATGTTTACATTACCTTCATTTTTTATATAAAAATTTTGTCTCTCCTTAAACTTTTGTAGTTTTTAACTCATGTAACTTTTTAAGTTTTTACATCAACATCTTGTGCATTGTATCGTTATCAATCAATATAATTTTGACTTCTTAAGGTAATAGGTATAGTGTTTTAAGCACCTTAAGAAAACTTTTAACAATACAGTTGTAAGTAAGAATAGTAACAATTTCAAGTTGATTACAAAAAAATATATACGAAATGTTAATATCACATAACTAATACTAGCTGGCGCCCGCGACTTCGTCCGCGTTAAAAAGAAAAATGTAGACTATCCTGTGTCCTGTACGTCTAAATGTTTATCTACCAAGTTTCATGAAAATCAGTTAATTCGTTTAAGAGTTATGGAGGAACATACATACATACAATACCTATACTTACACAGATTTAATATTACTGAATATTACTAATTTAATTCCAATAAATTTAACATTACAACATAATAACAAAACTAAAGGTTTAGTCACACGAACGGATAAATTATTAACCCTCCACTGTCCACAATTAGCATAGATAAGAACGACCCTTAGATTAGAGACATTTTGGACCAAGGCGTCTTATCTGAAACTATTCCTTCTGATTTATTGTTTAACCTGTTACCTGGTGGCGTTAAGAAAGCTATGAATACAACTCACTTCTTAATTCTTGCTAATCTATATGAACGAGTAGTTTCTGAATATTAAATATTTTTTCAAAAAATCATTTTTACGCTTATAGCTTTTAAATATAATTGCACTTATACTATATCTTCTATAATATTATCTATACTAATATTATAAAGAGGAAAGATTTGATTGTTTATATAGAATAGGCTCCGAAACTACTGGACCGATTTGAAAAAATCTTTTACCATTAGAAGCCGACATTATCTGTGATTAACAAAGGATACTTTTTACCGCGGGAAAATTCTTCATTCCTACGGGAAAACGGGTAAAAGGACAACATTTAGTACGAATTATCCTTCCTTTTCACATAACTTCTAAACGGCTGAACCGATTGGGTGGAAATTTTATATGGGTATTTCGATGATTTCTTGGATGATTTAAAAATACAATTGGACCCGGTAGGTGGCGCTGCTGTCGGTATGTCAACTACTAAACTTGACCGAATGGGTTGAAATTTTGTATGTGTATTTCCATGGTTTCACAGGCACGAATGTATTATATTTTATAAAGTCACGCGGACGAAGTCGCGTGCAACAGCTAGTAGAAGATATACTCGTATACTTATAAACAAAGTAGCGGTAATTTGCGCTATGTTATCAGTGAAGAAATTATATTGGCTTCATGTTTAGAATATATTGTACTAATATGTACTTTGGTGCACGTTAAGGGTCCCAAAATGAGGGCCCTTGAGTGATGACTGGCGGTTTCTCTGCTATTGCCACTTAAAATGCGGTCTGCTCTTGCTAGTTTTCGGCTAAAATTATTAATTGTTTTGCGTTGAGGTGGGGTCCGATGCCGGTATGGGGAGCATTGATTATTTCACCCCTAATTTACATTATTTTAGTTACATATTATCCAAAGTATTAGTTTTTTATAATATCAAAGAAATATGATCTTACTATTGTAATTAAGTCATGCAAACGGCGGCGATGAATAGAAAAAAATCTATCAAAGAATGTTAAAAAAATATTTTTTAAAAATTTATAGAAACCAAATAGAAACCACGATTAACAAATATTAACAAAATAAAAATATTTTTTGAATATTATGTCGAATTATTATCTAAATAAAGATATCTGACTGGTCTTTTAGGAAAATAAGGGGGGAGGTCTATGTCCAGCAGGTGGACGTCCTACGATTGAAGATGATGCGCCTCTTCCATTTGAAAACAATGATCTCTTACGACGGTGGGTCTGTAAATAAATACAAGCACCTTATAGCCACAACCAGTGCTGCAATGAATGAATACATGGAGGCCCGTGAAATAGTACTACGAAATTAAGGAACACGAGGTTTAAAACAGCATTGTTGTGAATAAAATAGGCAAAACAGAAAACAAAGGTTATGTAACGCGTTCATTATGTAATAAAATGCGTAAGAATGATATGGATGCGTCTTCACCTGTCCAAGGCGGTTGGCTAATTTTTGCTTGGCATTGAGTCGCGCCAAGGTCGTGCTAAATCAAGCTAAATACGTGCCGGTGACGTCATTGTATGCGCGCTAGTGTTTCTGTTGCCTAGTCAGACTATGCGGCAGTGGGTGTGACAGCACGCGGTTTTTTCGGGAGACATTGTTTTGTTTTTTTTTTAGCCGTAACGTGCGTTTTTTTAAATTATTATACTACGTCAAGGTGCACTTCGGATATTAGCGACCGCGATCGGCAACAGTGACCTGCGACCGCGACCCCCTGCCTCGTATGAATTAATATGAAACTGACGGATTCAAGCGAGTAGCGACTGCGATCTGCGACGCACGATCAGTGGGCACGCGCGACCAGACCAATGCAATGCCGGTCGCGAATCGCATCCAAAAAGCACAGTTTTCTTTTCAGTAGCACGAGACGTTGATAGAATTAGTTGATAACTCTTCTTTTCTCCTCGCAATGAGAGATTTGAGTCAATCTTTATTCCCTTTTCTGTAAGCAATAACTGCTGTGTAACTTCTTTTATACTCTTAGTTAAAAGGTCCGATATAATACTTGGAAGAACTTTTTACTACAGAAACTGCAAGAACATTGAGCAGTTTAGGTTCTGCATTTGTGTCAGTAGGCGACTGTGGTCGCTTAGTTACAAAGTCACAGTCGCGTGTCGCAGTTGGTAAGATTTGAAGTGCATCTTAAGGGTATTAAGGCGACATAATGTGACACATTTTCAATCATGTCACTAAATTGAAACTTTAAATAGACTAAAATAAAGAATAATTGGAAATTTCAACCCTAACAAATATTAAAATGTGAGTTTGACTACTCACCTATAAGCAAAGTAGCGACCGTCATCAGGAGGCCACGCAATCAAGAGGTATGGATAATGGAGAATGTTGGGATAGGTAAGCTTATCCTCTATAGCTTTCAACTTAGTTTATTTTGACTACAATACCACAATACTGTATAAACCTTGTTGCCTTGTTTTTTGAACCTACTGGTTTTAGCGACTTAATAAAGAAAAACGGTAATTAATAATTAATTTAAGACAAAAATCTTATCCTCGTCTTTCTCACGTCAGTGAACTCATTTGACGGGTGTCAGTTAAAAAACTAGTCTGTACAGGGTACAGTGTATTCAATCCGTGTTTGTGGTGGACATATAATATACTCTATTCTGTGAAGTATTGAGGTTCTTTTGAAAAATACATATTATAGAAGTTAATGTTTAAAATAGATTTTTTTTAATGTAGAATTTCATGATCACAAAACGGTCCAGCCGTTATCGAGTTGTACCTAAATGGTGTGACTAATACGATTTTCCTTTATTATATGTATATAGATTATTATGTATATTATCACTACATATTATTATAAAATCAAGTCCTCCACCGCGTCTGTCTGTTCGCGATAAACTTAAAAACTACTGTACCGATTTTCATGCTGTTTTCACCAATGGATGGAGTGGTTCTAGATGATGGTTTTAGTATAAAATTTACAAGGTTTTGCAAGCAAAATATATTACTTTAAAATATGAACGGTTTTGTATCCTGATGATGTTGATGAGTGAGTAAAGGATGTCAGAAATAATTAAAAAGTTAAAATAAAATCAAAATTGTGGTTAAATGTTTCGTCATCATAACATCTAAATTTTAAGGAAATGTGCCACAGCATTTATCCTTCATTTCATTTAATTCTACACCTCCATTTTCCATTTAATAATTTCATTTATTTTCGTACCTTTACTCGAATACTAAGAACTCCAAAATCACTGGTAAACATACACAAAGAATGCTGTTCGTAGCCTCTGGCACCCGTCAAATTATATCATATAGAGATAGCCGAATCGCGTGACGATGCCGCGATTAGAGTAATTTTGTTAAGGAACCAACAGACAGACATGTTATTTTCTATTTATTAATATCTATGTGTAACACTCAAATTGTTGTTGCCTTTTGGAAAAATGCTTTTGCTGTTGAGAAAAGAAATGGCTATAACAAGCTATGCTTAATTAAAAACCATGAACTAATAACCGAATAATTAGAAAAAATAGAATTTCAGGATACACATAGGCTATCTATTTGTAAAAGTCATATATCTTTGCAAGGCAAAAAGTAAGTAGGTGTAATGTCAGGCGTCATTTATATTGTCCACGTTATATTGCTTTACATATTTTGTCAGGAGTTAGGTATATCTTTTATATTTTAACGCGTACGAAGTCGCGGGCATCAGCTAGTAATTGAATATTTATTTATTAGCAGTTATAACTAAAAACTTCTTCGAAACAGAAGAATAAACTAAGGTCACACCATCATTAGTACCACCGGTAGCTAAAATACTGTTGAATTTCAGAAAAAATTATACAACCCTATTGTTTAGGCTTTAAGGTTTAATTTCGAATGCAATCCTTTTCATGTAACCGTCAAATAAATTTGTACTGATCGAAGTAAGCACATGTAGTTACATGATGACGCAATGCCTAACTCATTCGTAATGGTTGGTGTCAATCAAAATTACATACTGACAAAATAACACCTGCCTTGTAAAAATAATCGGCTGTGGTAATACCGCCTTTATTACGAGAGTAATAGAGACGAAACCACAAGAGCTGTGGCCTACAGAGCAGTAAATGTTTTCGGACGTTCGTGTTCTGAGAATCATCGTGGATCAAGACGTGAGGAGTTGTCTAAAAGAATTATTATTTCGTTGGCTAAATTACTGTGAACGTATATCCTAAAATTTAATCTTTTTATTTTTAAATATATTTTTTATTTTTATATATTACAGTTGGCAGGCTGACGGTTCGCTTGATCGCCAGTAACACAAGCAACGCAAGTGCGCTGCCGACCTTAATAAGATTAAGGATAAGGTCTTCTTTCTGTAAGGGAGGTGCCCTGGAAGGTTTCCAGAAAAAAACCTATGTTTGTGGTATAAGTGAAAAACTTTATACTACATAGTTGTTGAACACGACTTCGTCCGCTTTGGGTACTATTTCTTTTTTTAAATTAAATATAGCCTATTATTTACTCGCTTTCTATATTTTTAAAATCCATTCAGTAGTTTTTGAGTTGATTCATTAAAAAAAATATAAGAAAATTCTCTTTATAATTTTAGTATTTGACTTAAATAAATATTTAACTTAAACACTAAAGTAATATAATAAGTAGTATAAATTGTTCAAATAAGCGGTATTTATAGGGATTCTTTCTTCCTTCTCATAACTTACATTATAAAAAAATGTGTATAAGACTTAATTACACTAATTACCATGTTGTTTGTTTCAATAGCACATTTTATCTTTCCTTATCTCTTTACGTACGCAAAAATGATATAAGATCAACTGCGATTAACAACGTCAAAAAAAATGACAGCTGTCAGCTTTGACATTATTTTCGCTGTCATTGAACTGTAGAAAAAAAACTGCTTCATAGACTAATTGTAGGCGAAGTAATTAAACAACACGTGTCTCTTTATAACACCCTGGATATTGACATTGACCGCTGGAGTCCGGTCACAATAAGTACGTAGCCAGAATAACTTGAACCGTAACTCAGAACTATCTTTACCAATATACAGCTCCATCGTTTTCGGAACCTTGTCAAGTTTATCCAACATGCAAAGGCCTTTCTCTTCGCATCGACACTATGAATCTGAGAGACCAATTTATAACAGACATTTTCACTATGTGTGTCTGTTATTATGAAATGTAACGTAATATTTGTTTTACTTATGAATATTGCTTTAACCTACAATACGTTTATTATTGTAGGATTTAATTAATAATTTTATGGCTTTTAGTCCTGAGTGATTATCTAAAAAAATTGAAAAAAAATCAACGAGTGACAAAAATGAGCAATAAAAATTGAAAATGAACACCTAAGCTAAAAAGCTAGGAAATAAACAAATAAAGGCACCAATAGACATAACTGCTATAAATAAATAACATAATATGTGTTAGCAACGCAACGTTAGACCACATAGACGTCGCTCCAAAACTAGTTGTACGCAAACGAGTTCTTATTTTCACTTAAAAACGTCATAAATTCGCCGGCCAAAGAAAACACATCGGTCTGCCAGTCAGCGCGACATTGACAATGGTTTGAAATTGGAATGTGGCCTTGAATCAAATTCGGTTTCTCGACGAACGCGAGCGGACAATTTGCGCGGGAACCACATCGAGTTTTTATTGTTACTACTCCTATTATATAGTCTATACTATACAGTATACACGCTTGATGCACCAGCGGCAGTAGCATGTGTATTGCAAATTCGAGGTTGATTAGGACTTATTCTTAAACCCCCGACGCAAAAACGGGGTGTTATAAGTTAGAAGTGTGTGTCTGTGAAATTTTAGCTTACAAACAGATGGACCGATTTCAACCTGGTTTTACTTGGAGAAAGCTGACGTGATCGGGATTTTTCTTATCTTATATATAATTATGAAAATCTGTTCAGGCGTTTGAAGACTAGACATATTATGAGGTTTGTTAAACCGAAGTAAGCATTTTGAGGAAATGCCTGTAATGTAAAGTTGGAACCTAAAAAAATGACAATCGGCTTTAATTTCGCTGCAAGCAAATGTCGACTTTAAGGTGACGGACCTTTCTTTTCTCACCTCGACTGTACCTACGTCGGTTTTACCGCAAAAATAACTGACTAGTTAATATATTGAAAATATTTTCGAATAATGTCTAGCTAGTGTCTAATTTGTTTAAAGCCTTGTTCATAATAGTATTTTTTCTGTATCTGTTCAGTAATGAATAAATTATTGTTATAATATGCAGTAAATTACTTATTTCATAATTCAAAATGTTTGTTAAAACCCTCTTTAATATTTTATTATTTATCTTATATAAAAAATTCCTATTTGTGTCCACAAAACTTGAAAACTAGTACAGCTAGCTGGTGCCCGCGACTTCGTTCGTGTTGAACGATGAAAGGTACCCTATGTTCTTTCTGGTGTCCCAGACAACGTGTATGCAAAATTTCATGGTGATCCATTCAGTAGTTTTTGCGTGAAAGCGTAACAAATAAACAAACTTACATTCACATTTATAATATTATTTATTTATTTTATTTTAGGGAAATTTACAGGTGTAATTACTTAATAATAGTGGTGAGTAAACAAACTTAACCTAATAAAAAATTTCCACTTATTTAGGATTAATACGATAGTTTATGTAGATTTTCGATGATGGCTAAACTACTTTCACATTATCACCAGTGCCCAGCAATATTATGTAACAAAGTAAGTCTTCAATATTTATCAGGTCACATTTAAAAGCATAAATATCCAAGGACAAATTTTTGTTAAACTCTAAACGGTTTACAACGTCTTTTAAGACATACGACTGATTTAATGTTGACATAGCTTACCATAACATTACCTTGAGATATCCACTTTTATCGGAATTTAGAAGCACCTTAATGTCTTGAAAAACTGATAAAAAATTTGGTGTTAAAAAAATATATACATAGTATCAAGGCTTCATCTCAATCACATATTTAATTAAATTAACACCAAGAAAATAATTGTTAAAATCATTAGAACTACTGTTAAAAAAATTAACTTGTTTGTTTTCTTTTTATCGCAATTTTAATATTTTTGTCACATAGTTCAGGGAAAATTAAAATTTCGATTACAGACCTTGATTTATTTAAAGCTATACAGTATTTATGTAGTTTGTACGATTAATATAAAAAATCTGTTGAAATCATCCAGTGCAATATCTAACTAAGTCAACCCTCATGAAAACAAGATAATCATAGAAGATAATATGTAATTGTGATAAATTGTAACAATAGTGACCCAAAACATAATGTTAATAATAGTATATGGTTCCACCATGTGAATGTAAGGGCTTTGTTCAAGAGCTTATATTATATTACTAGCTGGCGCCCGCGACTTCGTCCGCTTTGAAAAAGAAAAAAGTAGCCTGTCCTGTGTCCTGTACGTCTAGAAGTTTATCTACCAAGTTTCATGAAAATCAGTTAATTCGTTTACGAGTTATGGAGGAAATACATAAGTACATACATATAAAAAAATTTTAAAAATCATCAATTTAGTTTCAGTATAATATTGTATAGAGCCTGAAAACGACTTTAACTTACTCCATGACCATCCCTTACAGATTTATTATTAGTATTGATTATATACAGGTGTCGAAGTACTACTACAACTATGGAATTGGAGTCACAAGTGCTAAAGTGGCACAAGAAAGTACGCCTAAACGGAATCATGGCGGAGACTCGCCTTCGCGCGTCTATGGTAAAAAGTAGTAACGACCAAGTTCTACTATTCATTTTAAACTCCAATGTATTGACGTAAAGTCACATTTTCTTTAAATGACAGATGACAGAGTTCATACTTCATATTCTACGTATATGTCACTTTTAAATGTTCCATAAAGTGTGCGAGGATCATAGTAATAAAAATAATACAGAGAATAATGAAAATGAGCTTTTCAAGTTTTAAAATCAAATTAATTATTATTATTATTACATTACTAATTAATTTAAGAATATTAATGCTCTCATTAAATAAGTACACTCAAGACCAATTTACATTCCTCATCAAAGATAAGATCTCCACACCACAGAGGCTCGACAAATAAAATGTGTCACGTGTTACCAAAACAATTTGTGGATTCATTGATTCTGAAATCCTTGGATTTCATACGACAATACGTTTAATATTAATGTTTGGGTCGTATTTATTTGAATTCACTTGTATCCACTACGGTTACAACGATATTTCCGCGTTCTCTGACTATGAGTGCTACTTTTTTGTAAGTAGGGTCAAAACTTGTGGGTCCAAAGGGTCCAACACTGCCACACTGCTATTATTATTTACCTTCTATGTAAAAATTCTAAAAGATTGATATTTTTTTTACTTTACATTTTAATTGTATTTCCATAAGACTTCTGTTTTATAGTATTTGCAAAATAATTCACAATATTTTATTTTTACTCAATCTTGTCCTTAATATTTAAGTGATATTTGTTGCTTCATCAAATTAGAAGCCATGTCAATATTTCATTTCAAAGGTCTGTCAGTTGTCTGCTTAGTGCTTTAGTTTCAAAAGGTACTTAGATTTGACATAGTAATTAATTTGAAAACTTACGAAGACTTTCCTACCTCGACTGTACAATGACAATTAATAAACGATAATAATTTAAATATTTTGTTTTAGTCTTTCACCGAAGAGGTATTAAAAATATTCTCTTAGTCCAGCCATGAATCCTACTAATAACTATTGTAAATGCGGAAGTTTGTGAGGAGGATGCTCGGCTCAACGGATTGAGATGAAATTTGGCACACAGATAGTTTATTATCTGGATTAACATATAGTATACTTTTTATTCTAAAATAAAGTTAAAAGCTGAAAAATAGGCGTCACCGTCGTAACGGTGGAGAGGTCAGATATTTTCTCAAGTGATTTATTTTTCGTTTTTCAACCAGCTAGTAGGGACACCATAAAATTCCAAATCAAAAATGTGTACAATATTTAAGAATATTACATTGTGAACTACATACGCCTTATCATCAATGTCAAGTTGATCAAATTCAAGTGAGGGGGTGTTATCAATGGCCTTGTGGACTGGAAATTCTACGGGGTCATAGATTATCTTATCGTAACATTTTAATGTAAATTGGCAATTCTTACGTTACGATTTCATTCAATACATGCTTAGCTTGAACCATCTACAATGTTTGGACAAATTAATTAGAGCGATAGTAACTATGATTATAAACTTATACCTACAAAGGACCCCCAGTAATCCGGCCCCTGTCTAATCCGGCGCCTCTTGTAATCCGACATGTCTCATACTAAATTATTGAATATTTTTTGAAAATATTCGCTAATGTTACCTAGTAATGTCGTCACAAGCCTAGAACCGAAAGCACAAAACATTGACAGTTAAAGAAAAATGTAATATTTTGAACCGCTTAAATTTTGGACCGCTTTCGCTAGTTTAGCAAGTGAATACGGCGTAGGCCGACCGATCTACAATTTATGACATTAAAAAAGGGGGTCTTATAGGCAGTACTCTATAATCTTTCGGCAGTTCGACACTGCCCTACAAAACGTTTGTCGGATTACCGGGGGTCCAATGTATTAATGTTAGATTTATCAAACTAGCTTAACCCGACCACGCTTAACGGAAGTTGTGGCGCGCACAGTAAAAGTAGCCTAAGCCTTATAAAATCAGCTATCTGCCAGTGAAAATCCAGTCAAAATTACTCAAAATTAGCCGGAACTACCAATTTTTTATATATTTAGACGAACCCTCGCAAAACTAACATTTTTCCATATTTTAATCCAAGTAACAAACTATCTATTTGCCAAATTCCAAATCTGTTCGGTAGTTTTTATGTGAAAAAGTCCATCCATACTTCTATCAATCCTCACAAACTTTAACATTTATAATAATGGTACCTACTTGTGGTATAATTGTGGTATTAATATGGATGCAAGCGATGATTTCATTAGAAGAGCTATTACATTAAATAAACTAAACGATATAAGAGTACTAGTTAAAAATAACTTCGTTTCAAATAATACGACCAAAATTCGTGGCACAAAATAAATTGAATCAAAGATCAGTATCGTTGCGGAAAACATCTAAACGGCAAACAAAATTCATTAACACACGTTATCTATGTAATTGCATATAAAAACCAACGAGCAGACAATGGGCACAGTCCTATACAACCTCTAAGCGACCCGGGTACGCCTGACCTTGGCTCACGTTCAAGGCGCATCCGGACTCATCACAGCTAATGACTGCCGACTTTGAGGCTTTCGTGGCAATTGCCGAATAAAATGGTCCGTACTTAATTTCGGATGCTGATGATGGATTTTTCAATTATTTTGAAAAAGCTGTGGGGTTATTTAAAAAGAAACTGTAGACAGATTAATGAAATTACCAAAATGTCCCAAATGGGACATTTCTTGTGGGACATTTTGGGAATAGACCATTAAAAGGTAACGATTTAGTTAGTAAAACGTAATTAACTGAGATTATTTGGATAACCAAATTTATTCAGATTTGCCAACGTATACACATCGAAAAAGGAAAGTTTCTAGAAAACTATTTTTCAACGCGGACGAAGTCGCGGAAACCAGCTAGTGCACAATTAATAAACCACATTAGTGACTATGTACAGAAGTAGGTAGGTATATATGTAGCTTATATGTTTAATGCATGTATACACGTTAATGAGCTTTTAAATTTTTAAATATTACGAACTTCTATTAATAAAATTATTTAAAATTTTATTCTTGGATACATATAAAATATACAACGACGAATAGATTGATTTTGATAGTCACAGAAAATAAATTGTCATGAATTAAATATCTTATATTCTGAAGAAACCAAAAAGTAGTACTGGTATCTTCAGATATAGATGTTAGATAGTCCAAGAAATAAACAATTTTTACATAATAAAATTCGTTACAAGTTTCTCTATCGCAATCATGGGATTCCAATTGATAATACCCATGAACTATACAAACATCAAATAACACTTACAAGAGATAAATATCCAATTGGAAATAATTTTCGTCTAACAACAGGAAGTATAATTTAGTATTATACGTGAATCCGCTTCTTATAAGAATTACAAGCCTTATAGACCATTTCAAAATGTTCTATTGGAAACCACAAGGAAGGCAATAAGTGTTTACAATAGTTATGGCAAATAATGATATCTAGTGCATTGGTGTTTTCTACGGCTTTGTCCAAGATGGACAAACATTCGTAACATTATTTTAAGACTTAATTTTCGTCACTGAGTTTTATCATAAGCTTTTTATCTATGGTATATGTTTCAGTAGAAAGGATAGCAGGCAGACTGATAGTCCATTTGATGGCTATCGATGCTTTAACAGGGCTTAGGATTTAGGTATCCTAGTCACTCTCTTACTGTTTGGTTGAAAGCGATAATCTCGGGATTTACTGGTTCGAATTGAAAAATTCTTATTGTGTTGGATAGACCATTTAACGAGAAAGGTTTTATAACATTTTGAACGCGGACAAAGTCGCGGGCAAACAGCTAGTCATAGAACAAAGTGTAAGGAAGGCGGTATTGACAAAATAATGAACTCGGAAGAATCGTGAAGAAGTTTGACAGCATTCAGATGATTATTTGCAGATAAATAAACAATGGCTTGGTAATTAAACCAAATGGGATGAAGGATAATGAATAGGAATATAGGAGTATGAGGGAATATAGGCTCTGGGGTACTTTGGTAGGCTTTGGTTTTGGCATTTACACACTACACAATAGTAGAACTAACAACCTATCCATTGTTGACTTTAAGCTTAGTTATTTATAGACATTTTTATGGCTTTAGTTTAGTGATCACTAAAAATATTTTAGTGATAAACTTTAGTTTAGTGATATCATTATTAGGAAAATTAATACTGGCCACAAAAAGGTGGTTCTTAACAAATAGACTACAGTGTGTTTTGTTGATTATGTACAAGCGTTAGACCGTAACGTAATTATTTTTATTTGTGATTATTTAAATTTAATTGGTGGCAAAGTATTTGAATGTTATTACCGGGAGCCCAAAATGGTTTGGATGAATTCTTTAAGAGGGAAGTTATCTATGTAAATAATATTTTAATAGTTAACATACTTGAAAATCCACGTTTGACATTAGACGTAAGAACACTTGAACTTGAAGTGGAATATTCAAAATGAATTATTTAACATGTAATAGCAAATAAGCAAGCAGAGTAATGTAAAGAATAATAATTTTGACTTAAACATCTGTATGTTCTCTGGTTTCTCCAACTTTCAGTTCTGTATTTTTTAAATAATATTTTTTAATTAACTATTTGTATTTTAAATCATTATTGTATATGTATTATACTATTTTTTGGTAACTAAGCTGCAATAAATAAAATTAGTTTTTTTTTTAATTATAACTTGGATTTAAAAATTTTTTGGGCGTATTATTATAATGTCATCAATTTTATTTTCTAATATAGCCAGTTTTTGAGTTTGAGAATTTTTGAGATCATTTATACAAATCTTGTCTCTTTATTATATAATATTAATATGTATATTCAACAGATTAGTCTGAAAGTTTCCTTATCACTGTTTGCAATATGTGTACATATGTATGTAATGCAATATTTAATAGGTAAGTATGTTGTTTACATTTTAACTGCTAATAATTTTCTAAACAAAGATATTTCCTTCGTCCTTTTTCTTACCCTTTTAGTGTCAAATGTGCATATATTAAATGAAATGAAAAGATTAATGGATAACACGGAACAAAATGTTTGCTTCGTGATTCTAATAATGAATCTCTTGCGCAGCACAATGAGCTAAACCGCCGAATATTGCCAGCAATAATGACGTCAAACGTTATTCGTGAAACTTCCGATATGTTCAAGGATGAAGTATTATTATTATTAATTATCTTTATTGTGTGAATAAGATGAAATATAATTGTTAGGTACATTAGTTTCAAGACATTCCCTAAGGCGATGTACTTAATGAATCTTATGTATTGAAATATTTGCATAAGGACAGATTTTCAAAAAGACAGATTGAGTTACTTATGTATATAAAAATGGGTGTTTTTTTTTAAATAATATTATATAATATCCTAATGAAGAAATGGCAGTGGAAAGGCTTCGTCGCCTAATTTGATTTCCTAGGAGTAAAATAAAACTTCGATAAAAATACAGTACATGACAGACCATATTTAAAAAAAGTTTGAATAGGGCAGGTAAGTATACACAAAAATATATTTTCTGTGAAATCATAGTAAATTACTGTCCAAAAAACCTTTCTTATCGAAGTAATGAAAATTTTCAGCCACAACTACATTTGTTTTTAAGCTTATTATTTAACTAAGTTCTGTATCATTTTTTATTTGTTAATTTTATATGCCTTAACTTCTAGGTTATTAAGTTTCACTCATTTTTGTGAAAACTGTGTTAGGTCTGAGTCTATAAGTCTGGTTACATAAAAAAAATTAAATACATAAGTTTTATTGTATTTATTTGATTAATTTTAATGAGAAATCAAAAAATAAAATAAAAGTCTGACCTTTTCCTCGTGAACACTTTGGCCTCCATTTTCTGATAAAGGTGTAGACGGAGCGCTGTATCCCTTATGCTCATCTTGTGGTGTTAACTGTCTTTGAACCTCATTCTCTTGGTCATTGTGAACATTAACTTCATGGAGTCCACTCTTGAACTCAGATAGTCTAAGTACGGACGGCTTTATTTCTGGAATATCATCTGGATTCTCATATCTTCTTAGATCTGTTAAATTTGCTTGTAGATGCCTGTGTGGGTCTAGGTGAGGCGGTACCCCTATGGACCGTAGGTGCTCTATGCTCCTGTGTATATGGGAATAGTTGTCTACAGGTATTTCAGCCATTAATGGCGAATTGTGATAGTCGAGACCACCCCCGTCTGGCCTGTAGTCGATAGTTCTACCTTGCATCATCTTGTTATAGTATTTTTGTTTATTCTATACTAAAAATATGTATATATTTTGTTACTATTTATTTGGCACTGTCTTGTAAAAATATATCGAAATGTCTTGCTCGTTTGGTTACTTCTTTATGTCATGGAATAAATCGAGATCCTCTGTTTGAAGTTTGGCTGCAAAAATAAAAATTTCACAATTAGGTAGATTCCCTTAGAAGTTTGGATAACTCAAAATGTTGTCAGTAAAAAAATAAAGTAATTATTTATTTATTTACCAAAACCTACATATTTCGTTCACTGTATACAGTATACAGTACTATATACAGTATTATAAATATATACATTATATACAGAATGTACAGTACTATATACATTCAGTATAGAATCTAAAAGGAAATAAGAGTATTTTACAGGTTTTAGGAAAATATCTCAAATTCTTTATTAAGTATAGGATGAAATATTTGCAATTTCATTAACAATAGTAATGTACATATTTTTAACTATTTTAACCCCTGACGACCGATGCAGAAAAGGGTGTTTGACTTGTGTAGCTTCTAAGCGAATGAAGCGATTTTTTTGTTTGAAAGCCGAAGTAACTGAGATTCTCTATAGTCATCTAGACCTGTTCAGGCTTTTGAAGATCATTGGCCCATTTCCTAATAGACGAAAGGATTTCACTAACTTTGACAGGAAATTTTGTATACTGTTACTTCGGAGGTATTTCCATGACAAAGTAACCTTGACCTGATGCTGCATCAAGTAGTCTACGGGATGCCTAATTCCTTAGCAAATTACAGCAGATATAGCGTATTTGGGCTCAAATAGAATTTCGGGGGTTTGTTATGTTATAATATTTAAATGACAAAATGCCGATTTGGAGCGTGTTGGTTTTTCAATTTTGAAATGTAGTAAAGAGAGACAGCCGTGTGTCTCTATAAAACCAGAATAGACAAGTTGAAAATGTATGTTGCCTTTTTTTTAGAGCCAAGCAGGTGACGAGTGAGTAGCCGCGTAGGTTGTGTGTGTCAATGATCTATTCCCTAGCCCACATGCCGCATCGAATAAGGCTTCAATAATCACGATGTATGTACAGACGTCGTTAAATTTTACCTTACATTACATATAATTTTTACTAAGTAAACATTAATAATAATAATATAAATAATATTAATCATCATCATGTTAGCTGTAGGATATCCACTGCTGAACATTAGGCCTCCCCATAATTTTCCAATATTAATAGTAGAAGTAGAAAAAAATATTATATTAATAGTAAAAATAAATTGTATCAAAAGAGAGAAATTTATTTACAGAATATTGTAAGTAAATTTAATGTAATTATCTGAGTATTTAAATTATCTACGTGTTTTTAAACAAACGTATCTAGGTATTATAATATTTAAAAAAAATTGCTTCCGTATATTGATGTCCACAAAACACGTAAATTATCCTATGGATTTACTAGAAATTTTTATACAACACTCCAACTAAACAGAAGAGTGTTTTTTCATATACTTTAATTATTTTTTTCTTATTTTTATTTCTTATTCTGAAGTTCCAAGGGAAACGAAAAAACAAACGAGCGACAGCGAAGCATGGCTGGGTTAATTATAATTATTCTAAACAAGCCTACAACTTAATAAAATGTCCCATTTTAATGGCTTTAATAAGGTACCTAGACCTACTGCCTTTGATAAATATATTTTTTAATAAATCTACGCATATTACGATAATGTCGCAAAGTGTTTCATTATAAAATTATTCTAATCTCACTTTAGACGTCGATTGTACTTGTACAGTCCAGCATACACGGCTGTCAAAGATATAATTGCGCGTCCATAGAGCCAAATAAGTTTACGTTCGCGTGCACACAATGATCTCAAATTGACGACCTTATTTCCTTGTTAATAGGGGCTATTACACGAAGGCTGAGACTTGACGAACAATTTGGCCAAATAACACAGGGCCCCACGGTTGATCGACTTTGAGATTCGTAATCACAATACCCGTTTGGTCCAAGGAAGTGGCTCAAAGCAACTAATTATCTTTTTCAAGTGATGTAGTATTACTTATTATTACTTATACTAGTAATATATGTAAGCATAACTTATTATATTGATAATGTGATTACTTCTGTATAAATTATTTCTTTGTATAAAATAGTATACCTACAATATATTTATTTTTTTAAGTAAATTTGTGCATTTTGAATTTTTATTAGTTTGAATAAATTTTAATATGATTTTTTATTATAAGATTATATTGACTGAATACAATATATGTTCTATGTTAACATTACTTATTTAAGTTTAACTATATAATATATGTATTTTAGTATGATTTTATTCGCATAATATAATTGCAAATTATATACGTTAATAAACTGATAAATAGATCATCTTTATAAATAATCAGTGATTAAGATTTCATTGAAAATTTATTTTAAATCACATTATTAAATCAAACAGAAAATATTTACAAAAAAATATATAAAGAAATTATACTAAAATTTTCAATTTTAACCTAATATGAACTTAAAAAATCACTTACTACTTATTGTATTTTTGAATAAAATCTTGAATTAAAATTTAATTAAATATAAAAATATTCAAAGTAAGGAGCTACTCTCATATTTTCAATAATGACATTCTAAACAGATTATATAATTAAATACCAATACGTTGGTATTTATATAAATACCAATTCTAATAAGACATCATATAATTAACATAATTATTATTATAAGTTGATAAGTAATGGGCAGTATAACTATTTTAGTTAACAAGTGTTTCTCGGTTGTCATGTCAACCGCTTTTTCTGCTAACAAAAAAACGTATTGAATTTTTTTTGCTTGAAATTTAACAGGCGTTTATTTATACGTGCGTTTACTAATTATTTGGAGATTTCGGAGTTATTGAAGCGTGAGATACAAGGTTACATTAGGGCAAAAAATTTATAAAGACAGTTGAACTTTTGAGACATAATAAAATCAAAGTAAGTGAGTAGCTAAGTACCTATATTTGATAGATTGAAATTTTTGCTTTACAATAATTTATTAAAAGAAAAATTCAAAAATGAAATGTAGAAATAAAATTTAATTATTAGTTAATTTTCCGAAATTGGCCACAATGGGGCATTTTTCATCAGGCTTAGAACAAACTTTTTTGAAATAGGTATATGAGGATATAAATTCTACATAATAATTTCAAAAATAAACCATGTAGATTTTGAATTTATTTACTGGAATCTCTATTTGTATATTTTCGACAAAATTATTTGGTAATACTAGATTTGAATATTCTTAGACAAATTTTATTGGACATAAGTAATCTTATGCGTATATATACCTTGAGACTTATGTATAGTAAGAAATAAGAGCTTTTTTGCAATTCGAACTCCATAGCTTTACTTGAACTTTAGACGATGCTTAATACAACTTAGATTTCATAAACTTTTTTCTGAGGCCATAGATGGCGTTTTACAACTTTTTAGCGTTTTACCTTTTTTTTTTATTTTGTTTCAATCCTAAATCGAGCAGCCCTTAAAACAAAGTATGCTTATAGTATTTAGGTAAATTAGTGGTTACAGAGCCTCCTAATACTTTAATCATTAATCTTTAATACTAGCAATACCTGTGGTGTTGCTTGTAAAAAATTGGTGACGGCAACCTCTATCTTTATTTGCTTAAAAAAATATGGTAGCATCAAAGTTTTTTAATGAATTTTGGGACCAGTAATAACTTATTTACCTACACTTAATTTTTAGGTTTAAGAGTGTAATAAGTAAATATAAGCTTTAAAAAATTGCTATGAAAAAAAATATGGCTAATAATGAATTTTAGGACAACATTTCGAGTCATCAATTACCGACTTATATACAAAACTCATTATTTTATTACTTATTTGTTAAAAAAAACACAAGTCGCTCGTTCTACGTATATATATATCTATACCGAAAGTCTAATGCTCCGTTGATAAAGTTTGAGACAGAAAAAAACCGTAGAACAACGAGATAAAACAACATAATATCGCAAATCAAATTATTGAAAATAACATGACGGCACACTGGCCGAAAATATTTCCGTATTTATAGTGCGCTCATGATTCAAGGTCGAGTTTGACAGACGGTTGCGGGGCGGTGCGGCGCGGGCCGACAATCACACCATCTACCTTACACGGGGGAGATCTTACGTAAAAATTTCCTCCTCACCCTAAAAGGGGGGCGTCCCACCCTCAGTCTAAGGGAGGGCAGCGAACGAGCGACTTGTCTTTAAATTAAAATTAAAAAAAATATATAGTTAAAAGTAACATACCTGTCGCTATCCAAAATAATCTTCACCGCTTCATCAACTATATCACCATTTTAAATCACAGTTTGTTCCTATCTAAAAATGTCACTAAGAATATATATCACATAATAAACGGTAACACCAATGTCACAACACGTCCGAAAGGCAACAGTCAAAGGCTTTGTAGCCAAAATTCATCAAAAAATCCACAACACTATCTCGCGGAATAAACATTTAAAAAAAAACTTAAATGTGTAATTCGAGAAAAAAAAATGCCGGCTTAGAAAAAAAAGCGAGGAGCCGTGCTCTTGACCCTGCGGTAAAATTATGAATGCCGCGCGACGTTACTAGCTAGGATCAAAAATTACAAGATTTTTTTTGTGTGCTCAATATTATTATACAAAGTTGTGGGGTAAGTCCACACGTGATTTTGAGCGCGGCCGTCTCTTTCCCGCTCGGCGTTTTGCGCATGCAACTTAGGATGCAGGCTACCGACGTCTTAAGGCGACATGTGCTCTCGTAAAGCCGGGCTTAAGGCGCGCAGTGTCTTTCTAATTATGTCTCCGTACGCTCAAGATTGTCGAGCACTCGCGTCAATAGAGAATCAGTGGAAGCAGCGCTCGTCCGCCTTTAGACCGGCGCGGCAAAAACCAGACTGAAATTCAGATCTATAGTAGAAAAAGTGAACAACACCGCGCGAGGGTTACACTAACACATAAAATGAAAAAAATCACACGAACGCCAACAAAGACAGCGGAGCTTAAAAAATCGGAGTGGGGAATCTTCTATTTCATTCGTAGCGATAGTCGCGTCTCGCTCTAGCGGCGTGAGGCCGCACGCACACAGACGAGCGGCGGTTAAGCGAAAAAAATGCGTACACATTTTTTATTATTCACGATTTTTATGTGTGTAAGTGGGCTCGGTGCGAGCGAGACGGAGCTATTTGAGCGCGACGCAGCCTTCTAGGGTGAGCGGGAAGGGGCGAGTCGCCACGTGCTTGTCCCTCGGTATTAAATAATAATTAAAAGGCTACAAGACTGGCGATACGAGATACGTACAGTAGACAATTTTTTGGTCGAGCTTTTGCCTTTTTTGCTGAGCTTTTTGCTGAATCTATGGAAAAGTGTAGAGGCGATGTAGGTGCGCGGTTCGCGTTAGAAAAAATTGAAGACCGAATGACATATTAAACTGAATTCGCGCAGAAAAAGTCGCGCCGGGAAAAAAGCCAAGGACGCCGCGCGAAAAAGAACTTATTGATTAAAACAGGGCTGTCATTGACCAGGCGTAAATGAGGGTGCTTAATTGTATGCAGTACCGGATCTGACAGGATCGATTGCTGCTTGCCTGGAAAGAAATTCAAAACTGTAACGGTTCTAAACGAAAATGCAGTCTTGTGTTTCGACGGTTAGAAACATAATTAGCATTAGAGTTATTTAACTATCTAATAAAATTATTAGATGGTAAATTACTGTAATAATTAATAACAAAATATTAATTAAAAATATAACACATTTTTCTATATAATATACCTATAGAATCCTCAAAATCATACAAAAAATACTTATTCAGAATTGAGAAAGAACAAGCAAGCTTTGAAAGCCAATTTTGGGTATATGTATTATGCATACACTTAGGTGTAGTTTTACTAATAATAAACGTAATACCTAAGTACTTGCTAAAGTACCTATACACTTTTAATATAAATTAATTTAGCATAATACACTTGGGTGCATATGTGTAGCAGATGTAAGGGTGAAAACACAAAACAATATTCATGGGTATATATAAATACTTACATAAATAAATCCATACTAATATTATAAAATGTGAAAATAACTCTCACCTTATCGTCTATCGCCTATATTGGTATATCGTCTAAAAATATAAATAACTAGTAAAAGCCCGCGACTTCGTCCGCGACCAACTTTTTTTTTTACATAATAACCATTTCAGATTATCCCTCTATACATAAGTGAAAACAGAATTAAAATCGGTCCAGCCGTTTAGGAGGAGTTCAGTGACATACACACGCACAGAAGAAATATATATATATATATAAAATGATCGAGAACTTAACAATTATTTTTTTTCAGGAAAGGAAAGTCCTGATGTCCATACTCCATTATAGTAATATTATAAATGCGAAAGTAGGTAATTCTGTTTGTCTGTCTGTCCGTTACCTTTTCACGCCTTAACTCCTCATGTTTTGGATGAAATTTTGCATACACATACATTGTCAGGGTTACAAGAAAGGACATACCTTTCACCCAGAAAAAAGTACAGTTCCATAATAATATTTTTACTTTTAAACGCGGGTGAAGTAGCGGGCACCAGCTAGTATAAATATAGGAGGAAACAAATAGTAATATTGTAGATTATGTACTTCAGACAATTCTATCGTCTTGTAGCTCATATTGGGTTGCAGATAACAATAGTCAAGTTATATGAGCGGCTGTAAATACCTTTATAATTATTATTTTGTATTTTATGGTGACTATTAAAATTGAAAAGAATACATATTTCTATAAATATAAACAACGGAAAACAAAATTCACAATGAACTTATTGAAAGGAAAGGAAACGCTGAAATGGCCTTTTGATTTTGCCGCCCGAAAAAAAAAATGTAAAAAAATTACCTACTTTTGTTCGTTAAACTGGACACTTTCGACTTTAAAAAGTGAAGGCTGCAAAAACAATTCAGTAAAAAAATTAAGTCGGTTGCATAGAATACCTTTTGTTTTTCTAATAAAAAAAACAAGCAAACTAAAGGACAAACACCTACTTTTTTATGAAGTTAACACTGATTTTGGATGTCACGTATCTTTTTTTTCTGAACAGCTGATACAATTATTGTACTCCTTACAAATACTTTTTAAGTAGTCCAAAATAAAAATAAAAAAATCTTTTGAAATTTTCTTTTTAATGTTCCGCAGATACGAGTAGAATACGGTTGCCCTTTCTTGATTTTGAGCTTCCAACATCTTTGCAGTATAGATATACTGTACGTAGCTAGTATGTCAATGATTTGTACCTTCGATTATACTCAACTAGCGACCAGCTTCAGGCTTCGTTTTGAATTCATATTTTTTATGTGCACAATCAATGACTATAATTTTGTGAACCTTCATCGTTTTTCACAAGTGAAACCCACGGGTATGTATGTGTGTCTAGAAGCAGCGTTGGCCCTCTAGCCCTTGATCAGGGTACTCGCGAAGCCCTTTTTTTACAAGAGGAATCCATCATGGATACCATTATGGCGGACTCCTGCCCCGAGATGTTATTGGGGATTGGGGAAAACCTGGCGACTAAACCCATCCGGACTGACACATCACCGCTGATGGTGATCCGGGGGGAGGAGGATAATGGGTATTCCCGGTGATAAGTCCCACACTCCCCCTCGTCGACGGGGACAGTCGACGAGGACAGTGCGTACACGTCATTTCTCCTCCTCATAAAGGTAATTATAAAGTATACCTAGTCCAGTAAATCGAGCGAGATTATCTTTCGGCGCCCTTTGGTTGAAGCTCTTCACTTCACGTGGGTAACTAAATTACAGGTTCACAGTTAGTCTAGTCTAAGAAAGTTTGTAGATTTAGGGATTTAACTAGAGACAAAAGGCGCCATTTTGACTTTTTGGTGCCCTTTGCCGTCTAGTGTCTAGGGAACCGCTCCTTTTTCTCTACCTCAGGGTACAATAACTTGTGTAATAATCCCGCATATAAATTAAATATATTTCAATATATCACTTGTTTAACACATCACTGATTCAAATAAATTTTGAATTCCTACTTGTTTTAAATTTTCTCGCAGGCGAAACTCAACACCCACCTGTATGTTTCAATATATTTTATTTTAACTATTAACATGTACAAATGTTTTATCAGTGGAAACCACCTGTGCGATTTGTGTTTGAATCTTTTTAATATTCAAATGGAAGCAATAAAAAAAATCAACCCTCATAGGTACTACTTCCGCACCCTTACAGGTGAATTCGGTTGAATTGGACTCATTCACAATTGTCAAACCCTTTACTTGATGCGAATAAAAAAATGTATAGAATGAAGATTC
Organism: Synanthedon vespiformis; assembly: GCA_918317495.1. Lineage (NCBI taxonomy): Eukaryota > Metazoa > Arthropoda > Insecta > Lepidoptera > Sesiidae > Synanthedon > Synanthedon vespiformis. Next base: position 5,473,006 of record OU906969.1, read on the forward strand.
AAGATTAAAATGATTGTGCAAAGCGTTTGAAAAAACAAATAAATCGGAAGTCATTCTTCTAAAGATAAATTTAGAATATTGTGATTGTATATAAAAATAATTTTTATTTGTAAAGGACATAAGACAGGGTGACGGTAACTTGATGGTAGGTGGCTGCCTTCGCTTATTAATATAAGAAACGCTTCAGGTGCCACAAGTGCGCTACCGACCTTCGTAAGTAATATAATAAGTACAAAGAGGAAATATTCAAAAGATGACAAAAAGAATAGTATCCTGAGTTTCTTTCTCATCTTGGCTTTTTTCCGAAACCGGCGTAACCCTGGTAAATTTAAATTTATAATGACGATCATAAGAGTTCCTCGTAGAAACCTAATTGATAAATAAATATTTTGATTTTGATTTTTTTATTTTGAATAAGGAACCAGGGATCCCTGAGTCAGAGCGCTAAGGGCTAATATGAGTAATATCAGTAATATAAAATCAAAGATATCAAATCTTTTTAAAAAGAAGCTTAGTGTTTCAAAATCAACTGTGACTGTGACGAAAACAGGACGAACGCCCTTAAAAATAGTGGTAAGGTGGTAAGGCCATTATCACCCATTATGGTAAGGAACAGAAGTGCTTAGCAGAAAAAAATTCTAAACTTTCTTCTTCGTCTTCTTATTTAGTGACTTGACTCCATCGTATCTTCTCCGATGATTTTGCCTATAAGCCAAATAGCCTTTTTTAAAATTAAAAACGTAAAGTTCAAATAAAAATCAAAATTAGCTGAGAATATGTTTTCTCTAATACAGTATTAACAAAAACCTAATTATATTGAAGTAAATACTTTGATATGAAGTCGTGATTATCTGACATAATAATTATACTTCTTATGCAATTTGGGAAACCGGATAATTGTATAATTGTTAAAAATAATACACGTGTAGGAAAAATCCAAGCTTCCTACTTACTCAACCGTCGAAACATCGGATAGCAACGCATGCAGCTAATTTCCTACATATTCCATCATCACAGAACCTGTATTTTGGGGATCCGCCATTTTGATCTACACGATCTATAACTCGTCACTATAAGCGTCAGACGCAATAAAGCTGGCGTGACTAATGGACCTCCAGCATCCAATACCGCTGTATCAACGGGGAAACTAAAGTTGGGTGATGTTGAAACGGCATTGGATATTGAAGAAGTTATAAGTACAGTTGATGCTAACGTTGAACGCGGTTCAGTTGTAAGTAGTAGCAGGCGTGCAAGTGCTCGGTCATCCATCACGCAAATGTTTGAAACCGGATTTTGAATTAAAGACGGGTTTGAAGATGAAGACCAAAGCATATATTTTTTTTAATTTTTCATCCTTACTACAGCTGATAAGAAAATGAAGTCAGGACTATTTATAATATATGTATGCTGATAATAGACAATATACTTACGTACGGAATTGTATATTTTAGATCTTATAAAGCAACTAGTATATAAGATAAGAAGCTCATATGCTTCCTGTGTTGTTATAATTTTTAAATGGATATTGTCAGACACTTTCTCTTTAAAAAAAAATCACTCTCCCTTTCGTAAGAAACTTTATTCAGAGACATAAAAAGGCTGTTTAGCTACTAACTATAAAAAGTTTGGGTGGTCATTTTTTGCGGTTATAAACATAGAATTGAAGGGGTTGTACTTTTTTAAACAAATTCAAACAAAAGAAACGTTTGGTGTTGCCCTGGAAAAAAGCTATGATTCCCCGATACGCACCTGGTTCGATATTTTTTATATGTTTATATTATAATCAAATAAGTTCCGTCTTCCTGCGGAAGATGTGGGCGCCAGACTTTTTACTTAATTTCTTTAAAAAAAATGTACACCGAGGTCATCTATGACATTCAAAATTATACCTTGAAGCCTTGTAATAAAATTGATAAACTGTGTTAAATGTAAATCAACTTTTTTCCCATGATCGAGCCTTTATTGTGGCAATGTGTTCAAAGGGAAACTTTTGAACCAGTGCTTATTGAAATAAATTGTTTTATGCAGATGTTTTCATAATATTTATTGCTCTCTCCTTTATTGTAGATTTTTTTAATTCTAAATTCAAATTTGTTTGTCACTTGCTTTTATTTTAAAAATTACCTGCCATTACTACTGCGATAGTTTGCTATTGTAAAAGATATGAAGGGAAAATGTGGAACGATAGGTACTGAAGCGGCAAACATGAAAAGGATCATGAAATATTGGAACACAACCGACGAGGTATACGGATGACAACGTTGAAAAAATCTTAATGCATTATGTACTAAAAGAAAAGAAGAACTTTGAAGGTCATCATCTGTTTTTATCAACCGACGAAAAACGGAAACGAAAAACGAAAAAAAAACTCAAAAACGGAGGAGGTTCTCAATTCGACGCGTATATATTTTTTTAAATTTTTTTTGCTATTTTTTTGGTTTTTTTTTTTGTTTTTTTTTTTTATGTATGATCACGCATAACTTTTGACAGGGTGATCCGATTTTGATAATTCTTTTTTTATTTAAAAGGGTGCACCGCCAAGGGGGTCAAATTTTAATTTGCAAAAATAATTCCAATCCTAAGGGTAGGAAAACAGGGGATGATTGATTGTTCACTCACCGATTGAGGCGTATAACCACGCATAACTTTTTACAGAGTAGTCCGATTTTGATTCTTTTTTTAATATGAGGTCATCATCATAGGTACTGGTTAGAAGAGAGGGAGAGAGGGAACAGCTATTTTAATATTAATATTATATTAAAAACATTAAAGTCATTAGTTTTTAAAAATGTTTCTTAAAATTAAGGAGCCTCTTTTGAAATATAATAAATCATGGGTTTCTTAAGCCGAAGATAGCCGTGAAATTAAAGTACAGTCATGTTTTTGTACCTAAGTAAAAGGAGTTTGGTTTGGTCAAAGCATTGTCAAAGCCAATTCGCCTAACCTCATTTTGACCCTTGCATTTTCTTCCTGTATCTTTTTGTAGATTATCCTTGTAATTTTCTAATATTTTACAATACATGTGGATTTTGAATGGTTTTCGCTGGTGGAAAGAACGATAAACTAGGAAAGTTTGTGATTATACTTTGCAGAAAAAAATGCATTTTTAAATATTATATATTTTTTTATATAAAACCCTGTCTTAATTTTATTATTTAAAAATACTAAAACAATCTCTGGAAAACTAATAAAAAGGACTAGCTACTGAACTTTAGTGACTTTCAATTTGGATTTTAAATGAAATCCATGGGAAATTATCTGAGGGGAAATCAATAAGCATACTTACGATACTTTATAAAAAAAAATCTAAAATTCCGTTAGGCTAGATACCTTTCCGACAGTTCATATATATCTATCATTTTATTAACTATCTTTGTCATTATCTCTTCGACTATCTGTGCAAGTGCTCACATTCAATTAACAGGCTTGAAATAATTTTGGAAATCTACAGAAACATCTAAAACTGCATCCGCCGTCCATCCATCGCACAGCGTGACGCCAACGCCGTCTTTTGTATCTTAAAACCGACCCTTATTTTTTTCCTTCATCCCTCAACATGTTCAAATTTCTCTACCTGCCACTAAACATAATTCAGTAATGTCCTAACTTGTCATTTTTCATTATTCGAATTTCACCCTTATTAATAACTATTAAGAGTTTCGATTGCAACGTCGTCATTATCGGATGTTTCGTTTAATTTTTGTGCGTCATCTGCAACATCTTGGAAAGCATCCCTTAAGTTTTAATAGCCGTCTGATTTGCAATTAACCAGTGATTTTTTATTTAAGGCGTTTACGTTTAGAGTTGAAATTCGATTGAATTTTTGGGTGCTTGAGTCTTTTTTATGACAGTAAATAATGGAGCAGTTTAAATAGAATTTGCTATGCAGCATACGAAAATGTGCGTTTCGGAATTTATTAGAATTAGTGACTGTGCATCCTACGGCGCCGCAGTCTTTAGTTTTAGGGATTTCACAGTAAGGAACCACTACTTCTAACATAACTCACAGATGTCTCGTCGTTGTGTATGAAAATGTTAACATTAAGTGGACAAGAGGAAACAATTAATGTAATGATAACACGAGTCTAAACCTCAGTGGTTTTTATCATTTAAATGTTATCTTATATATTAGCCCTTAAAATTGTAAATAAATAAATAATAATAATAATAATAATAATAATAATAATAATAATTCTCTATTTGTTTTTTTCGATTCTAAATATTACTAACTAAAAGCATTTTGGTAATCATCATCAATTACTAAAAATAAATCTGCAAGTGTAGGTATTGTATTCATGATTTTCATGAAACTTGGTAGATAAAAATTTAGAAGTAAGGACACAGGGTAGGCCTACTTTTTTTCTTTTTCAACGTGGACGAAGTCGCGGGCACCAGCTAGTGTGTAATATATCTTGTAATATCATCAGAGTATATCAAAAAATCGACTAAATTGGCATTATATAGGCACACAAAACATCAAGTACTTACTTATGGCAATAGATATTTCTGTACATACTATAAAAGCGGCCAACCTGAGCTATTATAAAGAAAAAAAACCCTCCCGTTTTTAGTAATAAAGAGAATTTTCTATGATAAAAAACTCCCACGGTGTTGTAATGCAGTTTTTTTATCTTTTGTACGCATGTCTTCGGGGTTTTTAACACGCCATTGATTAAACAATATTGTCGAAAAATCAGAGGCATTGTGATAAAGTTTTTTTTGAAATTTGCTTTTTGTTAAAATGTATATTTTTTATACTTTTATTGGGTCACTGTATTGAAGTGTGTCAATAAAATGGAAAAATATTATCGAGGCTTCTAAATAAAAATATGTTTCCTACGTATGCAATGCAGTCCGGTCAATGCCAATCAAATACCAACTATTTTGACTAGTTCGATTCCCAGTTGGACCAATTTTGGCATCCCATGATATAAAACCACCATTATATAACAGCATATGTGCTGTTGTGTTTCGGTGAGTGAGTAAGAGATGTCGGAGCTCATTTCGCTATATCTTTCTAATTTCCTTGATTTCTTCTTGACAGAAAATTAAAATGAATGCATGAAAAAGCATCAAACGCTTTCCTACTATTTCGTAGATAGAAATACATAATATTATCTTAAATAAAAGGACATAGGTATTTACAAACTACATATTATATATGATACGAATATTAGCATGTTGTATCTTGGCGACCTTCGAAATGATTTGTACGTTGATCCACTGTTCGTAGGATGTCTGTTTTTGCCTCCATCTAATTACAAACTAGATATCTCACCATGTTAAAGTCAACATGTTTAAAGGTATAATTACACTGGCTTATCCAATTACCCTAAACGCGCAATTACTTAAATGTTTTAGATTTTTTTTCCTGAAAATTCCCTTAATCACCCCTTTAAGTAAGGCCACCGTGAAATAATAGCATATGTACTGTTGTGTGTTTCAGTGAGTGAGTAAGGGATGCAAGTGCAACCCAGGCAACACATAGGCCAGATAACAGTATGAAATTCACAAATTATTCAGTTTAAAGCTTTGTTATAAGGTTATTAGAGCTGACAAGATAGCAAATGCTGTATTGAATGATTTTTGGGCTATTATAACACTATGGGCTATTATAACACTATGGGCTATTATGGGCTTCTTGTTGCTTATTCAGCTACTATTCAGCTATTATGTTGCTACTATACAGCTTAAAGCAATTTATTTTGTGCCTAAATTGCTTGAATAACTGCTGTATAAATGCATTTATTCAAAGAATATTCAGCCATTCTGTGTTGCTTGGGAAGAGGCTAATATTTCATCCCTTCCTTACTTACAATTAATCCTTCTATGGTCGGCACCGCACTTGCAGCACACATGACTTTGCTTGTGTTATAACCGACGGTAGCCATCTACCATCAAGTGAACCGTCAGCCACTTGTACAGCCATTAAGAATTTTCTAGTTTTAGTACTAGTAGTACTAAAAATTATTACTTATTTGTAAAAATAAAAAAGATTCATACATTAAGTATGCCAATATCTGTATGTTTCCTTTATATTTTTCATATCAAACACAGTAGGTAAAATGTATGAAATACGAATAACTTTAGACGCGGACGCTAATTATAGAATCAAAGGCAACGCCAAGTATAAATCAAAAACATTAGCAACAACAAATCGTACATAGTTGCTATTAGGCAATGACCATGACTTTCATGCGGGCGGGACGACAAAACTCGTTATAACATAACTCGGATGAAAAATTTCATACTAATATGAATGCAAAAGTTTGTGAGGATGTTTAGGTATTATGTTTGTTACTCATTGGCGTAAAAACTATCGAACTGATTTGGATGAAATTTGTCACACACATAGTTTATTACCTGGATTAACATATAGGATACTCCTTATCCTCAAAAAATGTTAAGTTCCCAAGGGATCGTCTAAAAATATAAAAAAATCGGGCGTCACTGCTGCCGTGGTGGAGACACCGTCGTCACAGCGATTAAGATTTCAGGCTTTTTTATCTACTATATAAATTAAAATCATAAACGAGCCGTGTCTGTACATTAAATATATAAAAAAAAGAGTTTTAGAATTTTTTGTCGGTTTCTCTGTTTTTCTGCGCGTTTGTGCATTCGTGCAATTTAATCTCAAAATGGGCTAAGAATTTGGCACTCATATAGGTAATAAAATTAAATAATGTTACAGGTTCTTGTGCGATTTCAAATAATAGTACAGCGCGTATGAAGTTGCGGGCACAAGTAGCTATTCATATATTTAAATTATATTAGAGCAATTATAATTCTACAATTCGTGTGCCCCTTTATTCCATAACAATTTAACACCGCCTTTGTATGAGGTAAAGTACCTATTATACAATCTTTGTTCGACTAGCGTTTTGGATTATTTTGTACGTGTGTGTGATCAAATACTTGTACGATACCTACTTAGCTAAAAATGGCTTGAATTTCAGGGTATGAAAATATTCTGGCAGTTGATGACGTCACTTGAAGTCGCTCATATAAAATCTCAGCCAAAGTATTAATTTTACATTTATTTTCTGTAATTTATGTACATAAACCTTTCTTATTTATTGTTTTTTTCCATTAGCGAAAACCGTAACAAAAACCGTTCGGTTGATGTTTGCAAATGCAATACCTAACTGATTGAGTACATAAGTTTCCTTTCAATAATACCTAATAATAATATTTTTTCAAATGTACAATATCAAATCCAAGTAAGGGCGACCACTTATTTGTATATATATTTCATGTTGCATTTGGCTTGGGGGTGGCATAAATGAAATTCAAAATTTGCCAGCCTCAAACCAAACTATATCCAGTTTCAAGAAATGTAGCTAAAACGTTAAAAGTTTACACATTGTGTTGAATTAACGTCAATGTGTGCGTGCGCCAGCTAATATGCGCATACGCACGGCAACAGAGTAGGTACTTACATACCTTCCCAACCCCCGCTAGAAAATGGACAGATAAGTTTTGATACTTTGATAAATTTCAATAAATTTTATGAAAGTGATCTATGTTAAAATGTATTAAGAAGACATTGGTTTTCGACCGGTTTCAAGCGGTTGAAGTAAATATAAATGAAGATTAATTGTCTAAAATAACTCTTATATATTTATTAGACACCAACAACTAATCTTATAAATTTATTAGAATTTGCAGAAAAAAAAATGCATCCGTGCGAGCCGCTAACTGGTCGCTATCTAACTAAATTAACAGTGCTTTAGGCCATTTTGTTGATAATAAAAAAAAGTCACATGTTTTTTCACAATATTTTTGATCAGAATCACTTCACAATATTTTGACTAGCTGTTGCACGCGACTTCGCCCGCGTAACTATATAAAATATAGCCTATGTTACGCGCTTTGTAGCTTTCTATAGGTGAAAGAATTTTATAAATTGGTCCAGTAGAAACATACAATTCTTCTCTCTTTATAATATTGGTATAGATATCAATTGTAAGGTTCGGTCATGGAGTAATTTACTTTGTTTTCAGAAATATCGTGTATATAGGCTCTATACATGATACTGAAACTAAATTGATCATTTTTAGATTTTTTTTCTGTATGTATGTTCCTCCATCACTCTTAAACGAATTAACTGATTTTCATGAAACTTGGTAGATAAACATTTAGAAGTACGAGACACGTGATAGGCTACTTTTTATCTTTTTCAACGCGGACGAAGTCGCGGGCAACAGCTAGTAAGATTAATAAAATGACAAAAGTATATATTTTAAAAAAATCCTGTAAGTATCAAGAATGCTTGTGAATCAGAGGGGTAGGAGTCGAAGGCGTTTATGGCGAGGGTGGCTCGCATAAAGGCAACCATTATTTTTTCTACACATCCACCACAAAGATTTTTTCTACCTGCGAACCCAAAATCTTTACCTGCTACGACGCGCAAACGCAGATTCCCAACCATTTTAGAATCAGGAAAAAATTTTCGTATTTGCTATGAATGTCGATTTTGTATGGGGGGTTTTTGCTAGATTTTTTTTTTATTTAAACACTTGCTACAGATTCAAGGTGTTTTTATACATGTTTTTATAGTGTTTATTTATATTTTTTTCTGTCATAATTTCGTTAAAGGGTGCGAGATTTAAATGTTTTTGCGTGAATTTTATAAACGTGGCACGAGTCTATAAAGAAAAAGAATATAGGTACTATAACATATATTATTATTTATTCATAATTTATACGATTTAAGATTAAAAAATTGCAATGCAGTAGGTTCATTAAATGAGTTGCACGTCTTAATTAGGTAAGAGACGTTTATTAAAACTGAAACTGAGCTCAGATATAAAAAAAATGTCTTAGTATGGTCTTAGTAAAATTCTCACGGATTTAGAGATTTTTGCTTCTTTAAATTTTTTTTGGAAAATTGAATCTTCCAAATCGTTCTCTGTAAATATTTTTTCAATGTGTGCTACTATTTGTACGTCATTGAAAAGACAAGTCTTTTTCAATGGCTCATGAATTTCTCAAAAATAAAAAAAAATGCTGTGATAGAGGCTCGAACTATTTTATTTTATATTTTTTTTTCAGACTTCCATTAAGTACGTAAAACAAGCTTAAAATGGTCTAAATGGCTGACTATCATAAAATCTTTAATCTTATCCTATTTAATATAGAATTCAAAATCATGGTCTAATCTCAGATTAGAAAATATTTATACCTACATTAATTTAGAAATTCATTTAACCATAATTATATTTTTAACACGACTGTTATCAATAATCTTAATAATTATATCTAGTTATTAAAACTAACAAAAAATACTCCTTTTAGTATCTTAGATAGGAAAAGGAAAAATCAATTCAAACCAAATAATTTAATTTATGTAAAAATGTATTGGGGCTGAGCATCCAACTTAATGGTAGATGGTTACCATCGCCTATAATACATATAAGCAACATTAGGAGGATATAGGCTTGAACTATGTAAGAGTAAGTATACGTATTGGTAGTTTAGATTTAGTTTTAGATCAATGGATATAGGAGATGGAATAATATGAGGAGAGAGGAATGGGCTTTGGCATCCTTTACATAATTTTTTTGGCATAACTGGGCATTTCGCACATTTCGTACGAAACAAAATCGTGCGAAATGACAACTTAACCAATATGTGCTGTTATTTGACGGTGGTCTTCTGTAAGGAGGCACTGCCATGCCGTAAGATATGCCTTACCACTATTATATTCCCTTTACTTTAAGGGTCCTAGGACCTAGAGCATTATACTAAGTTTAAAAAAAAATTACAGTGATTTTTTTGCAAGTTTTCAGCCTATATCAGCACCAAATCTTGTTCAAATCGGTTCAGCGGTTCAATAGTGAAAGCCTACTTAACATATGTGTATTTGAGCATTATCATAGTTATTGTGGACGAAGACGACACCTAATTACTATGCAAAGCATCGTCCGCGACCTACGGCAACAGTAAAAATGACAAAAACCAAACAAGATACACGCAAAAACGTGGTTTAAAATTCAGACGCGTGCCGAGAAAAAGTTACTTCTCGCGTTTGCAAAAACAAAATCATTGTACGACCTTTTTTGTTAGTTCTTTTTGCTCCTGTTCTGGATGTGAGGAAAAAAGATAAAAATTTTTTGGATGAGTCCACCGCGTACTAAAGAAACCGTTAGACTTTTTGCCCTTCACCGGGACTGTTAAGTCATTGTGGGTTTTTATTTGCGTTTTTGTTTACTTTCGATTGCATAAGGGGTCAGTGCGTCAATAATTCAACTCTCAACGGTATGATAGCGTATAACCAAATGGGACCAGCGACCTGGTACTAAAGTATTGGAGTTCTTTTGGCAAGTCTACGGCCAGCAACAAGCAACTGATTCTTTTTATAAAATTGTTGCTCTTTTAACAGTGTCACAGATACAAGTTGAACACATCTCGTGTCACAGTGTTAGTTAGTTACTCCTCCGAAACGGCTTAACCGATTTTGATGATCCCGCACAGTTTATGGACTCCAGCTCCACGGAATTCTATCCTATCGCAAAGGTTTAAAATTTTAAATGATCTTCAAAATTAGCTGGAGTAATTTAATTACGAAACACTATACAAGAAAACAAAATTTGAACGAAAATTAAAACTAAAAGATGAATCAGACTTCCTACTGCCATAAATTATCTAGAGATCTTATTCAATCCGCTTTTAATTAATACGAGTCATAATTACTGTTTTTTATTCAACTTCTAGAGCATTGTGTTTTTTTGTACTCATAATAATTAAATTCGAAATGTAAATTTTGACAGATGGTCCGCCATACTGCGACGAAGATGGCGCGGTCGCCTAGCAACGGATGCGTAGGCGCAACAGGTGTTTCGATCGGATTTTTGAACCATTTTTTTGATATTTCTCCTAAAAGGGACGTTGAAACGGCGATACGCCCTTTGGGGATCGATGGGAAAGTTTTCAAAGATCATGGAGATAATATATTTTGTTTCTAGGTTCGAAAGATATGTGAAAAAATTAATATTATTATAAACACTTTAATAACAATAAAATTATTCTGTCAAAGTTCTCGTAAATTTAGAACCCGGAAATTCCTTTACATTATTACCTAGTTTATTGTGTGCTTTAATAGGTATTACATAAAAAAATTTTTTTTTAAACCTATTTGACAAAATATATTTTTAACAGTTCTTTTTGTAAGTAAATTGATTATTGTGTTCCCAGTATCTTAAAATTGTTTAGTTAAAATATAATAATATATTTTAAAATATGTTATTGACAATGGACCATTCAGAAAATAATCTATTTTTGTCGGAACCGATCCAACATTCTTGGGATTATTAGGCTGTAAAATAAATGTCAAGAATCTCTTACCAATTATTATTAGTTCACAAAATAAAAATAATATTAAAGAGAGTTCACATAGCATTGATCTTTAACAATTTAACATATGATATTTTAAATTACTAGGTACACGCGTACAGACTAGACGTTTAAAAATATAGCAGAATATTTAAAAAAAATGCATTGGCCATAAATTTCTTTATGAAAAATTTAAAAATAACGCGTGAAATGGACGAAATCAAATGTCACCGTACCGATGCTCTAAGTATGTGAAAAATACTATAAAATGTTACATTTAACGAGTTCATAAATACTGTCCTGGTGTACGTAGTGCAGAGGCTAGACCAGTTTAGATAAAACCTTTATTATTGTGAGCACCTGCCTCGACCATCACCTGCATATTAGCTCGATTAGAAGCGGAAATAGTAGCTTCCTCATTAGTAAATGTATTACTTACTTACTCACTTGACTGGCTTACACCTTTAATAAGTAAAATTAGAATTATTCGCAGGTTTATTTTTTAACTGGGACTTCAAACGTGTTGAATAGTGGCCTCTGTGGTTCTATTTACAATGAAAGGGTTACAGGTTTCTTTAGGAAAACATATATATTTCATGTATATTCACTAGCTTTGCCTGCGACTTCGTATGCGGATTATTGAAACAAACACAAAATGTTACGGGAAGCTTGCTGCAATACACAAGTGTAAACCGCATTCAAATCTGAGCTCTGAGTTTAGCGTGCACGACGACTTGGCGGCGCCACCATCGTCACAGGTATGAGATATTTTTCTGGTGTTATATTTTTAATTTTTCAACATTTTCACATTTTTGATTCCAACATTTTCAATAAATAGAATATCGTTGACTTATATCAACTAACAATAACGACATTATAGTTATAGACTAGAACACCCAGCAATGTCTGTGGGTAAAAATAAGCTGGCAAATAGGTAATTAAATAAAGACTTGGAATGTCATCACAATCATAGAAGATCGTGCAACACATGTCGAGCACTTGTCTAGGATTCGTCTTCAACACTACATCATTTATCGATATCGCATGAAATATTGCTGTGGATATGACTAATTTCCTACGTCGTGGCAACATATATTAGAATATATATTATCATCACATTTACTGTCATATTTTATTGTATTTTATGTAACATAAAATATGCTTAAAACTTATTACATTAGAATTAAAAAAAAAAACACTTACCTAAGCATAGGTATACCAAGCTGTCTAAATTTACATTAATTAACTAAAAGAGAAAGTGAATTTTTTTGTTAGTTTGTTAGTATTTAATATACTCATCCGATCAACATGAAGATTTGTATACTTACACGGCAGTAATATAGGAAAGGGATGGGATACCTTTCATCTATAAAAAATTACACTTTTTGAAAATTTCTAAGAATAAAGAAGAAATTCAACGTTTAGCAAAACCTTATGAGCAATAAGAATAAAGCAAATAAGATTGAGCAATAAATATTTTTTTTTCAATTAAGAAATAGGAAAAAAACTAGCGATACATAATAAAAAGTATAAGATAAGGTCCACTCTATTCTTTCGTATGACTTGAACGTGTCGCGGCAGTAACTCGTCACACAAAATAGATATTCCAGCATGTGGAACAAATATGAGTTTTAAACTTGAAAGTTAAATAACAAAAAGGCATTGATTAATTAGTTCATTAAGTCATTAGTCTTTGAGTTGATTTCAAGTTTCCCTAGTAGTTATATACTTAGTTATTTACTTCCTTTTAAAATAGCAATATTTTTAAATACTTAGACAGTGTTGTCGAAATTCTCTGATGATTTTTTATTTAATTATCTATGTGTTTTATGTGGGCTTGTCATATATTATCTGTGCTTAACAAGATGGCTTCTGTCTGTTAATCCATTTGTCAAGATTTGCAGTTACATCGAAAAAAATTATGCTGAAATTAAAAAAAAATTCAAAGCCTAACAAAAATATATGAGCAATAAATATTAAATAATATATTGGTCATATATTTTTTGTCAGGCGTTGAATTTTTTTTAGTTTTAAATGCTTAAGAAATAAGGACGCAGTCGAAGTTGCGGTCAAAAGCAAATTTTTATACAATAACGTTGTCCTTAAAAGCAGTCGTTTTATGAGAGGTACAGTCTAATTCTTCTTCAAATTGCTATTGCTTGGCTTTAGTTCTTCTACTATTAAAAATTCATTTCTTTGGCATATTCTTCAAATAGTTTTGAAGATCAATCATTAGGGGGCAACCGGCGGTCTGAGGTTCATGGAATTAAAGTCCAACTTGAATTATTATTTTCCAGGTACGAATAAATATATAAAATGTTACATAACGTATAATTATTCGTAGTTAGATGATGTCACCCGTCGAATATTGAGTTATGACTGTTGTGATTTAAGCGTTCGAAGCTTATGGAAATGGTTAGTAGGTACTTATTATTTTTAAAATATTGACCGCCTGTTACACCGTCTTTGTTCTTCTGAGATAAGTAACGAATTTAATTTGATTTATTTAGTCAATTTCTTTAGAACGAGTCTTAATCTATATATTGTATACATTTGTATCTGTACTTATAAATATATATTTCTTCTGTGCGTGTGTATGCCATTGAACTCCTCCTGAACGGTTGGACCGATTTTAATTCTGTCTTCACTTATGGACAGAGGGTTTATATGTAAAAAAAATTGGTCGACGAAGTCTACATGTATTAGAAAAATAGAATACATAGAAATCTGGTATTAGAATACATAGAAACATAAAAACCAGAAGTGTCTGCTACATAAAAGCTGTCATATATGTGTCTGTACATATACAGTAGTACATAAAAGCAGTAATAGTGCTGCTGCTGTTTACTGCTTACACCTACGGAATCTTTAGGTTAAGTATGAAAAAAAAAATCTGTGAGTTCGTTTCGGTGTAATGTAAGGTCACATGAAAGATTCAACACGATTTTATTATATGATGACAGACACTTCTCTGAGTTGGTAGTGTGTGTATTATTTATAATTATTTGTAAGGATCGTGAGGTCAAGTTCGAGACGTGCTTAGCCAAAAACCTGTTGATAGGGTTGCCCACGGATTAAGCATACAGCTAACACTAATGTATTTGCAAATGTATTGTAATTATAATATACTAGCCGGTGCTCGCGACTTCGTCCGCGTGAAAAAGTATAAAACGCCATCTACCGTATTTTGGATAGATGGCGCTATCTCCCGGGCCAAGCCGCTAGTATTTACTTTTACTTTAGATTTCTCGTAGAAATGAAGCATTTTCCCGCGGTAAAAAGTAGCCTATGTTCATCACGGATAATGTCGGCTTCTAATGGTAAAAGAATTTTTCAAATCGGTCCAGTAGTTTCGGAGCCTATTCTATACAAACAAACAAACAATCAAATTTTTCATCTTTATAAAAATACATATTGACCAATGTATTATTTAGAATACATGTATAAAAACACATTAAAATGTATTTCGTGACATTCTTCATGTTTCATGGTATGTTTATAATAAATTTCATCGAATTCGGTTCAGCATTAAGTCGAAAAAACATAAACCGTTTTTAAGGAAATTGTATTTATGACAATTTTTAAAATTATAATATATTCTTTTTAGAAAAAAAAATATTATAATTTTATAAATTTATATTATAGTTAAGTATATTATAATATTTTAGTACTATTATGGTACCATTTTTATGTTATAAATTCTTGTTAGTCATTTTATTATTAAAATCTAGTGACACAGGTTTCGCACCATAGATTTTTTTTTGTAAAATTAAAATGATCAAACCTTCCCTGTTTATCGCTCTATCTATTAGTGAAAACCGTATCAAAATCCGTTGGGTGGTCAAGCTAGTGGAGAAACGGACAGAAGCGGACAGTAACTTTTGTTTATATAACTAGCGCCCCCTTTCGAGTACGACTACAACTAACGAACAAAATGAAACTACTAACGAAATTTTCAAAAATCCTTTCTTAGATTAACTTTCTTATTAGCGTAGCTTTGGCTATGCGTTGAAAGTCAGGACAAATTATTTCATAATATAGAAGACTAGCTGCTGCACGCGACTTCGCCTGCGTAACTTTATAAAATACTAGCCGGAGCCCGCGACTTCGTCCGCGTTGAAAAATCTACAAAGTTTCATGAAAATCAGTAAATTCGTTTAAGAGTTATGAAGGAACATACATACATACATACAGAAAAAAATCTAATAATGGTCAATTTAGTTTCAATATCATTTAGTTCAATTTAGTTCAATATTGTATAGAGCCTATATACACGATATTTCTGAAAACAAAGTAAATTACTCCATGACCGACCTCTACAGATTTATTATGAGTATTGATACTGTTAGCGCCCGCGACTTCGTCCGCGTTGAAAAATAAAAAGTAGCATATCCTGTGTCCTGTACGTCTAAATGTTTATCTACCAATTTTCATGAAAATCAGTTAATTCGTTTAAGAGTTATGAAGGAACATACATACAATAATACCTACACTTACAGATTTATTATTAGTATTGATTGATTGATTGATAGCCTAAATAAAACCTTTCTCGATAAATGGACTGTCCAACACAAAAATAATTTTTCAATTCGAACTAGTAGTTACTTAGATTAACGCGTTCAACCAACCAAACAAACAAACTCTTTTATATTAGCATG
Organism: Synanthedon vespiformis; assembly: GCA_918317495.1. NCBI lineage: Eukaryota > Metazoa > Arthropoda > Insecta > Lepidoptera > Sesiidae > Synanthedon > Synanthedon vespiformis. The sequence goes on from OU906969.1 coordinate 5,488,998, forward strand.
ACACTTTAAAAAATATATACCGTACTTATATTTAAAAACTATGAAGGTATTCTTTAGCATAACTAAATTTTTTCAAGAGTCTATTTTTAATAAAGATAATAATATAAACAATCAAATATAACATTCTAAATATAAACAAACCCTATATTTAACTTGAAATACGTTAAACATGAATAAATTAAGAGGTCAACAAATCGGATAACATAAAACAGTTAACCATGACTCAGAAATGGCAAATTTAAATACAAATTGTCTCAAAAACCTGTTAAAGGACAAATGTTTGGTAACACGGTGACCCAGAATTTTTCTCAAAAAAAAAGTTTTTACAAAAACAATTGGACGGTTTTTGCGCGCGGCGAAAAAATGCGGGTTTTTTGTTCTATGTAAAAATGGCCGATTATTAGTTTTTATTGTATTAGTCTCGTGATGATATCGAAAGTTCTTTTTGGGGTTCCGTGTTGCATTTTAATTAAAATAACATAAATTTAATTAGGTTTTCAAATTAAAATTAAAGAAAATACCAGTCACTTTATTTGTAAAATAGTTATAAACTTTATTTAAATTTTAAATAATAATAATACTATTAATAATGTAGCAACACATTTGAAAAATAAAGTTACAATCAGTTTTCAGAAAGAATGCGTATAACCAACACTTTTTAAAAGGATTTTAATACACGTAAGGTAGGCTTTATTTTATTTGAATCTGTTAATTTGAATTATTGTAATTTTCTACTACAATAAAATTTTATTAAAATGACGAATTTAAATCATTTTGTTTCTACATTAAAAATTAAAATTAATAAAAAAAATTGGAACTCCGCATCCGCATCCGCTGGATGTTGAAAATTCTACGTCCACATGAAATAAAAAAGGGAATTAATAAAGATAACTTTTAAAAAAATACACCAAGTAAAATAACACGTACGCATTCACAAGGATTCTTCCATTATAATAAAATACAAGGGTGAAGAGTTGTAATAATTTATTCATTTATTAGGAAATGTCAGCAGATTATATTTATGCCACCAGATAATTATATGAACCGTTAGTTTGTAATAATTAATCTAGTGAGATTATAGCGAGATTGCTTAAAAACTTACGAAAATATAAATAAGCATTAAATTGTAAATTTTAGTGTCCATTCTCAATCTAACGACAGTTTATAATCACACTAGATTAATTATTACAAACTAACGTTTCGTACAATTATCCGTTCACATATAATACACTAAGCGCCTCTTTCACAAACGTCAAGTAGTCAAGTCAACCTGTCACCGGAAATAATTTAGCTGAATATACCTTTGTTTGTACGGTCCCAAACATTGAATAGAAAATAATAAAAAAAAAATCGGCTGTCGATGACACTAAACCGAGTGAATAATTTAATAAAACATAAAATTAATTCTAAAAGTAACTAATCAACACTTTACTTGTAGTTGGTTAAAGAGGCGCTATGTTGATTATGTTGAAAACACAGAATTATCTTGTAAGCATTTGTATAAGTAAGTGCTGCCATCTACAATTTAACGTTACAAACACATTTTGTATACGGAACACCCATTAGGACGAACCGTCTCGATCTTGACCAAGTATTTATATGAGCGTTGCTAAGCGAGGCAAAACAAAAAAGGCAAAGCGTAGTTAGTCAGTTTTTATTGTTTTATTACTTACTTTGTATATAATTTATGTTCTTTGCTTTGATTTCATTCACATATAACACTTAGTTTTTTACTTTATTGTTACTTAACGTGCTATAACCTACGTATAGTGCTATAAGCACTATAGCTTGCTATGATAACTCTCTATCTGCAGTACGAACATTTTACTTCAGACAGCATATAAGGCAGAAAAAGTTGAATATTTTCAATTCATAAAATGTATTGTGTATTTGCAATTAATTATGTGAACCACTGGGAAGAACGGGAAGAATATGTAATAAATTCTATTGAAAAATCATTTGTGGATACAATTATTTACTCCGTTTTCAAATTGCAAATAAATTGTTATGACTTATTATAATTCAAAATTACATGTGAAACTTCGCGTTTTGTGTTTTAGGAAACATAAAAGAATTGTTTACTCAAGGCAATATAAATTGTGTAATCCTTAGTATAAACATAGAATAACTTATAATAATATGTATACGGAAAAGTATAAATTCAAGTCGCTATCGGAGTATGTGTTTGTCTGTTTGTCCCAAAGATTTTGGTTTGTCCGCACGGACTTTGATGCGGTTTTCACCTATCAACGAAAAAGGTTTTTGTACCTGATAGGTATTAAATATTGAGGCATTGAGCGGGCCTCTATAATGTTCATATAAATAATAATTAAATATGTGCTCTAAAGAAACTTCTTTCGAATAGAATGTCCATGAACACTTAAACTAAACTATGAAATAGACATTGAGATTTTTTATTTTTTTCGGTGATAGACATCATCAAATCACTTAATTAAATACAAACGCATATTAAAGATTGATGATGTTGCTATTAAAAAAGCCTCACGATTTAAGATAAGTACCTATATCTGCGATATCTAAAACAGTTCTCAAGTTTTTAGCTTTACTCATTTATATTTATTTTTCAAAGAACTGGAAACTATACAAAACTTCATCAGCTGTTATTGTTTGTAACCATTTATTGTAACCCAATTGTTGAAGTCTCCTTACAATAAATCTGCAAATTTGTCAGACACATAAGACAAATAATATGTTGTGTTGGACGCTAATTTATTTTAATTCAATTATCAAATTAAATTTCAAGATCGGCAAACAAAATGCAGGCGCCTTAGGTGACGTAATAGTGAACAAACGAAAACAAAAGAAAACTCAAATAACACCAAAGTGTTAAATGCGGAAAGCAAGAGCCGGAAAAACCTGGTACGGTGTGTAGGTAGCAATCTCTTCAAGCAAGTGGTATGAATGCGTCACGCCAACAAAACTGCACACATTTCCAAAAAGCATTAGCTCACAACTAAAAGTGCCGTTGCAAAATCGACCTTCGCACCAGAGCACACTGCTCAAACTGCAATGTGAGCGGGTCCAAAATAAGGCATTATAAAATATGTGATGTAATACATGTCCGCTACAAGGTCAACATAGACCGAAAATCAGGTTTGATTCCCCCCTCCCCGTCCGCCGCTACCTCCCGCGCACCGCAACTGTGCGCATGAGCAGCGTCATGGAGACGGTGTGTGTTACGTTAGCAATACCGTTGAAATTAATTAATTAATTTATTTTTATTGATACGTTACCATATTTACATTTATATTTTTACAGGCTGACCAATATCCCAAACATAATTAGGGACCTTTTATATCCTGTGGTATGTTTACCGTAGTCCTGTTTAATCTAACTGTTATTTTTCAGCTATCTTTCCAATCAATGAGTTTCCAAATGAGTCCAATAATATTTCCAAATGAGTACCAAACTTTGCACAACTACGTGACATAATTATCATAGTGATTACATAAAGTAACGTACCTACCTTTTACCATTTTATCGTTTGTTTTTCAAAAAATTGTTGATAGCTAAAATAAAATACTTAATATATCGAAGTAACCATATTAAGAAATTACCACCTATTTAAAAAATCTGCATATTAATTATTTTTTATTTGTATTCTATACTTTTGTAACACAGCTATAAAATGAAACTAATGGTTATTATCATAATAATATAATAGTATTCAACGATAAAATAAAACCCTAATAGGGTCAACGATGTGAACATGACTGTGTCCACCTAAATCATCTAATAGCTGTTTCTTCTTTTCACTATACTGCACGCTTAAAAATCGAGACACCAAACGAATTTAAAAATAAATGCAGACAAAGTCACGAAAGAAACATAGTCCTTGAGAACTTTGGTCGTGCTATTGTAACGCACGTCAACTATTCGGAATTCGTCAAAATACTCGACAACGAACTACCACATGGCTCGCAAGTCATTTTTCATCAAGACTGCCTCTGTGTGTTTGTTGTACGCATGCGTGTGAATACACGTGCAAGATTTGTCGCTGTGTGCGTGCGCTTGCCTGAGCGACGGTTTAGAACCTTTTACGCGCTGATAGTGATAATGTTTATGATTAAATTTTTTTACCTAATATTTTTTTACATTGTTTTGTATAGTTATATAATATTTATTTTGTGTAAATTTTTGTTATTATTTAATTCCTAGAAGATTCCTAGATTAACATAGTTAAAAGTCTTGCACACATGACCGGAAACAAATAGTTTGATGTGAATTGATTTTTAAAAAGTTTAGAATTCCTTTTGAACTCTATAACAAATTCTCTATTGTCTTGAACGAATTCTATACTTTTTATCTAGAAAATTAATATAGAAATGAATATTATATTTAGCTGTGCCCACGACTTGGTACGCGCTATTCACTGTTTGAAAATATCACAGAAATACCACAGTATAAATATGTTATTTATTCTGTGGAAATGCTAAGATTCCATAATAAAAAAATATCCTATATGTAATCGAGGTAATAAACTATCTGTGTGCCAAATTTCATCTAAATCCGTTCAGCCGTTTTTGCGTCACAGAAGTAACAAACATCCATTCATACATCCTAATAATAAATGCGAAAGATTGTGAGATTAGTTCACATACTTTCGTATAAACTTATAATTAGGATTTAAACAATTAGTACGATTAGTATGTACCTAATTATATTATTATTTAAAATTTTTATACATTCATAAATAAAATATTATATTATTAGCGTGAACACATTTAAACTCTTATCTATACATACTTTCATAAAAACTTAATATTTGAAAAAAAAAAAAACAAATTGAAATAAGTATTAGACAAAAAAAGTCACAAGAGGAACATTGTGTTTCAAAACGTAATAACGGTTTTTTACTATGGCCACTTTTACCAATTTTACCTAGTCAAAGAAATAATAATATTATGCTTTTATGTTTTTAATTCTAAGAATTTAAAAGGTTTTAAATATTTCTTGTAATAGTCAAAAATGCTTTGGCCTTGCCATTGTAATGTACAATAGAAAAGGCAAATATTATAATGGTTAGTCATGGTATGTAAGGATTTCTTTTTTTTATAAAATTATTCCTTTATATTCATTTTTTGAACAATTTTTTGGGAACTTTTATGTAACAATTAATCGATCAATATTAAGACTAGATGTGCCATCTATTAGCGTTTAAGGGAACTAAATGCGCATATTTCTATTACGTCCGACAGAGGGCGGTAAAAGGTTACACTAGGCAATATGTAACGATTTGTATTTATTGTTAAAATATTTTGGTGAATATTCAATAGAATTTTTTTAGCAAATAAACCTATTTCACACTTAATAAGTTTAAATCTTCAGGAAGTAACTATATTACTACCTAGATTAAAAAATATTAAAAAAGCATAATTCACTGTGCCATGCCAGTGACGCAAATAAAGAAATTGTATAAATTAATAGATATCCTAAAGAATACAGAATAAAAATTGGACTTTATGAAATGCACGTGTTTCTTATGCGAAGGAATATTTCTTATATATACTATTAAAGAAGATATAGCAAAAACTCACATTCACGAAGACAATAACAATAAACAATAGCACATACCTGAAACAATAGATGAAACAAAATATTAATAAAGAAAGAAGCATATGTTTGGTTAACGAAGTAAATATGAAAGGTAATATGAGACAGTATATTTAAATTTAACTAGCTGGTGACCGCGACTTCGTCAGCGTTGAAAAGTAAAAAAAATATAACGCCTCACAGTATACCAACCGTTGGATCTATAACTATTTTATAACTAGTTTATGCCCGCGGCTTCACCTGAGTGAAATATTATTTACCTTATGTCTATTTTGAACTATTGGTGATTTTTTTTTTAAATTGGACGAGTAGTTTTAAAAATAACTTTTTACATACAAGATTTACACAAAAATATATTTTCTCACAAAACCAACAGTAAGTGCCTAAGGAAAAAACCGTTGTCATCAACTACATATTTGTTTTTTAACTTATATATTAACTTAATTACTGTACTAAAGATTTAATCGGCTATATTTTTTTCATATTATGCAAAATATTTAAGAAAATCCTTCAAATTTTAAATCTGTTCGGTTATCTCCGAGAAGCATAAAAGCTTCAAAAATTTGTTTTGGTCAAAATTGTGTTCAGTCTGAGGTCATTATGACCCTAAGTAATTTCCTATTCCAATTGAATTTTTAATTAAAAAAAAATGCAATTGACAAGAACAATAAAACATATAAAATTTAGTATTAATTTTATTAATGTAATTTGTACTATTCCTAAAATATCCGACAGGCGATCTAATAACAATTCCTACGTCTGTCTTCACAAAACCGGCTGTTATAACGAATAACGAAGATTCCCACAGCTAAGGAAGTAAAAATCGCAATTTGCATACGCGTAGTGATTAATAATTTTTTACTTCTCTTTTTATCTAACTCACCCCACAAAAAAGAAAAAAAGCCCAAACACAATAAGATGTCGTTTAAAATAAAAGATTAAGTAGTATCACCTATTTTGCATACCGAACTGTGAGAGAATGGCGCGCGCAAGGGACGCTTATGGGACCTTACCTTTTTTAAATATATGCATAGACCTCGAAACAATGTAAAAATAGTTTTTATGTTTATCACTCTCCCATACAAGCGGTTTTTTCATCTATTTGTTTTTTGCGACTATCTTCGCACGGAGATTTGCATAGCCAGTTCCGAACCACCCTTCCTCAATTTTTGCATACTGTTTTGCATATTAAAGTCTCAGATTGTCTTCTTGAGTGTATTTACTTAGTTTTATATTGAGGACATCGCCTTTTTTAATTTCATTCATGCGTTGAGGGTCAGGTTTTTTTTCTATGGCAATGTACGCTCATTGTTACTGTCATTAGAGATGCTTTCGGTATCGTGTGAGTATTTCTCTTCTTGTGCTGTGTGTTCTCCGCTAATATAAGGTGAATAATTAAAGTTGTTTGGAACAAGAACTTGTGTCCCCGCAAACAATTTCCTTTGTATTCCCTAATTGAATTCCGGTTCTGATGCGCCAGTCATCGCTGATTCCTTTTTGTTTGTTGAATATTTAGGAGTCGTGGTTTTTTGTGAAGCTTTTGATTTCGGGTGCATTATTTTTTAAGGTATAAAACATCTGCTCGGCGCGTAATTAAAAAAAAATCGTGAGAACAGCGACGCGGACGTCCGCATTAATTAGACTCTTTGTTGCTCATAGTTTTATTATTGCGCTTTTTAATTTTAACCGTTGGATTTATTTCAAGGTCGCTGAAGTCGTTTTTAAGTTAACGGTTTCAATTTGCATTTGTATTAGCTAGTTTTTGCAGTTTTACTTTTCAGTTAAATTCTAAATGTTTTTGTGTAAGAATGAATTAGTGAATGTCTTATTTCCTTATTTAAGTTTATTTAGAAACTTTTAGTTTTTACTCAATTTGGTGATCTACAAAAAATATGATGTTGTAATTTGTAAATTTTTATTTAGAGTTAATTACTGAACTGAATTAGACAGTGCTATTTATAGTACATTCTACAGATGATAGGTTTAAGACTTAAATGTAAAAGTAATATTGTTATTTCACCGGTAGCAAAATACCAGAAATAAATATAAGATACATTATAAAAATAAAATACAATAAGTTACATTCGGAGTATCTAAGACACTTTATTTATGTATTTATCTATAATTTTGAACGTTTGAAACTTTTGCAAGTTTTCCTACATCGTTGAACACATTAAAAGTTGAGTTTGAAGAAACCAAGAAGAAGATTCCTTAATATTAACGTTTATTTTTTAATTTTCATTAACAATTAATAAAAATAAATAAATGTAATGTACATACATATTATTAAACAAGAAATATACTTCAATATCAATCTGAATTTTTGTCAAAAAAAAATAGTTTGATACTACTTTTTTTTCCTTTTTCTTCTTTGATAATGGATTTTAATTTATGTAGATATTTTTGGTTGTTTTGCATCCTTAGTAATTAAAAAAAAAAAAATAACTTTTAATTAATTTAACCAGTAACTACGAATTATATTTTATTTTTTTAAGTTTTGCTTGTTACATTTTTGTTTGTGGTAATAAATAATTAGATAAATCATATTACTTCAGTGGTACCTGTTAATAAGCACAATGAGTTAGGACATACAAAAGATACAATAGATCTTTTGATGTCGATAGTGGAATGTCTCGCGACTATTATAATAACGCGATATTAAAATAACCCTTGAAGTATAAAGTTTCATAGATACAGTTGGTTATGAAGGGTCGAAATCATAACCGAGCTATTGATTTTTTATTGATCCATAGTTGACATTGGCGCGTGCGCAAGATAATGATCACAGAATTGCTTTGAAACTGGATAGGTTTTTGTGCTAACCGCATTTATACCAAGTTTTCTTGGTAACGAAGCGTAGATTGAATATATAAATATTGTTAGACGTTTTAACGTTGTTTTTATCACTTTATAATAGACTTTTGCAGATCACAAATAACATTTTAAGTGAGAGTGAGAGAGATAGAGAGAGATTTTGTAAGTTTTCTTTATGTAGGATATCATTGCATGAACTGATTTAAAAAAAAAAAAAATTTAACTAGCTGTTGCCCGCAACTTCGTCCGCGTTAAAAAAGATAAAAAGTAGCCTATCACGTGTCTCGTACTTCTAAATGTTTATCTACCAAGTTTAATGAAAATCAGTTAATTCGTTTAATAGTGATGGATGAACATACATACATACATACAGAAAAAAATTCTAAAAATAATCAATATAGTTTCAGTATCATGTATAGAGCCTATATACACGATATTTCTGAAAACAAAGTAAATTACTCCATGACCAACCCCTACACATTTATTATTAGTATTGATATATTTACTTTTATATAAAACAACTAATTTATTTAAATAATGAGTTAAAGTCAGTATTTAAATAAATTAGTTTTTACCAGTGGAAAGCTGTAAAAAGAGATAGATGAGGTAATATAATAACATGTGTAAATGATTTTAGATTTTTTAATACATAATATAGATTTTTTAAGTATATCTAGCTGTTTCACACGACTTCGCCCACGTAACTTTAAAAAAAATGTATAAAATATAGAGCCTATGTTACACACAAATCTTCTCTCTTTATAATATTAGTATAGAGGTATAGCATATATAAAAATGTTAAGTTGCTTTGTGTACGCTTTAAAAACTCGAGAATGGGTGGACCAATTGTAATAAGATTTTCACGTATCGAAAGAGGGATAAACGAGGAAAGTTTGTGTTGTACGTAAGTATATAAAAAATTTGAATCCCGCGCGAAGCATTCAATAAGTCAGTATATATTTTTATACAGTTTTAATATTGAATCGTATTTTCTGTATTAAAATATATCCTACTAGCTGGTGCCCGCGACTTCGTCCGCGTTGAACGGTGAAAAGTAAGCTATGTTTTTTCTGGCGTCCCAGAAAATTGTATGCGAAATTTCATGGGTTCAGTAGTTTTTGCGTGAAAGAGTAACCATCATACAACCTTTCGCATTTATAATATTAGTACGAATTCGGCAAGTATAAAGACTGATGTATAACAGCTGATCACTTAAGTTCCCGTCCCTCTAAATCAAGGATTATTTTGCCCGTCTCCACCGAAAGGGTTAGAAATTCATTCACCTATTATAAGATTATTGGGTATTGATCTATTGTGGTGGGCGCGAAGGGGTTAAGTGGGTCTTGTTAGCACATTTTTATTATTATTTTGTATTACTTATGTATTTAGTTTAACAAAGAAGCTAAAGTATTGAAATTTTGAGATGTTGCAGTTAAGTTTTGCTGTTAGGTTAACAAAATAACGTACAATATTGTTAACCTAACAGCAATAAAGGCTTATTTTGTTATTAATGTTTTGAACATAATCAGTAGTTCGATTTTCTTACCAATAAATACACTTATAAGTTGACTTATCTAGAATCAGTTAATTCGTTTAAGCGCCTCTTTCACCAACGTCAAGTAAAGTGTTGATTAGTTACTTTTAGAAATAATTTTCTGTTTTATCGAGTTTTATGCACTCGGTTTACTGCATCATTCGATAGGCGATTTTTTTAAATTATTTTCTATTTAACGTTTGAGACGTTTACCGTACAAACAAAGGTATATCAGCTAAATTATTCCTGGTGACAGGTGACTTTAAATGACAGTTTAGCCTACTTGACGTTTGTGAAAGAGGCGCTAAGAGTTATGGAGGAGACATACAGAAAAAAATCTAAATACCGTCAATTTAGTTTCAGTATCATGTATATGTAGAGCTTATAACACGATATCTCTGAAAACAAAGTAACTTACTCCATGACCATATCGTAGGATAACGACATAAAATATCAATATGATAAGCTATGGGCAAGTCTTACCTCAGAAGTTACTTGTCAATACTAATAATAAATCTGTATGTATGTTCGAATTTTCATGAAACTTTGTAGATAAACATTTTGACGTACAGACAGGACACAGGATAGCAGGAATAATATAAAATGATAATATATTGAAACGTCATGAAAATGAAAATGAAAAGGTTTTTATTATTTTTTAACATCTAGTTCAATTAGTTAATTGAATTGAATATTATTTATAAAAATGTTGGAAAGAGTACTCATTAGGCACGGAATTCGAAATGCACACTATTTATTTTAAACATTACAAAAGTTAATTCAAAAATATACACAAACAAATATGTAAGGTACTAAGACTTTGTGGTTGTTTTAAGCATTTCGTTGTAAACTGTATAAGTATAGCATGAAATCATCTTAAGAGTTGTATTCTAAGGAAAGGCACTTAAGAGGCCACCAATCGGCTTGCGGTCGTGCCCCAAAACGTTTAGAAAATCTACGGCACATTAAACCTATTTTGCTTCTTAACCACATATTGTAAAATACGGCTGGTTTACTCATGCCTTTGATATATTGACTGTACCTACCTATAAGCACTCACTTATGATCCCTTGCAATGTACTTTATCGACTAACTAGCTGTTGCACGCGACTTCGTCCGCGTAACTTTATAAAATATAATACATTCGTGTCTGTGAAACCATGGAGATACACATACAAAATTTCAACCCAATCGGTCAAACCGTTTAGTAGTTGACATACCGACAGCAGCGCCACCTACCGGGTCCAATTGTATTTTTAAATCATCCAGGAAACCATCGAAATACCCATATAAAATTTCAACCCATTTCGGTTCAGCCGTTTAGAAGTTATGTGAAAAAGATAAGTACGGAAGGATAATTCTTACTACCCGTTGTCCTATTACCCGTTTTCCCGTAGGAATGAAGCATTTTCCCGCGGTAAAGAGTAGCCTATGTTCATCGCGGATAATGTCGGCTTCTAATGGTAAAAGAATTTTTCAAATCGGTCCAGTAGTTTCGGAGCCTATTCCATACAAACAAACAAACAAATAAATATTTCCTCTTTATAATATTAGTATATATGTTGTTTGGACTCCAGGTTTATAGGCCTAATAATTATTATCTCACAAAGGACGAGCTATAATTAAAAAATATTATAGCTCGTCCTTTGTAGTAACAGACTTTCTATTGAGCTCAAAAACGCTATAAGGTTATCATGTCATTGAAATACCACCGAAGTAACAGTATAACTATTTTCACATCAATCGAGCATGTGGAAGTAGTTATGTACAGTCGGCCGCAAAAGTCTATTAACACTTACTTACTTACTGAAGCTTTTTACGATCATTTGAGTACGTTAAGTTTATTTTGTTCTCTAGTAACGACAACGACTTATGGCGCGTTGAGTGTTCAGTTGTTTAGCACCTTTGAATGCGTTAATCGACTATTGCGGCCGACTGTACCTTCGAAAAATTGGGAAATTGGCCGAATAGATCTTCATAAATTATTATAGCTAAAAACGATCGACCATGCCAGCTTTTAAACAAAAAAAAACAGATCAAAGTCGGTGATAACACAGACATTCACAGACAGTAACATAGATACTTGTATACACAGATACACAGACACAGAAGATTTCATGTGATATATTATTGCTTATAATTTTTTCAGACTTTACATTTTCATTTTTCAACGCGGACGAAGTCGCGCGCATCAGCTTGTATTTAAGATTTTAATAAGTCAATTTTATCTAAAAATTACTAGATGTTTGCTTAAGGTTATTTCAATGGTTAGGGCTATCCTGTGTTATATTTTTTGTACGTTACACTCTCTTTACAAAACCTCACGTATAGCTATATAAACTATAGTTAATACTACTTACCGTAATCCACAAAATCACATTCGAAGCATGAACTTCTTTGAATCACTTAAGGGGTAGGCAGGTTAAACACAAAATCTAAATGACAATACATTCTGTTCGCTAATAGGCGTTGCGGTGCGAAATCACCTTTGTGACTGCGTCTTAAGTGAGATAATCCATCATTATAATGTGTAAGGATGGGTGTATGAATGCTTAGATTTTTCGATGTCGATAAATTTGAAAAAGAACCGACAAGATGTCGAATTTGATATGCATTTAGTATGATATATTTTGATACCCAGCTATGATGCCCGCGACTTCGTCCGCATTCTCTATAGCCCATAGCCTTCCTCGATAAATGGAGTATCCAATAGAAAACAAACTCTTCAGCTTTATATAATAGTACCTATACCTATAGATGAATAAATTAAATTCTGCTACAAAAATTGGAACGAGTATACATGGAACGAGTATATACTACACACAGTTGCAATTTTTTTTTTGCAAATATAACCTTTTTCGTTTATCGCTATTTTCTATTGTGAAAACCGTAGCAAAATCCGTTTTGAGGTTAAGAAGAAATTAGCGGAGAAACAAACAAACAGAAAGTTTTATCGATTTTATTTTGGATGCGATAAACATGCAATACAATTTTATCGATAGATTTGAAAAAAAAAAAATTGAAATCACTATGCATAAATCAAACAGAGATTGATCGTATTATGTCAACATGCAGAATCACAATAATTTATTTTGCATAACAATCAAAATGCTTGCAATTATTGAATAAAACATTTCGCTCCAGATGTCCGCATGTGAGAATGTTTCTTAGGACTGAACAAAATGTAATTTGTCATAGCTAAGTGCGATGCAGTTAACATTTTATGGAAATACGCAGGATTAAAGTCGTTCAGTGATCATTTGCATTGTGTAGTGGTTGTGAGAAAGAATTTTGAAAAATTGCATACCTACGACTATGGAATTTTAAAGGTTATGTAGGTACTGTTGAAGTATGTATATTATGTACTTTTTTTAAATTTGTATGAAGTCTTGACTTAGTTTTCTTTATGTTTTAGTTCCTTATTCCTTAATACTACGCATTTACGGTATGTAAATGCGTAGTATTATATTGTACCTACTACGAGCATATTTTGAGATTTTGTCCAACGAGTTATGAGATTCAATGCTAATTTTACACTTTGGGTTTTTATTCACACTCATATAATGAAAAAAGACTACAAAATGTAATGTTTCCTCTACAGCAACCCCTTATTTAAAGTAAAGACTTAAATATTAATTATTTATTAATTGAAGTGCAGTTCGGTTTAGCGGGGCGTAATGCAAACTTGTCAAGATAATTGGCCGTCATATATTAAATAAAGAACCATTGCGATGATAACAGTCAACGTGTTTAACGGTCGTAAACGGCAGATTAAATGTAAAAATGTTAAATTGCACGCTCTGTCTAACGCTCGCGTGTGTTGTTGGGCCACGAAACGGGCGAGTCTTACTTATGAAGAGATTTACTTGTTGCTAAGTGCACTTACAAGGCATATTTATTGATTTGCAATGTATGTACCATCAATTCTATGATTTGATTTACAGTGAGTTAGTTGTATTCAATACAATTCAATTGACAAAATAAATTGTATTTAATTTATTTTGTCAGATATATTTAATTTTAACAATGCATTTAAACTAAAACATTACATTTAAACTATTTTTGGAACAATCACTTACCTGCTTTTTCATTGATTGAAAAATAACAATAAAAAAATCTACACATACTTACTAAAATCAAGAATATCTATGTAGTAATTGACATAGAAATTCTATGTAATTATCTTCAACTTTTTATTACTTTTTTAGATTAGTCTACGAATAGTTCGGATTTACGAAAAGTGGCCTATTGCGTTGCAACTGCTAGGGCAGCGTCTGAATTTGTTAATTACACAAATTGAAGAAGCCAAGCCGCTCGTTTAGTGGCCCAAAAGTAATAATGGTCGCTGGCGATCGTTCCGCGACAAGTTTTAATTGCGCAGTCGCACCTGCCTTCGCACGCGCACTCTCACTGCACTTTGTATCACTTAACATTTCCTTAACCACTGTCCTTAGGTCCTTTGATGTCTGTCAGCGTTCAAATGTAATAACAGAAATATAATTATATGTATAATGAGCCTACATAGTAGGACCCCTATTTTGGACCCGTACAAAACACCGTTACGCGATTTGAATAAAATGTGGAAGGATAGGCCTATGTTTATTAATAATAATAGTAATAATAGTGTTTAGTGACACAATAAATATTTCTCGAGACTATAGGTAACATGATTATGTACAGTACATTGTGATTAATATTAATTAATTTAATTAATTATTAATTTAATTTATTAATTGCACGTTGCTTAAAAATGTACTTGACTTATACTTGACACGAAATTCATTTTTTAGATGAAATACTCGAATTCTATAAACACCTGTTGAACAGCATTCACTAATTATAATTATAACGAAGATAAAAGTCCTTGCTTAACGAGAAAAAACTTCCTTGAAAATTTGTCAAAAAGTTATCTGTCACACATTAAAAAAATAAATACAAATATTTCGGATAGTATTCGCTGTTAGTATATCATTTTTAGTCAACTTTGGTAATACATATAAATTTTGTCAATTATATACTTAAATTTCAAATACTTTTTTAACTTTCTGAACATTACTGAACTATGCCTCAATAATTGCAACCAATTAAAAAAATCAATCAAATACTCCTTCCTCACAAAAGGCGGCTAAATTTTCATTTGTTGCCGGCTTAAATAAGACAAATTATACACTTGTTGGTAATAAAGTATGAGGTTATAATTTAACGGGTTAACAACCGTGTAATGCTGTTAGGGACGGCTAGTACATTGTTTAGAGTTAATCGTGCTTAATCGTTGATTAAATTTTTAACTGGAAGTTGGTTTAATAAAATGATTCTTCATCGTTAATTATAATCTATTAAAATTGTAATAAGTTTAGACATTTAAAGAACGGGCATATTCTAATTTGTTTATGAGGAAGCTACTTAATTTTTATTAATCTTTTGGATATTAAGTTTATCAATTAGAAAATTTTCAATTATAGGTGAGCAGTTTGACAGCTGACAAACTGATTCTAGTAATTATGTGAGCTATTGGTTCTAATACACGCGAAGTTATTTCAAGATGGCCTTATGTGATAACCTAGGGTTTCCAAGGACATTACTACAGAATACAGAAAGCTCTGTCTAAAAGATAATTTATGATGGTCGCCAATCTTCGTGGAGGCACGTTAAGAAGAAGACAATTATAAAAATGGAGCAAAACTTCGTATCAGGATAGGTACAGTCGGCCGCATAAGTCGATTAACACATTCAAAAGTGCAAAACAACTGAACAGTGAACACTCAACTTACTTACTTATTTACTTACTTACTGAAGCTTTTTACGATCGTTTGTACGTGAAGTTTATTTTGTTCTATAGTCGTGACAACGACTTATGGCGCGTTGAGTGTTACGTTGTTTTGCACTTTTGAATGTGTTAATCGACTTATGCGGCCGACTGTACAGCACGACGTTAGTACATTACACCTCAATGGCTCTACCAATACTAAAACACGTTACAGACAGACAAAATTTCTTTCAAATTTATATAGATTGCATGACATCACAAAGCTTTATTACAAAATCAATCCACAAGTAACCGCTTTGTGAAAATCACAAATTGTCACACATAAAAAAAAACACATCCCCATGTGTCGCCAAAGGAAATGACGAAATGACCGGAAGACGTGGAATTCATTGTGAAAAATCGACGGTCATAAGTGGTAACACACTCGTCTCTTCCTTTAGCTGGGGCGGCTGTGGGATGAATTGCAGAGAATGGATTTAGTTATCGGTGGGCGTTACTTTCAAATATGTGTGGTTTTTTCTTCAAGTTAAAAGATCTGTCTTTCAACTTAACAACTGTCGGCCTAGATAATAGGACCTCATCTATACTAATATTATAAAGAGGAAAGATTTCATTGTTTGTTTGTTTGTATAGAATAGGCTCCGAAACTACTGGACCGATTTGAAAAATTCTTTTACCATTAGATGCCGATATTATCCGTGATGAACATAGGCTACTTTTTACCGCGGGAAAATGGTTCATTCCTACGGAAAATCTAAAATAAAAGTAAATACTAGCGGCTTCCAAAATACGGTATCTATCCAAAATACGGTAGATGGCGTTTTATACTTTTCTACGCGGACGAAGTCGCGAGCACCTGCTAGTATATTATATAATACTATCTTCATATATTCAT
Organism: Synanthedon vespiformis; assembly: GCA_918317495.1. Taxonomy (NCBI): domain Eukaryota; kingdom Metazoa; phylum Arthropoda; class Insecta; order Lepidoptera; family Sesiidae; genus Synanthedon; species Synanthedon vespiformis. The sequence goes on from OU906969.1 coordinate 5,505,582, forward strand.
ATATTACTTCGTCCGCGTTTATAAAGTAAAAAGTAGCCTAATCCTGTGTCCTGTACGTCTAAATGTTTATCTACAAAGTTTCATGAAAATCAGTTAATACGTTTAAGAGTGGAGGAACATACATACATACAGAAAAAAAATCTAAAAATAGTAAATTTAGTTTCAGTATCATGTATAGAGCCTATGTACAGATTTATTATTAGTATTGATAATGTACTGGTGTTGGCCGCTAATTTAATTACAGCAAGCAGATTATCCAAAACTAACAGTGATAAGATATGTTTCAAGCGTAAATAAAATGAGGATTTTTGTTGAAAATAAAACAAATAAAAATAAAATATCTATAGTAATAGTATAAATGTGAAATTAACTTTGTCTGTCTTTTTCTTAACTTCTCACGCCTTAACTACTCAACCTATCTGAAATTTTGCTTGTCCATCCATCCACCTTCTCATCCAGAAAAAAAGTACTGTTCCTCTAGAAATGTTTTTAAAATTGGCGGCTCCATAGTATTAACAGCGATAAAGATATTAATCCCGGTAATAAACAGACAAAACAAAAGAAAAAGTTACACAGTAAATACACTTCAACCGATTAAACATTTCGATAAAACAAAACACGTTAGAGGATTCGTTTTCAATTAAAAAGAAATAATACAAAACCAAAAATGGGACCGAAAGTTGTCATCGACTGCTAATCAAAACTTAAGGCAACGGAATGCCAGCACAAAAATTCCGGAATGCTCCCTTCAATGGGACAAACAGACAGACTGACAAAAAGCCGAATCGGTTAATACTCGCTGAGGTTGTGTAAATTTTCGGATTCCACAGTTTCGATGGTTTGCTTTGACTTTCGCCGGTGGCCAGTGGTTTGAAACCTTCGGTTCATTATTTTGACTAACTTTTATAGAAAAATTTCCACCGCAGTCTGATTATATTGAAATTAGCTTTTTGCCCTCGACTTCACCCATTTTCTGAGGCATTTTTAGATGACATGAGGCATGTGCCCTGTACTCTGTACGGACAACGTGTATTCAAAAGAAGTTGAATAAGTTTTGTATGAAATAATCTATACTCATATTATAAAGAGAATGGATTTGTATGATTTATTTGTTGTTGTTTTATATAGGTGAAAGTCTTTTATAGAAAGCTACATTATCAGCGAGTAGGTAACGTAAGCTATATTATTATATAAAGTTACGCAAGCGAAGTCGCGTGAAACAGCTAAGACTTTTGCCTTTTAAAATAAAAATCAAAAATATCTATAAATACGGGAAGTTTATTGATCTAATCCAACTTAGCAACCCTATAATAAATTATATTACGTATAATAAAAAATAAACATTTTTCTAGTCTAGTTAAATAAAATAGTTAACCAGCAGTTCTCAGAACTGGAGTTAAAAATATGTAGGTTATTCTCTGAGACATACTTCTTACGACGATAATATAAGAAGATTATTATTAAGCATTACCTTATATAATATACTTATGGTAGGTATTATAACATGTAAATTTTCTAAATATTCTTTTCAAAACGGGCAAAGATTAATTTTGAGGCGAAGCAATCAATTTCCCTTTTGAACTTATTTCAGTCGCTTCTATGCGCATGGCGCTGGAAAATATAAAAATTGTACGCCCATACATAGTCAATACATAGTCAATCCATTAGCAAAGAAAATTATGTATTGCATCCGCAAAACAAACTAATTTATAAACAATTAATAATTAAATTGTAATAATGTATACGTATAGTTAAAAGATGAGTTATTCGGTTGCTAAACGCGTTATGACGAGCAAAAAACGGCGATAGAGAATTAATTATGAGATGTGCAGGACACTACGCCTTGGCGGTAGCGTCAGCAAACAAAACTTCTGTACTTTTTAAAAAAATTAGAATACTTTTTCAAATAACATACAATTTTTGGTTAGTACTATTATTACTTTTGAAGATTTATGTTATGATTAAAAATTATATTTAAATAAAAAATAATATTATAAAAATAATCTCATTTAATTGATTGAAAATTAAGAGTTTTTTACTAAATAGTCAAAAATATAAATTTAACAATATAAATATTCTTTTATATAGCAAAAATATACTATATAAAAGAATCAAACAGTAAAATAGCTGTAAGTATAACGACATTTAGGCTAGGCTGATTTATTAGGCTGATCAAAGCCTTATTAAATGACTAGCCCATCGTGTGTCCTGTATGTTTATCTACTGTGTGTTAATCCTGTATGTTAAATATTTATCTACAAAGTTCCATGAAAATCAGTTAATTCGTTTAAGATTAAGAGTTACGGAGGAACATACATACATACAATACCTACACTTACAGATTTATTATTAGTATTGATTGATATCGATTACTGTACACAAATTTAGTGCTGATGAAAATTCGTTTGTTTGTTTTGCTATCGGTACAGTGAACAGTTGACGAATTGAATTTTGATGAGTGACAGACGGCGTCGGCAGGCTGATTACCATTTCGACATTGCATCGGCTTCCGTTGCGGCGGCCATGTTTGATGGTATGTTATATTTTGAATCGCTCATATAAAGTGTTAAACCACAATGTAAGGACATAAATAGAATAAGAATTTCATTATAATAGACTTCAAAATTTTCAAACTTCTAGGTAAAAGCTGACATCTAGAGGTTGCGCTAGTAAAAAAAAAATGAGTCGCGAGTCCCCTGGCAAATGTGGAAGCATTGAAATGATTTTCGAAATGATTTTGTATGGATTTAATTTAAGAATCAATATTTACATTTCTAGCTAAATTCAACGGCTTTACACGTTAATCCGTACTAATATTTAAATGCGATAGTTTGTATGGATGGATGTATGGATGTTTGTCACTCTTTCACGCAAAAACTTCAATGGATTTCAATGAAACTTTACAATAATATAGCTTATACATCAGAACAAGACATAGGCTATATTATAAGACATAAAACAAGCTGATTGCGGTGGAAAGCGGATCGCTGAACGCAGCGTAAGTTAAAGAGTCCTAGAGTTAGAAGTTGTGGCAAAGTGTTGGCCAAAGTTTGGTCAAATATTGGCGTCGCCACGCCAACAGTCGGTCTCAACCGCCGCAAAAGACGTTCCACATCAAAAACTTTAACATACCTGTGGACACATTTTGCAATGATATTTCCTAGCGTGCGCGTGTAGGGGTTGCAGCTTTGTGGGCCCCTTCCCAAGGGGTTGAGGGACCACTAGCAGCCCTGACGCATTCGTGCCACCAACCGGTGATGATGATGATGACCCTGGAAAAAAATATCACTTTGTCTATAGAGTATTCCAACTACGTTTAAAAACACATTCTTCTTTAATTTATATTGACTTTTTGGATTTTTTCTTACTCAAAATCAGTACCTACATCCGTTTGAGAGCTATGATGCCATAGACTTGGACATATACACAAAGATTCACGAACACACGCACATACACACACATATCAAACTTACATATAACACCCCGTTTTTGCGTCAGGCGTCGGGGGTTAAAAAACTAAAAAAATCTAGTAAGAATTATACGTGGAAAATTTTGGTAATTAAAAGTCAGTTCAAATAAAGCAATTGTGCAAGTGAAATGGGAGGACATATTATTTATCGATTATTATTTTTGGGTTACTCGCATAATGACTGATTTCTTTCACGCATATTGACTTATACGCAAATTGACTTATATGCGTATTGACCTATACGCACATTGACGTACATTCATATTGACTTATAATAATATTGACTTATACGCATATTGACTGATATTATACGCTTATTGATTTATAAGCGTATTGACATACTTAAACATAATTTTGTTTATGAAAGCGTACAGAAGAATCACTCTAACAAAAGTCAGGGTTAACTTTACGGCTTAAAAGATAATATTTAAAAAGATAAGATGCGATAATATTGAAATGACAATACCTGATCGTCCCGGGCCCAAACCAGTGCCATACAACATTTGGCTCATTGACTGATGATGACCGAGACGTTCATCCGCCTTCTGATGGCCGACAGTCCCGTCTCCTGTGTTCATTTTGGCCTGTAACAGAGTCGTGATTTTTATAAGATTAAAAATATACTAGACAATTTGTGTAATCTTAAATTTAGGTTACAAAAATAATAACACCTTTAGTATAAGTTCTGCTTAATTTAATACCCTTTATCTCTCTATATACAAATTTCGTGTCACATGTGTGACGCCAATGAACTCCTAAACTACTGAATTTTGATAAAACATCGTAACTATGTGTAAATTGGTCCAATTTAAAAGAAACCCGGACGAAGCCGGGATCGTGTATCCTAGTAATTTATAAAATGCGAAAATGAGTTTTGATTGTTTGATTTTGCATTCATCATATGATTTTTTTTGCATTACATATTGTCAGGGATACAGAAAAGGACATAGGGTACCATTCATACAGAAAAAAGAACTGTTCCCGAGGGATCATCTCTAAACAAAAAATAAATAAAAAATTCAACGCGTAATAAGATTTTATAACCAAACAACGGGCGCGGACGAAGTCGCAGGCAAAAGCTAGCAAATCAATAAATTGACTACAATCAAACAATTATAACAAGTTTCATTGTTTTACACAAAATCGTAAAAAATTCAAATACATAATTGAAATATTGCTTATTTGTGTATTTTAAAATTCCCAAATAACAGAAGATATTTAGTACAATGGTCCGGTGAGTGGCTGTACCATAAATAATGTAGATTAGGGGAAATAACAATGGCCGGTCACTTTGTCAGAAACTACACGTGCTTGATATACAGCGATAAGAAAAGATATATCATTTAAATATCTGACATACGGTCGTCTAAAACCATAAGCACATTTGGTCATCAACATGTCGTTTACATGGAAGTGACACATACATATTATTACTATACTATGCATTTATATTTATTAAATAAATAAATATTAAAATTATTAAAAATCTCTAATAAATTCATAAGACCAAAACTTGTTAAAGCTATTTAGACCAACGTCACGATAAAGGAGTAATATGGCTTGTATCCTTACATAGTATAAATAGAAGTTGCTCTTAGGAAATATGGATATACTAGGAACGTTTGTGTATATAAAAAAATCATTTTTTAAGTAAAATATAAAGCAATACTACTAAGTTGTCGACTCAGGTCTGTTAGATGTTGATTTAGTCTGTGTGTATCATTAATTTTATCTGCAGTACACTTATTCAGAAGTTGCTTTGACGCTTCTCTCCTAGCTTGGGGCATAAGCAAAAACGGTCCCCGTAATGAACACTCCAATCTTATATGAGCGGGATTTATACAGAGTTGTTAAAACGATTCATAATCTTATTTATTTTCATTTTCACACTTAGAAGTAAAGTCGACTCACTTTCTTCTTTATCTTAAAGTGCTCCTTCTCTACGTAAGCATTCAAACATGCGCCTGTTATATGTATGTATATAAATTAAATCAAAATCAAATCAAAATATTTATTTATCAATTAGGTTTCTACAAGAAACTCTTTTGATCGTCATTATAAATTTAAATTTACCAGAATACAAATTCGTATACTTCCTGTATAAAATACGCGATTAATAAAAATACAAAGATACGTGGACGAAGTCGAGTGCAAAAGCTGGTTGGAAATATTTTTATACGTTCCAACCTTATTGAATTTATATGCTGTCTATTAGCCTTTTTGTCTTGGGCTGAGTAAGGAATGCATTTAGGCTGAGTGAGCAAAATAATCAAATTAGCATGGATTTTAAAAGTGACATTAATATCTGTAATATCAACTCTGTATAAATGTGAAAAGTCTTAATTGAAGTTGCGACAAAGGGCAGTTACAAACTAATATTTTAATGTTGAAGGAGCTATGATTTAGTGTGACCACGCGGTCAGTGCAAATCGTGCGTTATTAATTGATTTCGGACGTTCTTAGGTAAATTGTGTACATTAGTCACCCTACAGCGAAAGGGTGAAAGTTCGTATGCATTGTCATTGTAGCAAACAAATACGAATAATATATAATAGTAGTATTGAAAAAATGTTATATTTTGGTGAATCTTACTAATATAAATGAGAAAATTTGTGAGGATGGTTTTTTGTTTTCATTGTTTTGTTTTGTTATTGATGGTTTTTATTTTATCTTATTGGATTTGGATTAGATTGGGCATACAGATAGTTTTAACCTGGATACACATAGGTTAGATAGGTATAGGATAACATACAGAATAGTCTTTATCCTGAAAAATATTAGATCAAAAATATTACGTCTAAAAATATAACAATAAATGTCGTCACCGTCGTCGCAGCGATAAATATATTAGGCGTTATATTGCTCATATTTATTTTCTTTTTCAACTATCATAGTATGTTAGTTAATATTAGTAAAACATTATATAAACGAAGCCCAAGTAACTCAAACTATTGTCGGGTCAAAGGTACGAAACAACGATAAATCAGAAACTAGGAGTATTTGGTCCCAGAGACCACTAAACGATATATGGTATTCGTTACGAATTAATTTTGTAGATAACCCCTTCGGAGAGATGGGAAATTTAATTTGTGTTACAATTTTAGGGTTAAGCGACATTGCAATGATGATTCTAGTTACATAGTTGTAGAATAATTAAATCTTTTGTAACACTAGCGATTTATCCCCAGCTTCGTATGGATGGAAAATTATATAGGTATACAAACGCTCTTTCGATTAGTGAAAACCGTATAAAAAATTGGGTCAGTTTGGTCCAGTTCTGACTATGGCATCCATGAGAAAACCGTTTGAAGTCGGTTTTTTTTGTTAAAAAGAGTTAGGTATTAGCAAAGGTCATCAGAAAAGCTAATGATCCACTTTATGGTAAGTTTTAAAGGTCGCCCATTATTAAGCGATGACAGACAGGGGTTCTCGAGGAAGGGTATATTAGTATACTAGCTGGTGCCCGCGAAGTCGTCCGCGTTGAGAAAGAAAAAAGTAGCCCATCCTGTGTCCTGTACGTCTACAAAGTTTACAAGTTACGCGGGCGAAGTCGCGGGCAGCAGATAGTCTTTATTATATATATTTCTACTGTGCGTGTGTACTTATGTCACTGAACTCCTTGTAAACGGTTGGTCCGATTTTAATTCTGTCTTCACTTAAGTATGGATAGAGGGATAATCAGGGATGCTTTGTATGTAATAAAAAAATTGGTCGCCGGGCGAAGCCGGCAGCGGTCACTAGTCTATACTAATATTATAAAGAGGAAATTTGTTTGTTTGTTTGTATAGAATAGGCTCCGAAACTACTGGACCGATTTGAAAAATTCTTTTACCATTAGAAGTCGACATTATCCGTGATGAACATGAACATGAAAGGAAAATGCTTCATTCCTACGGGAAATCTAAAATAAAAGTAAATACTAGCGGCTTAGCCCGGGAGATAGCGCCATCTATCCAAAATACGGCAAATGGCGTTTTATACTTTTCTACGCGGACGAAGTCGCGAGCACTAGCTAGTATTAGGTATATAAATAAAGCGATAACTCAAATACACAGCCAAACTTGGTTTATCACTTGATAACTTTAAAGCGTCTATGTAGGTCAGAAAAACACCACCGTTTGTAACGTTAGCCGCAGTTTATGTCAAAAGTCACCCATTATACGACGATAGATGGCGGTGCACTAAAGATTTTAGAAATTCCCACCGAACGAGCTCGGGGACGTTGACGCGGAATATTTTTCTTTTACGACCTCACGTTATAGATGTATTATGTTCAATATATTTTGTGACCTACTTTGTTGCTTAGGTATTGAACTTACACAAGTCTAGATTTAGGGGGATAAGTTTATAAATTTGTTTTGTTTTAGTGCTTCTGTTGGTGAAAGATTGGTTTGTTGAATCGTATAGGCGGTTATAGTAAAATATTGAGCCACTCTTTACCAAAGTGTGTGTCTCTTCCCCTTTCTTCCATCGGACATACAGACGTAAGGCTGTTTACCATCCTCATCTTGTCGAAATCCTTCCCAGATGAAAGGGACTTTCTGGTGTCCCAGACAACGTGTATGCAAGATTTCATGGTGATCGGTTCAGTAATTTTTGCGTGAAACAGTAGTGGTAGGGCACACTGCGTTTCGCAGTCATTTGGGCAGCCTATCTGGCGGGCCACCACCCCGTAACCACCCCCTTACAGAATACCACCGTGAAATAACAGCATATGTGCTGTTGTGTTTCGGTGAGTGAGTAAGGGATGCCAGAACCCATTACCGCATCCCTCCCTTATCCCTTATCCTTAATCCTTCTATGGCCGGCAGCGCACTTGTAGCACTTATGGCGTTGCTTGTGTTATAGGCGACGGTAGCCACCTATCATCAAGTGGACCGTCAGCCTGTCTGTCGACCTTAACATAAAATAAGAAAAACCAAACAAACTCACATTTACAATTATAATATCAAGTAAGGATTAACACCCATATATAATTTTCCATTGAAGTTGTGTGTATGTGTGTAGGGTTTGAGAGAAAGAGAGACGTTTTCGAGTTTTAAAAATCAAGTATCCAATGAGCTATCACAGTCACACGTAATTAGTGGCAACAATATAATGAAAATAATGGTTAAAATTATCATAATGGCGTGCCCACGGGAGGTAGATCAGTTTAGTTTCGAGTGGGCGGCGCCGCTGCTGTAAAGGACAGTGGCAAATGAGGGCCTTTTGTCATGTGACCCTTATGACGTCACACTTTAGGGAACCCAACAAATTTATAAGCAGTTACCAAACATTACTTTTAGACAGAAATTATTTCACAACAAAATAGAAAAAAAAATGCATTCTTGCATTAGAAGTTGCTCCAAAATTTTTTAATAATAAATTATTAATTAATTAATTTAAAACAGCAACAGAATAGCACACTTATCGTTCTACATCTTGGTCCAGTATGCAAGCCAATTATAAATTTTAAAAAATCAAAAAAATTAAATAGAAAGTAGGGAAATACAGTCCAAAAAAAATTAATTACAATTAAAAAATTTGAATGGTATATCAAATGTTAAAAATCACTCAAAAATATAACCATAAACAGTTAACAGTTTATTAATGACTTTTATATAGTATTTGTAAGTGACTGACGGTCCACTTGATGGTTAGTGGATACCGTGGCCTATTAATTAAATAGAATTGGGCTCAGGCATTCCTTACTAACTCACCGAAACACAACAGCGCACATTCGTTTACTTATGTTATTTATAGGTGACTGTAGCCACATACCATCAAGTGGACCGTTCGTCTTTTGCCGACCTTAACATAAAAACATAACAGGTGATTAGTAAGTACAAATATCATTGAGATGACCTAAAAAAACTTCAAAGCAAACTATTTCTAAAACGCTAATGAAGAAATACATCAAAGAATTTTAGTTGTCATCAAGAAAATAACATTCAACACCGAGAAAACTACTAGAGTAGTTGGTAAAACTACCCTTAGGAATAATTAAAAACTATGCAAGACCAACTATTAATTATGTGATAAAATAATCTAATACTTGTAAAATATAACATTACGAAGCTGTCAATTTATGATTTTAAATTTGCTACTAAACAACAGGATATTTTACATGTCTAATCTACACACTAAAAATCATTAACATGCACTAAAAAAAAATACTAAAACTAATGAGAATATAGTCAGTATCCTGAGTAACGGGGTGTCAAAGCGACAACCCTACTAGAACTGAGCAAATAAAATGTGGGAAACAATTTTGTTTGCGACTGTACTACGACATTTGCATGCTTGGTTTTTTACCTCGTAGCCTTGTTTTATAGCCATTGAGCCCCGTGGTCGCGACCACGCTGTGTACTCTAGACTATCCTTCTGTTGGCAGTGCTGTAGGACAAGGAATCAATGTGTTTACAACAATGCTTAATATATAGGTACTAATGAAAATAAAAAGCGCAGTAATACCATCAATGGTACTGCTACTACTGCTAGTACTGTGGTACTACTGGGAATGTGGGCCATTTTTATCCATTTTTTTAAAATGATATATATTAACTTTAAAATTAATGTAACATAAATAAATATTAAAATTTATGATTAGATGTTACCCTGCGCTTTCATCGTCGTTTTTACATAGGCATACTATGTATTTCAGTCGACCTCGGTCACTATAACCTTCGTTTTCTCTTAGCATTCATTTGTCTTTTTTCTGTTCAGTTTTCTCGGGTCCTAATGTCGTATTATATCTTAAATACCGTTTACAAAATGCTTTAGTGTTTCTATTAATTCCAAACAAAGTTCGTTTTACAACACAAACTGAAAAACAGATATCGATTGAATAAGAATAATTTGCTTTTTTAAGTTTTTGTTTGACGAGTTATTGAATTATTTTTAATGTTTGACGTCTGTTTAGTCTGCTTAGTGATTTAGTTTCAAAAGGTACTAGGAACTAGGAGTTACGACTTGATGGAGGAATGTATTTGAAAACTGACGAAGGTTTTCGCACCTCAACTGTACAGTAGGTAAAGAACTAATTTTCCATTGGTTTGGTAAAATGGAGTTTCGTTATGTAGCACAACAAAAGCATTTATTAAAACAAAACCACATTAAAGTGTTCGTATAACATTTATAATTCTCTAAAAGCTCACACAATAGCAATAATTCCCTATTATTGAAGATTTCTAACGTTTTCTATGAAGCCGTAAGCTATATCACGCTGCGTTGCATTGCTATAACTATACATGTATATATTGAAGAAACGATTTTTATATCCATGACCCGGCCAACATATAAAATGTTAGGTCCTAAACTCTTTGTGCCTCTCCCTCTAAAGAGGTACGTGGAAAAGGGACGGACGTATTCATGTGTGACGCAGACTGAACGCGTGTGTGTATTATGGAACGTGTAGCTTTAGGTTAGAGAAAACGTGGAGTCGCAGTTAGTAGTACAATAATTTTATTGACATGTGTTTTCATTGAGAAACGATATTAATCTCTGGGTATCACAAAATCACAATTGGACGCAAAACTTCAAAATAATATAATACTGGCTGGTGGCCGCAGCTTAAAAAAATAAAATATAATAATCCCTGGCAAACATTGACGCCTGAAATTATAGTTTTAAAAAGCTTTTGGTCTTTATTTTTAGGTGATGGTGCCTATGAGTAAATAGCCTATGTCTATCCTGAAATTCTAGTTTAACGTTTTTTTTAAATCGGATGAGTAGTTTTGAAAATTACTTCTTACATACAAACAAGCAAATAAAAAATACAACTTTACTTCTTTATAATATTAGTACAGACAATAAAATTATTTTTAAACAGTATTTTTTTTAAGCAATTGCAACTCGTCTTAAAACTAAAAATGTATTTCCTTTATGTTAATCTAAAATCTAAAGTTTCATCCTAATATTGATAATATAATTATAGGTATCTAATATTTCCTATAAGTTATATAAAACAATAAAAATAAGCGTATTATATATTTCCATTATAATATTATCTAGTTTTACAGAAATAATTATTAAAAAATAACAATAACTTGTTTTTATTTCCACATATGAAAATTATTTTAATAAAAAAAAAATGTTTCATTCAACAACATCTCTATACCAACGATGTTCCTAAGAAAAACTGGCGAGGAGTATTTTTCTTAAGTTTCTTATGTGTGGGTGGTTTCCGCGTGTGGGTGAAGCACACATTTATGCGGACATGAAAATTGTGCATGTGTGCGTGCTTGTCTTGGGTTGTAAAATATTATGCTGTCGGGGCTTGAAATAACATTGTATAGATAATCAATAACAGTACATTTTATGTTCAACCCTTTAATATTTTTACTATTTCACGATATAAAATTATCAAAAAGTTAACAAACACTTTATATTTAAAGAAATATGTACTTTCGCTCCCGACTTTGCCCGCTAAGTAATTCTTTTTATATTCACAAACGTACCTATACCTCGCTTATCCCTCTTTCCATAAGTGAAAATTGAATTAAAATCCGTTGGAGGATTTAGAACTTGTTAGCGGAGAAACAGACAGAGGCGGAAAGCTATACTTCAAAATAAGTATACCATTTAAAGAAGATGATTTTTAATAATGTATTTAATGTTATTTCAATACAAACAAGACTTTGTATTTTGTCAAAATTTTAAATGATTATTTTTTACTCTCAAGTTAATCTTGTTAGGTACTTTCATATTATACTAGGTTTTGCCCGCGACTTCGTTCCGAGACTGATCGCTACCTAACTTCACAGGATTACCCGCTGCACTAATTTGAAGATTGTCTGAAAGTTTCATCGAAATCGGTTCAGCGGATTCGGTGTCTATAGGTTTATTCGCCTTTTATATATTAAGATTTTATCTAGTAGGTAATTAATTTAGCAAAATAAATTACAGAAAGGACAATTACCTATCTTTTTTAAATTTTTTTTTATTAAGGTTCACAAAACTGGTACCTATACAATTCAATGTACAAGCAAATAAAAAAAAAACAAGAACATATAAATTCAGCAATTCGGAATGCAACCTACTACGTGTGAAACAACGTACAAAAATAAAAACGCAATAGACAGTTAGAACAAGACACACAATTAAATAATAATTATTTATTGAGTTCATATTTATGTATCGATTTTCTTGCTGAGACCGCAGAACCATAGAATAAATCAAATTCGTTTCGAATTCGATTATAATAATATAAAGAGCACATGCGATAGATCTTTTTTAAAAAAAACTGAAAAGCATAAAATAATCTCATTATAATTTTACCTAAGTAATTTTGAGTCGCCGCCGCACATCACTCTTTACGTAATTTTTGCTTGTTTGGCGCCGACTCAAAATTACTTAGGTAAAATTATAATGAGATTATTTTATGCATTTCAGTTTTTTCGGCGGTTTTATTTTTTGTTAAAAAGTTTTATTTTATATTTTTTTGTGGTTATAATCTAATATTTACTACATGCTTAATTTTTAATTTTCCCACCCCCATTTTCCTACCCGGGTAGGATTTTTTTTCCAAATTTATACAAAACCCTGTCCATTAAAGAAAGAATTATCAAAATCGGACTACTCTGTAAAAAGTTATGCGTGGTTATACGCTACAATCGGTGAGTGAACAATCAATCACCCCCTGTTTTCCTACCCTTAGGGTTGGAATATTTTTTTTTTTCAAATTAAAATGGGGCCCCCTTGGAGGTGCACCCTTTCAAATAAAAAAAGAATTATCAAAATCGGACTACTCTGTAAAAAGTTATGCGTGGTTATACGCTACAATCGGTGAGTGACCAATCAATCACCCCCTGTTTTCCTACCCTTAGGGTTGGAATATTTTTTTTTTTTTAAATTAAAATGGGGCCCTCTTGGAGGTGCACCCTTTCAAATAAAAAAAGAATTATCAAAATCGGACTACCCTGTCAAAAGTTATGCGTGATCATACAAAAAAATATATATATCTATATAGGCGTCGAATTGAGTACCTCCTCCTTTTTGTTTTTTCGTTTTCGTCGGTCAAAAAACGAATATAAATAGTTCGAATAATATAGGAACTGTGTTCGGGCGATACAAAGTTGTTTTTAGTGTCACACAGATCCCTAAAATGAGGATCAATGACCGAAGGCGTCGCCGTGCTTTTGACTGTGACGGATGGACCTCTGCTGATGCGGTCACGCCGCTCCTGATAGATTAGGGGGAGGAATAATTCCAACTTAACACTGTAGTAATCGCTTCGTCTTAAACGCCGAAATGAAAAACAGTATTTTCGACGTTTGACTATTTTAGAAACTTACAGACATTCTGAGTTATTTTATTGCGTTTCTAACTTACTTGGCCAGCCTTTTTTTACATTAATTTGATAGTAAATTTAAATTCTATAGAATTAGTAAATGCTAAACTATAAGATATAAGTACATAAAAAATAATGTACTAGAGAAGTGTAGTTCTTCTAAGCTATAAAAGTAAACTCAAACTAGGCTTAAATGAGTATGGAATCTATAGTTTATTTATTTATAAATATTTTTTAGTTATAATTATAAATCCGTCATGTCTGTTTTTCCGCTAACTACTATTAAACCACTCTACGGATTTTAATTATGTTTTTACTTATGAAAAGAGGAATAATGCGTTCGTTCGTTCGTTCATCAATTAATTATTCCGAATTTATTCGTTCACCAAAATAATACAGTAAAAAATCTTGTACTGAAGTAAATATTTAAATTGGTTATTTCAAGTTGGTAAAGCTAGAGTAAGTTCCTGCCATTTTTTTTCTTTGATCCGCAAATATTGGCCAATTTTTTAAAACTTTGGATATATCGCTGCTCAAAAACTGCTAAAAACAGGAGAGCCAATCGTAGAAAATTAAATTATTTTTTTGTCTTTTTTTTTCTTATTAGATAACTTATATCAAATGTATGCACATTATACATCATTAGAAGCCTATTTTTAAGTAGCATTAAAGTACTTTTATAATAAAGTGAATACTAGAAGAGATATAAGCATAAGTCTTTTTGCAACATACAACATTAAGTATTGTGATTGTAGTTTTGCAATAAAAACATTTTTGGATTTTTTTGTTTTATGCCCCTTTAGTTTTTAAGTAGCGATATGTCATCGGACCATTGCGCTATAAGCTCTTTCTCATTCTGAGAGAATATCTTCAAAATCTAAGACCACTTGTTAACGACACTGTACATTTTTTAATGACTGAGTCCTAGTTCTCAAACCCCCGGATATAAGTCGGAAAACATGTCCGCGATAATCCCGCCTGCGGATATATATCTATCAATGTCACACGTCCGATAACTATCTGAAGATATTACGTTTAAGCGGCAACGGTGACGAGGTTTAACAGTGACGACTTTTTGGACGGTTTTTCCGCAAAATATTATACACAGTTCCGGTGGATATTTCCTAGCCTTTTTTATTTACACGCTTTGCGTGTGTAATCTCTATTAATACTAGCTGGTGTCCGCAGCTTCGACTGCGTAACTTTGTAAATTATATACTGAAACCTTCCTCAGGAACCACTCTGGCATCCATTGGTCCATTGGCATGAAAATCGGTGCAGTTAGTTTTTTAGTTTATCGCGAACAAGAACAGACAAAAGGCAGAGGACTTTGTTTTGTTTTATTACCATATGAAACTATTCTCCAAACAATAACGCAGTTGGTTTTCTTCTAATACTTTTTACAAACATAAGGCAAGTTTAAATTTAATACCATTTAACATCTTAACGTATTATGATTCTTAGTTATTGAGTGTTTTAATTATTTCGAAAACGATTTTATTGTGGGCTAGCTGGTGCCCGCGACTTCGTCCGCGTTGAAAAAGAAAAAAGTAGCCTATCCTGTGTCCTGTACGTCTAAATGTTTATCTACCAAGTTTCATGAGAATCAGTTAATTCGTTTAAGAGTTATGGTGAAACATACATACATATAGAAAAAAATCTAAAAATCGTCTATTTAGTTCCAGTAGGTATCATGTATAGAGCCTATAAACACGATATCTCTGAAATACAAAGTTAACTTACTCCATGAGCAATCCTTATAGATTTATTATTAGTATTGATTGATATAGTTAGTTGATATATTTTAGAAATAAAATAAAGTAGTGTATATACTTTATTGTCTGATTATTTGATGGTCTGCAGCATATTGCAAAATGAACTGGTCCCCTCCACTGAGCAATACCATACACACACACACACACACAAACTTATAGATGTGTATTGTATGTATATTGTTATCATTTTTTTTAATTAGGTACTAGCACTTTTTTTTGTACTTAGAAAATTTATGATGCCTAACCTTGTAATAGGCTATATAAAAATATAATCTATTTTATATATTTGTTAAATATTAAATGCTGTAAGGTTAGCTATTAAATAAATAAATAAATACTCAGAATAAATTAGCATCATGATTTGCGGAGCGTGAGTTTGTCTGTCGCCACCCTAAGATGGATGACGCTAACCAAATGCGTAGGGGCAGTCTTGCTGAGATGAATATTTAATACTAGCTGGTGCTCGCGACTTCGTCCGCGTAGAAAAGTATAAAACGCCATCTACCGTATTTAGGATAGATGGCGCTATCTCCCGGGCCAAGCCGCTAGTATTTACTTTTATTTTATATTTCCCGCGGTAAAAAGTATCCTATGTTCATCACGTATAATGTCGGCTTATAATGGTAAAAGAATTTTTCAAATCGGTCCAGTAGTTTCGGAGCCTATTCTATACAAACAAACAAACAATCAAATCTTTCCTCTTTGTAATATTATTAAATTAAAATACGTTACTTATTGATTATTAAATAAACTATATTTTACGGTCTTAGAGCAATGTTGTCGAAATCATATTTATTTTCTAAAAATGTTATACAGTACAAGAAGCAGGTAAAACTTAGAATATCTTTCGTTAAAGTTATTACAGTTATAATTACACGATTTTTACGCCACAGTCTTTAATGTATACGTATGTAGTTTCTTCCACATAAACACCTCTAGTATCACATCCACATAAACATTTATCAAAGTTAAGTCATGTCAAAAATTATGAAAGATTATTATTGATTAGTCTAGATTAAATAGACGGTAATAGACCTTAAACAGAACTTTATAACACCAGTATCATAACATTATTCTCACGTTAGACTCAAAACCATTTTGATAATAAAGATTTTGATAATTAAGATTAAGATTAATTAAGATAAGATAATTAAGATAATTTTGATAAGAAAATTAAAGAATTACTAGTTCATAAATGTTACTACGATTTAAAAGACTATATGTGTGATAACTTAGTGGATAGTGGTGATTAGTAGCTTATTTTGTTATGTAGTGTTCTCAGTGTTCTCAAAATATTTGCACACCCCAAAGGGTAGAATGTAGTGAGCCTTATACATTATAATAAAACCATTGTAAACTATGTACCTATATTCAGCAAATAAATTATTATTATTATTATTATTATTAAAAATAATAAATAATAAGTAACGTTTTATATTTTATACAAAGCCTTTATTTGGAAATATTAAACATAATAAATCTAACGCTAAATAATATTATTTATAGAATTGTTATTTCGACGTAGCGAGCCCGCACTTTACTACGTAGGTAATTATTAGGTAGCATTTTCTGTGCAATTGGTTGCTCATTGTTTCTTTCCATTACCACTGTTGTGGTAATGATCTCTGTATACATACACAAATACATATGTAGATACACATTTGGGCTTTCCTGTTTACCTTTTCCTCAAACGAATTAATGTGAACGATATTTTTCATTTCTTTTGGAAATTTTTTGAATGTGGGACAAAATATCGTCACGAAGGTAGCATACCTAAATGATAAATTGTAGCTTCATTCATATTCATAAAAAAAATGTGTGTGCCAGCTCCAACGCACGAATATTACACCTTACGAACTATAAATAAATAAACTAAAAAATATTATATGTATTTATTATATTAATATGTATTGAAGCATATTGTAGACTGTAACGCATAACGTATGACATGTGACATTTGATTTTACTCCCTTAAATTTTCATATCGCGGGCTTATATCTATACTAGCTGGCGCCCGCGAAATCGTCCACGGTGAAAAAGAAAAAAATAGCCTATTCTGTGTCCTGTACGTCTAAATGTTTATCTACCAAGTTTCATGAAAATCAATCGTAGCTAAGACGTCACTGGCCACTCAATTTGGCGACCGTGGGTAGCCAACCTTTCTTCTTTTTTTTTTGACGAGGAGAGATCCGTTTACTGACTTTCTGCCGCTGGCTAGGCGGCAGGGGTATGTGGGGGTCGACCAGCATACTCCGCGTGCACACGTTGCAGGCAGAACTGGCCCCTACCCACTAAAACTCCCCGGTGCCTTCTTGCCCGTTGAGCGGGGTGGACCGGGCTCTGCCGAGGCAACAACTCCGATCCACCCCAGGGCAGCCTAGCCATTGCTGGCTAGGCTAACGCCAACGGAGGATTGCCCGGAGACACCCAGGCAATACCCAGACGGGGGAACCTTGTGCAGGCACACTCAGGTGGGTAGCCAACCTACGTCGCCAGCGACGTGGCCGTGGCATCCCGGTGAGGTAGCGCGCTAAGAGGTAAACTCCAAAAATTGCATCCGTGCGAATCAGGAGTGGGTCGCTAGTGTATTAAAATTTTATAGTGAAAACACGAACGCTGTTGAAGTAGCGATTAATCCCTAAAGCCCATTGACTGTTAGATCATCATTATCTTCCGCACAAAAACATTTCTCCAAGGCTTAACTAGTATAAATCTCTATAATGCGCTATTGTTAAAAAAATAATGTCTCCATACGACACTTAGTGAATAGACGATGACAAAATACAGTTAAGAAAAGAAACAAAAAAAGAATGTAGCGGTTAGATATGTTGGTAACCCTTCCAAATTTAAAATTATGTTGTCGCTCGGTGAGAATTAAATGTTGGCATGTAATTTATGGTATTACGACCAAACGGTGTTGATACTTTAGCGGTTAAGGATAGTGTTTATATAAACAACTAGCTGTTGCACTCGACTTCGTCCGCGTAACTTTATAAAATGTAGGCTATGTTACTCGCTGATAATGTAATTTTTTGAGTGGACAACTCAAAAAATTAGTTTTTGAGTTTACAAAAAAAATATGTATAAACATACAAAAATACAATTTTTTTCTCTTTAATATTAGTATTAGTAAGAATTATAGAGAAAAAAATAATAAAGAATATAAAAAAATCAAATACACTTAACTCTTATAAGAGTAAAATTAAAATTAGGTTAATTACCTTACTTAACTTAAACTTGGAATATCTTTAGTTTACATATAATATTTTATTTAAAAAAAACACACTCAAATTTATAAATATGACATACTAGCTAGTCCCCGCGACTTCTTTCGCGTTGGAAAATGAAAAATATAACATCTGAGAAAATATATGAATATACTTATAATAACTTATTATGTATAATGTCCGACACCTTTATCCCTGTGAAAAAAGTACTGGACGGATTTTAAAAATTCTTTCACCTATAGTAATATCATCGAGTAACATTTATAGGCTATATCAATCAATCAATACTAATAATAAATCTGTAAGTGTAGGTATTGTATGTATGTATGTAAGTTCCTCCATTTTTATTTTCATGAAACTTGGTAGATAAACATTTAGACGTACAAGACACAGGATAGGATTTTTTATTTTTCAACGCGAACACAGTTATGTGGACGAAGTCTCGTGCAACAGCTAATAAATAATAATATTTTTATAGTTAAATTTGCATATATTATACTAGTATCAAGACTTTCTGCACTAGGTACAAAATTCCTTTACAATACAAGACAAGTTAAAGATATCTTACACGGGACCCACAAGTAACCCTATGAGCACACCCTTCTAAAATATATCATAAAGACACCTTAGAATTTATACCCCCAATAATACTGCGTGTTATGAACTATGGCATTGTATTTAACATCATAATATTGTATTGACACATTATTTATTGGATATCTATGGGCAGCAACAATTCGGTTTAAAAATAAATAAAAGTCTCATTTTCATTCCACTGTCCTCATTGAGTTTGAGGCCTCACTTTTTATGTTAAACTAGCTGTTGCACGCGACTTCGTCCGCGTAACTTTATAAAATATACCTAATACATTCGTGTCTGTGAAACCATGGAAATACACATACAAAATTTCAACCCAATCGGTCAAACCGTTTAGTAGTTGACATACCGACAGCAGCGCCACCTACCGGGTCCAATTGTATTTTTGAATCATCTAGGAAATCATCGAAATACCCATATAAAATTTCAATCCAATCGGTTCAGCCGTTTAGAAGTTATGTGAAAAAGAAGTTAAGTACGGAAGGATAATTCTTACTACCCGTTGTCCTTTTACCCGTTTTCCTGTTAGGAATGAAGCATTTTCCCGCGCTAAAAAGTATCTTATGTTCATTACAAATAATGTCGGCTTCTAATGGCAAAAGAATTTTTCAAATCTATTCTATACAAACAAACAAACAAATAAATCTTTCCTCTTTATATTATATATATATTAGTAATTATATATTAGTATAGATAGATGATAGCGGGATTACTTATTGGCACATAGCTAACACCAGGTATGTCCATTGGTCGAGAGGTCGCTCTGACTCAAGGGACCCGGATTCGATTCTCGACAGAGCCAACTTTAAATGAACTTTTCAATGTTGACTCTAGTCCGGATCTCGACTTTCGAGATCCAAACTAGACATTGCTTTTCGCAGTCTTAAAATTGGGTAGCCCACCTCATTAGAGAAGTCCACTTTGATATGACAGCATCTGTGTAATGTGTTTTTGTGAGTGAGTGAGGGATACCAAGACCACCTTGATGTGACAGTTGTTGGTGAGTGGGATATAAGAGCCCATTTTTTCTATCTATACTTTTGTTTTCGTTCTGTTTTATTTTCCACAAACTCCCACAACACTATGTTCCTCAATTCGGTGCGCCCCCCGCCCCTTGGCAACACAATACATGACAAAACCAATGCACTTCACACTGCCTATGCTATATTAATATTTCATACCCTTTGAAATCTGAATCAGTTCTACCATCGCTTGCAAATAATTGCATCAATCCATGGTGACAAAGGTGTTTCCCATTCCATTCCCATCTTCTGTATGTTGTTTTTACACAAATAAATAAATAATATGATTTAGTACACCGTATAAAATATTATAAAGATATAATATAATATAATATATTATTATATGATATAATATTATAAAGAGGAAAGATTTGATTGTCTGTTTGTTTCTTTGCATTGAATAGACTCCGAAACTACTGGACCGATTTGGAAAAATTCTTTCACTGTTTGGAAGCTATATTATCAGCAAATAACCTAAGCTAAATTTTATTAACTTACGCGGACGAAGTCGCGTGCAACAGCTAGTCCTTGAGTCGGCAACGCTAAAGAAACTGTGGCATTGCTAGTTTTATAGACAACACTCCATCAAGTCCACCGTCATAAATGTCTACATATACATACATACGAACTATACATATAAAAATACTTGGATGCGGCACAAAAATATTGACAACATTCTGGGGAAAATATTGAAAATCTTTCAGTGTATTTTTTTGTTTTGTTGTTGACTGTACATTTAAACAGTTTGTATAGAAGGTGAATAGTTTTCCCAAAGCGGCTTGAAATGCAGTATAAACATATAGTGAAACTTTGTCCATTTACAACACTCCAGTGTCATTGTATCGATACCTTATACAACACTAAACTTTTCCTTTACCTACAAGGCCTCTGGGAAATAACTATCGATACCTTTTAATTTTGCATTAACCATGTATTAAAAATGTCCTTATGATTAATATTATATTATGTAAGTAGCTTACTTTTATGTAGAGTATTTATTTTTAAATTGTTTTGTATGGTAAGTCCACGTTTGCAAAAAGTACCTAGGTTCTTAGTAATTTCTTGAAATTTAGTCACTATTTATAGACAAAAAGCGAGTACAGTCGGGGTAAGAACCTTTTCTTACCCGACTGTACATCGTTTTTTGTGTCTGACTGTACATCGAAGTTGCTTGCATCAGGGCAATTAAAAAAGCATGTGTTAGTTGCCTTTTTAGTGCTTTAGTTTCATACTACTTTAGTCTTAGTCTTTAGCTTAGCTTAGTTTAGCTTTAGCTTTAGTCTATACTTAGTCTTACTTGATAAAGGAATGAATTTGAAAACTGACCAACATATTCGTACTCCGACTGTACGAAACAAACACGAGTCTCGATAAAAACGCAATTTCAATCAAAATCTCTAAAAAAAGATTCCCACAAAGCGCCGAAACAATATATTATCATAATCCATAAATTAGGAAATTAGCCGGTAGAAGGGTGTCCACGATTAATCCGGCAAATTAGACACATCCGAAGTAAAATCGATTAGGGCGCCCGAATTCACGGGGGCAGGCAATTCGCAATGAACGCTGCGTCTCGGCCAAGATAAACATGCCAGACTTTTTTTTTTCGTTACGGCAAAGACATTAACCAAGGATGCTAGGAGGGTAACCATTTTTTAGTGTTTTTTTGGATAACAAAGTGACCAGCATCGATTTTTTTTAAACAGTATTACAATTTTTACACTATTATCGTAATTCGCGTAGCTTTAATGAACAATTTCGTTTATTTTAGAGAATATGCTATAAGAATATTAATTTTATTTTAATTAATAATAATAATTTTTATTCAGTCATTTTATTTTTAGATATTAAATTGTATGTGTACAAATATCTATTTATAGCAGTACGAATTCCAAGAATAAACTGAACGATCCGGGATAATATTATTTTATAGTAATATCTACTAGAGTCCGTTTGTTGATAAAGGATAAGCTTTCGTAAACTGTTATAATTTTAAATAGCTTTATGTTTGTGGGAATATACATAATTATGAACATTTCATTGCACATTTATTGCAGTGACGATGGCAGCGCCACTATCGTCAACAGTGGCGCCACCACTAGGCGTCATCCTGAAAAAATGTTATTTTATTTTATCCTATATGTTTTCCATCTGTGTGCCAAATTTAAACCAAACCCGTTTTGGCGTTTTTGCATAATTTGGGAACTCCAAACATACAAACTTTTGCATTTACGAGTATTATCATTAGGATTTAAAATATTTTTACTAATGGACTAAATTGAATGTTTTTATTTTTTATTATTTCAGAGCATGGTCACCCTACTCTGGATGTCATTAGACCGCGCGGAGAGAGGGCGTCATTACGGCGATGAGTAGAACAACCATTAATCTTCGTGGACCGGTCTCTGTGCTGTCAAAATTGTGGGCACCATCGTCTTCACGATAGATATGTGAGCGTGGGCTATTGTTTGTTTCACTTGTGCTTTGTTTTCCCCCGTTGTGAGGTAATTTGGTGTTATTAATTTTGCCAAAGTTAACGTAGAGCCTGTCTTTTGGTGTGTAAAAGTATCGGCTCAATGATTTTATTAATAAACTAGCTGTTGCACGCGACTTCGCCCACATAACTTTATAAATGATAGCTTTATATATAAGTGAAAGTCAAAATCAGTCAAAATCAGAAAAATCAGTCATGAATTTTCAAAATCAGTCCAGTAGCATTTTGCTGTAAGTTGCTGAGAAATTGGGTGTTGTTTTTTATATCTTCACACATTCCACACAGCACTAGTTCCAAAGTAAGCAACTATAAATAATGCTTGTATTTTGGATACCAGACAGTTGATATACTACATAGATTACTTTCTTGTAAATACATACATATAATAAATACAAAACATCCATAACTCAGGTACAAAGGTAACATTTTAACACATTTAAAAAGTTGCCCCTAGCGGGATTCGAACCCGAGAACGTTTGGTTAACAGCTAGTGTTACTAGCCACTAGACCAAACCTGTTGTGTTACGCACACTATTGATGCTGCGGCATCGGGTCAAGGTTACCAATTTATAATGACACGGAAATACCACTGAAGTAACAGTATAGTATAGGTATATCTATGGTATATCGAATTTCACATAAATGGAACCTGTGGAAGTTCTAATTAGGAAATGAGCTGATAATCTTCAAAAGCCTGAACAGATAAACTATAGCCAAGAAAGAACCATCTCGATCATAATTATGGTAGCTAGTAATAGTAAGAACATTACAATACCTTATTTCCAATCTAATTACTTGATAAAATTAATAAACTGGTGAATTTACATATACTAAAGTTTCTCAAGATTTTATTCAAAGCCCATATACTTACCTGGCGTTACTTTGTTAATACAATAAATAATTATGAATCTTTATTAATTATTAATTATATCTCGTGATTAAATTAATTACAGTTGACAGTTATGATAACGAGACATCAAGTTTTTGTATACCTAGTATTAATGACACAACTTTATTATTTGTACAGATATTCATGATTTATGATTAAGTCAATGGTCACGCGTTGCAATTAATATAGCAAATAATTATATACTATTTTGTTTATAAAAAAAAAACTCCATTTTAAATTAGCGATATTATCGAGCGAAGACTAGTGTCCTCATTGTCACATTATATGGTTCTTTTTTCTATACTAATATTGTAAAGAGGAAAGATTTATTTGTTTGTTTGTTTGTTTGAATTGTTTATATTATAGCAGCAGCTAGTTTTTTTTTATTTTTTTATATTTTTATACAATCCCACTGGAACCTAACATTTAGGATATTATATAAATATAATATCCTTTTTTGCATAAAAGAGTTACAATTTGCTTTAGTTGCTATTCGTACCGGTGAATTTTAAATATGAAATATGTAAGTTATTTTAAAACTAGCTGGTGCCTGCGACTTCGTCCGCTTTGATAAAGAATAAAGTGGCCTACTTATTCTGTGTCCCGTACCTAAATGTTTATCTACCAAGTTTCATGAAAATACATACATACATACAATACCTACACTTATTAGTATTGACGTAACCATTAATAATATCGTTGTTATCAAACCAAAATCAACCAAATAAACCTACATTTTAACCTTAGTGAACTTCCTTAACTATCTTGTAAAAGAAACTGCAAAATGCTTATGATACTTAGCGCCTCTTTCACCAACGTCATGTAAAGTGTTGATTAGTTACTTTTGGAAATCTTTTTCTGTTTTATTGAATTATGCACTCGTTTTACTGCATCATTCGATAGGCGATTTTTTTTTATTATTTTCTATTCAATATTTGGGACGATTACCGTACAAATAAAGGTATACCAGCTCCATAATCCCCGGTTACCGGTGACTTGAAATGACAGTTACGTTAAGTAGGCCATACTTGACGTTTGTGAAACAGGCGCTTAACTAAGTTTTTGTCGAACTACAAACTCTAAAGAAATATATGCTATGCAGCTTACTGGTACAGTTAGGTAAATAATAATAATAAATACGACACACATTCCACACAGTACCATCTAGTTCCACACTAAACAACTAATGCTTGTATTATAGATACCAGACAGTTGATATCTATACTAATATTATAAAGAGGAAAGATTTGATTGATTGTTTGTTTGTATAGAATAGGCTCCGAAACTATTGGACCGCTTTGAAAAATTCTTTTACCATTAGAAGCCGACATTATCCGTGATGAACATAGGCTACTTTTTACCGCGGGAAAATGCTTCATTCCTACGGGAAAACGGGTAAAAGGACAACGGGTAGTGAGAATTAGCAAATTTTATATGTGTATTTCCATGGTTTCAACGACACGAATGTATTATATTTTATAAAGTTACGCGGACGAAGTCGCGTGCAACAGGTAGTACTACATAAATTACTTTTTTTGTAAATACATACATATTATTAATACAAAACATAAATGAATCAGGTACAAAGGTAGCGGGATTGGAACCCGCGACCGTTTGGTTAACAGCTACCCGGTTACTAGCCACTAGACCAAACGTGTCGTCAAATTTTTATATAATGTGTAGGTATCACACATTATATAAAACTATAGAATTCGTATACGAAATAGAAATTACATTTAATATTAGCTCGCTTATAGAGACCTAACCGAGCGTGTTAAGCAAATAGCTTCTGGCAAATATATAAAAAAAATTATAAAGACAGCTGGCATTCGTAGTAAGGGTTCGTTGCAATTACAAGCGCATTTTTAAATGTCATGCGACTTTACAATAAAACCTGTTGTGCCTCGCGACTTTTGCTACCTTAAATTTTAGACAGCATGTATGGATATTTTGGCTACCTTCTTTTTAAAAGTACTGGCTATACCAAGTGGTATGAGTAGTACAATCCAATGTTACCATAAAAACCTATCCATAAAAAGAAATCTCTTGGATGGAAATAAAATTCGAACATTTTTAAATATATATTTGAAGACGTGAGTGGATGAAGGCGTTATGTCGCATTTTCGTTTTTTTTGGGTTAATGAAGGTAATATGTCCTTATGAATGATTACCGGCTTTAAGATAGTCGATTTAACACATTTTTGGAAAATTAAAAGTTTGAAAAAGGTGTCATGTACGGTTAATTTTAAAAAGCAAAGATTGCAGAAAAGTTTACTTTTGTCAATGGAAGAGGGAGCTATGTTCACTTTTTTTTTTAATTGATAGAAGTGTTTAATTGCTATTATACTATTAATATTTTAGCTTGTTTACACAACTTTTCATCATAGTTTAGTAAAAAAATCAGTTCCGTGGTGACTTATCTCAAAAATTAAAAGTAAAATTTTAACCTCGATTTATTCAAA
The DNA here is from genome assembly GCA_918317495.1 of Synanthedon vespiformis. Classification (NCBI taxonomy): domain Eukaryota; kingdom Metazoa; phylum Arthropoda; class Insecta; order Lepidoptera; family Sesiidae; genus Synanthedon; species Synanthedon vespiformis. Next base: position 5,531,787 of record OU906969.1, read on the forward strand.
ATTGGAATTATGAGACATACCACCTTCATCCACTCGCGTCTTCATTTATTATGCGCTGTACCTATTTTTATTTAAGTTTAAATTTTACTCTAAAACTTAAATTAAGGCGACGAAAACAACAATTCTCTAATGGGTCCACGCCTTAACTGTTTTTTATTTAATAGCTAACCTTAGAGCATTTAATATTTAACAAATATATAAAATAGATTATTATTTTTATATAGCCTATTACAAGGTTAGGCATCTTAAATCTTAAAGTTATCTTAATCTTAAAGTACAAAAAAAAAGTGCTAGTACCTAATTAAAAGCTTATACCAATTACTTTTACTAATTCTAAGTAAGTTTACTAATTCTAAGTACTGAGTTTACTTATACTAATTCCGTATTGTAGGAAAGGTAACTTCAATAGTATTTGTAACTCAGAGAAAGAGCTTTCTATACTATATGAATGATTTTGCAAATCGACAATGAATATCTATCCGAGGTAGGGTTTACCAAAAATGTAGGGTAACACTGACAATGGTTAGACATTGTTTCTCAGAATAACCCTACAGCAATTTTGACAAATGGTTAAGGTATACATCTTATTCAAATGCTGGTTTGCGCATAATTGATTTTGACGTAACATAATTAAGACATCAGTGAACGGTTTAAGTTTTCTTTGTAGTTCATAATCCATTTTTAACGCTTAACTGACTCTTAAAACCTGGACCTCCTTTGTTAATATTTTTTTTTATTAATTATTATCTATTAATTGTATTTACCTTAACTGTGATTGATAAAGATTTATTGAGACGCAGTTTCATGTGGGAGAATTATATGCATCAAATTTTTTCAACAGAAGTTTTAACGGTCTGTTGTCGTGAAGAAATCACATAACATTCCGAAAGTAAAAAATATAATAATGACATCCGTATACTTAATTTTATGGATAATATTATGGATCCTTAAATTAAAATAGATAGCTTTTTATATTTAGATTTTTTTAATAGATTTTTCCCATGATTGCATTAGGTATTATTATGTGCAGAGGATAACAAATGTTGAAGTTTTGCGTAGAATGAGAAAGAGAATGAAGGCGTGAAAGTTTGTGCTATTTTGCACAAAAAAACCGAAAGATACTGTACCGAAGAAAAACGCACAGGTCGAAAGATAACGTATTATTTAACGTCTAGCTATTGCATGCGACTTCGTTCGCGTAGCTTTATAAAATACTAGCTTTTGCACGCGACTTCGCCCGCGTAACTTTATAAAATATAATACATTCGTGTCTATGAAAAGTCGATCGACGCTATGAAAACATGAAAATACACATACAAAATTTCAACCTAATCGGTTCAGCCGTTTAGAAGTTATACCCGTTGTCCCATTACTCGTTTTTCCGTAGGAATGAAGCATTTTCTCGCGGTAAAAAGTATCTTATGTTCATCACGGATAATGTCGGCTTCCAATGGTAAAAGAATTTTTCAAATCGGTTCAGTAGTTTCGGAGCCTATTCTATACAAACAAACAAATAATCAAATCTTTCGTAATAAAAAACCAGATTCGTTTCCTTAACAAGTTGGTTATTTTATTTTAAGGTGACATGACTACACGTTATCGACATTGGTAAATTCAACACGTTTATCGCAGTACATTATTTTTACTTGTCAATTTTTTGTTGCCCATGTGTTCTGCCCCATCGGGATCCGCACAGTAGTCTTATAACTTTTTCCCTTTTTTTTTTTCATTTCATTATTGTAAGCTCACGGCAGTCATCAAAATATCGTTAGCCGGGTTCACTGGATTGTATATTTATTATTATATTGGTATTTTTTTTTTAATTCAAAAAGTCCCGACACGTATATCATTTTTATTATTTATAAATGCGGTATTGTACTTCTTTTAAAAGGAATCTGTTTTAAACTAACAATTACAGTGTAGTTAATATAGTAAGGCATAATTGATTTCGCAATACTTAATTTAGATCTAATAGTTATTAATATAGTTCAAATATAATATATAATAATAATACTCCTATATATAGTTTTTAATGCATGTTAGCCTGTAAGTGGAGTATACAATATTATAAAAGAATTTTTAAATGTGTGTAAGTGTAAGGGTGTATATACAGTGTTGGCTTCCTAATAAATATTATAATTAGTGCAATACTAGCTGGTGCCCGCGACTTCGTCCGCTTTTAAAAATAAAAAATATTTATACTTATCCAATAAAATCTTAAAATTAATTTTTGAATTTCAAATGTTCAAAATGACATTAAGTACCTACTACAATCCGATAGCCTGTCATAAAAACCACAAAAGAATAAGAAAAGGTGTTTGAAATAATTAATGATTTTTTTATATGAAACAAATATTTGATTAAAATTCTATGCATTCTTCACATCGTTCAAGTACACTCGCTTCACTACTCGCTCTATATCGGGTAGTGACTATGTTTTTCCAACATCTTAATAACACGCGAATTTTCACATTTAGTCAAGCGTAACGACCGAGCGCGTGAAAGTGGTTATGCGATAATCGCACGATTAGTTTATTGATCAGTTGACATTTTCATAGTAGTTTAAACTAGTTGCTCAACAGTTTTTTAAATAATTTTTTGGTCATTAAAAAAGTTTCATGCGATTAATGGGAAATTTAATTTTATACACCGTTTTTTATATATGAATAGTGGTCGCCCACAGTGTTCAAAATTCGACCATAAACAAAAAAGTATACCTACATTTTATATAGTGTGTCCACATACATATTATACATAGTGTCAAAAGTGTATGCGCGTGTTAAACAGGTGGCATTGTGTGTAGGTATTGTTTATTTTGATTAATTTAAGATATTTCTAATGCATTTTCTATAAAAAACATTAGCTTTTTCGAGTCATTCTCTATATAATATACTTGAAGTGTACCAAATTTACCAAAATGAGTGCAACCTAATTAAGGTGCACAGCATTTTTTTTAGATAATTGAACAGATTTAAAATTTAAAGGTATTGTGTAAAATATAAAAAAAGAAATAAAAGTTCTTAGCCGATTAAAACTTAATTACACGACGTAAGTTAATTAATAAGCTTAAAAACAAATATAGTTGTCGCTTAATTTTTTTTATACTGTTCACGCAAGGTCTTTTTGGGCAGTAATTCACTAATGTTTTTTTTTTTTTCAAAAATTTTCAATTAATATTGTCTATTATGCATTGTATTTTTATCTAAGTTAATTTTTTCTCTAAAAAGTCAATTTAGTCGACGAAAATAACGTTTTTCTACTAAGTCCTTACTTTAATATAAAGATTATGCACATAAATAAAAATCTGTTACATATTTATAAAAAAAATGCACGCTTATAAATAATATCACTGAGAAATAGATAATAATTAATCAAATTATTCCACTAATTCCCGCAACTATTTGACTAATCCGTCATTTTAAACGCACCTTTTAAGGGAGCAACATTAAGGAAATGCAAAACCGTGGAATAGAATTAAAAATTCAAACACCTTAACAATATTTTACATAGAAAAATGTTTCTTATTATAATCGCTACAAAGTCTTTTTTGGGTTGGCGATAAACGAGTGTAGGGTCATGTAAAAAAAATTTGCATACTTTTACAACGCTGCGGGCGCCGAAAACTGTATTCAATCGAGTGCTTTGGGAACGTAAAAGTATTCTACATTTCAATTTTTTACTATTATTTGAATTTGAACTTTAAGGGCATTGCAATAAAGTCCTTATGTTTTTTTAGCGGCAGTAAAATTAATGTTGTTTATAAGCGGTAATGATGCGTACTGAATAGTTAAACAGGTTTTGTCTAGTTAGTATACGATGCGCGCTTGCTTTTTTCTTAAATAACAAATGATCTAGTTCATGTGAGTATGAGACGCGTATGCAAATTTCTTCGTCGTGAGAAATATTTAACGTATTTTTCATCGGCAATTTTGTGCGACCAATAAAATTACTTACCAGATAAGCGTCAATTTCTTCGCTTAATTTGACTTCTTAGAGTAAAGTTAAAACTAAGACAAAAATGTAGTATTTAAAAAAAGATAAAAAATATACTAATTGCAAAAAAAAGGCGTAAATTACTCCCATAAAGAAACCTTTCGTGTCTAAAACTAAATATAACTACTAAAAACTTTCAGTAACTTATTGTTCTAAAGTTTTAATCGGCTAGTTTTATTTTATTTTACACAATTTTTAAGAAAAAGCTTTCCAATTTCGGATAAGTATTTTCGAAGAACTACATACAAATAAACATAAAATTTTTACCTTTTTATAATATTAGTATTAGACAGTTTTACAGAAATTTGAAATAATATTCTATTCCAATAGAAAATAAGACAATTAATGTTTGTGTGTCTGTTCTTCATTGCGCTCTGATTATAATTGTTCAAAAGTTACATCTATTGCAGTAATATGCTAATATAATTGTAAGCTATTATTTGCACTCACACCCTTAACTGTTCCAACTACTGTGGCGACATTAAAATATATGTCGCCTTAATTAATGTATATAAACACAAAACTTTATGTTATGTTTCATTAGCTTTTTATACAATCAAACAATTTTTTTCTGTAATCCAATCAGAATTAAATTAAAATATTAAAAAAAAAAATTTATAATTTAATCCTAACATATCAGAACAAATATGTTATACTTTTAAATATATCAAAAATCTGCTAAGTTGAATTTTTTTTTCCCAATTAAATCTACATAAACAAAGATGAATCCCTAAATGTGTTGTTAAGAGCAAAACTCGAGAACTGCTAGACCGATTTTAATTCTGTCTTCACTCATAGATAGAAGGATAATCAGGGAAGGTTTTTACTAAAAAAAAATGCACCCCGGACGAAGCCGGGAGCGGGTCGCTAGTGTTAAATATATCCGATAATATCTCGAATATCATACAATTTTTGTGTCAGTGCCTTATTTCATAACGCATTTAAAGTAGATTATCTGTAGGTATGTTACTTATAAGTTAATCTATACCTATAATTACCTACTTATAGGTTGAACTTATATGTTTTACTCAGGGTTTTGAGTCATACTGTAAATACTAATTATTGAGAAAATAATAAATTAGACGGGACTTAACTAATATAAATAAATGTAATAAATAATATAACAAAAATAATTTTACTCGAATGAACATTGTAACTAACTTTCTCTTTTTTTTCAACTTGACATGATGTAATACTGATTTATAATACCTACATCAATATAAAGAAACAATTGAAGGTCGTAATTACGACAGAGTGTGCATAGGACTGTATATTGTATACTTTAAAATTTATTATTATTATTCACATAGGTATGTATGTTTATTTTTTATCTTAATTTTAAATTTTTTACAATAAATATTATTAAAAAAGAAACAATAAATATCGAAAAAAATCTAAAACTAGAATTCCGCAGGTAGCGGAGCAAGGCCCAAGCTACCTTATTATTATTATTATTCTTATAAAAAAGTTGAACAGGGAAGAGTTTTATGTCAGAGATCTACAGAGTATAGAGTTAAGGGTGACTAATTAAAAAAAAATATTAGTACTTACATCGACACCACCATTGTTCCAGGGGGGCAAAGCGTAGTGGGAAGGGTCATGGTGGGCCCCTCCCATATGCTCCGCCATCACCGACATCCAGTGGACCAGGCCTTGAGCGCCACCACCGCCTGATGTGCCTGCACAAATACGAAATTATTATAATTTCATATTAATTAGTAAATTAATAATTCACTAATGAAATTATTAAATACTAGCTGTTGCACGCGACTTCGTCCGCGTAACTTTATAACGCGTAACGCGAGACTTCGTCTGTGAAACCATGGAAATACACATACAAAATTTCAACCCGATTGGGTTGGTCTAAGCCGTTTAGTAGTTGACATACCGACAGTAACGCCACCTACCAGGTCCAATTGTATTTTTAAATTATCCAGGAAACCATCGAAATAGCCATATAAAATTTCAACCCATTTCGGTTCAGCCGTTTAGAAGTTATGTGAAAAAGATAAGTACGGAAGGATAATTCTTACTACCCGTTGTCCTTTTACCCGTTTTCCCTTAGGAATGAAGCATTTTCCCGCGGTAAAAAGTAGCCAATATTCATCACAGGTAATGTCGGCTTCTAATGCTAAAAGAATTTTTCAAATCGGTCCAGTAGTTTCGGAGCCTATTCTATACAAGTAAACAATCAAACTTTTCTCTTTATACTGGTGTGTGTGTACTAAGTTAGGTGTAGCTTATGTAAAAGCTGCACTTAATTATTATTTTATTATTAGTATTGATTGATATACTTAGATGTAGATATAGACGACAAAAATTAAGACATAAATAAACAGATATATTATACGTAATTATCTAAATGTTTACAATAAATAAATGTAATATTATTTAAATCATTTACAACGTAATTCGTCTTTTGAAATTAAAAAATCTCAGAAAAATCTTAATATTTCGTCCGCAACGAGATCCCTTTTCAGTCTTTTCAAATGGAAGCTCTTCAACGTATTGAAAAACGCCTTAAGAGATGTAAACCGTTTTAAAACGACCACTCGTATTTTAAATGTAGTTTTTTAAACCAAAGACTTCTTTTAATTTTCACGACTTTAACGAACTCTTCTTGCTCGCAAAGTAATAGTAACATGCGGGGAAATTATTTGGATCTTACATTAGACTAAGTTGAAGAAGGCATACACTTCTATACGATCACAGCTCTATAGGTGTTTTTTATATTAAATTCTTTCAATTTTATTGAAAGTCTATTTAAATGTACTCAGTACCTAGTAGCAGGGCACACTGCTACGTTCAGACGTATTTTGCTGAGCGAGTAATGGATGTCAGAGGCTACCTCTCCATCTATAATAACCCTATAGTTTTGCTTGCTAGCACCTATAGGCAACTGTACTCTACCATCAATTTTTATTATTTAAAAAAAAATCTTTGCAAAAGTATTGCGTCATAAAAAAAAATCGAATCTAATTTAATCTAATCTGTGCATCATAAAAATGTGCATCATCTTCTTGTACGAATAAAACCACCTATAAATAAATAAATACCTGGTCCAATAAGAATCTATTATTTTAAAAATCTTATAAGTTAAAATATGTTAAACGAGATTTTTTAATTTCAATATTGAAATTACCCCTTCGGCTTGGAATTATGACTTCATATTATTTATGTTTTAAATTGCATATTAAAAAAGTAAGATAATTTCTGTATTAAAATCAATAAATAATTTTTAAAGTAGCAGCTTTTAAGCAGCTATTGAATGGACATGTGTCTCTCCGGCACAAATTCTTACAAGATACATCTACTTAGGTACAGTCGGCTGCATAAGTCGTAAACACATTCAAAAGTGCAAAACACTTCCTACTAACTTACTTACTTCAGCTTTTTACGATCGTTTGTACGTGAATCGTGACAACGACTCATAGCGCATTGAGTGTTCAGTTGTTTTGCACTTTTGAATGTGTTAATCGACTTTTGCGGCCGACTGTACCACGGTCTTATGATTAAGCACAGTATAATAATGAGTACTAGGCGTACAGTATGGTCACTCCCTCCCTCCCGTTGAAAGTGCCCTCACCAGCGCTCAGTTACCTCACAGTCACCGGCTGGCAAGGACGTCTTATCTCATGCATGTTTTATCTCACTCACACAAGCATGGTCCGCGTTCACCTACACGAGCTTAGACTGTGTGCGTAGCAACGCGTTTGTTTCATACATTTGATCGCCAGTGACCGGGGTGTGGAAAGCAAGGAACCTTACCAGTAGGCACGGCGGCTTGCTGCGTTGCTGCTTGCTCCTGCCCCCCTCCTCCAGTTACTCCTCCACCACTCCAAACAAACGCTGATGATGCACCCGCCTTCTGGAACAATACCAAAAGCATTAAGCATTTTGTCATTAACCGCAAAGTAGTCCCGTAATTTTGCGACTCGAACTTATGAGCAATCATCGACTTGGTTGGTATGACATATTTTTAATTTATTTATAAAAAAAAACATATTGACAAAAATTAATTTCAGAATAATTGGTTGAGAAGTTTTGAAATGTTATGAGCAGATTTAAGATCTTTAAAAACAGCAGTACTGCTTACACACCTAATTTAGATAAAAGAAAAGTTATGACTAATAAGTAAGGACTACTTGTTAGATTTAAAAATAGGTGTATCTAGGCTTCGTGTATGGTTGTAGTAAACAAACAAGTACATGGTAATTGGGTACAGAAGTTATTTTATTGGAAATAAATTTTAATATTTTATCAAAATCAGTCAATAATAAAGAAAAAAGAAAATCAAAAAAATTATGTCGCTCCTATTAGGAAAAATTAACTAGTCTATAAAAAAAATGATAGCGTTCCTGTTAGAAAATAAAAGTAAGACATTACTTAATATCGAAAACCATAGCGACCCTTTTATAGAAAATCAAATAAAGAACCGAAAAAAATACAATTGTATCTACGATCTTATTGGAAATCTAAATCACAAAATTAATGCCAGCGTTCCTGTTAGAAATAAGGAAAGACAGTATAATGAACGAAAATCACGGCATTCCTATTAGAAAAACAGAGTTCGCCGAAGTATTTTTTACCTCATCGGGCGAATCAGAAATCCTATCACCGTTTTCATCGTCAGATGTCTCCAATCCAAAGCCGTTTGTGAACAACATGTTTCTTGGGTACAAAGAGTAGCAGTCCGCAACATTTCGCCTCCTTTTACCAAGACTTTCCAGAAAGTTCTTATAGATTTGTGTTGGAAGCAGAAATGGTGAGCGAGCATTTTGAAATCCATCTTTGAACGTCAAATTTTGATTCCTAAACGGGTTCCCAAAGTCGAAATCTGGTAAAAACTCTTTCTTTATAAAATCTGCAACTGGATGTAGAGATAGTGTATTTTCTGTATAATCTAAAGCTGTATTATTAGCTTCATCGTTAGGACTATTTTCTAGATCACTCGCTTCAGAATTACCATCACTTGATATATTGCTATCGTTCTGATCTAATTTCTCGTTCTCTTCGTTGAATTCCTCAAACTCCCTCTTCATGGGCAAGTTCATTTGGTTCTTTAGAAACATTGTGTTTGTCAGTGTTACGGACATATTTTTTTTGGCACTATTCGTTGAACACTTTACAAATATAACTTTTCACTAACTTTTAGACTAGTGTCTATTTATATTATTAAGTAAAAATAAATATAATCTTCGTAATTAATGTTATGTAGGTATTAATAGGAACTATCGTTGGGTAAGGAGGTGCTGGACCGTACTATAACAATATGTGTTTTTTATAGTATAACATAACTAGAACTTTAGTGTTTCTCCTTCGCCCGTTTCATCATTATTATAATTTTTGATTTTTGAAGTAAGTTTATTTGATGCATTAATATTTTTTTTAGTGTCGCTGTGACTACGATATTTTGGTGTTGAAGGTTATTTCAAAATTTTTCAGAAATCGATAAGAGTTATCTTCGATAAGTTATATTTATCACTAATTGACTCGTTAAGTTAATAATGACATTATATATTCGATATGATACCTTAAATTCTTCAATTATAGTGATGTTGTTAAGAGAAGTCATGCATTAGAAATAAATTGTCTCTCGTAATAACAATATTAGCAATAAAGGTATATTTAACCATTAAGTATGTTTTAAAAAAAAAAAACAATGCCACATAAATAATGTCTGGATGGTAATGAATAGGGAAAAAACTTGAATTAATGTCATGAAATGGTATTAACTTTCAACTTCTATTTTTCCAGTTAATAATATACGTATATTTTTTTATCGTGGCTCTATAGAACTATGGTACTATGGAATATGGATAAATTACCAAATGAACGTTCATTCCTAATAAAGTGGACGCAACAGAGACAGTTTTGCATTAAAAATAAGATTCCTCTTTAATGGTATTGTGATATAAAATACTAGCTGGTGCTCGCGACTTCGTCCGCGTAGAAAAGTATAAAACGCCATCTACCGTATTTTGGATAGATGGCGCTATCTCCCAGACCAAGCCGCTAGTATTTACTTTTATTTTAGATTTCCCGTAGGAGAGAAGCATTTTCCCGCGGTAAAAAGTAGCCTTGTTCATCACGGATAATGTCGGCTTCTGATGGTAAAAGATTTTTTCAAATCGGTCCAGTAGTTTCGGAGCCTATTCTATACAAACAAACAAACAATCAAATCTTTCCTCTTTATAATATTAGTATAGATTAAAGAAATTAAGTCTGGCATGTTTAGAAAACAAATATTCAAGCTAATTTAAAGATAAGGTAAAAAAATTTTTTTTTTAAATTATTTTATACACTAATGTTTTTGCACGCGACTTCGTCCGCGTCCGATCACTACTAAACTTCACAGGAACACCCGCTGCACTAATATTAAGATTGTCTGAAAGTTTCATCAAAATCATACATACGGGGACATACATACACACATCGACTTTTATATAAGAGAGAGGGAGATATCATCAATACCTACTAATAATAAATCTGTAAGTATACCTATGTATATGTCGTGGGCAGATCATAGAATTGGGCAGATCGTAAAGTATGAAATCAAAAATCTTTCACCATAAAGGCAAAAATACGTGCTACGAGGAGCGGAGCGAAGCAAAGCAAGGGAGCGTGTTAGGTTTACATGGAAATAAATTTGGGGAGCCGAGCGAAGCAGAGCGGTGTGAGGCGACCCTTTCAGTTTTAACAGAAATATGATCTGCCCGGGAATATCATGATATGCCCAATTCTACGATGTGCCGACGACATATATAGTATTATGTTGCTCCATAACTCTTAAACAAATTAACTGATTTTCATAAAACTTGGTAGACAAATATTTAGACGTAAACACAGGACAGGTTACTTTTTCTTATTCAACGCGGACGAAGCCAAGGGCAACAGCTAGTATTCATTAACTTGGTAGTTTTTCATTTAACTTTTCACATCTCATATATCCAAGTTATAGATCCAAATAAAAGTAATAAAAATTTAAAATCGATAGAGCGAGGTATTCGCGGATCTAGGTCGAGAAAGTAAAAATATTTTCGTGAACTCTAGCATTTCAGTGCAAAAATATAATGGGCCACATTTATATACATAGAGGTGAAAGAACAACTAGGTGTTGCCTGTGACTTCCTCTATCTGATTTAATTTTTTGTTTCTTTTAAATGTATGTGTGTAATTTTATTTTATTTTTATTTTTAATTTATTAAATTTCACATAACTTAACCGCTCAAACTCGAACAAACAAAAAGTGAGAACTCTATAAAGTAATGGCAATTTTAATTCATTTATTCTACAGTTTTCATATAAAACAACAATTTTTTATTTTTTATCTGAAGGTCTACTTGACGACACGTTTGTACTGGTAACCCTCTAGCCGTTAACCAAACGGTCGCGGGTTCGAATCCTGCTAGGGACAAATGTTAGTGTTAACATTTTACTTTTTTATTTTTTATCTGAAGGTCTACTTGACGACACGTTTGGGCTAGTGGCTGGTAACCCTAGGCTATTAACCAAACGGTCGCGGGTTCGAATCCCGCTAGGGGCTAATGTTTATGTATTAACATTTTACGTTTCTACCTGAGTCATGGATGTTTATATTTATAATACGTATGTATTCACAAAAAAAAGTAATCTACATAGTATATCAACTGTCTGGTATCCATAATAAAAGCTTTAATTGCTTACTGTGGAACTATACTCGACTACAAATAAACCGGGCCACCGCTACCTTGGAACTCTGATTCCATTTTTTCAAAAACTCTATAAAAGTTATACCTACAGAAAGTTATACCTAATCAATAATCATCATGAAACGCACTTTCTGTAGGTTTATACTTTTTTTATACTGTAGGTTTAACTTTGATAGTTGTAAGTTTTCAGTTTCACAAACGTCAATTAGGCCAAACTGTCATTTAAAGTCACCGGTAACCGGGGATAATGGAGCTGATATACCTTTGTTTGTACGGTAAACGTCCCAAACATTGAATAGAAAATAATTTAAAAAATTTTGAAACATTTAAAACATTGAATAGAAAATAATTTAATTAAAAAAAAAATTAAAATTATTTTCTAAAATAATTTAGAAAATAATTTTAATAATTCGCGGGTGGCCCGGTTTATTTGCCGTCGAGTGTAGATGGTGCTGTGTGGATAGTGTGAAGATATTTATTAATTTGTTGAATATTCTAAGATAACAAAAATATAAGTTTACTAAATTAGATTGAAACAAAAATTTGAAGCCTATACTTACAATACAAAAAATCTATTTATGTTCATTCAGTAATTAAGTTTATTATTAACTAGCGACTCCAACCTGGCTTCGCACGGACACGATGTTTTCTGCAAACGATAAGTACCTATACACAAAACTTCCTTGTTCGGTGGTTAAGAAGAAACAGGCAGAGGTCAACAGCGACTCTATTTTATAACTAGTTTGTGCCCGCGGCTTCACCTGATTGAAATATAATTTAACTTATATCTATCTTGAAATTCTATTCTAACTATTAGTTAAAGATTTTTTTTAAATCGAATGAGTAGTTTCCAAGATTACATACAAACAAACATACATCAAACTTATATAACATATCTAATCTATACTTGGTATACTCAGTTTGGATATGTTATATGAATTTTAATCAAAAATGTCTACATTATATACTTAAGAAAATGGATACAAAACGTATGTTTTTTATAGATCGTAATGGGCCCAAAATTTCCCAAAGAAAATACAGAAAAACTAAGTTTATATCGAACTAAACTGTACAATTGATAATAACTGACAATGTCCTATCTCCAGTTGAATTCACCAAACGAATTTAGCGAATTTAAATAAAAAAAAAATAGAGAATTAAAAAAATGAAAAATTATCTTTATATTCTGCTACATTCCTTTTATAAAAACTTTTATATATCTTATAAAAATATAATAATTTTTTTTTAGAATTTACTTCCATAATTTTTTATGGAAATTAGAAATTGTAATGAATTACTAAAACTAATTTGTTAAAATTCAATTACTGTATTTATTACAAAATTATGAATAACGTCATTATGAAAATTGCTTGGAAATATTATGAAATAACAAAAATTGTGCGAATTGCTCCTAAAACACATATTAAAATCAAATTAAAATATGCCTTGAGAACATATTTGTCAGTGTAAGGAATTGCTTTATTTTGACAAGCTTTCTACTCATATTTATACTTAAAGTTACCTATGACGATTCTGAACTACTTAAGTTAAACAAAAACCAAGTGACACAGAGTGTAACTGCACTCAAACTAAGTATCATTGGCCCATCACAGACAAAGAGGTCACACACACAGGCACACACTCATTAAGGCAACACATTTACATCACTAACGCGCTGGCTGGACACGTGTTTAAAACGTTCGAACTTCAAATTGCAATGGAACTTTTGTTTAATTAATTTAAATATCGAACACTGAATGGTTTATTTTTAAATCTTTTTCTTTTTGCCGCCAAGCCGTCGTCGGCACCTCTATATTATTTATTATTATTCACTTCTGGGGTTTTTGTCACCGATTTTGATTTTGGAACGCGCTTTTTACGCGAAACGGGCGGAGGAGAATTCTTTTGAATTTCGAACGGCGACCGTGGCCGATCGATTACTTAGTTATTTGGTACAAAAAAAATTTGGAATCTCATTTAACTACGGCGGTAATTGTTTTTATTTTTAAATCCGTTATTTTTTTAAAATTTTAAATTTTTTAGAGAGTTCTTTTAGTGAACAACTAGATGTCTTTACCGCGAGGTATTCGCTATGGAACTCTTCCCGAGAGGTTGGTGCAAGGAAAAGCATTTTCACAACACATGGAAGGTTTTCTTCGGGCGTGAGCTTGTGTGCGTCGACACATATAGCGTCACACGTGTCTGTACGTCCAGACTTGAGGCTCCGTGCGCATGTGTGCACCGATCTTTGTTTGTGTGAGTATTTTATGACTATGAGTGCATCCCTTTCGAACTGCATAGAATTTATATGTGTGCGTTTTATTTTTTTTCTAAACGGCGCGGTCTCGCGTGTATGCGGACGTATTTTCATGTGAGCGTGTTCTGTTTTTCAAGCGCTCCACACGATTTTCAACTTTAACCGCACACACATAGTAGACATTTTCGATTGTATTTGGAAATATATTTTTCAGTTTTATATCGGCGATATGAGAATCGTGGATGGCAAAGAAAACGTAAGAGGAATAAAAAAATGCAAGCATCGTACGTTTTCAGGTAGACACATTTTTCTTTAACCCATTTATAGATGTTTTTCAATGTGTGTGTGTGTGCTTGCATCTAGGGGGGTTGTGGGGGGTTTCTTAAAAGGGTTGGGAGGGGGGTGGACATATAAAAATGATAACGCATCGCAAGACGGCAGCTTTTATGGTTTTTCTTTATTTTTTAAAGGTTTTTTTATTGCTGTGTTGCTCAAGACACGTAGGTAGGTGCCGTCATATAAAATGCATTTATACATAGATTTATATTGTCCACTATGAAATAAGAACTTTTATAGATCTATACTAGTTTCTAATATTTAATCCATGCAAAGGCCCGGAAATTCTATCTTAGCGGACGCTTATGTTATAAAGTAAACCTATTTTCCAAATTTCAGCAATCTATATAGACTTAAAGTTTTACTGTGCGTATATAATCGGTCAGGACAAACAATTTTATAAGTATAATGTTAGGATTAGTTTTGGACAGCCACTTTGCTCGAGTCCATTTTTCTAAGGCGTAAAAATTTTCTTTTATTATTTTTAGAAGATCCCTCGGACACAGTTTTTTTTTTTCGAAAAAGAAAAAATTGCTGTACCCCAATGAGAACGTGTATGCAAGTTGAGTAGTTACTAGTTAAGATGCGAAAGCGTAATACAAACAAACAAACAAACATAGGTATTTAACATAAAATTCTCGTGTCACAGTGTTGGCTTGGCCGATTTTTATGAATTTTTTTGTGTATATTCGGTAGGTCTGACAATATTTATTTATTTATTTACAACATACATGGTACACCATTACAGGAGTGGTCCTAATACAATGTATCTGTTCTTAAATTATAAAAATTTACAAAATATGTTTTTTTTAAATAAACCTATATGTACACAAGTATAATTTAATAGGGTGGGACCTTTTAAATTATACCTATTATATAATAATATAATTCCTAATTAAAATAATAATATATAATATTGAGAATTTTTATATTCCTAAGTTATAAATAAGGGTGGCCCACTCCAAATTTTTTTTTGGCTAAACTACGTTTGCTGGGTCAACGAGTAGGTATTAAGTAATAGATTAGAAATGTTCCTATAATTTTAGTTTCCCCTAAAATCTTTAAATATTTCACATATATTTTTAATAACTCTTAAAACTTGAAACTATTTAATGAAAATATCAATTTTGTTCTTATTCTTTTAAGACTTAGTTTTTTGTGTGAAATCTATACTTCTATACTAATAATATTATAAAGAGGAAAAATTTGATTGTTTGTTTGTTTGTTTGTATAGAATAGGCTCCGAAACTACTGGACGGATTTGAAAAGTTCTTTTACCATTAGAAGCCGACATTTTCCGTGATGAACATAGGATACTTTTTACCGCGGGAAAATGCCTCATTCCTATGGGAAATCTAAAATAAAAGTAAATACTAGCGGCTTGGCCCGGGAGATAGCGCTATCCACCCAAAATACGATAGATGGCGTTTTATACTTTTCTACGCGGACGAAGTCGCGAGCACCAGCTAGTATTATATAAAGCTGAAGAATTTGTTTGTTTGTTTGGTTGGTGAACCAGCAGTGGTGGTGGTGAACTACTGGTTCCAATTGAAAAATTATTTTTGTATTGGTTAGTCCATTTATCGAGGAAGGCTATATTATAGGCTATAGAGAACGCAGACGAAGTCGCGGGCACCAGCTAGTAGTCGATAACAAGCGTGTACTTAAAACGTTAGAGCATTTATAATATTTTAAGTATTATAAATAAGAACAGATATTGATTTTTATGCCTGGACAAATATATACAGACTAAGATAAAAATGTATGAATTAAATTTAGCGCTTAATACAAAATGTAGGTCTAGTCTAGAACTAGGTCACGACACCAGGTATAAACTGACTGTTGAAGTATTTACCGGGTTGGGTTAAAACTGGAATTATACATAGAACATCACCTACGAGTAGCTTCGGAGGCCTATGAAATAATTTGCCTATTTTAGTATTCTTATTTTATAATCTGACTAGCTGTTGCCCGCGACTTCGCCCATGTAACTTTGTAAATTATATACTAAAAACCTTCCTCGAGAACCACTCTATCTATTGGTGAAAAGAATGAAAATATGAAATGTAAGTGTAGTAGTTTTTGAATTTATCGCGAACAGACAGACGACATGCAGAATTATAGAATTATTAAAGACCAAGCTCTAACACCATCAGTCCATCACCACTAAATAAAGAATTAGTCTGAGCCTAAATAATTAAAAATTAATCAATAACCCAAATTAAAACAACTCCTGAGAAATAATTTGAAATTAAGAACATGGCAGTTTGTTGAATACAAAGCATCTGTCACCAAATTACTTCTCCAGCAATAAAAATAATATTGAAAAAAAAAAGAAAAGAAAATTTCTGCCCCAGGTGAGGATCGAACTCACGACCTTAAGATTATGAGACTTACGCGCTGCCTACTGCGCCACTGAGGCGATTAGGAGTTATTTCGAAATCATGCATGCCCTTGTACTTAAATATATTTCAGTTTCAGATAACGTAAAAGATAAAAATAAGTTAAGTATTTAATATAAGCGTCTTTTTCACCAACGTCAAGTAGTATAGGCTAAACTGTCATTTAAAGTCACCTGTCACCGGGAATAATATAGCTGATGTACCTTTGTTTGTACAGTAAACGTCCCAAACATTAAATAGAAAATAATTTTAAAAAATCGCCTATCGAATGATGCAGTAAACCGAGTGCATAATTCAATAAAACAGAAAATTATTTCTAAAAGTTAGACTTTTAGAATCTAACAAAATAAAGACAAGAATACAAAAAAGACCAAAATAAATCAGTAACAAAATAAAGCAACTTCCAATTGACGTATTTTGTTAAATTATGCCTACGTCCAGAACGGAAATCAATTACACATTACATATTTATTTACTTACTGGTGCTCGCGACTTTGGGTGGTCCGGGTTGAAAAATTAAAAAATATAATACCTACCTAAGATAATGAGTTGTAACGCCTGACATATTTATCGCTGTGACAACGGTGGCGCCGCCATAATTATTTTTTAAAATATCTTTAGACGATCCCTCGGGAACTTACATTTTCCAGGATAAAAAGTATCCTATATATGTTAACCCAGGTAATCTGTGTGCCGATACCGTCGTAGCACGAAGTCGCGGGCACTAGCTAGCCTTTATATAAAAAAATCGATTGTTTCTGAAACAAATTTCCAAGTTTGGTGATAGATTTCTACTCCGTGCGAAGCCGGGGGCGGTCCGTTAGTATTGCATAAAGGTTGACAAAAACCCTACAAGAGCTAAAACTGTGCAATTCAGTGCACTCAATTTTGCGTCGGCTAAAAAACGAACAGAAACAGCATAGTGCGAAACGAAAGAACTATAAATACGCCCATAACATAACATAGTGGGTACGTATACATATATAGGAAAAATATAAAATAGTATAAGAATAAAAAATATATGAAAGCAACAAAAATATGTAATTCTCAAGACGAGCTGGCACACAGGTAAGTTTGTATGTGCTGTGTTCGTGTGAAAACTGGCTAGAGACATGAATGGAGTGGAAATTCTATCTTAAAATTTTTTATAGGATTAAATTTTCATTGGGTTTCCACTGCCAAGGATTGGAACTCCCTGCGCGGTCTGTGTTTCCGATAGTGATGTGCCGGATCATTAAAAATGTAGATCCGCGGTTACGGATACGGATACGGATACGGATACGGATCTTAACTTTCTTACTCAACCGCGCCACTTGACGCTTGCATTATAAAGGTGCCAAATGTTTAATTTTAAGAAATAAAAAATAATCTCAATGGAATTTAATAGTTTCTCATTGTTTCCTAATCACCTATAATGTGGAATTTCAGATATGAATTAAAAATTAATAAGGGAAAATCCGGAAAAGATCCGTAAATAAATCCGCCAAAAAGTAAAGGATACTGATACGGATCTTTCTTCTCCCTCCGATATCCGCGGATACGGATACGGATATCCGGCACATCACTAGTTTCCGAGCTCATATAACCCAAATCATTTTTGGTTCTATGAGTTCACATTCCTTAAGAACAAATGGGTGATTTTTTGGATTTCATTTCTAATATTAATCATAAATAAGTCTTTCAATAAAAAAGTCAGCCGTGTATACTTACCTATTTAATTTAATTTCAATTTAAAATTTAAAAAAATATACGACGTTGATACGTAATTTAATAATATACTCTTTCGAGTATGTTCGTAACGAGGAAGGGTTGTGTAATATAATTGGCAGGAAAAAATGGATCCGTGCGAAGCCGGGGGTGGGTCGCTAGTAAATAATTAAAATAATATCTAAACAAAATTGTACTTTTCATTCTACAGATTCTCTGTGAGCTATTGCTAGACCAAATACGTAGACATCACATGTGTGAGTGTATTGCACCTTCACGTATGAACTAACACGGATCTTAGAAACAAGACCTAGACTAGAAAAGATTACAAATATTGTGATTTATCTACTTAACTTATAACTGTATAAAAGGAATTTCACTATTGAAAATAATGCACAGCACTACAATATTGAAAATACTAATAACAGTAATAGGACACATTGCATTCGGCGTTGAATAACGCCTGACATCTTTATTGCTATTACACTTTTGCAAGGCTTCAGTTTTCTTATTTTTAAATGATCCTACAAGTCAGTTTTCTTAACAAAATGGTTTGGTTACAAACACAAAAAACAGTAATCACACCTATGGGTATTTTAGAAAATATATTAATTCATGTTCATGTTCCATCCAGAAGTCATAAATCTTCGTAAATGTCAACCAACACATATAAAGATTTCATATACCTACATAGTGCAAACCGAACTCATATCGTACTTACGTCCTTATAGTGCGGGGCCTTGAGAGTACACATCGTTACAAATTAATTTAGGTAGTACTTAATATTTTTATTTTATACTAGCTGGCGCCCGCGACTTCGTCCGCATTGAAAAAGAAAAAAGTAGCCTATCCTGTGTCCTGTACGTCAAAATGTTTATCTACCAAGTTTCGTGAAAATTAGTTAATTCGTTTAAGAGTTATGGAGGAACATACATACATACAATACCTACACTTACAGATTTATTATTAGTATTGATTGATTGATTGATTGATTGATGATTAGGCCTAATATATTTGGCAGTTGATACCATAATGCTGAAAACGATGCTAATTATGTGTTTGGTTGTTTTGTATAATTAGTAATATTTTGTATATAATAGGGTAATATAATATATAATATAATTTAATATAATGCCTAAGTTTCTAATCTAAGTTTCCTCTACTCAACAATGTTTTATGTTATTTTTACATGTTGCTGGACGGCTTCAATAAGTTGAATATATGGTCGAGTATGAATAGATGTAATTATCACTTATATATTAACATATCCACATAAGACAAAAGAACATAATCGCGAAATAATAACCATCAATCAGACGCACACCAATCGCGTAGTCTCTAATTAATTAAACACATAATAATGAATGTTTTATATTGTGGAAAGGGAAACATACAACAAATAAAATTTTAGCTTAAACCCAGTAAGGACACTAACATTTCATAAGAATGGACGAATAAAAGTTGAAGATTTTTTTGGCCACAAGTGTACAAGAAAAGCTTCGTACGGTCCGAAAATAAAAGTTGAAAAAATTCCGTGAATTTAATGCAACGGTAACAGAAATTGCCAATACAAACCTGCGAGCTAGTAGACAATTACTCACGTTTCTATTATTTTTTAAGTCCATTAAGGTCAGAATATTTTTATATATTATAATATAAAGGGTGGCAGGCAGGTTGACGGTCCACTTGATGGTATCATCGCCTAAGAACGCAAGTTATATGAGGAAAAGGGCTGCTTGTTCTGCTTATCTGAGGAATTTGATTACAGCTCACTAGAAGAAGCCTGTATTTTTAATATAAATAGTTTATTTTAATTTATATTATTTATCTTCTTTATAAATAAAAATGAATGCCTAAATGTGTTGCTAAGCGCAAAACTCGAAAACGGCCGAACCGATTTTAAAGCTGTCTTCACTCATGAATAGAGGGATAATCAGGGAAGATTTATACGTAAAAAAATGCACCGAGTCACTAGTTTTTAATAAAAATACATAATTAATAGCTGTTGCACGCAACTTCGTCCATGTAACTGTATAAAATAAAGACTGTTACTGGCTGATAATGTAGCTTTCTATAGGCGAAAGAATTTTGAAAATCAGTCCAGTAGTTTTTAAATTTATTTATTAGAAACAAAAATACAAGTATTTTCTCTTTATGATATATTAATATATAATTGTTTGTATTTCAATGAAGCCAATCCTAATCCTAATATTATGGATGTATGCATGTTTGTTTCTCTTTCACGTATAAAGGAATTTGGATGAAATTTGTTGCTAGTTTATTATGAATGAAATTTATTATAGAACTAGCTGGCGCCCGCGACTTCGTTCGCGTTGAAAAAGAAAAAAAAGTAGCCTATCCTGTGTCCTGTACGTCTAAATGTTTATCTAACAAGTTTCAAGAAAATCGGTTAATTCGTTTAAGAGTTATGGAGGAACATACATACATACAATACCTACACTTACAGATTTATTATTAGTATTGATAGTATTGATTATTAATGTAATAATAGTAATATTTTTATACAAACTTAAATATTTTTTCTGCTATCTCTACTCGCTATCTCTTTTGCTATAAGTTATAGTTTCGGATAATGCATTAGAGAAGTTCTTTATGGGTTGGAATATTCTCATGTCTATGTATAAAGTATTTTTATATATTTATAACAACTTTTATGTATTCCCAGTTTTTAGCAATAAAACTAGATAATGGCAGTAGGTACCTACTTTAAGTCCACCTTGTAAACACATTATTTTGGATACAGGATTCCTCTTATTTTTATTCACCTTATACATATCTCACCTATTTGTCACATAATTATTACCACCTAAAAAAACATACAAACTTTACCTACCTCTTACCTATATATATTAGTATAGATAAACTAATACCTCTAAAGGGCCTCTTTCACCTAAAAGTAAAGTGTTGATTAGTTACTTTTCAAGTAAAGCTTATTGGCGAGTAAATGTTACGAGTATTTTGTGTCAATTTCATTCAAATTAATCTCGAAGATGTTCGAGGTCGAACCCTTGAAGAACTCGAGCTACTCGAAGATGGTGAAACTCGTACGCTTTCTTACCGGTGACTTTAAATGGCGGTTACCCTACTTGACACTTTACTCAGAGATGGCGAAAGAAGCCCTTAACGAAGTGTCTTTAGTTAGACAGTATTTCGATTCCTTGTTTAGGATTGAAACATTAATGATTACGTCTCTGGAATGAAAACTCGACGGAGAGACTGGTGGTTCAGGGCCAGGTGGAAGGCAAGAGAGCACGCGGTCGATCGCCAACCCGCTGTATAGACGCTATAACAAGTGCTATTGAGTCCACCATGGTCCAGTATACTCGGTCGCAAACAGACACAAAGCGGGCGAGGGCGAGGCGCGCTTAACTAAGTGTGTCCATTAAGCGCAACCCAGTATATTAAATCTAGACGCGCCCGCCGGTCGTGCCCGCGCCCGCTTTATGTCTGTTTTCGGCCTAAAACGGCAATCACACCATACAATTTGAACGTTTCCTATTTAGGAATCTAAGTAGAGAGCTTGTGATCACACTACGCTAAATTGATTTCTAAATCGAAGATATAGAGTTGAAAATGGATAAACTCTCAATTGAATCCAATCTGTTCTAACTGCGATCACACCTTTCGATTTCCTAAATTGGATACGTTCAAATTGTATGGTGTGGCAGCCCTTTAACCGTTAGAAATGGAAGCACACCGCCAGGAGAGCTGCCCTCTGAAATGTTATTGACCCACCGAACACCCCACTGTGTACCTCGTCAGTGCAGCCACGACCACTCTGGCAAGAGTGTTCGACTGAGAAGAAGAGAGAGATTACTTCCACTATACGCAAAGTTGAAATTTGATTAACAATTATTCTTGAAATAATTAGGGAATGTTTACACGAATAAAATACCCCCAAAATGTTGAATTTTTGTTCAACAAAACGGGCATATCCTGCGCGCAACCGCCGTGCGGTTCAGCCAATGTTCCAATAACGACTTTAATATCTTGTACATCGGTTTATTGAAAGTTAAATGGCCGCCGATTACATTGTATAACCGTGTAAGTGCCTACCGAATTATTTTACAATAAACTTTAAAGGGTTTGGTGAACGGATGTTGTACTTTTAAATTGAGATTTACGGAAGAAGCTTACCTAATGTAATGACTAGCTGTGTCCCGCGATTTCAACCGCTTCAGCTTCTAAGGGACATACAATGATTTGATTCCGGGCGGGGTCAACTTTGACTCTGGCCTGGATTTTAAAAGTAGTGACTATACCGTGAAATAATAGCAGATGTGCTGTTGTGTTTCGGTGAGTGAGTAAGAACCGATTACCTTATCACTTATCCTTAATCCTTAAGGCGACAGTAGCCACCTACCATCAAATGGACTGTTCGTCAATCTTAACATAAAAAAAGAAAATGAAAATGTTTTTCTATACAAAAAAATATCTTCAGCTAGTTTGTATGTATTTGAAAAGTTTATTATGAAGATTAGAGCTTGTTTATTCGAGTAAATAGCTGATTTAGCCACACAATTTTTTTAGCAAAAAGCATTTATGCTGGTAAAAATGGGATAATTCTGTATTTATTTCTATATGAATGTTTCAGATCTTAATTAGGCACCTATAAACTTAGTAAATGCTCATTCATGCACAAAAGCTGTTATCTAAATGTCGAAACAATCTAATAGTAATGACAATAGAGATCTATTTTACGTAAAAACTCCGGTTGTAAAGGTCCGGTTTGAACACACCCGAAGGTTTATTGTTTATTTTGGCACGCGTCCGTTCTTTTCGCGGTATTTTTTAACTAACCTATGTGATTCTCAATACATCTTCAACTTGAACCTTATTTTTTTTTATTAACCCAAATTTTCGTAGTCATTTTTTATGTAGTGTAGTTAGTTGGAAGTATTTTGATAATGCTATTACAAAAGATTTACGCTTTTTGCCCAACATATTATTATTATTATAGTTTAATGCTTCTGCATTTTGTTTTTTATGAATCATTTAATATCTATGTATTCCTTTCTATTCTTGACCAACGCCCTCCGCTTAATTCAGTTATGAATTATTGTAGGTGTATAGTAGATATATAATAGTATTATAATATATACAAACATACAAACTTTACCTATTTATAAAATTCATGTTACTCTCCTACAGGCTATAGTTATGTGTGTAAACGAAAATGTACCTTAACCTTATACACTATCCGAAACAATCTATTTTTTTCAAGGAGAATCGTTACAGAACAGTAAACCAACATCGTTAAGTCGACCACAAGCCCGGATGACCGATGATTACGACCCGCAATCAGGGTGCTGGCTGACTACTGTATAAAATAAAAATAAAAAACTGGTGGTCAAATTTAAAAATCGAATTTATACCATCCTCCATTGCAGCTTCTGAAATCTAAACGGTATATGGAGTGAAATATTAATTACTTACTCACATGCTCAAACCAAAATAAAAACTAGTCAGAATTTCGCGGACTGCATAGTTAAACCGGTTTTATAAACATGTAGTCGGTGTTGCCATAATAATTCATTTTTATTAGTTGAAAATAGTTGTTTAGAATATTCCATCCTTTTAATTTTTGAAGGTTGGTTTTGACATCCTTTCCTTACGAAATTGGGCATTTTCATTAGTAAATACTTTAATAAAATGTTGATTTTTTATTTTCAAATGATCCCTCGGGAATAGTCCTTTTTTCTAGATAAAAAAAGTACTCTATATCCTTTTCTGTATCCCTGAAAACATGTGTGCAAAATTTCATGATGATCGCTTGAGTAGGGCTTGAAACCGTAACAAACAAACAAACTCTCTTTTGAATTTATGATATTAGGGTGTGTCCCATTAAATTATTAGATGGTATAACCAGAAAGTTGCTATCATATCTGCACACAATAATCAAAAAGGCCCTAGATCTATAGAGACATTATTATAAAAGGTATGAAAAAAAAACGAGGACCTTTGTCCTCATTTTTTTGCAAATGAAATCATTAGTTCTATATAAAAACTCATCATAGCGAATACATTTAAAAATAAACTGACCACTAACGAAATTACAAATTTTGCCCCCTAATTGAATGCATTCGAGCATAAGAAAAAAACAAAAAGAGCGATTCATTAAGGCACCCGAATTACACCGCTATCATTAAACATTATAAGTCCCGAAAACAATAATATCTGGCTGGTTATAAAGAAAAAACCATTAGTGCTCGAGAAAAAAAAGTAAAACCAAGATGGCCGTGGAAAAAAGGTGAATTTGAATTTCGAACGGAAGCTGCAGTGTTCGCGGCGAGCGGAACGAATTTTGTGTATCATTAAAGCTTCTTTATGTCTTATTTGATACGCCGATGTTTATTAGAACTCTTTGATTACTTATCAAGTAGATTATGTCGTTACATCTAATAAACGCGGGCGTAACTCTGTTAGAAGTTAGAATAGATATATAACGTAAGACATTCCACGAACATTAAAACAACTTTGTTTGGTTGAACGCGCTAATCTCAGGAACTATGGTTCGAATTGAAAAATTATTTTTGTGTTGGATAGTCCATTTATCGAGGAAGGCTTTAAGCTATATTTTATAAAGTTTCGCGGGCGAAGTCGCGTGCAGAAGCTAGTTTTTAATAAAGGCCCACTTTCAAAGGTTTAAAAATTTCTATAACAATTAGATCTAAAATCAAATTATTTTTAATAAAAAAATTCCCCGTAAATGGCGAATGCGCAGGGACCTGGTCACATTAACATCCACGTGACGTCATCCGTGACTCAAAAATATAGCTAACAAAACAGACAGTAGTACAGTGATTACGTCACCAAAATGGCGGCCAGGGAAATTGGTGTTTGCGGTGTTTAATATTGATCAGAACCATTTAATATTGGCACTACACAAGTTAGGAATAATGCAGATATGTTGTATCTTCATTCTTCGCTGTGGGTTTAAACAAAACTATAGACTTTCAAAATACATTCACCGCCCCTCTAGGGGCTGTCAATACCATAGTTGAGCATTTTACGATGTTTTCAAGTCAGATGGGTGTAACCATTTAAATGTAAACACATTGATTTAAGGTCAGGCACACACAGTGAGTGCGGCGTCGTAAAATCTTGTTCACACAGCGAAGCGTTTCATGCAAAGGTGACTCGTGCGTTACCATTATTACTGGAAGTATGTAAAAAAATCCTATTATATTAATGGCTAACATTATATTTAACATTGCCTCACATACTTATTGAGGCAATTATTTATCTATCCATACTATATAAATAAAAATGAGTCACTAAATGTTGTTGCTAGTTGCTAAGCGCAAACTCGAGAACGGTTAGAACAATGCGGATTTTTTTCAATTTTTTTTAACTCCAAAAAAACCCCTTACAAAAAAAACCACTGTGAAATAAAAGCATGATTGTGTTTCGTTGAGTGAGTAAGGGATGCCAGAGCCTATTATCCCATCCCTTCCTTATCCCTTATCCTTAATCTAACTAAGTCTCAACCTTAACCTGTGTTTTGAACCAATAATATTAAGGCTCTTGATACGAATTCTGAAGTTCCCGATTGCAACGAATAGCCAACAATTAATATATTTTCAGTATAGGGATGTCACTTTTGGAAATGGTGATAAGGTGGCATCAAAACGTAGGAGGTTTCCCATTTGTACTACTATTTCGTTCTATTTAATTACCAAACGACGACTCGTTTGGTCTAGTGGCTAGTAAACTTAGCCGTTAACCAAACAGTCGCGGGTTCGAATCCTGCTAGGGACAAATGTTTATGTGCTAACATTTTACCTTTATACCTGAGTCATGGATGTTTGTATTTATAAAAAAGTAATCTATGTATATCAACTGTCTGGTATAAATAATACAAGCATTAGTTGCTTACTGTGGCACTAGATGGTGCTGTGTGGAATGTGTGATATTTATTATTTTTTTATTTTTATTTAAAGTTGAATTTTTTCCCATTTGGTCACGTTGATAGAACAGACTCTATATACTAAAAATTAATGTTAATTAATATGCATTGTATAAGTAATGAAGAATTTACAACGCAATTTTACTTTGAAAAAAAAAAAAATAAGATAAATTGTATTGTTTAGAATTTTCGTTAAGGTAATAGAAACTCCACAAAAATAATTATTAGAACACAACAATAATTTAACTTTTATTGATAACTGCTTAAACTTTTAAACTTCGGCCCAAAAATCCCAGTCTCGTTTCGTCTGCGGATTTCACAGTGATTCTCAACACAATTTTATAAACAATGGGCGTGAGGCCATAAAGAAGCGAAATATAAAAAGCTATCGTATGTTTATTACACAGTAAAATTTAAGTTTATTATTTGGCAATAAATAATGTTGCCAACTTGAGAAACGTTTCCAATGTCGGACAGTGATACCAGCATATTTGTTTAAGCAATGTTGCAAGGTTATGTGAGGAGTTATTTATGGGACGTGAAGGAATTTCTATTCATAAGTTACTTATCTCTATTAAAATTATTAAGAGGTGAAGTTTTTATATTTGTTTGTTTGTATGTATGAAGTAATCTTCGAAACTACTAACTTTGATATGATTTTTATCATTTAGAGAATTTCCCCTTTAATATTTATTTATCAAATACATTTCACTTTTTGTGCGGAAGACCAGTTCACCTTTAAAAACATACTTTAGTACTTTTTTCAGCTTATTTTTCAGTTAAATTACAAATTTAACATATAAATTGATGATTATTCTAATATAGTCGTGTAAAACCAGATCGGGTCACTAGTTACATTTATTTAGGTTTACATATTTACAATATAATTACATACTTCCTTACCTATATTATATTATTAAAATATAATATAGTATATGATAGTCACGTCAAATCAAAATATCAACAGGTGTTGATAATATAAATACTCATGATGGATTAATAAAAATTACCGCATCTGTAACACAACAACTTTTCTAATATATTAATCTATGTACCAAACAGTAACGTACCTCAATCACATTTTGATTGCAATAAGACTCCAGGGGCGGCAGGAGTCCAATGTCAAGCTAGTATCCAACAGGAAATACGGTATGCATACATTTTCCCACCAAAACTAACCGCGAAACATTATAGCGAGCACGTAAACATAACCTAAACACACACGCTCACTTCAAAAATAATAAACGTCACAGAAAACTAGAGAAAAAACGCAATAATAAGCACGCGAAAACGACTAGAAGTCGTCTCTGAAACGCCGGGACGCAAATTAAGTCGATACGTAATTAAAACTGGCACCCACACACACAAAGAACAGACATAAAAATACTGGCCGGACAGAAAAAAAGTATAGATTTAAAATTTGCCCGGTATAAATTTGTGTTTTTTTCCACCAGTCTACTTATGTACGCAGACATGCGCAGTAAAGGGTTAAACGGATATAAACCGACGAATTACGTATCCATCGCCCATGAAACATTTCTCTTTAGATTGAACACTTTTTATTACTGTCGCGTTATAATCTAATTAGTTCCTCTGTGTTCTATGTTCAAGATGGCGTTTCAGAAGACATCTGTCAATATTCGCCAATGTTTTGTTTTGTTTTGTTTATTGACATTGTGTTCATACTTAACAGTAAAAGGTGATTATAATAATACTAAAAAATAGGTGTACGCCTTGTAGTGTGTTTTTAAGAAACCAAGAGGAGACTTAACTAATATTTTTCCAAGTAAATAAGTGTCTTAAATATTAACCCACGTAATAAACTACCTGTGTTTCAAATTTTATCCAAATCCCGCTTACCCGTTTTTGTGCTATTGGGGAACAAACACAAACTTTCGCATTTATAATAAATTATAGTTAGAAGTTTGTTACAGTACCTATCGTTTTATGTGTATTATATTCAGTTGGAGCTTAGTTTTTCTTTATGTATGATTTTTATTTTGTAATATTACCTATATATTGTAACCTGTAAAAACATCACACACAATGTTATAATAATGTTTTTAATTAGTTTGTCATTTCCATTTTTTTCTCATAACACCTTAAAATGTGATCCTTAAAATATAATATTTAATAATTAATTTTTCACAGACTATATTTATGAAAATGTTAAACCAGGCGAATTGTAAATTATTATTTTTTGAAATTTGTAAATTTTAAGTTTAAAACACCTGGAGTCTATATCAGCGCCATCCGTCGTCATTGGAATGAAACAGTTTTTTCAGTGTCCGTTTTTTCAGCGTACCGTTTGCAAGAGCGTTAAGAAAAACTTGGCAGAGGGCGCAATAGAGCTTTTTTCCTGTATAAGTTCTTTCGCGCCAGTGATTAGTAAAACCTCCTAATGACAGACAGCGCTTATCGCTATCTGTAACGGCTGCTATTGGTTGCTTATACCCAGGCTTTTTTTGTCACTCCTCTTTTTGGGGGCACGCTAATTCCCGATAGTTGTAAGTCCATAACTTTTTTGTACCCTCTCCTCATTCCTTGCCACTGTATTTTGAGGACAAAGTAGAAGTACATTATTTTTTATTGTTTAAAAACATAATATATTAGGAAATAAAACGTGAACTTGTATTAAGGTGAATAACAATATAAAAAAGTAACTCCTTTGGGGGCACTGTAAAAAGCCCTGGTATACTTAATGGGCCAGAAGAAATATATAAGATTTTAAATACTGAGGATTGTGAAGTGTAAGGTGTATTATTACAGTGAGTCGATGGCTAATACGTACAGTAGTATTTCAATTTTTTTAATGATAATCTCGACAAACATGATGAGGGATGGGTGATTATTATTGCCACCACTTTCGAAATCCAGACCAGAACCAACTTTAAAAAGTTCATTTATAAAAGTTGACCATGCCGGGAATCGAACCCTGTAACCCTTAGACCCATTTGTATTTTACTCTCTTTAATTTGCATAGCTATAATCAAACAATAATCACTACATAATACAAAACAAAGTCGCTTCCCGTCTTTCTGTCCCTATGTACGAGTATGCTTAGATCTTTAAAACTACGCCATGGATTTTGATGCGGTTTTTTTTAATAGATAGAGTAATTCAAGAGGATGAAAATATTATAACAGCAAAGATGTTAGGCGTTATATTGCTTTACACATTTAGTCAGGCGCTACACATCCCTTACTTTTAACGCGGGGTAGTCGCGGGCACCAGCTAGTAAGTTTAATATATCCCAAAGAGGTTTTATTTTGACCGCGGCTAATATAAAATCTTTTTTTTTATTGCAATAAATCATAGATGGTTGGCTCGATTTGCACTAGCCCCAAACGGAACCTGCGAAATAAATCGTCAAGATGACGCTTCAGATCAAGGCGTGGCACACATCAGTCGCAGACTCGCAAAAAACGGGAAGAAGCGATTTTTCACTATCATCTGCGTTGTGACAACCCTCCCCGCGTGACACCGTTGCATCTAGGGTTGTCGCTCTCACGATTTTTATTAGGTCAACGAACTTTGATTCGTTTAGAAGTTATGTGAAAAAGAAGTTAAGTACAGAATGATAATTCTTACTACCCGTTGTCCTATTACCCGTTTTCCCGTAGGAATGAAGCATTTTCTCGAGGTAAAAAGTATCCTATGTTCATCACAGATAATGTCGGCTTCTAATGGTAAAAGAATTTTTCAAATTGGTCCAGTAGTTTCGGAGCCTATTCTATACAAACAAACAAATAATCAAATCTTTCCTCTTTATAATATTAGTATAGACTAGCTGTTGCACGCGACTGTTGCATTTAGCCTATGTTACTCGCTGATAATGTATAACTTCCTATAGGTGATTTTTTTTTTCAAAATCGGTCAAATGTTACTGTGTGAGTCAACCTTTAAAGATAGAGCTATAATGGCAACGCGGGGTTTATCTTTGGGATTAAATACAACTACAAATTCTCTAATTGCTAGAGAGTTATACTAGAATGTAGACATCATTTTTATGTATCTAAGGTTTAGCCCATGTTGATCATGTAAATTTCTTTTGCAGGACTTTCTAGTGAGAGCAAAATATTACATAAAAACTTATGCAAAATGCAAAATATTTATCTTTTATAAAAACTTAATTAGGTTTTATTACCTATATATTTGAAAATTATTTAACTGATGGTGAAAACCGCATCAAAATGCCGGAAATACAGACAGACGCGGAAAGTGATTTCAAATTATTATAGAAATACGTAAATTAATGGAAATTAATGGAAGCTATATTATTGTAAAAAAAATCAGGGTAATCTTTAATATTAGGTACTAAATATACTTATTATTGTCAATATTTATATACTTGCTAATCCTTCCTTAATTATAAATGCGAAAGTTTGTATGCATGTATAGATGTTTATTACTCTTTCACGCAAAAACTACTCAATGGATTTCATTAAAACTTTACAATAATATAGCTTATACATCAGAATAAGACATAGGCTACATAAGAAGTAAAACGCGGACGAAGTCGCGGGCACCAGCTAGTATTTACATAAATAGCAGTGGAACTAGTGGAAGGGTACAATGAGCAGTTACATACTTGCGGCAGCAGTAATCGCACCCTTACAAAGCCTACTGGGAAATAACAATATGTGCGTTGTTCTCTTTTGAGTGAATAAACTATGCTAGAGCTTTTACCCTACTTATCCTTTATTCTTCAAACTCAAACTCATTTATTCGTTAAAAAAGCGGTATACAGATCGCGCTTTTCACTACCACCACCAAAGATTTAAAAATCAGATGCGCCCTTGCCATACTTCAGGCGGTCGAAAATGTGTCATCGTTGGGAAGAGTGAGCTCACTCTTCCCGCCTTAGTCGCTTGTAGAAAGCAGTGAGCGGTTCCGCTGTATACACATAATTAGGTTCGTTTACCTTTAAAAAATGCCTTCCGCTGCTCATAATTCAAGAACCGAACGAACGTGTGAAACCTTACACACACAGATATATTACGTGGACAGTTTTCAGAAGCACAGAATGCATCTGTGATTTAAAATGCAGAAGCCAGCACTTGTAATGTGGCATAGACAACGAATGACCATCCCATCTGCAATCAAGTATACTCCAGAGAAGGATTGGATTGCTCTGGTTCTACGCACCTGACAATTCTAATAATCAATTTAATTAGAATCCACTGAAAACAATTTTTTTAAATGTATATTTTGTAATATCTACTTAGGATTTTTAACAATTAAACTTTTCTTGAAAAGTAAATAGTAATATTTTGTAGAGGTACAATTAATAAAATTGTTCATAGAAATCTGGTTTCTGATTGCAGTTTTTTTTGTATCTCAGTAAATATTTTTTTATAAGTATAGAAGGTATTGACTTTTCATGAGTGAACGGTACAATAGTCCCTTTATTTATTTATGTACATAGCTAACTATAGTGACTGCGACTTCGTCCAAGTTGAAAAGTAAAAGATAATATAATAATATCTTTTATTTAGGGCCCCTTTCACCAACCACAAGTAAAGTTTTGATTAGTTACTTTTAGAAATTTTTTTTTGTTTTATTAAATTATGCACTCGGTTTAGTGCATCCTTCGATGTGCGTTTTTTTTTAAATGATTTTCTTTGTAATGTTTGAAACTTTTTCCGTCCTACAAGCAAAGGTATATAAGCTCCATTATCCCTGGTGACTTTAAATGACTGTTAGCCTACTTGACAAATGGTTAAAGAGGCCCTTAGACACACACACACACACACAGTATAACGCCCGAAAAAATATGTAAAGCAATGATGAATTAATTTTTCGAATCGGTTGAGTAGTTTGGTAATGAAAGGGATCCATGAAAATTTGGACTTCTTCCGGATATCTTTTTAATGTCCTTTAACCATTTAAAAAAGCAAGCAAGTTAAAGATATCTTAAACCTAACTTGAAATATGATATGCAATGGTCCAATGGGGTAATAAGAAATCAGGTATTATTGATAATAAATATATTATTTAAATTAATTTCGGCTTTTTATTTCATTTAGTTACTATTAAATGTGACATAAAACTAGACATTTTGAGAAATTAGACATTTTCTGACAATGAGATAAGTAGGTACTGAACATTCTCTGATACTAGACATTTTAATAAACTGATCATTTTGGAATACTTGACTTCTGAACACTCATTATGGACATTCTGAACCTCAGTCAGGTCCAACCTCAGCAAGACGTAGGTCCTCACTGCTGGACATAGGTCTTTCCCATAATTTTCCAATAATGCCGGTCAGAAATACTGACGTTAATAAAGATTAAGCTTTTGTCCTTTCTCACATCAAACTAGCTACATGCTCCTGGTTTCGCCCGGGTTCAAAGTAAAATCTATCCTATCTTTTAATTTGGACTATATTACACACAGTTACCTACGAAGTTTTATCAAAATCAGTTTAGTACTACTAGAGTCCATAGGCGACAAACACGTGACACGTAATTTTTATATATTACACTAGCTGCCCGCGACTTCGTCCGCGTTAAAAAAGATAAAATGTAGCCTATCACGTGTCCCGTACTTCTAAATGTTTATCTACCAAGTTTCATGAAAATCAGTCAATTCGTTTAAGAGTTATGGAGGAACATACATACATACAATACCCACACTTACAGATTTATTATTAGTATTGATGATAAGGTTAAACACTTTTACGAACCATCTTTCATTTAAACCAAAAATAAACTGTAAAAAATTACATTTTCTATTTTCCCAAAGCGACAACCCTAATGTTGTAAGAAAAGCTCACATATTAATGATGCAGGAGTGCGGTTGAAAGTACAAGGTTTGTCTTTTAAATTAATTGTTTCACTGTACGAGTGTGTTCGGTGCTTTAAGACGAGACGAGTTCTGTGTTGTGTTGACGAGCCCTGTGCTTGATTCGATTGATGTGAAATTTGGTATACTGTTACTTCGGCGGTATTTCCAAGACTGCATCATTGGTCTTCTACAGTAACTTACAGCACATATAGCGAGTTTGGGCACAATAGAAAGTCAGGTCCACTTAAAGAAGACCAATGTTAAATATAAAAATGTACTGTGTCATTTTACGGTGATTGAGTAAGGTATGTCAGAGCCCATTTCCCTCTGTCTCTATTAGGTATATATATGTTGTTATCCTATCTGTGTTAAAAATCAGAGGAGCTATACTTCTTGTGAAAAATCAAATAACAAAAACATATTGGAATTGAAATTCCCATCTGTTCTATCAAAATATGACCATCTGACCGAGTAGAATAAATGGAAAAAAATCCCATTTGTTCTACTAATAGAACAAAATAGTAATACAAATGGTAATATTATACCAATAAATATTGATGCACCTAATTATAATTACATAAAATAATAGAAGGTTCGAAATTCCATTTCGTTACGCCTTTGTATACGAAACTTAACCGCTTTTTATTATAGTAATTTGAGGCATTTTTTTCAGACATCACTAAGATAATTAGTTACATCGTCACAAATTCACAATTCCGCTAAATTTCCCGGGACACTGGGCGACCGAAATAATCCTGTGGAATCATTCGAGACGTTTATCTTGATGTCTCTGTCTTTGTTAACGCACAAAATGCTGTAACTGCCAATAACAAAAACTACAACGTCTTCTGGAAAGCTATTTAAAATAATATAAATATTTAAAATAATATAAATATTTAAAATAATATAAATATTTAAAATAATATAATTTTGTACGATCATGGTCGACAGGGACTTGATAGTCGCCTAGAAACAAATATTTAATTAGAAAGGTAGATTCTCTTATCGTCTATTATTTTTTTAGGACATTTATCTATTACTAGCTGGTGCTCGCGACTTCGCCCGCGTAACCTTCCTCGAGAATCACTCTATCCATTGGTGAAAACATCATGAAAATCGGTGCAGTGGTTTTTGAGTTTATCGCGAACAGACAGACCGATTTTTTTAGTTTTATAATTTGTAGTAATATGTATCTAGATATAGAAATTCACACTATTTTATCATTAATTTAGTATGTAATTGAAAGGCCACGAGAGCCTCGTTAAAAAGCAAATGTTAGG
Source organism: Synanthedon vespiformis (assembly GCA_918317495.1). Lineage (NCBI taxonomy): Eukaryota > Metazoa > Arthropoda > Insecta > Lepidoptera > Sesiidae > Synanthedon > Synanthedon vespiformis. Next base: position 5,566,175 of record OU906969.1, read on the forward strand.
TGTATTTTAAATATTTTCTTTTATGTTAAGACTCTTTTATGTTAAAATTGACTTGGAAAATTCACATCGATAGTGTATGTAAGAAATTAAACCAATATTCATTTGCTTTAAGTAAGTTGAGAAGAGTAGTAGATCAATCTGCAGTAGTTACTGCCTACCATGGACAAGCAGCTGCAACCATTAGATATGGTGTAATTTTCTGGGGGAACTCAACAGATAATCAAAGAGTATTTAAAGCTCAGAAAAGGTGTATAAGGGCCATTTGTAATTTAAAACAAAGAGACTCATGTAAGATGTATTTCAAAAAGTTGAAAATATTGACCATGCCTTCAGTGTTTATATTTGAATGTATAGTGTTTATAAAGGAAAATTCCCAATTATTTAAGTTCATGGAGCGTCCACGCCATAATGATAAACTATGTATGGTTCCTGCCAAATCTCGAATGAAAAAGATAAGCGTCTTTTGTGTGGCACCACACTTGTATAATAAAATTCCAAAAAATATAAAAAATATCAGGAATCTGGCTACATTCAAGAATCACCTGCGAAATTTTCTGGTGGAAAAGGCATATTACTCACTTAATGAATACCTAAATGATGACACTATATAGTGCAAACGATGCAAACTACGTCCAATATAAATATAACATAAAAATAAAAGAAAAATACAATAAAATGGAGAAATTGTTAAATTTAGTCGCTTTTTAAATTTGCACACCGCTTGCCGGTTGAATATGTGGACATTATTTATTTAATCTACAACAACTTATGTAACTATATTCTGCAAATAAATTATTTTGAATTTGAATTTGAATTTAAGTATAATATTATTACAGCATAACAATCACATAAATAATGTATGTATATGTAATATTAAAAAAATGTACCTACTCATTACCTTTTTTTATGTTAAGGTCGACAGACAGGCTGACGGTCCACTTGATGGTAGGTGACTGCCGTCGCCTATAACACAAGCAACGCCATAAGTGCTACAAGTGCGCTGCCGACCATAGAAGGATTAAGGATAAGGAATAAGGGAGGGAAAGAGCTCTGGCATCCCTTACTCACTCACCGAAACACAACAGCACGTAAATGCTGTTATTTCACGATGGTATTCTGTAAGGGGGTGGTTACTGCCGCCAGACGGGCTGCCCAAATGACTGCGAAACGCAGTGTGCCCTACCACTAGTTACCTACTCAATAAACCTGCAGTGTAGTGTGTAAATACGCAGTGTTACCTACTCAATAAACCAAACGCAGCTACTATTGAATCAGTAGATCAATAATTCAGTAATTAATTCAGTAGTAGAAAATGCGTAAATAATTTTAATTATGACATTGACATTTGATTATTGTGACATACCATATTTTTGTCTACAATAGAGTCCACCCCCGTATCGTGTGTAACGGTCTTTCTTGATTAATGACGTCACGGGGAGATGTCGTTAGCCGGGGGTGTCCCGATCATTTTGTCATGGGCGCGGGGTCGATTTTACAGTATTTTCTTTGTTTCGCAAAAAGTTTTCGGTTAATTACATAGTTCATTGCAGATTTCCTTAATTTACATGTTCACTGAAGTTAAAAAAAATTGGTCCAGACAGGACGTGTAGCTTGTATGACCTACTTACTAAGCAAAATGAGAGAGTGGATATAATCAGATTATAGAAGACTAGTAACTCGCTCCCAGCTTCGCCCGGTATACAATCATGTTAATCCAGGTAATCGTCAATGCATCAGTGAATACCACATGCAAAACGGTTAAGCTCAAAAATATATGTAGTCTTCAGATTTTTTATCTATTTGAGCAAATGTCAGAATGCGGATTTTACTGACTGATTTTGAATGTGAATATTTAGTCAATCGATTTACAAGAAAATGCTTGTAATATCACGCGTACGAAGTCGCGGATACAGCTAAGTAACTTAACTAACTCCTTCGAATTGAAATCATTTAATTTCGTTTGAAATAAAACGCCAAATAATTTCTAACAAAATCCAAACAGATCTTTGCCTCATACATCAACGTCTCAAGGGAGATTCACCCGAAGATTTTTATAATCCTCGTTTAGAACAGATCTCTAATAGTCAGAGGGTCGCAATGTTACGTATCACGCTTTCTTTCTATGCCAATGTGAAACATAGATTTTTTTTTATTTTGAAAACATTGGCTGAATATATTTCTTTTGCCAGTGTGGGTCAAAGAGTTTGGTAAGTAATTTTTAAAGTTTTTACGTGATTACGTCTTTGAATTTGCTGTCATAGTGGATGGCAACTCAGGAAACTGGTGATAACAAAATCGGATACAATACAATTTTTGATGCTGTAGGCATTCATTTACTTAAAAAAGTGGATTATTCTTGAGACTAAAAAAATATTTTTTATTACCTTTTTAATTTTTGGGACATTTAAGTCAACACAATATGACTTAAATGCTTAAAAGATACAATGAATATGAGATTTAAAAACAAAGTCGCTGTCCATCTTTCCCCTATTTCTTGGTTTATTTATTTAGGGTCCATTTAGTAGTTTTTGTGGGAAAAGTAACAAACATCCTGGATATCGAACCACCGAACAATGTAATATTAAAAGGATAGCTAAACTTTTAATAAATATGCTGAAAAAAAATTAAAAAAAAAAAAACAAAATATTTGAGTAAACAACCGAGAAATTTTTGTACAGTAGCACCGAGTGATATAAAATTGAAAAATTACAATAAAAATAAACACTTGCAATTACTTTAAGGTCTATGACTCCCGCTCACCCGTGCTCAGCATTAGACAAAATCCATACAAAAACCATAGACAAAAACGGTATCTGTTTGAATTATTTTAAAACTGTCACGCACGAACGCGCGCGATTCTCTATGGTCCGGCATCGGGCGGACCCGGTTCTTTTTTTAAATTCTCCTTTTTTAATCGATTTCCTATTGGATCCATGCGCCGGAGGCTGAGATTTCAAAAAAAAATGGTCACGTCTCCGCTACGTGAGTAATCATCTCGTTAACTTGTGACTTGGCACCTGTTCACTTTGGTGAATGATATCGTCCATTCATGTCTTCGTGAATGGGATTTGATACTGCCTCAATTACAAGGCAGTTTGAATAACATTATTTACTCTGTGGTAGACGGCGCGCTTCCCACTATATAAGACACGTCAGACTTCTCATATTCTTTCCCCATATAAGCCATCCATCGGGTATTAATACTGTTTTCATTGAAAAGAGGGATACATGCTCAAAGTTTGAGTATAAAAACAATTACATCCAGGACGAGCAGGTCAAAAGTTATAAATAAAAATCAATGTGAGCGTGTTTGTCCTCTATGGCTTCTATATATTTTTTAAGAATTTCTATGCATACTAATTTCATCAGAAAGTGATTTATTTATTTATTTGTTTATTTTATTTTAGGGAAATTTACAGGTATAATTACTTAATAATAGTGGTGAGTAAACAAACTTAACCTAATAAAAAAATTCCACTTATAGAATGGATATATATATTATGTGAAGGAATGGAAGAAGTCCTAAGAAACAATCGTGGCACATACAAAGTAGCGATACTCACTTGAATTTAAGGTAAACTTTTAAAAATTTACAGAAATTGAACCGTGATATATTGGCTTAAAAGGCCAACGCCTACTTCTGAAGAGAAAGGTATATTTTCTCTAAGTAGTCATTTTTGTTTCATTCAGTATCTCGTAAACCGATTCCTTATAATTCAATTAAGTTTGCCGTGCTCAAATTCGTGCAATCGTCCGTAACATCGCGTGCTGAAATACCCAAATGTTTTGAAAGAAAATAGTCAGTTTAAGACGTCTTAATTCTACATTTTGACAGGTGAGTTGTTTGCTATAATGTTTCGTTTTATAGAAAAAAAATAAGCGATGATTTGTGTAAACGCGTGTTAGTATTTGTATAGCATATGAAATCCAACTGCATTGGATTTCACATGCGTTGTTGTTTTGTAAGCAGCAAATTAGGTAACTTACTAGAACTATATTTGTTAACTAGCTGGCGCCCGCGACTTCGTCCGCGTTGAAAAAGAAAAAGTAGCTTCTTATCCTGTGTTTGTTTATCTACCAAGATTCATGAAAATCAGTTAATTCGCTTAAGAGACTATTATATAAAGCTGAAAAGTTTGTTTGTACGCGCTAATCTCAGGAACTACTGGTTCGAATTATTGAAAGTCCATTTTATCGAGGAAGGCTTATAGCTTAAGCTACGGAGAACGCGGACGAAGTCGTGGGCACCAGGTAGTAATTTATATGTAAGTATTGAATATGTATTGAAGCATATTGTAGCCTGTAACGAGTAACATGTGACAGTGAGCATATAAATACTAACGTCTTACAAATGATTCTCACAAAAGAGTAACCACTTGACAGTTCAAAAGACGTAGCTTATGCCAAAGTAAGCTATATTTGTCTCGTTTCATCCACTAATTAACGCTACTTAATTAATTAACTTTAATTAATTAATTAACTTTAACGGACGCGTCACACTTCCTAAATGTCAGATACTGACGGCTGACGGCAACTGACGTCAGATATGCCTGCAGGCATCTTCGAAGTGGCAACGCGTCGCTGCCGTAAACTACTAATCTAGTAACATATAATATCATTGTATCGGGATATGAAAATTTATGGGAGTTGTGAAGGCATACAACCAGATTCCTGTCAACCCTGAGGATATACCCAAGTCTGCAATCACGTCGAGGTCACCAATATATGGGTCGCCAGTATAGAGGGCTCCCCAGCTGTGAGATGGTTAGATAATGTTCCCACGTATGTACATATACTATTGCTTTTCAACCGGATTTTTTCTGTGCTAATGCAAATGTATTTTGAGTTTCACTGGCTGCTGACTAAGTTGCGGGTTGATAATCATTCTGGTGGAAGTCGTGGATAGTCTACAGCTGGCATACTAATATATGTACAAACGTGGGAACATTATCTAACCATCTCACAGCTGGGGAGCCCTCTATACTGGCGACCCACAGAGTAAAATCAATATGGAGTAAACTCCAAAAAATTTTGAATAAACTGTTCAAGTCTTACCTTAATTGGTGGGGCGTAATCTACAGCCATCATACAATCACTATTGACACCGGCTTCAGTCTTTATCATGGGGGGTCCATGGTGATACAGCTGCCCCATCTGATGATGGTGCATGCCACTGTCTCCGCGACTGTACCACGCCGTGTACATCTCGCAACTTGTATCGCGACACCCACTCATAAATTCATATTTTTATATTATAATTTTTTTAAGTTTTTTAAAAACAATCACACGCTCACTTTAAAAATGTACATTGTCCGTTTATTACGTCCGCAACTTATGTTCAATCACACTTTTATTTAAATAGTTAAATAAATTTGAATTTCACATCGTTTCCCAATTAATTTCTTCGCATAATGCAAAGATTGGAATTTAAAATGTATCTCCTTTTTATTAAATTTTGTTCCATTTTCTTTAAAAAGGTTTTTTTTTAATTAATCATATTAATTTTGTGTCATAAATAATATATTATTATAATATGTAAACGTAACACAAACATGTGAATTAAACAAATAAATAAATAAATATATATTATGTTTACATGTAAACGAATTCCAGATTTAAGCACCTTTTATTTATCGAACCCGTTATATTATGATTTTTAAATCATTTAAACTTATGACATTTGACTAAGTACACTTGGAAATAAATATATTTGACTATTATAATTTGAGAGTCATTTGTTTTTCTTATCGCCATCTGTAACAAAGAAAAAATATTATAATAATATAGGAGATGAAAATATATTTAGATAATTTTAAAGTCACTTCTTTGCACAATTCGTACGAAACTAAATTGTGCGAAACCACTAGGTATTGAACTGAAAAAGCACAAACGTAGTTAAATAGAGCATGTTTCTGTGTTTCTGTCTATAGTCTATAGACCAAGCCGCTAGTATTTTAGACTAGTTGGTGCCCGCGACTTCGTACGCGAGGATAAATTAAAAATATAAAAGCAATTACAACGCTGGACAACTTGTTGCTATAACACATTGGCCAGGCGTTAGTTACAGTTTTATATTTTAGATAATCCCTCGGGAACATTACTTTTTTCTTGGATGAAATGTACCCTATGTCCTTTCTGGTGTCCCAGACAACGTGTATGCAAAATTTCATGGTGATCGATTTTGGCGTGAAAGCGAGACAGACAAACAAAGTTACTTTCAAATTTATAATATTAGTAAGGATTTCCCGTATAAGGATTTTTTATTTTTTTATTTATTTATTTACACAAAACAATAAATGGTATACAGATAATACACATGCGGGAATGAAGCATTTTCCCGCGGTAAAAAGTATCCTATGTTCACCACAGATAGTGTCGGCTTCTAATAGTAAAATAATTTTTCAAATCGGTCTAGTATTTTCGGAGCCTATTCTATACAAACAAACAAATAATAATAATAATAATAATAATAAATCATTTATTCGACGTAAGTTTTTACAAAACATTTATCTTCGTCAACATTCTTTACAAGCTACCACCGGTTCGGAAAGCTGTTTCTAGGGGGAAGAACTCGGCAAGAAACCCCCTAGTTCCTGTTTTCATAAATTAATTACAAAGTAATACGTAACAATACATAGCAATCTACATAACACAATAATCAACTATATTTGACTCCAAGGACAGTCATCATTTATATAATCTAATATCCTATAACAACCCTTTTTGCACAGGGTTTTCTTAATATAAACTTTAAATTTATTTATAGATAATTGTTGTATATTAGCTGGAAGCCTGTTGTAGAAGCGCACACATTGTCCCATAAAGGAGTTGCTAACCCTGTGGAGACGAGTTTTATTTGGTTGAAGTCTATGCTTGTTTCTAGTATTTCAATTATGAACATCACTATTTCTACTAAAAGTGCTAATATTTTTGTGAGCAAACAAAAGATTTTCAAAAATGTATTGTGATGCTACAGTAAGTATATTTATTTCTTTAAACTGATCTTTTAGCGAGACTCTGGGACCGAGCTTGTAGATGGCACGAATAGCCCTTTTCTGTAACACAAATATAGTGTTTATATCCGCAGCATTACCTCAAAGTAAAATACCGTACGTCATTACACTATGGAAATAGCTAAAATATACTATCCTCGCGGTATTTACGTCAGTTAGCTCGCGAATTCTTTTAACAGCGTAAGCAGCCGAACTTAATTTAATGGCTAGTTTATTAATGTGTGGTCCCCATTGTAGCTTATTAGAATCTACATTTATACCTAAGAATACAGTCGACTCAATGTCTTCACCATTTACGTGAACATTATGATCAATTTGTTTGACATTAGGTATCTTCCTCTTTATAATATTAGTATAGATAAAGCTATAAGTATAGCGAAACGTGGCTGGGTTCACTCGTTAGTTTACACGCTTCGCTGCGGCATATAAGACAACATTAAAACATTTTAATATAGGTAGTGTTTAGGCACAGACAACCCAATGTTTAGGTCCAAACGTGTCCTAGTCAAATCTATGCTTATAGAATTGAAATAAGAGTGGGCGCGGCGACAGTGGGCGTGCCGGTAGGCGTTACTTGACCGTCCATTGAACCCGACCATACAAACATACATACAATATAGACGCGTCATTTATTTATGTTAGTATTTAGCGCCTAATTTGCAATTCTAGACACACCGTATATGCACTAGGTATGCCGTAATGACCGCTCTGCCAACTTCAGACATAAAACACTTCATAATAACAGAACGCCTTACAAGAATGTCTACTAGCTTCTTTGGACTTTTCTCCCTTTATACTATACTAGCTGTTGCACGCGACTTCGTCCGCGTAACTTTATAAAATATAGCATATGTTACTCGCTGATAACGTAGCTTTCTGTAGGGGAAAGAATTTTTAAAATCGGTCCAGTAGTTTCGAAGTAAATTCAATTCAAAGAAAAATACAAATATTCTTTCCTTTATTATTACTTAGTAGGTATAGAAAAGAAGTAGGTAAGCTTTGCTAAGAAAGGATTTTTTGACAATTTTAACTTTGTACGAAGCCGGGATCGGGTCGGATATAATATCAGAAAAACTTTTTAACGAAAAATTAAACCGCCGAAAAGCCTGAAAAGCAAAAAAGAATTTTATTTAATTTTACTAAAGTTCCATTGCTTACGTAATTAAATTTGCTTGTTTGGCGCCGACTCAAAATTACTTAGGTATACTTAGGTACTTACATCAGTTTAAGAACTTTAGTTATTAAGGTTAAATAAAAATTATTTTTTGCTTTTCAGATTTTTCGGTGGTTTAATTTTTTGTTAAAAAGTTTTTATTTTATAATTTTTTGTGGCTATAATCTACTATTTACTACATGCTTAATTTTTGATTACTTTTTTAATTGTAATACTCAATTCAGCATTAAAATTTGTGAATATCTAAACAATAAATTACCCCATTTTCCCACCTTTAGGGTAAGAATATTTTTTCCAAATTTATATGAGACCAACTTCGAGGTATACCCTATCCATTAAAAAAAATAATTATCAAAATCGGACTACTCTGTAAAAAGTTATGCGTGGTCAAACACTACAATCAGTGAGTGAACTAACAATCATCCCCTGTTTTCCTACCCTTATGGTTGGAATTTTTTTTCCAAAGTTATATGGGACCACCCTCGGGGTACGGTAAAAACATATATAAAAATCCAAGTTATTATATTTTTAGTATTTATTTTGTTTAAAATTGGTTCCCAAAAGAATGTGTTTACATTTTATTTTCTGAAATAAATATTATATTACTTCTCCGTTTATCTGTTCCCTCTGTTCATATGTGAAAACCGAATTGAAATTTTTCAATACCTGCATAAACCATCTTAACATTTTTATTTATATATAAAAAGACTAGCTGGTGCTCGTGACTTCGTCCGGGTAGAAAAGTATAAAACGCCATCTACCGTATTTTGGATAGATCTATCTCCCGGGCCAAGCCGCTAGTATTTACTTTTATTTTAGATTTCTCGTAGGAATGAAGCATTTTCCCGCGGTAAAAAGTAGCCTATGTTTATCACGGATAATGTCGGCTTCTAATGGTAAAAGAATTTTTCAAATCGGTCCAGTAGTTTCGGAGCCTATTCTATACAAACAAACAAACAAATCTTTCCTCTTTATAATATTAGTACCTATAGATAATTGAACTGTAAGTACATTGAAGTCAGTCAGGACAAACGATTTTATACATAAGAAAATCCTGTTAATTTAAGTACAATACAATGTTGATAAAATGAAATTGGAGTGAATGCGACCTTTGCTTACAACGATTATTAACGATAGGTCAAGATGTGAAGTTCAAACAAATAATAGCCTATCTTCACTGTAATTACAGGTTGAACGTTGCCTATACCTGTCTGCGTTAACTGTGAACCTATTAAGGCTATTTATACTGTAAAAATGTTATAACAACTTGATTTTTCTCATGTTATCAATTTCAGCGCATCTATCCCTGAATATTCCAGTCCGATTCCAGGCATTACTAATATTGGAAGTTATATTATATTTATTGTATAAATATAATTTATATAGTTCACATGTTAAAATTATAATAAAATCGCAAACGAGACGAGTTTGTTCATTACTTAAATATTAAAAAAAAATGTATAGGTTTTGCGATTTTCATTGATTTATTGTAGCAAGCTTCTCGTAACACAGTGTTTTGTTTAACATTCCATTCCAAAAAAGTTATACCAAACAACGGAATTTCAAACGCATGAAAACTGTGCGTATAAAGTTTCGGGCACAGCTAGTAAGAAATAAATCTAAAGTAATTATACAAATATTCGATCGTCATACATTATATCAATAAATCAAGTAAAAAAAAGACGTCGCGTCCAAACGCATCGGAAACGCATTAGCATGCAAATTGCATTAGACCACAGTTTAACATTGGCATTGGTAAACAATTTTTCTATTACTCAACAGTGCGTGCGGAGGCAGACAAAAAACCAACGCACTTTTTAATACTTTATCAACAAACCGGTGTTACGGTATGTTTTAATTCAAATCGACGGGTTCCGTAGCGTTTATCTTGAAACGAGCTTCGCTATTGACAACTACAGTAAAGCCAAGGGGACAAGCCAAAAAATTACAAAATTGTGACTCAGTTATAAAAAGAGAAGGAAAGGTGGACAGTATCGTAGATGGAAAGACGATATTAAAAAGGTGACAGGTACGACGTGGACAAGAAAAGCTAGATAGAGCTAGATCTTTGTGGAGAAAGCAAAACAACTCTGAATAAAAATCAAGAAACAGGGAATGGAGTCCCAGTTATAAAAAGATAAGGAAAGATGGACAGTATACATAATTATTAAAAAGGTGACAGGAATGACATAAACGAGAAAAGAAAAATATAGATCGCTGTAGAGAACATTTAGGGAAACAATCAAGAAACTGGTAAGTTTTTGATATGAAAATTATTATTTACATTTACTATCTTAAAAACTAAAGATGATGTAACTTCTAATGATGTTAAAAAATGGTATTTATTATAATAAAGCCAAGACGAAGCAAGCAGTGTAAACAAACCCGGCTATGTTATGTCCTCTTCCTTCACACGAAGCGGCTGTAGGCGCTATCTGTTTCATGGTATAGGAAGCCATCTTGACAACCCTTCAAAGTTGGTTTACATTTTTTGCATTGTCTCGTTGGCCTTGCTTCAATTGAATTTGAAACTTTAAAAAAATAGAGTTTGACTGTGTGCGGTTTCGAGTAATATTTTTTGAGTGTATTATAATATGGAAGACCACCGTGAAATAACAGCATATATGCTTTTGTGTTTCGGTGAGTGAGTCAAAGGATCTTAGCAGAAAAAACATTACACATATTATGTATATATTTTATTTTATATAGGTCCTTATATATTAAAATTAATTATTTTCAAATCGACGGATCCCTAACACACGCATTGATTCTGTTGGTAGAAACATAAATCTTATGAAATAACGCAATGTTTGTTTACATTTGTTTAATTTAAATAAAAATGGAAAACGGTACATTGTTTTACATTACATACTTGTTTACATTTATTTAGTTAATATTTAAGTATGTAATTTTGAATATTTTGATTTAAGTACCTACCTATAAGTATGTAGGTAACATTTTGTAGTGCTTATTAAAATATATTTTGTAAATGGATTGTACAAAATAACTTTTTAACATAGATAAATGATTGGTCTCGCTGCACTCGACTAGATACGGCCCACCACTGTGAATGCGACAACTTTTTATTGTAGTGTTGTAAAACATCGTCACTATTTATTTTAAATAGTTAATTTTAAATAGTTTAATTATATTTTTTCACAGTTTCACATCACAGACAGTTTGCAGTGTGACTAGTTCGGGTGCGCCGAATTCGGCTTAGTATTTGTTGCCGCATTTTTCAAGTAGAGCGCAGCGAGACCAATCAAATATATTTGATTTTTTTATTTATTTATTTCAGAATAACTTTTGTTTTAACATTTTTCTGTCCCCACACTAGGCCTGTCCTAATAGGTAGGGGAAGCAAATAATTTTTGTATATTGTATGTACATTATTTAAAAAAAAACTATAATTATATTATGTACAATCAAACAAAAATAAGCAACTGTAACTGTTCGTTACTATTTCACTTAAAAACTAGTGAACGAATTTGTTTTTTTTTAAGGCTGAATAAAAAAAATGTGGCTACCGTCACCTGTTAACAAGAGAAACGTCATAATATGGGGTTTCAAGAACGCTGTCAGAATCAGAACCCATTTAATCACTAATATTCTAATCTACGCATTCGATTTTAATATTTCAAATCCCTGTAATTAACTACTCATTGATCATCTTGAAATTTCGCATACTTGTCGCATATTGTCAAGAATATAATAAAGGACATTGGGTACCTTTTCATTTAGAAAAAGTAATGTTCTGTTCCTGAGTGATCGTCTAAAAATGTAAAGAATTGGGCGCCACTGTCGCGTGGTGGCGCCACCACACGCTGTGGCGCCACCGTCGTCACAGCGTTATCTATTAATATTATTAAGAGGAAAGATTTGATTGTTTGTTTGTATAGAATAATATCCGAAACTATTGTACCGATTTGAAAAATCTTTTACCATTAGAAGCCGACATTATCCGCAATGAACATAGGCTAGTTTTTACCGCAGGAAAATGCTTCATTCCTACGGAAAAACTGGTATTAGGACAACGGGTAGTAAGAATTATCCTTCCGTACTTATCATTTTCACATAACTTCTAAACAGCTGAACCGATTGGGTTGAAATTTTATATAGGTACTTCGATGGTTTCCTGGATGATTTAAAAATACAATTGGACCCGGTAGGTGGCGCTGATGTCGGCATGTCAACTACTAAACCGCTTGACCGATTGTGTTGAAATTTTGTATGTGTATTGCTATGGTTTCACAGACAGGAATGTATTATATTTTATAAAGTTATGCGGACGAAGTCGCGTGCAACAGCTAGTTACTCATATATTTTCTTTTTCAACACGCACAAAGTGATAGACACCACCTAGTAATTTTATAATTTGAAAATCGGAGCAAAAAAGATGCGCGACAATGTATAGTGTAATAGAGAAGGAAGCAGCATAGTATTTAGTTATAAAAGACTAGCTGGCGCCGGCGACTTCGTCCGCGTTGAAAAAGAAAGATGTGGCCTATCCTGTGTCCTGTACGTCTTAATGTTTATCTACCAAGTTTCATGAAAATCAGGTAATTAATTCGTTTAAGAGTTATGGAGGAACATACATACCTACATAAAATACCTACACTTAGAGATTTATTACTATTAGTATTGAATAAGACTTTTCTATACTAATCTTATAAAGAGGAAAGATTTATTTGTTTGTTTGTTTCAATTGAATAGGCTCCGAAACTACTGGACCGATTTGAAAAATTATTTCAATGTTGGGAAGCTATTATCAGCAAGCAGATAACTATCTATACTAATATTATAAATGCGAAAGTAACTCTGTCTGTCTGTCTCGTTTTCACGCAAAAACTACTGAACCGATCACCATGAAATTTTGCATACACGTTGTCTGGGACACCAGAAAGGACATAGGGTACCTTTCATCCAAGAAAAAAGTACTGTTCCCGAGGGATTATCTAAAATATAAAACTGTAACTAACGCCTGGCGAATGTGTTATAGTAACAAGTTGTCAAGCGTTGTAATTGCTTTCATAATTTTTAATTTATCATCGCGTACGAAGTCGCGGGCACCAGCTAGTATATTAGTTCATTTTTGAAAATTCCACAGTAACTTATAAATTTTTCAGGATAAAAAGTATTCGGTAAGTATCTACTTATGTTAATGCAGGTAATAAACTATATTTGTTCCAAATTTCAGTCAAGTCCGTTAAGCTGTTTCTGAGAAAATCGTGCGCAGACAAACAGACAAAAATTCCAATAACTAGGTAAGTATATTTTTTTGAGCTCAATATCATTGATATCAAAATACTTATAAGTACAAAATGTTTTTTTTAAATAATATTTATTGTAGGTACAGACACGGCTCGTTTATGATTTTATTATAATGTTTAGATATTTTTATTGTAAACTAGCTGTTGCCCGCGACTTCGTCCGCGTTAAAAAAGATAAAAAGTGTCCCGTACTTCTAAATGTTTATGTACCAAGTTTCATGAAAATCGGTTAATTCGTTTAAGAGTTATGGAGGAACATACATACATACAGAAAAAAATCTAAAAATTGTCAATTTAGTTTCAGTATCATGTATAGAGCCTATATACACGATATTTCTGAAAATTGATGATGCCTACATATCTGTTACATGTTAGTTACCTACATTAAATAAGTTTTATTTAATACTAGCTGGTGCGCGCGACTTCATCCGCGTAAAAAAAGAAAATAGAAGCCTACCTGTGTCCTGTACGTCTAAATGTTTATCTACCAAGTTTCATGAAAATCGGTTAATTCGTTTAAGAGTTATGGAGGAACATACATACATACGATATATAAATTAAACATGACAATGCAACTTAATATCCGCCATTTTACTAACCTTGCTAAGAACCTGTAATTATAGAGCGGTACCTATACATGATTTGTACAGCATTGATGAGCAATAATTACCTTCACTTGAAAAAAAAATTCACTCAACACAAAAACAGTGTAGGTACACTTCACTAAAAAAAAACTGCACTAGACGAAAAAATCGTGGGAGCGAGACGCCGATACATCTATCTCACAACGCTTAGACATTGATAACAATATCGGTGGTTGTCGCTGCCAAAAAACGTCACTTAAACTAGTCATAGCAGATGTTTAAACTAAACACTTGTTTTTCTATTTTTTTTTTTATTGTGCTCATTCGCCCGAGCGAGTTTGCACCCCGTGCGACCGTCTGCGCGATGTCTTTGCGACAACTAAAAACTTGGTTACTGAAAATGCGTAGGCGGAATGCATCGGAGCGAGACGGAGATATAACTTGGCTCGTGTTAGAGAGAGACGGGAGATGTAGGTGTAGGCGTGGTGGGGTAGGAGTGGTCTAAGTTTGCATAAGTGGTAGGCTCCTACGCTGTTGCTGTATCGTCGTACGGGCAAGCTATATTTTATGCGGTCCTGGCGTTTTTTGCTCGCGGGTGCATTGTCTTGGTGTTTTTTTAGGGTTCCCTCAAAACGGAAGCTGGGCCCGTGAACCTAACATTCGTCTTCCTAGTGTCCAGTGTGTACATAACTTAAAGACTAGGTAATGTATTTTTATATTACCTATTCTAATTCTGTGTACCTACTTAGGTATGTAAATCTTACTAATATACCTAATGTAGGTACCTGTCTATTGAAAAATAGCAACAAGTTAATAATGCTCCGAAAACATAATAATGCCATTTTTTAAACATGTTTTATAATCAAATTTTAAATTCCCCTAAGCACCATAGTTGTCGACATAATAGAGGAAATGGACATGATGAAGTAGCAATGGGCAGCTTACATCTGATAGGCATAGCAGGAACAGTTATACAGAAAAGGACGTAGAGTCTACCTTTCATCCTGAAAAAAAAAATCAAATAAAAATCCATCTCCTGGCAATTGTCAGGCGTTACATTGCTCCTTTTTTGTTAGGCGTTATATTTTTTATATTACATCTCGGCATCAGCTAGTGCTGTATATATTAAGTAGGTACTTAAGATGGAAAGGCCTGATAAAAATATTTTTTATAGTTAGGTACTATAGGTACTATAGGTAATGCAATACCGTCCAAAGTGGATGGAACCAAAAAAAAGTTATTTCAAGAAGTGATTCCCAATAGTTCAAATCTGTACCCAATATTATGAATTCGGACTTTATTTTAGATTTGCACATCTTTATCGACACCCTTAAATATCATATATTCCAAAGAATTTTTTGATGCGTCAGTTATCGAGTAGTGTATATGAATTTTGAATGTAGCTACAGCATCAAACCGTAGGTTTCACCCGATTTTGTTTCATCAATATTCTGAATTGCCTCCCGCCATGAAAGCAATTATTGTAGGTACTTAATTAAGAAAAGAAAAAAGAACAAAACAACAACAATTAATGTAGGTACTGTAGGGTACCTACTTAGGTACTACACTCAATCATAATAAACTTTTTCAATATATAGGTATAATAACAACTCTACGGAACCCAACTTCGTTAATCCAACACGAGCTTTGCCAATTTCTTTAAGAATGAACTATGGTTAGGTTTTTTTAATTTGTTTTGTGGTAGGTTAAGATTTTGTCTAGGCATTATTTACTTACTGACGTATGTATTTTATACCTACCTTAATGTTATGTTTAAGTAATAAATATAATAAGTGTGAATTACTAATCGTCTTTAAACAAGATGGAACATCTTTCTTTCTTTCTAATACCATCTTAGTTTTATGGTAAAAAATCCTACTATGTACGAGGGCGGGATGATAAGTAACTAGCCTCTGCTATTTAAAAAGTTAAAATTAAAAAAATATATATGTCATTTTTAAATTCGTATCTCTGGCCACCTGTGTTTTAAATTTGAATTTGGTGGCGTGAAAATTTTATTGATTTTTTGTCATTTGAAAATATATTTCGTCAACTGTTTTCAAAATGGATAAAATTGAACAAAGAGCGGTGATAAAGTTTCTTCATATGAAGGGTATGAAGGGGAAAGATATATATGACGAATTAAAGAATGTTTTGGGTGAATGTGCTCCTTCTTATGCCACAGTAAAAAACTGGGTGGCTGAGTTTAAACGCGGTCGTACATGTGTCCAAGATGAAGCCCGCCCCGGACGTCCAAAAAGCGTCACGACTCCGGAAATGGTCGTGAAAGTACATGATATGGTTTTAGCAGATCGACGATTGAAGTTATCTGAAATAGCTGACACTACAGGTATCTCAAAAGAACGGGTGCATCATATCCTAAGTGAGGAATTAAATATGAAAAAGTTATCGGCCCGTTGGGTGCCGCGATTGCTTACGCACGATCAAAAAAGGATTCGGGTGCAAAACTCAAAAGAATGTCTGGACCGTTTTCAGAGTAATAAGGCCGATTTTCTACGTCGATTTGTAACAACAGATGAAACATGGGTTCATCATTATACGCCAGAATCAAAAAAGTGGACTCAATCGGGATGCCCGGCTCCAAAAAAAGCCATGGCTGTAAAGTCGGCTGGAAAAGTGATGGCTTCCGTCTTTTGGGATGCAGATGGGATCTTGATGATAGATTACCTTC
This sequence comes from Synanthedon vespiformis, assembly GCA_918317495.1. Lineage (NCBI taxonomy): Eukaryota > Metazoa > Arthropoda > Insecta > Lepidoptera > Sesiidae > Synanthedon > Synanthedon vespiformis. The sequence goes on from OU906969.1 coordinate 5,582,908, forward strand.
CTAAAGGTCAAACAATTAATGGAGAATACTACGCTAATCTTCTAGATAAGCTTCATCAATGTATTCAGCAAAAACGACCAGGTTTAGCGAAAAAAAAAAATTATTTTCCACCAAGACAACACTAGGGTTCACACATGTGTTAAAGCTATGGCAAAAATCAACGAATTGAAGTATGATTTGCTGCCCCACCCACCTTATTCGCCTGATCTAGCGCCATCAGACTTCCACTTATTCCCTAAGCTCAAAACTTTTTTGGGCGGACAGAAATTTGCCACAAATGATGAAGTCATAGCCGCTGTAGAGGAGTATTTTACAGGCCTCGAAAGAAATCATTTTATGGAAGGCATTACTGCTTTAGAACGAAGATGGAATAAGTGCGTAGAGGTTCACGAAGACTATGTCGAAAAATAAAATTAATTTTATCACGGAAAGTTAAGTGTTTTCTTATTAGGCTAGTTACTTATCATCCCGCCCTCGTAATATCCTTATTACGTGTCACAGTCATGTTTGTCGCCTATGGACTCCGAAACTACTGAATCGATTTTGATAAAACTTCGTAACTATGTGTAATTTTTTCCAGCTTAAAAGATAGGATAGTTTTTATTTCGAACGCGGGCGAAGCCGGGAGCGTGTAGCTATAGTTACTACATAGGTATCATAAAACAAAGTCCTATACGCCGCGTCTGTCTGTCTGTTCGCGATAAATTCAAAAACTACTACACCGATTTTCATACTGTTTCCACCAATGGAAAGAGTGGTTCTCGAGGAAGGTTTTAGTATGTAATTTACAAAGTTACGCGAGCGAAGTCGCGGGCAGCAGCTAGACTAAGTATAAATGAGAAATTTTGTTACAACTTCACCCAAAAAGCTCTAAGCGTATTTGGATGTTTGGCACAGAGATAGTTTATTAGCCTCGAAAAATGTTGTGTTTTCGAGGTAAGTATTGTCTAAAAATATGAAAAAAATTTGGCGCCACCGTCGTCGTCACAGCGATTTTTTATTTTACAAAGCGGATGAAGTCACAGCCACCACTTAGTTTAGATACAATACATGAATAGTATAATATATGTATGTAGAGCCAATGATATTCCATATCTAAATATCTTTTACCTACATTAATAAAGAAATGAATTAATATCTTCTATTATAAAACTAGCTATTATAGAACTTCTATATAAATATATTGTAAATTATATACCTACTCAACCTCGAGAATCACTCTATCCATTAGTGCAAACAGCATGAAAATCGGTGCAGTAGTTTTTAAGTTTATTGCGAACAGACAGACATACAGACGCGAAGGACTTTGTTTTATAATAGGTATGTAGTGATTCTTAAGTAGGTAGGTTAATAGCAACAAACATTCTGACAAAATTCTTGTAAATTTAATAGGTACTTATTTGCCAATTTCCTTAATATATTATTCGGTAGTTTAATTTATGTTTTATACCCTATACATATTAGTTTTAGCAATAAATTTCCTTGCCTATTTATTTTGGACCTTATTTCTCTATTTTTGATAATTTCTAATAATAATTTGGATTAATTTGGATATTTTCTACAAATAACTATTTTTTTTATATAGAAACAAGGCAAGAAAAGTATGCAAAAGGCAACGGAAAATATATCTGACTCTTTTAGTAATCACTCACCGTGTGCTAACAGCACATGTGCTATTGCGTTTCGATAAGTGAGTAAAGGATGCCAGAGTCCATTATGTCCTTCATAAAATATATTCATAACTATCTCCTCTCATCTCCTTAACTCTTTAATTGTCTTTAAGACCTTAAGTAAGTAGTGCACTTAAAACTGAATCACATTTCTTAATATCATATGAAATATGATGGAATATGCCAGCGACGTTTTCATCGGTGATTAGAAGTGTATTTTACAAAAGAAGAGAATTATAATAAAGGAAGTGAACCTGAGAGAAAAATGTATGTATAACTCCATAACTCTTAAACGAATTGACTGATTTTCATGAAAATTGGTAGATAAACATTTAGACGTACAATACACAGTATAGGCTAGTCATTTTCAACGCGGACGAAGTCGCGGGCGAAAGCTAGTATAGTATAAAATAAATAGCATTTGCTAGCGTTTTTGGGCGTGCCTATGCATATGTAATGTTATTCTGATATAAATAATATAAATTATATTAATGTAATCATCAACATTCGTTTAGAGTTTTTTCGTGAAAGAGGAGGTAACCATCATCCTAATATTCTTTCGCATTTATTCTTCAATGTATATTAAAATTTAAGTTTTTTTTAAGATAAATTATTTCAACATTTTCCATTTTTATTTTGAAACAAACTACCTCATTGTAATTCAAAACATAAAAATGCTGAAGCGATTATTTTTCTTTGCAACTCGCATTCTATGCAAGATTTAAAATTTCAAATATTGAACAATTCGAATATCTTCGGCTTCCAATTTTCAAATTTGAACTTGGAACGTCCAGTTCGGATGACGGGCAAAAACTAACCGCGCAATGCCGGCCGTCATCTGGAAGGCACAAGGAAATGTGTGGAGACGCATATTTTTTATGAACACTCTATTTTTCATGTTATATATTTTTTTTACAAATTTTACAAATTTTTCATTAACATTTAAATTTGAAGCAGTCCAGTACAATCGACTGCCGAGATGATAGAGGCAGATTCAGATCCTGGTTAGGTGGAAAGATTTATTTGTATATTTTCTTTTCACCAAATATCCTATAGCAAAACAAAATAATATAAAAATAGATAGAGTAACTACCTACATTGCCAATCACAGGATTTCATTATGTAGGACCACCAAATTACTACAACTAACAACATGGAATCCGTGTGCCATACAAAACACTACGAACTTTATGGAACATTATGACATATGCGTATATACAGCATGAACTGTCATTTAAAACCAACCGACATATTTAATGTTATTTAAAAAAACTGTGACTTTACATCAACACATTGGAGTTTAAAATGAATAGTAGAAGTTGGTCGTTACTACCTTTTACCATTGACGCGCGAAGGCAAGAGTCCGCCATGAATATGTCAAAGGCGTTCTTGTGCCGCTTTGGCATTTGTGACGCAAATTCCATTTCAGTATTTCGATGTGTAGGACTTATTATATTAGACTTGAATATAAATGATTTGAATTTGACTTACATAAATTGACTTTAAAATAGATTACCTAAGTTAATTAATAAAGTTAATCTAATTTCATCAACATGAAGCAGTTCAGAAATCTAAATCGAACATAAAGTGTTTCTAATTAATGTATCCCAAGTAGAGACTGATAATAATTTATGTTAATAAAAAGGATCTCAATACGCATCCACTGTGTTCTATGTTCCGCAAAAATATGCCGCCTAGCCGTGCAGACTATGCGCAAAAAGGGCGTCCTTACCAAACGCTTATTTTATCACATACGTACCACGAGTGAAAGAGGCAGTAACACGTGCAACCATTCTACGGCGGTCTCTCATCAACTTAGCCTTCTTCGGGAAATCGATGACGCGAGAAAAATCTTTAGGTCCTCTCGGGTCAACTTAACCTGGTTTTTCTTGCGAAGAAAGGATTACGGAGAGCTTTTTGTCTTTGTTTGTTATCAAGCAGTGCGAGAGAGACAGATATATAACTAATGTCTGTAATATTCACATCGCACACTTTCAGTTGGAACTAATATAAATTTTTGAATGGGCATGATTGTTTTCTGGCATGTGGCTTGTGCTGTAATCTTTTTTTGCAAAAGAAACCCGAGAGAGTAATGCCTCTGAAATTTATTCATTAATTCAATACAATGAATTATTATCTACTTTAACATTAGATTAATATTTTATATTTTTTATACAAAGCAGCAGGCGAATTGATAGCTGGTGGCTGTGGTCTTTTACAGAGAGGATTAAATGCGCTGCCCAATCCTGAAGAACCTTAGAATCTGGTCGATACCTTATAAAAATATTAATTAATTAAATATAGTACATTATTATCTATTTATACATCAGATTAATATTATTGTATATTTTTATAATAGGTACATAGCGACAGGCCAGTTGATTGCTGGTGGCTATGGCCTTTTACAGGGAGTATTAAATGCTAGACCTAGAAGAACACCAGAATCAGGTCGTTAACTTATAATAACTAAGTTTTTACCCGTCGAACAGTACTTTTAATAAGTTTATGTTTATTTTTTAACTAAATCTATTAATATCGTGAATTGGAAAGTTCGTGAGAATGGATGGATTTTCAAAGCGAACGAAGTCGCGGACACTTACTAGTAAAATATAATTAAGTTTTATTACATCGATCGTTAGGGTTAGGGTAAATTATAAGAATGAAATCTCTCTAACAAACTTGATAAATTAAATGAAAGGAAAACAATAAAATCTGGACTTATAAATTCAATGAGTCAAGTTAAAGCTCTTTAACTCAAATTTCCATCTGTTAACTTATGTTAGTAATTAATAATTACCATTGACTTCATTTATCCATTAAAATGACGAATTACTATTTAGATAAGACGATTGTAATTTGCACGTATTTGTAATGTTGTAATACTAGAAATTAATTCGTTAGAAAAATAAATTTGTGTATCCAAGAAAATGGAGCCCATTTCGAGCAACTAATTAGTTAGTTTGTAAATAATTAAAATCATTTAAGATTTCATGGTTTTCCTTTCATTTAATTTATCAAGTTTGTTAGAGAGATTTCATGCTTATAATTGACCCTAACGATCGATGCAATAAAAGTAAAGGGTGTAACTTTTACAGATTTTAGCCGGTTCGATTCCCGGGTGTGACAAGCGAATTTTCGAAAATCTTTGAATGCAGTTTTCTTTCTATTCAAAAATAAAGGAATATTTTCTTTGAGCAAAACTTTCTATCTACAGTATTAAGAGTACTTTCCCTCCAGGTGGCATTACAAAATTCCACCCTGTATATGTACCCTCCATATCTCTTAAACGAATTAACTGATTTCTTTTTAAACTTTCTTTTTTTTTCACCAGCTAGTATTTATAATATAGCTTTTTTATATACCTACAGCTACACCCCGAAAGCTCTATTCGTAGATTGGTTGCCTTAATAAGCAATATGTTACTGTGATTTTTCTTTTCCATTGTATTACACGCCAATGTGTGGCGTAAAAACGATCAGATAAGATGACACAACAATTGGCTAATAAGTATCTGCACACACTGTAAAGATTCCAACGAATGAGCCATGCTAAAACATGCACCCACTTATTATTTTATGCTCTGCAGCGTAAAATAATAAGTTAGACCGTGTTAGACTTATTAGTCAGACCGCTAAGCACCTTAACCAATGGACCGATCGGCTCAAAAACTTGACTAGAAATAATTCAGTATCACTAGTTAATAATTATTCTAAAGAACAATAAGAAAATGTATGAAATAGTGAATAGAATAGGCGTGGCTTTGTATCCCTTATCATTAATACTAATAACAAATCTGTAAGTGTATGTATGTATGTATGTTGTATGTTTCTCCATGCGGTAATATGGGCTCCACATGAAATTAAATACAATTTATTATTAGAACGCATACAAAATAAATTTATAAGATATATATATTGGCGGTATTATGGAGTTTATCCGCATTACCCATTAAAGTATCCTACTTTGTTTATACTAGGAATGGTTGGCTATAATGAACTGAGAGTAAGACGGGATCTTGCGCTTGCCTCATATATTTTTAAGCTGGTGAGAGGACGAACATACAATTCTGAATTATTAAATAAAATAGGATTGTGCGTTCCACAGGTTTGTATGGAGGAGACGGAAACCACAACTTTTCGCCATACCGTGCGCAAGAACAGATTTGCTTGGCAAGGCTCCTCTGACACGAGCCTTGCGCAACTTAAATAAAATAGCAAAATTAATTGACCTGTTCCATTGCACACTTAATGAATTCACTAGGGTGGGACTATTTGTACTATGTTATAGTTAAATAATTATTAGTTTGAATGTGTATATAGGTTTATTTAAAAAAACATATTTTGTAAAAATTTTAATTTTTATAATTTAAGAACATATACATTGCATTAGGACCACTCCTGTAATGATGTACCATGTATGTTGTAAATAAATAAATAAATGAATAAATAAATAAATAAATAAATAAATAAATAAATAAATAAACTCTTAAACTTTTCTTAACTTTTCCTTAACTCTTAACTTTTCATTTTCAACGCGGACGAAGTCGCGGGCACCAGCTAGTTACAATAATAAAATATTACAGAAAAAAATATGTAACTCACAGGGATATAAAAAACAGTATTGTTCCCGAGAGTTCTAAAAATATACGCCTGACAATAATTATATTCTACTAACTAACATGATAAATGCCAAATTTTGGATAAACGGCCCAACGGTTTTGGACAAAATTTGGCACACGTATAGTTTATTACTTGAGTTAACATATAGGATACTTTTTTCCTAAAAAAATGTTAGGTTAGGTTAGGACGTAAACATCAAAATATTTAGGGTAAATTGTTGCATCTATACTAATATTATAAAGAGGAAAGATTTTATTGTATGTTTGTTTGTATAGAATAGGCTCCGAAACTACTGGACCGATTTGAAAAATTATTTTACCATTAGAAGCCGACATTATCCGTGATGAACATAGTATATTTTTTATCACGGGAAAATGCTTAATTCCCACGGGAAATCTAAAATAAAAGTAAAGATTGGCCCGGGAGATAGCGCCATCTATCCTAAATACGGTAGATGGCGTTTTATACTATTCTACGCGGACGAAGTCGCGAGCACCAGCTAGTATTCATGATTTGATGATTATTTTTGATTTCATGTCTAACTTGGCTCATGCAGCTACCATAACTACTCCTATTGCGACAAAAAGTGACGGCGCACCAGACGTGCGTACAATACAAAAAGTCCACATAATAAGAGTGAGGTGTAATCAGAAGTTGATGAAATAATTGCCGACATACACTCGGTTATGTATTTTTTTTTTGTGTTCATATAATACTATGATTTTGACGATTTCACTAGTAGACGATTCAAACTTCAAACTTTAAATCTCAAATATATCACTTTGTGTGAGTCAAATATACTTTTTGACAATGATATTTGATTGGTCTCGGTGCGCTCGACTAGACAAATGCGGCAACAAATACTACGCCGAATTCGGCGTACCCGAGCTATTTACACTGCAAACTATTTGTGATTTAATAAACATGCTATGTTTTATTAAATTTGGGGCATAATAAAATGCCAATTTGCGTTGTGAAACTGTGTAAAGATATAATTAAACTGTGTAGAAAGACGATAAATAAATAATTTGGCATCGAATATCGGGAAAGGTTAATTGGCACTAGCAGCGGTATTCCTCATTTATATACATAGTTATTCAAGCTGGTCTTCTGTAAGAGAGTAGAAATTGCTTTCAAACATATTACTCCATCTATAAGTGCCCTCTCACTAAAAAAAATATGAAAAGAAGCATACGAAATAAATTAAAATTCAGCTTTTATCATGAATGCAATCCAATCATGAAGACAACGAATACTATCCTTGATCAATGAAGTATCGGTTTGTATCAATTATTAGACTTGAATTATTATTAGACATTATGACACATTCAAGTATGTCATAATGTCTCTGATACTCCTGGTACTACATGTACCAGGAGTATACTGGTACTCCAGGTACATGTACTCCTGGTGCAGGTACTCCTGGTACAGGTACTCTTGGTAAAGGTTCTCCTGGTACAGGTAGGTACTCCTGGTGCAGGTACTCCTGGTACGGGTACTCCTGCAATATTTCTCCACTTTTTACGGTTGGTAGTATTAGCAATGTACCGAAGTAAATTTGAATGGAGATTCTACTCTTTCTGGATTGATCAAGTCTGTCCAATGGGTAGACAATTTACCTTTTAGGCTATCTACCTTCTATCTACCGGTACCCTTGTGGAAGACATTATGCATACCAGTTGGTATTACATTACTTAGAGAACTGTACCTCACCTATTATCATGCCAGCTATAATCAACAGATAAGTAGGTTGACAATAGAAAATAACATTGTTATATAAAACGACCCAATTGATCCATATCGAGCGAAAGTCAGCCATTTGTGAGAATCTAATGTTTTTCTGATAACCATTGTGTTCCTTTTGTGGGAATTTTGTGGTAAATTAGACGCAAAGTACTTACCAGTTGACGTAAACTCAAAATGGGACTTTTATTGTAGTATTATGTATTTTCGTCACATATGTTTCTTTGTGATCAAAACACATACCTCGAAACATAACATATTTGTGTAATAATGTCCAAGCGGATTTGAGATTGTAGCGTCGAAGTCTCTACATTGAAATGACATATCTGTTTTGTTGTTTTTGTATTGTTTGTGTCTTTGGTTGCTTTAATAAAATGCCTTCTTTCTTTTTTTCGAAGAAATAAAGCCTCCAAGACCACTGAAAGAGTTACCATTAGAAAAGGAGGAGGCGTCATCGTAGTTCACCGTAGAATTAGTATCCAATGATGGATTTGCTCATCCTATAGAAAAAAATTTTTTTAAAAAATATATAAAATACTAGCGATCCGCTTCCGGTTTCGCACGGGTGATTTTTTTGTAATCTTTAAAATACGTTGCGTAGTTTAAAACTAAGCGTACCTAGATAATTTGTCTAAAAGGGAAAATCGTTCCTTAAATAAAATTACCGTTTTTTGATTCGTATTGAAATTTTTCGTCTTTAAAATTTTCAGCCTTCAATGACTTCACAAGCGATTCTTGGATATCATGCAAAGGAGTCACGGAAGCGACTTTTATGTATGAGTACTAAAGACATTATGCAATTCGAATTGTATGTAAAACAATGGTCATTTACCATCAGACAATCTATCAGCCGGCAACCGGGAATCGAATCCAAAACTGGTTTATAAAACGGCCAGCGAACACCATTAGAAGTTTATACATATTCATAATTATAAGTTTTATATCAAGTTCATAATTCTAATGTGGCGTGTTTTGCGCAAACGCAATGTCTTACGCTATGAACCGTGGAAGATAAACCACTATAGAATGAGTAGAGCTGCTGTATGACTATTAAGTATATTTCTATAGAAAAAAAAAAGGTTTCAAAAATATTAACATACTTTAACATGTAAATATTATAGATTTTAGATGATAAAAACAAAGGTTTGTATATAAAATTCGCAAAAAAAATGCAATCAAGAAAAGAATCTTATTTTTTTTTTTCATTAGAATGAATGAATGAATTCTAAAATAATACGAAAGATTTTGAGGATATGTAGATGTTTGTCACTCCTTCACGTAATACGTATTTTTATTACCTGAATTAACATATTTCATATGTTTTTTTTTATCCCGTGAAAATGTTAAGTTCACGGGGGATCGGCAAAAAATATATATAAGAAATTTGGCGCCACTGTCGTCACAGCGATTAAGATGTGAGGTGTTATATTACTCATATATTTTCCTCTCATAAAATAGCAGCTAGTAATAAAATAAAATAATATAAAGGACAATAGTGGTTCATATTGGGTTCATACCATTAAGCAGAGGTAAGTTGCGTATTTGGGTCATATATTATTGCGACATGAATGAGATATACTGGCTGCTACAAACATAGTAAGTAATGATGGGCAAAATAGAAGAAATGGAGAGAGGCATGAAAAAAAAAGTGTACATATGTCAGCTCCGATGCACAATTTTGAATTTTGAATTTTGAATTTTGAATTTTGAATTTTGAATTTTGAATTTTTTCAAAGTGCAATTTATTTCTCATAAAATTTCCTTAAGTGGCTTTTGATGATAAAAATCGATTTTGAAGGAGTAAACTCCAATAAAATATTTATTTTCGACTCTAATCGTGGATAACAAGTTTCCGACGTCTCCATAGCACTCCTGTTATTAGGCGGCTCGCATACCCCGAGCGGAAACGATGACATTTCTATATGGAAGTTATGCAGTATAATTCCGTTTATCGTGCAAAAAAACACCTGTTTTTTACAACTAAAGGTCAAACTCGTCCGAGCATCCTCTCTTAATAGCTATATACAACCAATGCGATTAGCGAAGAAAATCTAAAACATCACATGTTATAGATGCAGAGCATATACAAAAGTAGACTTTATTATCTGCCCAGTAGAATTTATTTTTTTATTAATATTTTGTGGAAAAAGTTATCAATAAACTTGGTTTATTCTTCGCTCATTGTAACGGCTATAACACTTTTATTGTCTTAGAAAACTTTTATATGCTTTAGACATTTTTTTTAATAAAAAGCACATTAAATATTTTTCAATTGTTAACAACAATCAAATGTTAAAACCTCATTGGAAAAGTTATAAAACTAACTGCGACTTCGTCAGCTTTGAAAAACATTTATTATTACTACGAGGGAGTTATCGCACTGACAAAATATATAAATACGATATATTCATTGCTTTCGTACTTTTTCCAGGCGTTATATTTTCATTTTTAGATTATGCCTCGGGAACAGTACTTACCAACATTTTTTCGGGATGAAAGACATCCTATGTCCTTTTCTGTTTTACATACAACATGTATGCAAAATTTCATTATGATTGGTTTATATTAGTTATTTTCACATTTACAACATTCACTAAAAAAAATTAAAACAGTTGTTCCAATTATTATAAATTTAAAGAAATTATATTATAAATAATGAAACTATTTAAAAACATAATGCTCGCAGAGATAATTATATTATTTCGATGCAAAACTAACACTAATAAATCTTTTTTTTTTCATTTCCATTTTACCAACGCATTACAGATTTTGCAGTTATTAATCAATATACAATCCAGCGTTGCCATGCTCCGTACTGGAAACAATGGGCTAATCATATTAACTAGAAACTTGTCTATGAGAAAATGTGCTTTCTTAGAAAACGTATAATTACTCTGCACATTTACTACTCACGTATATTGTAATCATGGTCAATTATACTATGTAATAAGACCACATTAAGTCGCTCCTTACTCGCCCCATTTCTGAATAATATTACCTATAACATGTGGCGTTTGAAATATTCAAATATTCATTAAAACTATAGGAAGGATTATCATAACAATGCCCCGGAAGACTTCTTTCTTAAAAGGTCACAAATGTTCTATGGTCGTGCACTTGCGCATGTTGTGACGAAAATACAGTCTACTAACTGTAAATACTCTCCACTGTAAATGCAGTCTACTGAAAATACTGCCTACTGTAAATATAGTTTACTGAAAATACATACTGTCTACTGTAAATACTCTTTACTGAAAATACTGCCTACTGTAAATACAGTTTACTGAAAATATATACTGTCTACTGTGAATATTCTCTACTGAAAATACTGCCTACTGTAAATACAGTCTACTGAAATTACTCTCCACTGTAAGTGCAGTCTACTGAAAATACTGTCCACTGTAAGTGTAGTTTACTGAAAATACTTTCCACTGTAAATGCAGTCTGCTTAAAATACAGTCTACTGTAAATAGAGTACTTAATTTTGTGTGCTACTAGTGATGACATATGGCGTGTAATCTGGTCTCCAACTATAGGCATTGTAAGAAAGCTATGATCTGCGAGATCGAATCAGGAATGAGGGGATCCGTATACAAGTAAAATTCACCGTATAATCTTATACAGTGGACATATAATAATACGGAGTGCTGACGGCCGCTGGTTCTCAAGTCCACCCACAATGTGGACAGACTACCTGATAAGGGCTAAGAGACGATCTAGGTGATCAAGTGGATCTAGGCTGCTCCTGACCGGTCCTATTGGAAAATTATTGGGGAGGACTATTCCCAGTAGTGGAAGTCCTGCGGCTGACACGATGAAAACTTAATTATGTCCGTGTCTGTCTGTTTCTCCGCTAACTACTTCTAAACCAAGGAACGGATTTTCATACAGTTTTCACTAATGGAAAGAGGGATAAACAAGGAAGATTTGTGTTTATGTAAAATTGCATCCCGGATGAAGCCGGGAGCGGATTAGTAGTATCATTACTAATAATAAATCTTACTACATAATGATAATAATTATCATTACTAATAATAATTATTATCATTACTAATAATAAGTTATTGTGTGTATGTATGTTCCTCCATAACTCTTAAGCGAATTAACTGATTTTTATGAAACTTGGTAGATAAACATTTAGACGTACAGGACACATGATACGCTACTTTTTTTGACAGACAGGCTGACGGTCCACTTGCTGGTAGGTGGCCACCGTCGCCTATAACAGAAGCAACGCCATAAGTGCTACAAGTGCGCTGCCGACCATAGAAGGATAAGGTATAAGGGAGGGATGGGGTAATGGGCTCTGGCATCCCTTACTCACTTACCGAAACACGACAGCACATAATGCTGTTATTTCACGGTGGTATTCTGTAAGGGGGCGGTTACTGCCGCCAGATGGGCTGCCCAAATGACTGCGAAACGCAGTCAATTTTGAAAATTATAGTAAAATTTCCAAAGTTGACCCCGCCGGGAATCGAACCCGGGGCCCCTGAAATGTTAGGCAAGCACCCTTGCCACTCGTACAACTGGCTCGTCGACTTTTTCTTTTTCAACGCGGACGAAGTCGCGGGCGCCTGCTAAAGTACCTACATATGAACATAACATCTGAATCTTTTATGTTCCATCTATACAATATGTTTTATAATGTAAAACAACTATTTGAATGAAAAGTAAAATGTCATAAATCTTCATAAAACAGATCTCCCTGTGTGGATATTATATTGTGTGTTTAGTGCTGAACAATTTAAAGAAAATGATCGTAAAAATAAATTATAATAGCATTTTATCATCAATCTTAAACGGTCGGGTGAAGGTGCAAAATGCATAATTGACTTTTATGAACTCATCAGTTTTACGAACTGAACTTTCATTTTATGACTGTTATTTTAAACTATGTAGTAGTTAATTTCTTTACAATGGTACACACAACGCTTGCGCAATTCATAGTAGCTTCATTGAGACAACCTAAGATATTTTTTTGTTTAGCGAAACTTAAAGAGAAGACTTGTCTTGTATGTTGTAATATAAACTCTAAAATTACTAGATCTATTTTGAAAATTCTTTCACTTATATAAAGCTACATTAACAACGAATAACATAGGTTAACTATTAACTACTAACCTTTATTTTATAAAGGCGGGAGAAGTCGCGTGCAACAGCTAGTCTATATTAATTAATATTATAAAGAGGAAAGATTTGATTGTTTGTTTGTATTGAATAGGCTTCAAAACTACTGGACTGATTTAAAAAATTCTTTTACCATTAGAAGCCGACATTATCCGTGATGAACATAGGATACTTTTTACCGCGGGAAAATGCTTCATTCCTACGGGAAATCGGGTAATAGGACAACGGGTAGTAAGAATTATCCTTCCGTACTTATCTTTTCCACATAACTTCTAAACGGCTTAACCGATTGGGTTGAAATTATATATGGCTATTTCGATGGTTTCTTGGATGATTTAAAAATACAATTGGATCCGGTAGGTGGCGCTGCTGTCGGTATGTCAACTACTAAACGGCTTGACCGATTGGGTTGAAGTTTTGTATGTGTGTATTTCTATGGTTTCACAGACACGAATGTATTATATTTTATAAAATTACGCGGACGAAGTCGCGTGCAACAGCTAGTATGTTATAAATGTGACAGTTTGAGATAATGATGCATGACCGTCCATGATATCGTCCCTTCTCAATCAAATTTTACATTAATGTTAAACTGAAATTTTAGTATTTAGACTTTATTCCTTAGAGGCCCACTGCAAAAGTATTTTTTTAAAAAATAATACATAGAAATTATAAATAATAGTACATAACTGTAAAATAATAATATGATAACAAGAAGGCGGGCGAGGCGCTGAGACCGATTGATATGGTAATTTTATTTATGCCTAATAATTACAATGCTCACGTTACAAAATACTTCCTAAAAGACGGTGCTTTTAAAAAAAAATGTTTTCTGATAGTTTTAGATTAGTAGAGTTATTCAGTTATCTATACTAATATTATAAAGAGGAAAGATTTGATTGTTTGTTTGTTTGTTTGAATAGAATAGGCTCCGAAACTACTGGACCGATTTGAAAAATTCTTTTACCATTAGAAGCCGACATTATCCGTGATGAACATAGGATACTTTTTACCGCGGGAAAATGCCTCATTCCTATGGGAAATCTAAAATAAAAATAAATACTAGCGGCTTGGCCCGGGAGATAGCGCCATCTATCCAAAATACAGTAGATGACGTTTTATACTTTACAACGCGGACGAATTATAAATCGGATCAAAACTCAATCAAAATAGATCAGAACAGAGCTGCGATACATTAGACAGATACACAGACACACACGCGTCACACTTATAACGAGTCGTTTTTGCGTCGGGCTTCGGGGGTTAAAATAAAATCGATGTCTGCCTTTAGCTGTTTTTTAGCCATTTTTTGTTGTAGGTACCTACTTAATTAAGATGAAATTCTCCTACTATAAGATTGAAAATTTCCTCCTACATACATACAAACAAACATACAAGCTATATATATATTATATCCTTACTAATATTATAAATGAGAATGTGAGTTTGTTTGTTGTGCTTTCACGCAAAAACTACTGAACCGATCGCCATGAAATGTTGCATACACGTTGTCTGGGACACCAGAAAGGACATAGGGTACCTTTTATAGTTCAACGCGGACGAAGTCGCGGGCACCAGCTAGTAATATTATATTCTTATAGTTATAATTTATATTAGAGGTTATACTTGGATGGTTTCTTTCGATTTTTTTTTTTACTTTTAATTAAACAAGCTCGCATTCTTATTGCGTATCTATAATACAAGTATGTGCGAACAGGAAACATACAGACAGACTCGCACAATAAACGGTAGTCATCAGATCATTGATACAATTGTTAAATATATTTTTTTAAATTTTCCGTTTTTTCTACAGGCTGTTGTTAAAAGGAGACGAAAGTTTAGAGATACACTATTTTTTTAATAAAAATTAAACAGTTGATTTTTTAAATGTAAAGGTCCGTAGGGAGGCTGACGGTCCATTATTTTGATTGTAGCTGGTTATATTTGATTTAATTAAACCCCGTGTTCGATACTTTGACCACCTTGGTAAGGAATAATGATAAGAAAGAATGGGCTCTGGCATAGATAAATGATTGGTCTCGCTGCGCGCGACTAGATACGGCCCTACCTAAAAGCAATAGCTTCGTAAAAACGGCACAGACTTCCAAAAAGGAGGAGTTTTTCAATTCGACTGTATTTTTTTATCTTTGTTACTTCATAACTTTTGACTGGGTGAAACGATTTTGTTGATTCTTTTTTTATTTGAACTGATCCCGTGCTTCCCGTGTGGTCCCATTAAAATTTGGTCCAATTTTGAAAGTGGCATCCATCAGAAAACAGTATGAAATCGGTTTTTCTTTTGTTAAAGAGAGGTTTTATACAGTGTTATTATATTTTTACACAGTTTCACTACGCAAATTGGCATTTTATTATGCCCAATATTTAATAAAATATTCGGCACGTACACATCACAGACAGATTGCGGTGTGACTAGCTCGAGTGCACCGAATTCGGCGTAGTATTTGTTGCCGCATTTTTCAAGTTACGGCGGCTGTGTCTAGTCGAGCGCAGCGAGACCAATTAAATATCTTTGGGCTCTGGCATCCTTACATCTCCGACACTCTACAGTACACTTTTTTTGTTATGTCTGGACCGAAATAACAAAACCAATAAAGAGTATGTATAATACTCATACTAATCAATATATAAGTATTGTTAGTACTTGTGAAAGTACCGCTATTTTCACTCGAGCAGTGTCGCGGCCCCTTGTTCGCATCGCGCCGTAAACATTAAAACTGTTATCTTCTTATCAGATATAAGTAAACACGCAACCAATACGTTTGCAATGTGTGTGTTGCAGTTAAAGTAAGAAATGCGGCATTAACTAATTAGTCCGTAAACTTTACAGTACTTCTTGAAGCTAAAAGTAAGAAATGTAGCATTAGCTAATTTGTCCGTAAACTTTACAGTAAGTATTTATTGAAGTTAAAACTGGTAATAATATAAAGTTATTCCTCCATAGAACTGTGACAAAGAGATGCATATTAAAAAATATGTAATTGAAAAAAAAAATTAAGTTTTTTTATACAAATATGTATTACATATTATAATAAAATATGTAGAAATAGCTATTTTAATATCAGTTAACTAGTATAATAATAATTGAATAAAATAAAAAAACATTACCTATAGAAGTCGTTTTTTGTACACTTTAAAACTATTTTAGTTGATTAGTTCTTTTCCGGATGAAAGAACTCTAAGTAGGTATGTGCTTTTCTTTACAGAAAAAGTCTTAGTGTCTATACAAAATTTAGTCGGTAGTCTATACAAAATAGTCGGTTGTGTAATTAAGGCGTGAAGGCGTAACAAAAAAATAAAATAAACAATATCAGTTGGGATTGGTTTCTGTAAAAAGGTAAATTTAGCACAAAAAACGGATATCTACCGAATTCGTTAGTCGCAATTTAAATTAGCAAATTTCATAGTTTACTGTGACATGTAAATTTTAATGATAAATTCAAAATTGCAATTATAATAATATGTTAAACATGCAGACGACATGTTAGTTAGAATTGCTTTTAAGGAAAGAAAAAATAAATGTGAAATAATATTGTTTTGTTAAATTTATTTTAGGAGACTCTCTATAATAAATATTGACTTCAGAATGGAGACTGACCAGCTTTAGACCTGTACCGTCGCAGATGTACCTTTTTGTTTGGAAATTATTAATTTAAATATCGTTATTTCATCTCAGCAGTAAGACAGTAAACCCATGGCCCTTATCAGGTCCACTTTGTGGATGGACAAAGTGTATATAGGCTCTATACATGATACAGAAACTAAATTGACCATATTTAGATTTTTTTCTGTATTGTATGTATGTATGTTCCTCCATAACTCTTAAACGAATTAACTGAATTTAATTAAACTTGGTAGATAAACATTTAGACGTACAGGACACAGGATAGGCTGCCACTTTTTCAACCGACGAAAACGAAAAAACAAAAACGGAGGAGGTTCTCAATTCGACGCGTATATATTTTTTTTATGTATGATTACTCATAACTTTTGACAGGGTGGTCCGATTTTGATAATTATTTTTTTATTTGAAAGGGTGCACCTCCAAGGGGGTCTCATTTTAATTTGGAAAAAAAATTCCAACCATAAGGGCAGGAAAACAGGGGATGATTGATTGTTCACTCACCGATTGTAGCGTATAAGCACGCATAACTTTTTACAGAGTAGTCCGATTTTGATAATTCTTTTTTTAATAGATATAGGGTATACCTCGAAGTTGGTCTTGTATAAATTTGGAAAAAAAAATCCTATCCTAAGCGTGGAAAAATGGGGATGGGAAAATTAAAAATTAAGCATGTAGTAAATATTAGATTATTGCCACAAAAAAACATAAAATAAAACTTTTTAACAAAAAATAAAACCGCGGAAAAAACTGAAAAGCATAAAATAATCTTATTATTTTACCTAACCCCCCTAGGTGGGCCATGACCTTGTCGTGGTGGGGGGGCTTACCCTTGATCCGAAGGGTCGCAGGGGCCGGTGGTGGACAGAACCACCGACCTTTGCTTGTCCCATCGGATTATTGGGGACCAACAAGGCCCACACCCCGGCGGAGCACACCCCGGCGGCTGGGGCGGGACGTGTAGCCCTCCATGCATGTTCTCGTCAGCTGTCGTCGGGGTGTTTTGATGGAGTTCAGGGGAACAGGGAGGCCTGGGGGGGGTGGCCTGGTCCCCTGCTCAGAGGAGCGGCGGGGGGGAGCCAATGGACACTGTTGGTGTCCATTGAGTCCTCCCTTTTAACATCCTGGCAGATGGCTGGGCAGGAGAAGGCGGGTATCAGCCCGTCTTCAAATGCCCTCGGGGACCTGCGCACACGGCTGGCTGGCTGTGTGTGCCTGCACGGGTCTCCTCCGTCTGGGGATTGCTCGGGTGTCTTCGGGTAATCCCCCCGTTGGCGTCAGCCTAGCCAGCAATGGCTAGGCCGCCCGAGGAGGGTGGGTCGGAGCAGTTGCCTCGGCAGAGCCCGTCCATCCCCCACTCTAAGGGCAAGGAGACACCGGGGAGTTTTAGTGGGTAGGGGCCAGTTCTGCTGGTCGACCCCCACATACCCCTGCCGCCTAGCCAGCGGCAGGAGATCAATAAAAGGATTTCTCCTCGATAAAAAAAAAATAAAAATAAATTATTTTACCTAAGTAATTTTGAGTCGGCGCCAAACAAGCAAAAATTACGTAAAGAGTGCTTTTCAGTCTTTTTAGGCGGTTTTATATTTTGTTAATTCCTTTCCAACGCGGACGAAGTCGCGGGCTAGTAACATCATAAATTGAAACAATTGCAAAATGTAACCTATAAACGAGAAACAACAAATGCTATTGCCCTTAAAGCCAACAGTTACTAACTTGATAAAACTCCGTGACGCTTGAATAGAAATTCTCTCACGTTAAAAATAAAGTTGAAAATTTAATCTACCGATAAAGTGGGGTTGTTTTTTTCTATCTTTAATTAACGTGAAGATTTTAATAGACGGCGGCCATTACACATATTTGTTAGAGAACCAGCAAGCGTGTACGTCTGGATGTTACAAAAAAAACCAGTAGTTGCAAACCTTTGACTGAAAAAAAAAATGTTTGAAAAAAATGTTAAGTTATCCAATTACATAAAATATGTTAAACACATGTCCAAATTAAAACTTAATTTATCTACCATTATTAATAATATTTTAATAAATTGCTAAATTTGCAAGTTTTAATATTAAAAAAAATCCTTTACTTTCAAAAGGTCAGATTTTCAAAAGGTCAGACTTTCAAATGGTCAGTTTTTCAAATCGTCAGACTTTCAAATGGTTTTATTGACACTAAGTCTGAGAGGTCTATTAAAAAATGTAATCTTTGAACCATAAAATAATCGTTCAAAGATAACAAAAAATAAATTGCAACAAAAAATTATTGGTAAGAAAAAAGAAAAAAGCAGAATATAAGAAAAAAGCACCAATTGAATTGTTTTGAATTTCAGCAATTACTTGATATTTTTTGATACTTGATATTTTTGCAATTACTTGATATATCAGCAATTTTTTAATAAGTACATAATATATGAAAATTCCTTAGAAAAAAATCAATTGTTTGTATTTTAAGATCTTAAGATCTCATACTGAAGTTCCGTAGTATATAGTATGTTGTTATATATCGCACTAAGGATCCGTCCTCGGCTTGGCACAGACACAATTTTTTTCTGCAAATTATATACATAAACCATTATGTAGTTTACATTATTAGTCCACAATTTTCCATTAGTGAAAACTCCATCAAAATCCTTTGGGTGGTATACTTACAGGTTATAGTGGAGAAGCAGAGAGATGTGGAAAGCCACTTTTTTATAATATTATGTTATCTATATTTAATATTCATAAATGATTAAAAATAAAAGTAGATACCTACTTGTACGAATTGCTTTTCTTTAAAAAAAGAAATTGAAATGGCAACATTACAAAATCCGCTTTCAGAACATGAATAAACAAAAGTTAAATAGATAATAAATGCGAACAAAAACCAATTTAACCAACAGAAACATACCGATGAATGAATGACAACCCAATGACAGTTATACACGATTGTCACGAAATGTTAAAAAAAACTGAACTAGTAAAAAAACTAATGCTAACTAATACGGACACATGACATGTGTACCAATAATGCTTATATCAATAATACCAATAATGTGTGTCTAATCTATCTATACTAATATTATAAAGAGGAAAGATTTGATTATTTGTTTGTTTGTTTGAATAGAATAGGCTCCGAAACTACTGGACCGATTTGAAAAATTCTTTTACCATTAGAAGCCGACATTATCCGTGATGAACATAGGCTACTTTTTACCGCGGGAAAATGCTTCATTGCTGCGGGAAATCTAAAATAAAAGTTAATACTAGCGGCTTGGCCCGGGATACACTTGACAGCGCCATCTATCCAGAATCGGTGAAACGACTAACATGACAAGTGCTTGGTGATATTTTTAGCGATCCATTCCACGGTAGATGGCGTTTTATACTTTTCAACGCGGACGAAGTCGCGAGCACCAGCTATCCTATTATAAATGCGGAAGTTTGTGAGGATGTATTTTTGTTACTCTTTCACGCAAAAAAGGCTGAACGTAATTTGTAAGAAATTTGTAACACAGATAGTTTATTACCTGGACTGACATATATTAAATCGATACTTTTTTTAATGGAAAGAAGTTAGTTTCCCGAGGGATCGCCTAAAAATATAGAAATGGCGCTACTGTCCGTGTGGTGGCACCACTGTCGTCACAGCAATAAAGATGTCAGTCGTTATACATAACTCATTATATATTTTCATTTACAACGCGGACGAAATTGCAGGTAACAGCTAGTTTACGAGATAGGTATATCTTTTAAAATACTAAGATCTAAAATCTATATAAAATCGTTCGTGTCCTTTTTCGGGTTACTTGCATAATTACTGATTTCTTTCACGCATATTGACTTATATGCATAATGACTTATACGCACATTGACTTATACACATAATGACTTATACGCACATTGACTTATACGCATAATGACTAATACATACTCATAGTGACTATACGCATAATTACTGATATTGTATTTCTTGTTAAAACATTTAAATTTTGTTTCCTCGTATATTTTTGTCAGTTATTGAATTTTTAATTATAAATTCCAAGATGATCCCTCGAATATAGTACTTTTTTTCTGAATGAAAGATAAGCTATGCCCTTTTCTGTATCCCAGATAATGTTGCAAAAATTCATGATGATCGGTTATGAAGTTAAGGCGTGAAAGTTTAACAAAGAAACTCATGGTTCACATTTGTAATTTTAAATCAAGATAGTTTTTATGTTTTTTTATAGACGTTAAATATAATAAGAAGGCCATGTTGTGCTAATATTTAATCATCAATACTTTTACTAAAAATAAATCTGGTGTAGGTATTGTATGTCCCTTCATAACTCTTAACGAACTGATTAAACATTTAGATTGGTAGATAAACATTTAGACTTAACTTTATTATAACTTTTTACATTGTGTTTTAATTTAACGAGTAAACTAACCCATTATTACCAACATAAAATAAAAGATAGACAAAGTCGCATCGTTATAGTGTAATGTGATATCAGTAAAAAAAAGTATATATGCGGTTACCCAACGAAACAGTCTTCGAAATGTGACAAAAACACGTAACGTTTAACAGAATTCTAATTCAATTTAGAAACAACGAAGAAGTGAGTTGAAAAAGTTATGAAAAAAACGGAGTGATGCACCCCTGGTCTGAGAAAAAGCGGTAACGTGGAATGAAAATTATACATTGCCGACGTGAAAAAGCGTTAGAAAAAAAACGCAGTTGAAGTATTCTGTGTGATAAGCGTTACACGCGACGTGTGTTTGTTAAATATGGAAATGGATTATTTTTAAATATTAATTCTTTTGTTACACTAAAACTGATGGACGAACTAGAAATTGAACAGAAACATAATTTTTAGAAGTTATGATATATATGGTTATTTTTTTTTTTGGGTTGCTCCTGTAATTGTGTGTGATGACATAAATAAATAAATTTGAGCATGCTTATCCACAAGGGAGACCAGTTTATGGAAACATTAAATTAGTAAATATTTTTTAATTTTAATCTGCACTTAATCTGCGTTTCTTAGCGGCATTATAAAAATCAGATCTTACATAATATAACTCATAGATAGCCCAGTTCCTTATTATTTTTGTCATCTTTGGCAATACACTAAGATTCTCCTAACTTTGCTTATGTTTAGTTTTCGCCATTTTACAAAAGAAATTGTAAATAAGCAGGAAACTGAAAATATTTAAAAAAAGAGTCAAGAATAACACATAATATACAGTAAAAGGAATTACAAAATATTGTTATTATTTTTTTAATACACACAATCGGTCTCCATAATTTCTTACCAACATGCATGACTGCGGCGACGCTTTTCGATCCAAAGTGGGTATCTGCTATTTGGTCGGCGCTCGCAACAATTTATTGTAATATTTTATTAAATGCTACCTTACACTATACACTCACTCACTCAAAGCTCACTCGCTGGCGTATTTTTATTGTGGAATTAAAATTCTTCACTTGATTCATAAAAAAAATAATTACTATAGTAACGAATAATGTTAACCCTCAATTCATTAGGTGAAAAACTGATGTAACTTTCTATGACTCCCTGGTACTCTCTGTAAAGTTTAAGTTTTTTGATTAAAATAGTTATGTTAAATAACAAAATCAAAATCATAATATTTATTTATCAGTTAGGTTCAAATCGTCATTATAAAAATTTATTTATACCTACTTCTAAAATTTAAAAAGATGGACCATTTTTTATGAAGACAAATATTATTTTTGAAAAAAAAAGGACGCAAAAACACAAAGGGATTATGAAATTTTTATAATATTAAATTTTTTATGCATTCCGTGGTATCGTTAGCCAGGCTGACGGGCCATTTGATGGTAATTGGTTCCATAACGTCAGAGTTTCAAATCCTCAGACTTTTGAGTTCAAAATGTTAGTTACTCGACTTTGCGATTACAATATCGGAAATGGGAAAAATTACAAAAAACAATTGTAGTGCCCTCTATCTGTACTGTATTTTTTAAAATAAGCAACGCCATCTATGAAATCTTTTAAAAATTACTTCCTACAAAAGCCTTGAGATTTCAGACTCAATGTTACTTCAAAAGATTTCTAACAGATGGCGCTAAGAACTATCCGATATGAAACTTGTAATAAATACTAAGAATTTCTAATAGAGGGCACTAAATACATTTTTTTAAAATTTAAATAGTAAAACAAAAGATATCTTACAATGTTACAATTACTCAAAATATGTGATTTATTCAAAACTACATAATTATTATGAGGTGATAAAGGATTTCTTTACTCATACCCACGAAAACTAAAATTATGTAGGTATTTTTTTTCTTGCCGGTAAACTCACGCCCAAACCTATGAGACCTTTTTTTATAAATGGTCTAGTCAAATTTTGAAACCGTTTATAAAGAAATATTATGTTAAATGTGTGCGGACAATAGTTATTAATATAATACATAATTACTTACTATAATTGAATGGGCAACACTAGTCTTGCTTCTTGATAACAGATGGCGCTATAAGTAGTCATTTTAAATTTTACTACCATACTTCTAATTTTCTAGCTGCACTTCGCTGTGGCCATTTTTTCTTCTCGTTTTCGTTATAATTTTGGATTATATAAAAACACTCATCTCATGTAAAAAAGTCGATCTATCAAAAGTTTGTGAACACAAACATGCGAATTATATAATAATAATGTATATAAAAGGTTAATAAGTTATTTCTATAATTTAATCATAATATATTAATTGTAGACTTTGTGTTATCGCTTATTTTTATTACTTACTCCACTTTATTTCTGTACTCAAATCTCAAGGCTTTTTATTTAGGCTTGGATTAGGGTAAAGTAAGAATTAAGATTAGGGTGAACAAAAAAACAATATATTTTATGAATCATCTTTTTTTTATTTTTTAAAATAATTATAGCTAACCGTTTCGGCAATAATAATTACTATTTCGAATTGAATGACACAAAAAGCATTTTCCGTTGTTAAAAAAAAATATTTTCTCACAGTTAACATAGGGGGTTAATTTGTTTAATATTTTTTTGTTAATCAATAAAATTATTACTTAACATAAAACAACACTAAAACTTAACTATAGTTACATATGCAGTACGCAAGATTGACTACAGGTATAAGAAGGTACAGTTAAAAAAAATAACTTTCTATAAAAAATATAATATTTTCAATAAACACATCACCGTAACACTAAAAACTAAAGATAAAAACATGGCATCATTTTCATTATTAATAATAAATTTTAAAAATAACTTAAAAAGTAACTTAAACTTTAAAATAACTTCATTAATTAAGAAAACACTGTCGTGATAATCATTAATTTAATGACATCAGATTTCAACATGTAAATTATTGTAGTTTTAATGTGTTTTGCCTAAACATCGACGTTAGAGTAAATCGTCACATCACGAGTCTAAATTTATTTACAAATTTTAATTTTTTTTTTTACTTTAATTAAATACAACATGCCAAACACAATTTTGACGTCTAATAGTTAATTTTACCTCTAATCTCTAACGAATTTCAATTTTACAATTTTACCGCCGAATAATTGTAATTTTTACAAACAAGCGTTTCCAATAAATGTTGTTTTACAATTTTACATTTCTTTTGTGTAGTATTTTTTTTTACATGTATTGAGATAATTTATACAATTAAAAAGTATTATATTTTTTTGAAATAATAATATTAATAATAATATGATTCCGCTTGACAATCACGACAATAATAATAATTATAAGTAACAAGTTCAAATCGATTTTTAAAAAAGACTAGAGTACACCAATAATTGTTTTTGAAGCCAATATTGTTACGAAAAAGTCGTGTTTTTTTTTTTCACTCAATTTGAAACCTTAAGAGCATGTAACAATAAGGCTTCAAATTCACTAACACAATGTGAACAACGTAAAATGCCGTATGTGACATTATTGCGGCTAGACAATAATCGAAATTAAGAACCAAATCAATGCGCTGTCGGTCAATAAGAGTATAATAATAAATAAAGTTTATTATATAATTTATATATAATTAAGGCTTTAGATTCCTAAAAAATATAACTAAAGAGAAATCGATTCTACTGAGAAAAATTTTCTTCCTTAATTATTTTTTCATTGAAATTATTATTTATAAAGCATTTGATTGAGCAAATTTGATTTTTGCCACAAAAAATCAAATGTCATATTGTCAAATCTCAACAGAACCAAATAATTTGTACACAATAAAAAACTTTTTATTGGATTCTAAACATAAATAAAAATTCAATTTAGAAAATTATACTAGTTTAGTATTTTTTCACATATGGCCGTATTTTTTGTGTGCGTATTTTAATTTTAAAATGAGTAAAACGCGTATGTAGAATAATATAATCCCATTAAACACCGATAAGTTAAATCTTAACTATAACATTAAGCACGTTTAAGTACACAGATTTTTTTTGT
Organism: Synanthedon vespiformis; assembly: GCA_918317495.1. Taxonomy (NCBI): domain Eukaryota; kingdom Metazoa; phylum Arthropoda; class Insecta; order Lepidoptera; family Sesiidae; genus Synanthedon; species Synanthedon vespiformis. The sequence goes on from OU906969.1 coordinate 5,608,136, forward strand.
ATTTATGTATTTTTTTTATTATTTCGTTGTTTACTACTTTTCAATACAGACTAAGCGATTAAAACCTTAGTCCATATCAACTCGAACCCGCTTATAAAATTTCTATTTTTTTATTTTCATTTGATTTTTATAAACGAGTTCTTGAATTACATTACATTAATTATAGATACTAACTTACAATTTATTAATAACTACTAAGTGTGTTATGAATTCAAAACCTGGCTATCCTGTCTAATTCTTATAATTACGAGTAATAAATGTGTATATTTGGCTAAATAGTCGTAAAACAAGCTTAAAATACGATCAACGTAATCGAAAAAGCCTCAAAAATCAAAAACATTAACAGTCAATAAGGATGTTTAAGTTAAAACAACAGCAATTTATTTTTAAAAACTTAACAACAAAATGTATTGAGGAATTTTGTATTCGTGTGTCTCCGCCCTAAGTCCCGACCATATAATATGAAGACCAACTGATTAGGTTACTGTGCGTTGTCCATCATACAGTTATGATTGAATGACTTCATAGTATCAATATAAATACTTAGAATTGAATAACGATATTCATTCAATATTATGGCCTGAAAAATTTTATATGTAAAATTTATTTTTATTTTTTTAATTAATTTTCCAATAAAATCAAATAACATTAATTTTTATGCAATGAATTGAAACTCATAAACCTCATATTTTAATAAGACAGTGTTATGTGACTCCCACACCTGAGCGTGTAATGAAAATATTTTTCATTTTCATTATTTAATCTACTTATGGGATGTTTTATATTGGACAGACTTAATAACGAATACACAATTCCCAATACATTTTTTATTAATAAGAAATAAAAAATGTAATGTAATCGCTTTCCTCTGATTCGCGATTGGATAATTTCGAAAAAATAGTTTTTTTTTTGCTTTTAAAACTTCATCTTACGGTAGTGTGAACCTTCATAAAATATTAGGTAACATTCTTTTTACTAATAACAAAATTTTCAACAAAACAATGAAACAGTATTCGTAATGCCAATTAACTAGAACTTGTTGAATGCGTTTTACTCATTTCTCGATCAAAATACAATACCGACAGCGCATTTTTCAATGCCAGTAGACATCCTACTGACTACTCCTGTGTAGGTAAGTTATATCAACAGAATCTTGTTCTATTGTATTGCAAGCGAAGTCACAGAAACACGACAAGTATGTTTCGTTTCTCTATGATTTCGCCGCTCGGGTGATTAGGCTTTTCGTTAAATATACACAGCTTAACTACGGAAATTCTCGTCATAAAATAAAAATGTAGACAAAATTCATTTTCCCTCGATAAGGTACACAACATCAAAAAATTTCTTCATCATCTAAAAAACATAAAATACAAAAACCTCTGTCGATTGCGGACACATTCTGTTCTTATTTTTTTATTAACTATTCCATTTTCGATGATCACAGCAATATATTGTGATGACGTTTACAATTTTGTGCGGCTTGAAATTTTTCACGCCGAGTTTTTTGTGGTCTGATGTACGCGTTCAAAAAATTTCCACATTTTCGAAATACGCTTAAAAAAAATATACAACAGAGCCGTACAAAATTGTAAACCACGTACGTTTTGAACACTTTTTTGGAAACGTATAACTTTCAATTCTAAAAGTCTAATTTAGGATTCATGATCCGTGCTTTTTTTATTGTTTTTTGTACACCTCGCCACGAGTTCAGTTCCATTAAACGATGGTCTTTTTAAATTTTTTTATTCTTTATTTATAGCTTTAAAAATACCAAACGTTCATAAATTTTTCTCCCTCTACTAAGACCTAAATTTAAAACAATACCATTTATACAATTATCATAGGAACTTCATTTGTTGTTTATATTAATTTATTTATATATATTAAATTTATGAGGACATTTTTTTACATAAATAGCGATCCGTTCACTTTGAATTTTTTTCAATATTCGAAATTTTCTTTTAATTTTCTTGTTTTTGTTGTTGTTCTGATTTCACGTTTCCCAGAAACTCTAAGAACATAGCGAGTACTATTAGTATCCTTTTTTTCTCATGATGTTACACCTCCTTCGCACACCAAAAAACTAATAAGGAAAAATTGCCGAACAGTTTTGTATTTGAAAATGAAAATACAAATTTCAAACGAAATCTCAATTAAAAACTTTCATCCACAAACAAAGTCACAATTGACACAAATTATAAACGATTTTTTGGGCTATTGCATTGTCATTTTTTTGTCTATACACATTGACGCGCCGCAGTATCGAATACGCGACATGTCACCTCTTCAGGGCGACAAGGCGACAAGTGTTGCGCGATCACCGGGCAACATCAACATTAGTTCAAGAAACAATTACGTACATTAAATCAGCTTACTTTAACCTTACCTATTTTACGATTACACGTAGAATACGCACAAGATGCGTGAATATATTCATAATTATGAATATTATAATATGAATTTATTCACTCAAAATGCAACTTACTTATAATACACCATGATAATATTAAATGAATTAATATTCGGCAACACTTGACATTCTTATTGGCAAACAAACAGTGTTCGCTCGTTTTCGTTACCTTTGAGAAACGGAGCGAACACTATTTAGAAATTGGAACTATAAAACTATTGCACTGGCAACTCCGAGATTTCTCGATGCATGTAGGTTGTATATTCGGCGCGGCGCTAAAATGGCGCCGACACATTTGAAAAATTATATTATTCACTGGGCTATTGTGAGCTATTAAAATGTTGTTATTGTTAAAAAAATATAAATATATTTTGGGCTACGACATAAAACATTCGAGCTGTGAAGAATGTCTTGTGGTATATATTTCGTCTCTTTCAAGGTATTCGCCGAAGATGTGAAATTTTACTTCGACTTGTGTGTCCAATTATTGTTTGGATCGTATGTTGATTATATATTATTATTATTTTTTTAGTGAAAAATCGCTATTTTAATACAGTTTTTTTTTTCAAATCAAAAATATCCGATTAATTTATTTACAAAATAAAAAAAAATGTAAGTCTTCTGAAAAAAAAAATATTAATCAATTTTTTTTAAATATTTACAACTGTACAAATGATTTTTGTAAATAATCATATTTTTTTTTCGGTTTAAAAATAAAAATAGCAATTTTTTTCATTTAAATAAAATAAACAATTACTCATTCGTGTGTATATAAAAAAAAATCAAAAGCGTCAATATTATTAATAATATAATAACTCGTCTAAATTATTTACAATACATTTTTATCTATAATAATATGGCATTTATAGTAAAAAATAAATGTAACGCCAAGTGAAGTAAATAGACTCGGGGATTAAATGAAAAATAAAAAATAAAAATAAAAAATAAAAATTTCGCCAACAATTTTCTTTAGAACAATTTGTGCGTTCAGAACATGACTAGCATAAGTGTTATATTGCAATGAAAAATATAATTATTAATAGTTAAAACAATAAAGTTATATAAAAACATCTCGCAAACAACTATAAACGCAACTAAGTATTGCAAGGGTTGCAGAGTCTTGCAGAGTCTTGCGGAGTCTTGCAAAGTACTGCAAAGTCTCGCTAAATGCGATTAAAAAGTGCTTAAAACAGTTTGGCACATCTGATCGATTTGTACTAAGCTAAGAAAAATCGCCTCATTTTTAAAGCTAATAAAAATAAATATTCATTTTAAAAAAAAACGCGCCTCTAATAAATCAAACAAATAATCCAATTGTTTTGTTCGTCGTACTTTTTTCGTCTACAACTAATTACTTGTTCGGGCGAGTTTTTGTTCCATTTTGTTCATTATCTATGTATTTTAGGTACGTTTCGTTTAACTAGATATTATATTATATATATATGTAAGTATATTTACAGAAACATATCTGTCTTCTAATTGTTCTCTATTTACAACAGTTAGTATCTATCTAGCTTTAATGTTACATTAACCCGCGACTTAAAATTCAAATTTATTATTATTATTAATTTCCACATAATATGTATACCAGTTTCGAAACAAAATATCCGTTTATTTTTTTTCTAAAATTTCAAAAACAGTCGCAAGAAAACAAACAACAGAATCACTAATCAGAGACGATTTCGAATTGATTATTCGTCACGAAAATAAGTTCCAAATTAATTAAACTTTCTCTTATTGTTTTCTTATTTAATTTTCTTTATTATATCTATTAGCTATTAGAAATCGAATCGGATTAGTAATAACTGAATTTTCATGGCTGAGGATTCTGTTGAAGGTGGACAGCTTGTTGAGCCGCTTGCTGAGCGGCTTGAGCGGCTTGCTGCTGTATTTGCTGTTGCTGGACTGCTTGCTGAGCAGCTTGTTGCGCCGCTTGCTGAGCCGCTTGGGCCGCTTGCTGAGCCGCCTGTTGCGCCGCTTGTTGAGCGGCGGCCGCTTGCTGAGCAGCGACTGCTTGTTGGGCAGCCTGCTGCGCCGCTTGCTGGGCCGGAGATGGTATATTAAATCCAAGCATCCTCGGGTCGTGTAACCTCAAAGCCTGCTCTAATCTTTGCTCCTGTGCAATTCTAAAAGCCTCAACTAGTTCCGGGGAGAGTTGTCCGCTGGCGTCGTTAGGTGGTTGTGGGGGAAAACCCCCGTTGTGTCTTAACGGGCTCGGTGGTTCATTGCCGTGTGCTGCAGCCGCTTGAGAAACGGCTAATCTTATTGCTTCAGCCTGACTTCTGAGTAGAGCTTCGGCTTGTTGGATCCTTAGAGCTGCTTCGTTCGGCGGCTGAGGTGTTTCTGGTGGAGGTTGCGTCGGTGGTGGTTCTCTAGCTAGTTGCTGACGCATAGCTGATACTAAATTAGCCGCAGCTACTTGTACAGCGTTCGCGCCTTCTCCAGGCTGAGCCATCATATTGGCAGCAGCCGCTGCGATTGCTGCAACTCTTTCATCGCCGTACGCTTGATGTCCGTTGTTTGCTGATCGTAAAAGGTCACTAAGTTTGTTCACTGCGGCTCCAGCTTCGGAACCAGCTGATGAAGAAAGTCTTCCGTTCGAGGATGAGTCAGAGTGAGCTGGCGACGGAGGTGCCAAGTTTAGTAAGCCCGAGCCACCGGCGGAGGCGGATACGGCGGCGATTAAATCTCTCTCTCTTCTCTCAGCTGCCGCTCTAGAGAGAACGTATTGTGCAGCGAACTGATGTTTTGGTTCCATTCTCATGTGTTCCATATGTGAAAGTAGACCTGGAATTTAATGTATTCAATTTAATGACAAAAGTACAGGCTGCCTTAATTAATTATTATGTTTAGAATTAATTTACAAAATCCAAAATGAAAATAAAAAAGAAATATTGAACATTAAGCGACATTTTATAATGTCTAGCTGTCGAACGCAGATCGGGTGAAAAAATAAAAATAAAGTACTGTGAAATAATAGTTATGTTTCGGTGAGAGAGTAAGGGATACTTGATCTTATTTTCCCATACTCCTATTCCACTTTAGTACTATTAAAAAATCTGTGGTTTTACTTGGATTAAAAAGCGTAGCCACATACGATCTAGTATACTGTCAACCTGTTATAAAATAATTTAGATTAGAAAGAAAAAATGGGATAGGCTCATATGGTTTAAAACGCAGATGGTCTATGGTAGCAACTCGTCTAAAAATCATTTAGTCTAATGATGTTTTTATCAAGAAGTCTTAATTGTAATTTGTTTATGTTGTAACTCGTCTAATTTGTAGCACATATATGCGTTTTAAACCATATACATACTTAGACAAAATGTACAGTTAGACCACCTGCTTTTTAAACCATTTGAGACTAAGAAAAAACCACTTACCACTCTCATGTGTAAAGACAGCTTGACAAACAGAACACGGCCACATTCGAAGGCTGCTGGTGAGCTGAGTTTCAGGATGGCAAGCGAGATGCTTCCTCAGTGAGCCTTCGTTGACGTAGTGTTTCCCACAAACCGGACACGGATGGTTCGCCGTCCGCCGCTTCGCTATATAAGGATCAGTCGGTTTAGCTTGCGCCGGGTACGGTGAAGTGGCTGGAGGACCTGAGCCACCGATCACCAGGACGAGGAAGGTTAGTGGGTTAGAGGGGAAAGAAAAAAAAACAAACATGGTTAGTCATCTTGTTAGTGATACTTAAAAATCTACAATGACTTTTTGATAACATTTAGCTTTGATGTGAGAGAAAGATAATTTAATAGGTATCAAAATGGTTGCACATTTCTTGTGAATCTTAAATAAGGCATCATAGAGTTAGGCCATTAACAAAAAGTCATTATCCTTAAAATTAAATATACCAAAGTAATAATAATCGAAAATTAAAATGAAATAAATAAAAAAAAAATGAATGAAAATTAATGACGCCACAACTAAAGTCGAAACATCAGAATGGGCAGAAATAATTAACCAATTAACTGAACTGTTGATGTTAACAAAACTAGTTGAAAACATGGAAAATGTAGCCATTAGATACGTAAACAAAATATGTTATGATAATAGAACTCCATCCGAAGAATACCGTTTTACGCAGGACAAGCGAGTGTTGTTTCCAAAACATTTTCCCTTTCAATAATATTTTAACAATTCCGTCGTACCCTCGGATTGAGTTCGTCTATTATTTATTAACTAAATTAGGTTTTCATGTATGGAAACGATACGTTTTTGGTTTACCGTTGATTTTCATAAAAACCAACACCCCATTTTGGCTTTGTGCCAACTGGAAGCGTTTTAAACACAAAAGTGACTAACCAATTTAGTATAATCATAAGCATATTAACGACTATAAATCTATTTTTAATAACTCTTCCAGTGACACTCCTTAAAACTATTTAACCTGTTCTGAGTGAGCTTCTTAAAGTCGAAATTCATGTTTACTACAATTTAGTGGATGGAGTAGAAATGAAAGAAAATTTACAGCTCTAAACAGAAGAGGCTTCTTAAGAGCTAAATCTTAGCTTACGTGTTGTGCAGCACCTGGTGTAAAGTAGAAAATCATCTCGAAGATGATTTTCTTCTTTGGGGAAAACATTGATAGGGATGTAGAAAACCGAACGTCCCCATTCGGAACACTTACTCGCAACACCGGATGCGTTCGGATCTTTATGCGTGTTCTTCATGTGTTCTACGAGGGCTTCGCCACCGAACACAACTTTGTGGCATATGGGGCATGGAGTGGCGGTAGCGCCACCGATCATGAGTGCTGCGTGTTGCTGCAAAACACCAAGGTGCAGCTGAAGCTCCTGTATCCACCCGGTGTGGTGGCGGTGTGGGCATAGGTTAAAAGATTAGCGTACATCCAAAACAAAAAACACATTAACATTTTCAAAAAAAGAAACAAACGTTCCAAACGCAATTTTGAATTCAAAGGCCAAAAGGAATTTCGTAAAGCATAATGTAACCAGCCAGGACTTTGGAACTCAAAGTTTGTAAACCTTATGTGGGTTATTGACCTTGTAGGTTAGTTGTAGGTTATAGGTTAACCTAGGTTATTTAGTTCTTAGTATTCCGAAAAAATTAAAAACTTGATTAAATTTAAATTAAATTACGTGTATCTTTTGAGAAAAGAAGAAATAATAATTCATTATTTTTTAATTTAAATCAAATATATTAGGCAAGGCGTAACTGCGTTGCTCAGACATTTAGGTATTATTAACAGTCGATTTGGCGAATTTAATCACACATAAGAAGACGACACTCACATAAGACATATTGTGTGCTTTTGTGTTTCGGTAAGTACCTAACTAAGTGATCCCGGAGCTTATCCTCATCATTTTTAGCTTTTCGCCTTTATGCATCATCCTATCAATCGGACACAGTGCAGTGGGATGCACTAAAATTTACTTACATTACAAAAACGCTGTGTTTTTGTCAAAATCAAAATTGAAGTACGTAAAAAACTTAGTTACGTTGGATTATTATCAAAATTTCTCTTTTGAAAAAAACTCAAAACAGGTAACGCTGTATACAAAATTTATGCATACCTATAACATATTAACTCAGTATATTTGTAAAAAAAATATAAGTTCATAAAAAATTAAAACTCAGAGTAACGCTGCTTTTTGTCAAAATTTACGCACATAAAAAACTTAGAGTAGCGTTGTTTGATAGCGTTTTAATTAAGTTATGTTTGATGTAAACTCATACTGTTAACTTTCAGATTAGATCTGTTGAAGTTTTGTAAGAACAATTAGATACTATTAAGAATAATTTGCACTTTTTTATAATTAAAATAATTGAATGAAAATTGTAAATACTGACCTTGGCTGTATGCGTTCGAAGACTACTCTCAGTAGCGAAGCCCTTTCCACATATGTTGCAGTGGAACGGTCTGTTCTTAGCCCTCTCCACTTGGGCGTCATGATTCCTCAGGTGTTGCTGTAGGTTAGAGAGTTGTATGAAGGCGCGACCACACTCGGGCAGATGGCATTTGTATGGACGTTCACCTGAAATCAACAATTTATAGCCATCCTATTATCAAAATTCATACGAATAGCGGACGAAAACTACTTAGGTGTTTCCTTGAAACTTGAAAAGTCGGATAATTGAGACTCATGGTCCTTGAATTTCAGGTTAATTCTATAGTAGGTATTTATGTCAAATGGTTTTTCGGTGGTCATATAATAAAAGTACTGGCAGGACAGTCATTTGGGCAGTAACCATCTAGTGGCAGTAACCACCAGCTTACAGTAGACCATGGTGAAAAAACAGCACATGTGTGTATGTAAGTGAAAAAGGGATACCAGAGCCTACTTCATCCCTATACCAATTCCTTATCCTCAATCCCACGGTGGCCATAAAAGAAGTCTCATTAAATATTGTCACAATATTTGACTACACGTTTGGTCTAATGGCTAGTAAGCCTAGCTGTTAACCAAACGGTCGTGGGTTCGAATCCCGCTAGGGGCAAATGTTTATGTTTTAACATTTTACTTTTTACATGGATGTTTTGTATTTATAATATTTATGTATTTACAAAAAAATTTAATCTATGTAGTATATCAACTGTTTGGTATCCATAATACAAGCATTTTGGAACTAGATAGTGCTGTGTGGATATTTATTTATTTATTTATTTATTTATTATTATACTTATTCAAAAACATTTAAAATATTGTAAATTTGTCACAACAAAATCATGGTGAGTTTTTTTCTAACTGAATTTTACTTTTTGGGTAGATACATACTTATCGTACATTATATTGTGTAATACCTAAGTAAACAAAAATTACTTAGTTAGGTATTTTAGTTATTTTGTTATATCTATTCATTTGTAGAGAAAACTGCATGCCTTAAAGATTTTCACTTAAAACTAAACGATTCTTTTAGTATCTACTAGCCAGTAGTTATTATAACCATTATTGTGTTTTTAACTGCACGGCTTGTTAATGGAAACAGCTACTCGTGTGTCGAGACTCCCTCTAATTAAATGATGAAGATATTAAATAATATCTATAAAGTTACAGCAACCATTTCATAATATAAAACTATTAAAGTGATAAAACGGAATATTCTAATAGATAGTAATTTAAATACCTAAGCGGAAATGTGTTTTTCGTATCAAATTTCGAATATCGAATTAAAAAAAATGGTTTATTTTTTAAATTAAGTATTGGATTTAATTGAAAAAAAAGTTTGGTTTTTTATTATAATTTTATGTTATGTTATTTTATTTTATCGTTCTTTTAATTAATGAAAACCGTATTAAAAAAAAAAATTAAAACGTGTTGGATATTTTAAAAAGATACGCGGGCAAAGTCGCGTGCAACGGCTATAAGTATACTTAATAATAAAAAAAGATATAATATTACATCAACCAAGTATGCAAGTTTTTCTTATAATTTTTTTACATTTTCTATCTGTGTACAGGATCCCTTAGGTATAATATTATTATGTATGTATGATATAACGGTGCCCGAAAAAGGACTCTTAGCGGTCACTAAACCAGTTGTTTACCGAATAACCCAAATCCGTGAGAGCGTGCGCGCCAAAAATCACCGAGTCCCGACCTAACCCAACGACTGCGGAAAGTAAACGATGACCGGCCGATTCCATTTTTAAAATAAGACCATAATAAAACGAACGCATACTTTTAGCCTGTACCGCGAGCATGCTGGGTCGGTGACCGCACTCACACAGCCGCCGGCCGCACACAGACGAATCCGTGTTGCGTATCGATGTATAGAGAGTACAGTATAGGGTATCTTTTCTGCATAGTCCTGGCCCGTTTCGCTGTGTTTGTAATTTTACATGTACGAGAAGAATGCGTGTGTACACTCGTGCGTCCGTAAGTTAAGATATTGTAGAATTATTTCCTAGTCGCACAGATGTATAGCTAAGTGCTTAGGCGTATAGATTCCCAGTGTTGCCAGTTATTTTTTTTTTATTAATATATCAATCTATAATTCTATACTCGGTGCACAGTGTAGATTTTCAGTATAATTCAGTACTGGCAGGGCTCACTGTCTTCTTCTTCTTGCGATTCCTCTCCAACTAGTAAACTAAATGTGGCTTGCGTAAAAATTAACCTGTCGCTCAGCAGAGGCTAAGCCTGCCGGTCTAATCCCAGATATTGATTTTGCCCATCATCACCAGCTGAAGTAGGTTGTATCGCTCATGTCCAAGAATATTCTTAGACATGGACGATACAACTTACTTAATAACCTGGGTCATATGACCCTGGTAGAAAAGTTTTCGCCTTTTCACCGTGAGCATGAGATCGCATTGCGAACTCTGCGTTACGCCTTCGTTAATTGTTTGTGTGAAAATTTCTTTTACACTTATAATAAGTACTACAACACTACAACGCGGACTAAATCGCGTACACCACCTAGTTAAAAATGGATAGATTTACTAAAATTGTAGTTAATTAAGTTATGATTATATTTTATTATTTTACCAAAAACATATAATTTATTTATTAGTATTTTTTTAATTAATATTCTTAAATTAAAAGTCATTTATTGTTAAATCTAAAAATTCCCAAAAAAACGGCAACGGTCAAAAAGATCTGGCAACACTGGGGACAGTCGTGGGTTTGACAGTGGATGGTATATATCTATATTATGATATATTAGCTATACCGTGTATAGCTAATCGGGTTATAACGGTCCCATAACCATATTTATTGCCACTAAATTTTATATCGCTCTAGACTTTATTGGGTTGCTTTTCTAGATAAAAGAGTTATGTAAAATATTGCTGTTGGGGAGGATTTTCGGTTTTGAATAGTGTACAGTCGAGGCGTGGGAACTTGTTAATATAATGTTCAATTGGCATACAAAATTAAAAACAAACTAGGGCGGTGCTGTGTACAGTAACTACATTTTGGTAAGAATTGATTGAAAGACAACTCGGTGTCTTTTTTTAGATCTGCTCGAACCTAGATGCTCTGAGACAGTGAATCCTTGCATATTAAGTATTAAACGAAGTCCTCCGTGTGTCTGTTCGCGATAAACTCAAAAACTCGTGCACCGATTTTCATGCTGTTTTCACCAATATATAGAGTGGTTCTCGAGGAATGTTTTAGTATATAATTTACAAAGTTACGCGGACGAAGTCGCGGGCAGTAGCTAGTATATAATATTTCCGATTCCGTTATCCTATATTCGCGATCCTCTTATCCTAACTTCTTCCTACAATTTTTTTACTTGATCGATAGATATTTTTGTTAAAAGACTATAAATATATTTTTAAGTAATTAATGAACTGTGCTAGCCCGTACTAAAATAAGAAATTAATTAATATGAGAACAACGATTTCAACATTTCAATTCAAGTTCTATTTTCAAACCTATTTTTTGAATTCAACTAAAACCGGAAAGGTACATTACGAGCCTACTTATCGGGGACTTTCTCCTAGACCTGAATTTGAATATTATTTGTGAGCCAACATAAGTGAGTAATATGTTAAGAAAGAAATGTTGCAACGCAGATAAATCTCCTCCACAACAAATATCCCTTCCGGGTTCGCTGTTCTCCTATATATGTACTTACTATTGTACAAGAGAGCTCATTTTTCAACATGTACAACCTACGCGTACCGCTATCCAGTAAAACTAGAGCCGCGTGTGCCCCCATCCCCTCCGCGAGTCTGACTATTCTTGTTACAACTGCGGGGTACGCCGCGTGTCAAAATAGTCTGGCCGTGTTTGTCTATGGTTATTTTTGTTATTTCTCTATGAATAAATGTAGGGAAGCGAAAGGCGTTCGCCTTAGCACACTTCGTACGATCCACGGCCGGGGATGCTGTATGCATAGATTGTTATTTCGAATTTATCGGTTAATTTATAATGGTTTAGGTAACGGTGATTCGGAGTTGAACGTTCCTATGCAAGTTTTAATGCAATATGAGTGATTTTTTGACTTTAATGTTTTTTTTTATTTAGGCAGTTAACTTATTGTTTTAACAGTTTTAATGATTTAACACAGAGAGACTTTATTTTATATTATATACTAGCGATTAGCTCCCGCCTTCGGTCGGGGTGCATTTTTCATACATAGGTACTTATACTTATACAAATGCAAAATGAATTAAAATTCACTGAGTAGTTTACAAGTAGTTAGAGGAAAAACAGACAGATGTGGACAGTTTCGGTCAAGTATTTGGTTGCAAAATATTATTATTCAAATTATGAATACTATGTAAGGATAAGTATATGTTATAGGTCTACATGTTATGTTATCTACATGTTATAGGTCTTATCGTTATAATTTATAATTTGTATAAAAAATGCCATGATATACATGATATAATTATACAGAATATATTATGTATAGGTTATTAGTATAAAGAATCATTTAGTGTAAAGAAATTACTTTAGGTTTATGCCTAAAACTATAGTTATCTTTGTTTAAACGCAAAGTTAAAGAGAAACCAAAAAGTTCATTAGTCTTCGAAATGAGTTCAAAGTTCAAAGTACCGATTTAATTCTAAAAACTCGGCGAAGGAATTCGGGAAGCATCGTCCAAACATAATTTAATGCGTGTACTAAACGCAACAAATTTAAATAATGCAAATAAACTGTAACTATTTCTAATTAGATACGTAAAAAGCGCCTCCACAAGTTTCTAGGCAATGGGAATCCAGGTCTAACACGCTCACTCAGATACAATGATAGTGTAGTGACTAGAAAACGTCGCATGTCGATACATGAGGCAGAAGTTAAAAGAGTTAATGAGTCAAAGTCAGTGAGTCAAATTGCAGTGAACTTCAAGTTATTATTATTTTTTAAGTAATTTTATTTACGACAGCACTTATGTACCAAGTTTAAAAATAAAATAAAAAGGAACATATAAAAAGGAACACATTTCAGACGTTTACAATTATATTATGTATTATAAATAGAGAGTTTAGAATAGGGATAGAGAGATGAACATCCCACCCGTAATGGAATGAAAGAAAAGTTGGATGAAAGAACGACAGAATGAAAGAATGAAAGAATGCAGAATAAATGTGCGAGAGGCAAGCAAGCGAGAACTGGAATGGAAGAGATACGTTAAACATAGGCTTCAGTTCAGCGTATAGTGCTGGAGGGATTCAAGTAAAAAAAGGTAATATTTTACACAGATACTTGTCAGTCCAAAATGCTGACCATGTGAGAAAGAACAAATCTGTTAAATATTTACAAAATATGTTGTTCAAAAAAAGCAATCAAAATTTTGTTAATATATGTTCAAATAAAAGAATATTAGCTCTATCATTCGATTGATAAAACAATAGGTATGCAAATATGGATTTCCAAGCCTTTAAGCCACTTTACAAATGAAAATATTTAATTATTATTTAGTAGATAATTTTTCGGACGACTACAAAAATTACTATATATTTTTAAATAAGATGATTAAGAATGTCAATCGATATATTTATTGACTTAATTAAAAATTGAGTAACATTAAATTTTGATTCAAATAATGAGTGAGTTACTCGTACTCTTTGTCTAATGTTACATCACTAAGGTCTAAGCAGCCGAGTTAAAGCCTACGCATTCGATTTACATACAAAAGTACTTCCCTGCAGTAATACAAGCATTACCTTTTGACTAGGCGTAGGCATAAGGCATTCTTGACAGTGTTTAAACATGACTGTTTCTTAGGAAAAAAATATAGACAACATTACGTTTTATATACTTTTATATAAAGCCTATAGGCAAAGAAAACGACTAGATATACAGCCTATTGTTAATCTATATTTACAAAATCATATTTTGTCCTGACAAATTCTATTAAGTATAAAAAGCTGAAATTTGGAACATAGATTTATTTTATAACATAAGTAAGCATCTCTTAAGAAAGTATTTTTGAAAATTTCAACTATTTGCAAAGCCGTGGGCGGGTCGCTAGTATGTAGATATATAGAAACGAATATTTCAATGGTAGATTTCAATGGTAGATTAAATTTTAAACAATGTTTAAAATAAATAGAAAAAAATGGATGTCTGTGAATCGTGGAAACGATCGAAATAGTATGTTGTATATGTATACCTATATCCAACGAATTCGAATATACCATAACATTACTGTTGTAAATTTTGTCTCTGAAATCAATAGGAAAAACTTAAGCATATTTTCGTCTTTAAAGTTATTAGTCTCAAATTCAAACTGGGAACCATTCGCGTCGATTTTAAAACACGACAGGCCGTCGGCGCTTGCGTGTAGCGAATTTATTTTTGAATTTAGAACGCAGACTTACGCGCCATTTTGACTTGTATTCGAATAATTCTCGAATGTTTTCGTTCTGTTTATTAGCTTTCGTTATTGAATGTCTTATTCCGTAGGCACTTGTTTTAAACTTTTAAAAAAAAAAAATATTTTTTAATTTAATACACACTGTTATTAATGTTACAATAATTGCACTGTTTCTTTAATTGTAATCACAATTAAACAGAACATGAATAAATTGACGAAATATTTTCAAAATAAGAACAACAAACGCTTAATTGCGTACATGCAGTAATCGTACCTACCGACGTTGAATTAATCATATTGGAAATTTAAATTATTGGGCATGAATTGCGTGCATACATGGTAAGTGCAGGGGGGTCGTACGACCCCTCGCGGGTCGGGGGTAGGGGGTCGCCCGATGTAGGAGTGATCGGGTGGTACGCACACCCCCGCTATCCCACCCCAACTATTTCGGGGTGGACGGTGAAAAAAAAATGTTATACTATTACCACCTGCGCGAACGAAATTCTGTATCGACATTCTGTTTTATCCGCCATTTTGTTGGCGATAATTTCTGCATTGACGCACGCCCATTTGGTTACTGTATGAGAATTCCTATAATGAGCAATTAAATTATATACTCCATATTATTGTATTTGCTTCACTTTGGATACATTATTTATGGGAATTTGATTTTTGTTAAAATTATTCTGAGATGCTTTTCGTTCTTCTGTTACACATACCCAGACATTGTTCATATCTATACCTACTAATATATAAAGCTGTACCTACTAATATATAAAGCTGAAGAGTTTGTTTGTTTGGTTGTATACACTAATCTCAGGAACTACTGGTTCAAATTAAAAAAAAATATTCATATAATAGTAGTATAAAATTAATAATTTCATATAATAGTACCTAACCTATTCTACGGTCCTATAGTTAGTACCAGATAGGAGAGGTTTTCATTTCAGTGAGTAAAAACCTCACACTACTGGTCACTTGATCGGTGTCTTTTAGAAGATTTTCCTCTCAATCTAACTAGACTAGACATAAAATATGTGTTTTTGAAATAGTGAAAGAGTTTCTTCAAATAAGTGCAGTATCGTCCACATATTAACAAAATTAGAAAATCCACTTCCAACTTCTTAAGAATAGATTTTGTTTATACTTACGCAAAACGTGAAATAAAGAAAGAAAATTATTTAACTGAGTAAAGAAAAGCAATAAAAAATGTTACCGCGGACTCAAGATCCCCTTTTCAGTTCAGCGTCGGAACAAAGTTGTTCCCCAAGTGGAATTCTTATTTTTATCTACATTTTTTTTAATTTTCACCACGGGCGGTGCTATCTCGCGAATGCTTCAGTGGTCAAATAAAAACTTAAGGAGTTTTCAGGGAACAAAGAAAACTAGGAGTCGTCGGGTTTACAATTTTTCTCAAATTTTTCTCAAATTTCTATTTTGTAAGTTGGAATTTTTCTAAATGGTTAAAGTGTAAGAAAAAAAATTCTATACACTGTTTGTTTAAAAATCTGATCATACGATACAATGTTGACATTAAATTTATTATTACAGAAAAATACCAGTTAGGTATATTAATTATCAAATCGAACCAATATTATAATAGGTTTAGTTTGGTCAGTTAGTTGCACATTTAGCTTTAATATACACTTTTAGGTTAGTTATTTTTATTAATCAAGTATATTTTACAAAAAAAATAAATACAAACCTATTTTGTTACAATAAATTGTCCCTACAATAATATGGCCAGATATGGCGACTAATAAGATTACATTATATTAATTACCTATTACATTTTTTAAACAGTATAATATAAAACTGTAAACGATAAGATATGAGATTTACTTAATTGTGACCAAATTGGGCAGTCCGTTTGCTTCGCTTCGCACTTCGCACGCTTAACTTTATTAAATATGGTGCTCGCGATTTCGTTCGCGTAGAAAAGTATAAAACGCCATCTACAGTATTTTGGATAGATAGCGCTATCTCCCGGGCCAAGCCGCTAGTATTTACTTTTATTTTAGATTTCCCGTAAGAACGAAGCATTTTCCCGCGGTAAAAAGTAGCCTATGTTCACCACGGATAATGTCGGCTTCTAATGCTAAAAGAATTTTTCATATCGGTCCAGTAGTTTCGGAGCCTATTCTACACAAACAAACAAACGAACAAACAATCAAATCTTTCCTCTTTATAATAAATATTAGTATAGATGAATGATTCCTATGACTAACTATATATTTAACAGAACTTTGTGAAGACAAAAAGTGCAAATGCAAAATATTAAAGATATATTAAATGTTCGACTCCATCCCATCCGCGTTAAAGCCATTCAAGTTAAGAAAGATAGCCAGCCAACTTCTGAAAAGGGTACAACGTTTCAGAGCAGAGTAAAAAGATTCAAGAGCCCGGGCGGAGGGAAACGAATAAAAAAAAATAACCGTTTTGTGCCAAGGAAAAATGCAAAAAGAACAAAAGTTGTAGTTGGCAAGTTTTCCTAAAGTTTGAGGTGGGCGGATGCAGGGTTGCCACTTTACAAATTCGTCACTTCCGACTTAGATTTTTATAAGAATAAAAAGGATTCGTATAATTATTTACGTTTACGTTTAGGTATATTTAAGATTTTGATAAGTATGGTAAAGGCTTACAAACGAACTTATTTTATGACATTGATCGTAGTGTCCAGATCGTAGTAACAAAGAGGTTACCTCTATCCTCTATATAACATGCATCAATACTAATAATAAATGTGTAAGTGTAGGTATTGTATGTAGATGTATGTTCCCCCATAACTCATAAACGAATTAACTGATTTTCATGAAACTTGGTAGATAAACATTTAGACATACGGGACACAGAATAGGCTACTTTTCTCTTTCTCAACGCGGACGAAGTCGCAGGCGCCAGCTAGTTTTAGTATAAGTTAACCACGTATCCTTAGATGATAAATGCAAACTATTTTGGAAATTACAAGTGAGATAGATATATTAAAAAAAATCTTTATATTCTTCATAACCAACTAATACCATTTTTTATATTACACAAATATTAAGTGGAAAAGTGAGAATAAGAATTAATTAATTCTCAATAAGAATGATCAATAAGTGAGAATCTTTAAGTGGATTTTTTTTATTAGCTTTAAGATATTTACTCACTACTGTTATTATGTAATTATACCTGTAAAATTCCTTAGAATAAATTAAACAAATAAATAATATTACTAGGCATAAAAACGTTTTCATAAGTATATCTTAGTATAGTTCGTGTAGCGAATAAAGACTTTTAGGTCTTTGAGGGGGCAGAGGAAAGTGGGGGGCGGGTACGCGTCGGTGTGCCGACACTTTATTGGTAAACTCAGTCGCTCTTCCCCTCCCGCACTTCGGTCGCGCGTCTCGAGTCTCTTAGGTACTGTTGCGTACAGATTGTTTTATCGTATTAGTAAATACGTCATGGTGAATAAATGCCTAAAAAAACGTTGTCCTTCGACATCGCACGATGATTTTATGGAAGGAATATCAACACTGCCTGTAATGTTAAGTTAGTGAGGTGAAAAATTACGAAATAAGAAAAAGAATTGTCATTATCCTTAGCAATTGTACACATGCGCCGATTGCCCACTAGTGTCGCCTTCAAACCTTATTATAATAATTCACTTATACAAACAGAATTTTTTTGGGACAACCCTAAGATTTTAGCGACCCTGGTGAACGGTAAGACGTTGGCGGAGGCATCACTCCCAGCTCAACGATTATTTTTATTCATCGTCGTCTGAGACACGGCTTAAAATTGCAATTCTATGATGCGTACTAAATACTTTTTTTAAATTTCATTCTAAAAGACAATAATTTCATTACGAGCTCATAAATCATAAGTTCATAAAAAAATAGGTAATCGCTTTATCTCCCATTAGCAAATGTGAATTTCTAAATATTTTTTTATCTAGGTAAATGATAAACTTAAATAGATATATATTTTGTAAAAAGATTCAATTAGCTAAAAGGACATCATTCAAAACAATTTAGTGAAAAAAGTTTGTCTTTAGTTTCGTAGTTTTCTTTGAAAATTTCAGAATTACATGAAATTCTGAATTATACTAAATAAATATGAAAATGATGACCTGGTAAATGTATGGTATTTTAATACTTTTCAAATTTAAATATCTAAGGCACCCCTTTATATTTTCTAATAATAATAATAATAATACTCATTATTATTATTATTATTATTAGAAATATAAATTTAGAACAGTACCTATACTTAGGTATTTAGTAATAGGAGTTTGATCGTCCGACGTTTTACGGGAAACTACTTTCAAAATTAGTCTAATGGAGTTGAAATTTAAATTGAGTTTACTAAAATTAAAAATATATTTTTGAATATTTTCTCTCACCGATCACTTGAAAATGTCCCTTTTAAAACGCTTCCTGTCCTGACTACGGTCCCGGCTAAGGACAGATGTCCCGGTCCTGTCTTTTTAAATGTCCCTTGCAATAAACAATAATGTTGGACTTAAACAATAATTCGCATACAGTTGAAATAATAATTAAATTGAAAAGGAAATAATAATGCAGATTGACACACCGGCGCTACGGACGGCTTGTCACAAAAACTGCAGGTAATCAAAGGGTTAAGTCTAAGGGATGCATAGAAAAGGGGTTTGTGAAGACAAAAAAATGGATCAAGGGTTGATTTGAAACAGAAGATTTATGGAGTGTTGTATTACATTTTTTTTTATAAATATGTTAACGGTCAATGCTTTTTAAACATTTATATTTAACTAGCTCGTGCCCGCGACTTCGTCCGCGTTGAAAAAGTAAAATGTGGCCTGTCCTGTGTCCTGTACGTTTAAATGTTTATCTACCAAGTTTCATGAAAATCTTAAGAGTTATTGAGGAACATACATACATACATACATACAGTCATACAGAGATTCAATTTAGTTTCAGTTTATCATGTACTAGCTGGTGCTCGCGACTTCGTCCGCATATAGAAAAGTATAAAACGCCATCTACCGTATTTTGGATAGATACCGTATTTTGGAAGCCGCTAGTATTTACTTTTATTTTAGATTTCCCGTAGGAATGAAGCATTTTCCCGCGGTAAAAAGTAGCCTATGTTCATCACGGATAATGTCGGCTTCTAGTGGTAAAAGAATTTTTCAAATCGGTCCAGTAGTTTCGGAGCCTATTCTATACAAACAAACAATGAAATCTTTCCTCTTTATAATATTAGTATAGATAGAGCATTTAAACACGATATTTCTAAAACAAAGTATGACTTACTCCGTGACCAATCATTACAGATTTATTATTAGTATTGATTCGCAAATTGTCGTTTATATTTTGACTAGCTACCCGCTCCTGGCTTCACCTAAATTGAAACTCCATGCAAAAAATAGAATTGTTTCCGCATAGTCGGGTTAAAATGCGTTTAGCATCCGACGGTTTGCAGTAAAGGGGTGATGACCTGCGATCAAACATTCATTGTTATCAATGCACATCCAAATTCCATTGGACAATGACCTTATAAAAAGCGGTCCGCAGCTGTCCTCCTTAATAATGGACATTTGTTAGCCAATACCCCCGAAATAATAGTAGCCGACTTATTATTATGCTAATATGTATGCAAACGTTATTATTTTCACAGGTACGTGCAAGAAATATCTTCCGGGGACTATTATTGTCCGAGCCCTATTTTTTGAAGCCATTTTTTGACATCGCCCATAAACAGGGCGATGCATTGTGACCGGACCGCATGTGACTAATTTTGATCTATTACTGTGCATATGCCGCGCGTGTTCTCTATCTATTTATTAAATTTTTGCCTAGTAAATTATTTTTTAGTAAATAGATTATCAATGTATGAAGTAGTTACATAGATATAATATTAGGGGATACATGTTCTCTATAGATGAAAATCGTTTTAGTTAGATATGTATATGTGGGTTGTACAATGTAGGGATGTTCTCATGTGTATATATATAAGCTGTTGCACGCGACTTCGTCCGCGTAACTTTATAAAATATAATACATTCGTGTCTGTGAAACCATGGAAATACACATACAAAATTTCAACCATATTGGGTTGAAATTTTATATGGTCAAGCCGTATCTGTGAAAAAGATAAGTACGGAAGAATAATTCTTAATACCCGTTGTCCTATTACCCATTTTTCCTTAGGAATGAAGCATTTTCCCGCGGTAAAAAGTATCCTATGTTCATCACGGATAATGTCGGCTTCTAATGGTAAAAGAATTTTTCAAATCAGTCCAGTAGTTTCGGAGCCTATTCTATACAAACAAACAAACAAACAATCAAATCTTTCCTCTTTATAAATTAGTATAGATAATATATTTCTACCACCATCGTCATCTAATCTAAATAATCTGAAATAAAAATCAAAGTTCAAGGATACAGATGTGTAATTTCTTGATGGTATTGCATAATTGGTTTAATGATAAGCAATTTCTAAGCCGTGCTAAGTGTGAAGGATCGTTTTAATTATAACTCTATTTCTACTACCATCGTCATATAATCTGAAATAAATTATTTAAAAAAAAAACAATACTTACCTAATTGAGGTGTCTTTAATTGCCGACAAATTGTTCATCCAATTAAAAATGCATATATTTATATACTCGTATATGCCGCGCGTTTTCTTTATCTATTATATGTATTTTTGTGAGTAATAGTAATTTAATTTCAATAATTATTTTATAAAATGGATTTATCAATGTATCAAGTATATATTATAGATTATATTACTTAAATATATATTATAGAGGCAACATTTTCTTTATAGAAGATATCTAATTAATACTAATAATAAATGTGTAGGGGTCGGTCATGGAGTAATTTACTTTGTTTTCAGAAATATCTTATATATAGACTCTATACATGATACTGAAACTAAATTGACCATTTTTACAATTTTTTTCTGTATGTATGTATATTCCTCCATCACTCTTAAACGAATTATCTGATTTTCATGAAACTTGGTAGATAAACATTTAGAAGTACGGGACACAGGATAGGCTACTTTTTATCTTATTTAACGCGGACGAATTCGCGGGCAACAGCTAGTCTGAAATAAATTCTTTAAAAAAAAATCAATACCTAATTGAGGTGTCTTTAATTGCCGACAATTAATTCATCCAATTAAAAATGCACCGCGTCATCTTAACCCCGCTAACACACTCGGGCCGATTGTCCCGAAATTGAATTTTAATTACCGATTCTTTAACTCACAATGGCCCGCCGACGAGTGGCCCTGAAGAATGCCAAAAAATTAGGAAAATGGTGAAAATTGCTCTCTCGTAAAATACGTTCGATTCTTCGGGATCGGTTGAAAGGAGGCGCCTTGGCGGAGAGCAATTATCTCAAGTATCTTTTGAGCTTAAATTAAGTGAAAAAATAACCCTATTCGCAGCTGAGCCTTATAGTAAACTAACTGGTGCCAGCGACTTCGTGCGCGATGATAAATTAAAAATATAAAAGCAATTACAACGCTTGACAACTTGTTGCTATAACACTGGCCATAGGCGTTAGTTACAGTTTTATATTTTAGATAATCCCTCGGGAACATTACTTTTTTCTTGGATGAAAGGTATCCTATGTCCTTCCCGGTGTCCCAGACAAAGTGTATGCAAAATTTCATGGTGATCGGTTCAGTAGTTTTGGCGTGAAAGCGAAATAGAAATACAGAGTTACTTTCGCATTTATGATATTAGTAAGGACTAGCAACAACCTAGTTTATCTATTGGAATAGATAGAAGAAAACCGAAGCTCAGCTTAGTGTATCGCTTTTCGACAACATTCCGTACGAACAACGATATTTAATAATCTAGAGGCATTTAAACAGCTTAACCCGCCTCAGCCGCAAAGGTCACAAATACTCGCACGCAACGAAATTCAAACGCGTTATACATCTACTTATTTTTGCTAAACAAAACCAGTTTCGGCCGGTTACGTGCGGTATTGCACAGTCGGGTCCCGTTACCTCCGCATCTGGGTACCTCTGATGCAACTTTTGATG
Source organism: Synanthedon vespiformis (assembly GCA_918317495.1). Lineage (NCBI taxonomy): Eukaryota > Metazoa > Arthropoda > Insecta > Lepidoptera > Sesiidae > Synanthedon > Synanthedon vespiformis. The sequence continues at coordinate 5,630,816 of OU906969.1, forward strand.
CCTATAATAACATAATAATGCATTTAAGCCGCGGACGCTAAACTCAAATCGGTTTGCAATACTCCGCGTTCCCACACCGCGAAAGAATTCTTTCCCCTAATAGCGATAATTATAAGACAAAAGGAGTGGAAAAAAAATTTGCATGTCACAACAATTGGTAATGGCCGCTACACTCTTATTCGTATTGTCTTTTTGAAAAGAGAAGTAATTAAATTAAAAATGTAAAAGCAACACGCAATCCTATTCTTTGTTGCTAATTAAAGAAACGGCTTTGGTGGAATGAAAGAAACACTTAAGTAGCAAGTTAGGAGTTTTAAAAAATAAAGGAAAAAAAACAAAAGAGCGGCGGGGATTTAAAAACAAAACGGGAGCGAGTTTGCATGTTTGTGTCAGTTTGCGGGATTCCATTTTGAATTATTTCTGCAGTAACTGTGTCAAGATTTCCGTTTAGTTTCCGTTAGATTTCCGTATTTTTATTTTTTTATAATTCTCGGCAAGCAAACTGATTAATTAGATAATCCCTTCGTTTAGTAGTCATCTCGCACGATTTTATTTCGTGCGAAATGTGCGAAAAGCCAACTTTAAATTTATTAGTAGTATTATATAAATAGTAGATATTAATATTTAATTTTAGTACCTTGACATCTCGCACACATTATTATTTTCTTACGTGCGACATGACACCTTCAAAAAATCGCAAACCTAGTCGACTGCGTTCCTTTTTTAACCTCCAATGCAAAAGAGGGGTGTTATAATAAGTTTGACCTGTGTATCTGTGTTTCTGTCTGTGGCACCATATCTCCTAAACGGGTGGTTTGATTTAGATTCTTTTTCTATTGAAAGCTGACAGGACTATAATAATTTATGAAGATCTTATGAAAAATCTCACAAAATTAACGGATTCGATTGATTTGAAATGTGGTGTAGGTACTATTACTTCGGTAGTATTTCCATGTGACATGATAACCTTGACCTAATGCTGCATCATCAAATAGATTTACGGGATACCTAACTCCTTAGTAACTTAGATACAGCAGATATAGCATGTTAGGGCTCAATAGAAAGTCGTGGGTTAGTCTATAATTTTAACTAGCTGGTGCTCGCGACTTCGTCCGCGTAGAAAAGTATAAAACGCCATCTACCGTATTTTGGATAGATGACGCTATCTCCCGGGCCAAGCCGCTACTATTTACTTTTATTTTAGATTTCCCGTGGGAATGAAGCATTTTCCCGTGCTAAAAAGTATACTATGTTCATCACGGATAATGTCGGCTTCTAATGGTAAAATAATTTTTCAAATCGGTCCAGTAGTTTCGGAGCCTATTCTATACAAACAAACAAACAAACAATCAAATCTTTCCTCTTTATAATATTAGTATAGATTATAGCTTGAGATGGTGTTGATTTAAAAATATGACCACCTGTTTACTTTTGTAAACATTAATAGTAAGAAATCTTGTAGTGAGTACTGGCCGCTATTTGTAATTATATCTTTTTAAAATAAATATCTTGTTAAAATGTTAATTTTTTAATTTCGTTTCATGTGTCACACGTCTTTCTTAATTGTTTATGATATAACAATTTAGTCTGTGCGCGATCTCTTTGCAATAAATAAAACGTTTTTAAACGTCTTGCCGCTGCGCATCTGTTATGTTCAGATGTTCCCAAAAATCCCGATAAAAAAATCAAAACTTTGATATTGATGGGAGTGTTCCGGTTGTTTCGTTAAAAGTCGACTTTATGGCCGAAGCGAATGGAACCATCTGTTGTACAGTTTTTTCTTTTAATGAACATTGATTTTTAATATCAAACTGTAGTATTTTTAATACATAAAAAAATGCCGCAAATTTTAAAATTTCAATTCAATCAAGATTCTCCGCTGTTCTCACAATAATTGGCATATTTAAAATAAACTTGAAAACCGTTTAGACTTATTTTCTATACTAAGGTCCTTATCAAAATCCTCCTTTTATTTTTTACAAATAAACTTCACTGAGTTCACTAACTAATAATAAATCTGTAAGTGTAGGTATTGTATATGTACATAATGTATTGTCCTCCATAACTCTTAAATGAATTAGCTAATTTTCATGAATTTTGGTAGATAAACATTTAGACGTACTTTAGGTTGCGTCTTTTTATTATTACACCAAGATTTTGTTATGATTTTTAATTGTAACAGCTCTATGTCAATATGAAACCTACAGAAATTTTAAAGGCTGAATAGATGAATATCTTTGCCTTGTTTTTCTTCAATTAAAAAAGTATAGAACGTGTTGTCACTACTCTAGCTTTCCGCGTGCCTTTTTTATTCGTCCTCCTTTTGCATGCCATTTTAAATGTACATTTCAAAAGCAGGAAACCTGTTTTTCTCTAACGATATTGTTTCGCTCGTGTCTCTTCATTATACGATGTTAATTGTGATGTAAAGTCCGCCATCTTTGTTTTACAAATGGCGTCCTCGATTTGCTACGCTCTCTATGACCGTTAGAAAAAATATGTAAAACGGAAAACACATGCAAGAAAAACTAATATATTTAAATAAATAATCATTTGTAAAATTCGCTTAAGAAACGGTTAAGAGCTCTTAAGAAACTTAAGTTATAAACTCAATGAGTATGGACCATATGAACTCAAGTAATAGCAAAGACAATATGTCTTGCATAAGACAATATGACAATTATATGTCTGTGCTATTATGTCAGAATAAAGATTCGAAATTCAAAAATTGTAACCCTAAAATAAAACATATGTTAAAACAACATTTGAAACGAAGGGTCTCTCGGACCAGAAAGCGTAAGAACAATATAAAAATGTACCCCATAATTAATATCTACAATTAATTCTCTCCTTTGTAAAAATTTAATAAAAGTAATTTGAAGACGTTTTGTGAATTGTTTTTATAAGACTTTTTATTAAACTTTTTGATACATCGTTGCTCTTTGTATTTTATTGTTCAATTGTTTTTGATAATAATAACACCAGAGTCAGTAACCTTTTGTACAGTCAGGGTACGAAAACGTGCATCAGTTTTCAAATCCATTCCTTTACCAAGTCGTAGACTCTTAATATGTACTTTTTGAAACTAAATTGTGACAATTTGTGACAGGAAATAATATAATGTCACTTTTTTATAGATAAATATTGAGAGGCAAATCAGAAAATTAATGATAACAAAATCGAGGGATATAGTTTGATGTTGTAGCTACATTTCTATCATTTATATCCAAAATTTAATTACACCACTCAATAACTAAGAGATCAATATTTTTTTGGTATACATGGTATATTCGAATTCATTGGATATATACATATAATACGTAAAAAAGAAAATATTACTCGTAACGTACAAGTATTCACGTAAAACACACTGCCGTGTCTCCGACAGAGTCACATTATCTTACTTATATAATTATTTCTCAAAGCACCTGAACTAAGTACAATTAAAACGGGGGAGGAAAGAATAAGACCGATTTAATAACCGATCGCCCCGACACCTAGGGAAATAAAAAAATATATAAGTATTAGAAGAAAATTTTCCTCCCCAATATAATTTCCTAATCACTGGACTGAACGTCCGTTTCCGGCGCAAAAAACTCAGATACGACCTTCGAAGGATCGAGTCTTGGAGGAATTTGAATAATATGGATGCAATAGGAAATTATTTGTGGAGAATATTTTATTGAAACTTATCAGACGTTACTTTTTAAGACTTAATTACTAGCTTTTGTTTGTATTTTTGTTTTTAATGAATAAACGCAAAAACGAATGGATCGATTTTAAAAATTCTTTCAAGAATATATATACAATGTTATATACGCAATATAGGCTATATTTTATAAGGTTACGCGGATGAAGTCGCGTGCTACAGCTAGTAGCAATATAGTAGCAGATAAAGAGACAAGACAATAGGTATACAAAAAAAATAAGTTGGTTTGTATACGCTTCAAAAACTCGACAATACCATTCGGTTTTCACACATGGAAAGAGGGATGACTGAGGAAAGTTTTTATTTATAGCACCACGGTCGGAGCCGGGAGCGGGTCACTAGTCTATACTTACTAATATTATAAAGAGAGAAGATTTGTACATATTTTGGTATGATTTTGAAAATTCTTTCACCTATAGAAAGTTACATACATTAATTATGATTAATTAATGCGAGTAGTATGGACTTTACTTTTACATAGACTTTACGCGAGCGATAATAGCTAGTTTAAAATAAAAATAAAAAGGCATATCTCCATTTTGCTAACAGATCTTCATGCCAATATTTACTCGGGGAAAAGAAGGCGGCAAAAAATAAATTAGGCAAAAGCTCATTTAGGCTCAAAAATCGTTGGTGCGACATCTGTGGCCCGAGGGGTAGGGGACGATGGGGCGAATTGGAAGACGTGATTTCTTTCCCATTACTATTTGAGTATTTAAGTGGTTTCATTCGTGCCTATCTATAGATAGATATTTTCTGTGGGTACAATTCTTTCCCCTGTTGCATTTATATTTCGGAGATAGGTATAGGTGTAGGTGCAGGACATAGGATTGGCTACTTTTTCTTTTTCAACTCGGTCGAAGTCGGGGGCACCAGCTAGTCTTCTATACTAATATTATAAAGAGGAAAGATTTGATTGTTTGTTTGTATAGAATAGGCTCCGAAACTACTGGACCGATTTGAAAAATTCTTTTACCATTAGAAGCCGACATTATCCGTGATGAACAAAGGCCTACTTTTTACCGCGGGAAATGCTTCATTCCTACGGGAAATCTAAAATAAAAGTAAATACTAGCGGCTTGGCCCGGGAGATAGCGCCATCTATGCATGATATTTTTAGCAATTCTCTACGGTAGATGGCGTTTTATACTTTTTATCGCGGACGAAGTCGCGGGCACCAGCTAGTATCTTTATAATAAGCCAGCTACTACTACTATATGTATTGTAATTGTAAAACACAAATAGTACCTACCACTGAAATTACTCCAGTCCTACCGCAGAAAAGCCACACAAAACGAGCTAATGTTTTTTCTAAAGCGGGGATCAAAACTCAAAAGATAATTGAAAGATAACTCTGTTCAATTTCTTTCCCAATAAAGCAAGGGTTAATCTTCGTTACGTTTTAAATTTTATTAATTTTGTTTCAAATAAAAACGGAACAGTTTATTACAATAACAATGAAGTTAAGCGATTGTTGGTTTAGGTAAACTTTTTTTTAAATAAAACATAGAAGACAAGATAATATTCGTTTGTTTCTTTTTTTATTAAATTTTGGATTTATTTTAAAATAGTGCGTAAATAAGTTTTAAGTAAGAGAAATAAATTTATAGTAATTATTTAGTGTTATTTTTTATGTAATAATAATTATTTAGATGAGTATACCTATTGCTACGGAAAACTGAAACGCACGTTCAAATAGTACATCACAAATTCAGATAACAATTTTATATATTTAATATAACAAAAAGTATAACAAAATACCTATATTTCGTAGGTATTTACGTAAGTAAATTGCAAACAAACATAAAAACATTAACAAGAAGCATGAAGGCGTGCTAATTTGTACGCAAACGTCGGTGAAAATCAAATAAAAACCGATCGGGCGAAACAACCTTTTTTCCATCTGGGCTTCTGCAAATAGGCTTCGATGAACGCGGAACGAAAAGTCTTGACACTTTATCTAACTTTTTTTTAAATCTCCTCAACATTTTCGGTTTAAAGAATTTTATTCTCATAAAAGAACAATTTGTTCACTTAATCTAGGAGAACTAAATAACTACATTTATACAATTAATATATAGAAGATAATTAAGCTAATTTCTAACGTTGGTCTGTATGTATTCTTTTAATTTGTGTTTAAAGCTAGACCATATTGTGTTCTAATTTTAGGCAATTCAATTTTATTTCTATTTCCAGGGTCGTATTTGTTTCTTTTTTGAAAAGTGATTTGAGAATTTATATTATTTGTATCTATTTTTCTAATTAACATACATTTTTTAAATAAAAAAAAAAATAGTTTTATCATAAATTAATTTTGTAAATGTTAAGTAATCATAATTAAAAAGAACCTTGGTATTTAAATTTTTGTCGAAAAATAAACACCTATAGGTTTCATTGTTATAAGTACTAAGCTGCTTGTGTACCTACTATAAATCTTAATAAAGTATATTAATACTGGAAAAAACTTGTGTTCTCTGATATTTGGATGTTTTTTTCTCAATAACTCAAAAACAGCGTAAGTAAGTATAACAGATGTATAGATGAAATTTGGCACACGAATAGTTTATTAACTGGATTAACAAATAGGATAGTTTTTCTCGTCTCTCATTAAGCAATGGAACACATGGAGTAAAATCTAAACTGTCCTTTATTAATGGCCATTAAATACCTATATTAAAAAAAAACTTTTTTAAAGTATCAAAACGTTTCGTGACTAGTATACCGTGCCCTCTTTTCTGGAGGGTAGCACAAAGACAGTACAAAATGAGAAAAAAAAGAAAGAAAAATATAACAGAAGCCCTCTTTGAGTTGGACCAATCATGAAATTGCGAACACCTCGCAGAGCAGATTGTATTGTTTACATTATCGGCTTGTTCTTTCCTTCCTAATTTGATTTGAATTTTAAACATTGAAACTTGTTTAAAAATAGAAAACTCCGCCTTTATAACGGCCATCTACAAAATTTGCCGTTTTAAATTTCAAAAGACTGACCGCTTTATGTTATTGCAACGGATGGAACGAAGTGCAACTTTTTTAATTTGATATGAAATTGCAACATTCCAATAAATTTAAACGTTATTTTAAACTAGCGACCCGTTCCCGGCTTCACTCACGTCCTATCGCTACCAAACTTCACAGGATTACTCGCTGGACTAATATGAAGACTGCCTGAAAGTTTCATCAAAATCGGTTCAGCGCTTTTGGAGTCAATAGGGAATATACACATTCACATCGCCTTTTATATATTATGTAGATATTAAAAAAATCTTAATGTACTCTATATAAATTAAGACTAGATATATTATTATGTTGCACGCGATTTCGTCGGTGACTGAGAATCAATTTTGAAACCAAAAAAATAATTAAGTGAATAATAAGGAATATTTATAGGCGCCCTCTTATTTAAGTAAATATTTTTGAATTTACATTCTTGAAGATTATGTAATATATAACCAAAGTCTCCCCACATCTGTCGGTCCCCTGTGGGACAGGATTTCTATCTCGCAGACATAATTTTCCATTAAAATTTTTACAAAAATGATAAGATGGATTACGTGCTCAAGTTACAAGAATTCCCCAAAGACTGGTGTTCATTATTCCCTTTTATTTTTGAGGTTACGTTTTGAAGATTTTTAATGTTCAAAATGGCGGATCGTTTAGGCGTTGACGAAAATTAAATCTCTATTCTTTAACATGTATTTACCATAAATTTTTATAGCAAATTTATTTAATTAATGGTTGTTTTGGTGGAGAGTCAAGGAACATAAAATTAATCTATTTTATGTATTTGTAAAATATTAAATGCTGTAATATTAGCTATTAAATGAATAAATAAAAATAAATAAATAATGAATTACAGCATAATTGTTATTATTCGTATTTGTGCTTCTTGTATTTATTCCTCACCCTTTCTCATAAAAAGGAAATGTCCGCGGCGTAATATACTTACCTACATATTTGTAACTAGCTGGTGCTCGCGGCTTCGTCCGCGTAGAAAAGTATAAAACGCCATCTACTGTATTTTGGATAGATGGCGCTATCTCCCGGGCTAAGCCGCTAGTATTTATTTTTATTTCAGATTTCCCGTAGGAATGAAGCATTTTCCCGCGGTAAAAAGTATTCATCACGGATAATGTCGGCTTGTAATGGTAAAAGAATTTTTCAAATCGGTCCAGTAGTTTCGGAGCCTATTCTATACAAACAAACAAACAAACAAACAATCAAATCTTTCCTCTTTATAATATTAGTATAGATTTATCATCACAGAGTTCAACGTAAATATAGGAGCTTCGCATTATAAATAAATCCGTGGAACGCGAGCTGGCTAAATTTGGGTAAATATTAAAATGGATATAGAAATGTGTGTAGTGTAGGTCCTCCGCCTACCAAAATATTCGGCAGTGAAAACCGCAGCAGCCGCAGGCCGCACTCAAATGCATTTCCTTTAAATTTAACTAATGCCGTATTATTGGATAGAATTTATCGATCATTTTGTTCAACCTGTACAAACTTGCTGTGTTTATCAATATAACCAAAGTTTATATAAAACTTTGCTTAGATATTTCGGTTCTTTTGTATTTAAAATTTCATATTATTTTATTAAAATCAGTTCTTTTATTACTAGTATTTTAGAACCAGCCTTTTTTAAACTCTTGAATACAAAAGCGATAAACGAATAAAGATTGTGCATAAAATAAAAAATAAAAATAGCCCCTACAAAACATCGTTAATGGTACAAATCTGCAAATACTTATCAAAATATGTAGTTTAGAATTGATTTGGCTTTTCAAGATACTTTATCATCAATACTAATAATAAATCTGTATGTGTAGGTATTGTATGTATGTAAGTATGTATGTTTCTCCATAACTCTTAAACGAATTAACTGATTTTCAGGAACCTTGGTAGACAAACAGGACATTGTTCAACGCGGACGAAGTCGCGGGCGCCAGCTAGTTACTTCAATATATTTTGATCAATTACAAAAAAAAAAAACACAGCTAATTAGACTCGTTTACTAAGGACGCTTTTTTCTCATGGTGATAAAGTTATCTATACCTACTAATATTATAAAGAGGAAAGATTTGTTTGTTTGTTTGTATAGAATAGGCTCCGAAACTACTGGACCGATTTGAAAAATTCTTTTACCATTAGAAGCCGGCATTATCCGTGATGAACATAGGATACTTTTTACCGCGGGAAAATGCTTCATTCCTACGGGAAAACGGATAATAGGACAACGGGTAGTAAGAATTATCCTTTCGTACTTATTATCTTTTTCACATATAACTTCTAAACGGCTTGACCGATTGGGTTGAAATTTTGTATGTGTATATAAGTATTTGTTAACCTGTATGATTTTTTAGTAAAGTCTAAAGAGCTTTTAGTAGATTTTTTTTTCACTTAGAGACTACAACATTTTAAAAAAATTACCTCAATCATTTTCAATTATTGTTAGTTCTTACTTTTTATATAGCTCTTTAACCTAAACAGTATAATGAACAAAAAGGCTTCTGTCAAAGTTTTACATCGTCGCGAATCAAAATCATCGAGCGTGTTGGTGCGACGCAATGATTCTATTGATTTCCACTATCCCTGCCGCCCCCCCTCCCCCCTTTCGCTTCTGTTTCCCCCCGTGATCACACGAGATGACCTCCCCCTTCCACACCGCCCAACCCCCCACTTTATACATAAGTGGACGGTGTAAATAATTGAAACAGGACGTAAACCCCGAAAGGTGGTATTTAATGGTGTTAATAGAATCTCTTCAGTGATTACCTATCATGATGTGATGACGTAACCGGGAATCCTAACATAGCTGTCATAGCATAAATACTCTGCTCTTGACGCGTTGCTGATTGTGAAAGCTGTATCTATATGTACTAATAATATATATCACAATAACTTTGTGAATGTAAGAAGGAAAGTCTATGAAACATTATAGAAAAATATTCAAAAATACTTGAATTAATAATTCAAAATATTATAAAACTTGCAAACGGTATTACTCTTGCAACCATTCCATTAAAAAAACTACCTAAAATCAATTTTCTCGAAGATAAGACTCTGACAGATTCTAGATTTCAAGACCTAAAAGTATTTTATAAAATTACGCGGATGAATATACGCGTGCAACAGTAATTAAAGAAAATATTTGAATTTCTGATTATAATAATGTCTTCATGTAAAACGCAAATGAATATAACATTTTTTTAATGTGTCTGTCTTGTGTCTCTACATTGAAAAGAAAAAAATTGCCGACAATTAAATTCGAGTCCGAGCCCCTGAAACTTGGGACGTTATTAAAAAAAAAACTTTCGCAACTTTCACAAGAGGAAAAAGGTCGGAAAATTATTTGAATATTTCTCTCTCGTGAAACTGTTGGAGCCGTGTCTTTGTTCTTTATCCATTGAATTTTTCACCTAACTGTAACTTTCAACAGTTTAATATTGAGATAAACTTTTACTTCGCAAGATCAACGACGAAACTTATTATGTAGGTACGCACCTGGGTTTTTAGGGACGCTTCTTTTAAAATATCTCTTATATCTATTCATATTATTATTATACGTCGAATTACAATTTATGATCTAACTATATACCTAAATGTGTGTGATCTAAATGTGATCTATTTATGATCTAATGATCTACTAGTATAAACAAACTCGTTTCAAGATGTTTGTACCTCTGTATGTAATCATACAGAAACTATAATCTCATAATACTAAACGAGGAATAATAATAATTCTTGTATGCCACAACGATCACGCAAACGGCTCTAACGATTTTGACAAAACTCTAGGGTTAGGGGTTTTTGAAGGTCTAGAAATCGATCTGTCAGAGTCTTATCTTCGAGAAAATTCGTTTTAGGTATTTTTCGAATAAAAATACTTCAAAACATACTTTAGATATAATACGCATTTTTAATTATTCATTATTAATTGGAGTAGTATTGTTAAATTCTTTTTTCTATAATGTTTCATAGACTTTCTTTTTTTTTCTATAATGTTTCATAAGGTTTTTATAGATAAAAAAAATTACAAAAAAAAATCACACGTGTCAAGCCGGGGGCTAGTGACCTATAATGAAGCATTTTTTTTTAATTTTTCGAATAAAAATACTTCAAAACATACTTTAGATATAATACGCATTGCCAAGGTTTGGAACTACTTGTCTATATTTCTGAGCTCATTATAACCCAAATCTTTTCAAAGTTCGAGTGAATCCTCTGATAGGTGAGCTCGCTCTATCATAGATTTCACAGGTCAACAGTCAACACAATTTTTGGGTCTGGCTTCTGCATATGAAATTTTGATTTCTTCTATATTAAAAATAAGGGAATAAATAATTTTTTTGATCAAAGTTTTCTTTTGTAGAAATTAGAGCATTTTTTTTTATTTTTTTAAGACAAATGATAGATTCATACATTATTTCCATACTTTTATTTTCAATTACAATTAGAAAAGTTTTTGTTGAACACTAGAGCCTTTGTCATTTAATATTTTTGATAAACAACAGGAAATATATATATGTAAAATAACGGAAAAATTAAGTTCAAAAATGAATATTTTTAGTGTTTCTCTTATGTTTGTATGGGCTGTCTCGTATCTTACTTACCGTCATAAATCAGGCAAAAGCAAACTTTAAAAGCTAAAAATGAAAATGTAAGTATTTTTAGATGTCTAGAATCAGAATTTAAGCATTAGAACAGAAACCAAAAAAAAAAATTTTTTTGTTGACTGATGTTTTCTATCATAATCTATCATAATAGGCCAAGAGCAAATCCATCTTTGATAAAAAAAAAACTACTTCATTATAATCAAACAAGTACAAAATAATGAATATTTTTATCTTTACTATTAATGAAATATTCGAGAAATTTATACGCGTGCTATCGCTAATTAAAAAAAGATGCATAATAACTTCATTTCTAGTATTATTGACACTCTATGTTTTTATGACGCGTAACTGGAAAACGTACACGAGTCTATCTTTTTCTCGTCAATGATTTTTTATTACAGTAGCTTAAGTACCTAATTATATTTTACAGTAGGGTTGGCAAGGAGGTCTGCCTGTGTTCTCTGAGTTAAGTGAATAGTTTCCATTATAAAGTTGTTTTTCATCTTCTATACATATCTAATAAAATTCTATATTATATAAATATACTAATATTATATAAGGTTCTACTATTCTACATATATATAGGTAGGTCGTATATCCATACATATAAGTAATTCTATATAATACTAGCCTAAACTACATAAAAAATAAACATACCTAAATTAAACTAAATATACTAAACTAAAATATTTACACCAAAAAAAATTAATACTACGTGCACGCTTGGAAAGCAGGGTCGTGAAGGAGACTAATTTGCCAAAGTAATTAAGTATATCCTATTAATATCTATTAATGCGAAAGATCGATTTTGTTATTTTTCACGAAAAACGGCTGTCAAGATTTGGATGAAATTTGACAAACAGATAGTTTATTACTTGGATTAACATATAGGATACTATTTATCCTGAAAATAAGATCTAGTTTCCGAGGGATCGTCTAAAAACATAAATAATTAGATGCCACCGTCGTCACAGCGATATTTTCTCAGATGCTATAAAATCATCATAATCCATACTAATAATAAATGTGTAGGGGTCGGTCATGGAGTAATTTACTTTGTTTTCAGAAATATCGTGTATATAGGCTCTATACATGACACTGAAACTAAATTGACGATTTTTAGAATTTTTTTCTGTATGTATGTATGTTCCTCTAAAACTTGGTAGATAAACATTTAGAAGTACGGGACACGTGATAGGCTACTTTTTATCTTTTTTAACGCGGACGAAGTCTCGGGCAACAGCTAGTACACAATAAATTTGTAAGTGTAGGTATTGTATGTAAGTATGTATGTTCCTCTATAACTCTTACAAATCAACTGATTTTCATGAAACTTGGTAGATAAACATTTAGAAGTACGGGACACGTGATAGGCTACTTTTTATCTTTTTTAACGCGGACGAAGTCGCGGGCGCCAGCTATAGTTAGGTATATTTCAATTATCAACGTGGACGAAGTTGCGGACATTCATTTTCATGCAGTTCGCATTCATTATACTAATATGTTAGTAATGATGTGATATTTACTAATTAATAACACCAATACTAAATTAATATCGTACTTTTACTAAGTAAGTAATTAAATATTTACTTATTCAATGATCAATTTTACATGAAAGAGTGTCAAACGTCCAGCACACGAATTTTCGCATTTACGTTTGTAGGATGTTAATAGGCCTATAGTAAAATGCATTAAATTAAATGTGGAAAGTGGAAATTCTATATAATTAATTTGTCTTTTCCATCATGTGAACAATTAAAAAAAATGCAAATTGTACACCGTCAGTGGCAAGTGGCAACCGTCAATTATGTCGGTTTAAAAATCGACAGCATAGCAATTATCACCAACGCCATTATCTGTTTAATTGTTAGTGGATAGGTACACTATGGGTTTTCGATTTTGTCTACTGCGGTTTCCGAAGCCGTGGGAATGTGCAAGTGTCGATTTTGAATTGAAACTTTTAAATTAACTACTTATATTAGCGCCTGTTTCAGCAACGTCAAGTAAAGTGTTGATTAGTTACTTTTAGAAATGATTTTCTGTTTTATTGAATTATTCACTAGGTTTAGTGCATCCATCGATAGCCGATTTTTTTCAATTATTTTCTATTCAATGTTTGTGACGTTTACCGTACAAACAAAGGTATATCAGCTCCATTATTCTCGGTTACCGGTGACTTTAAATGACAGTTTGGCCTAATTGATGTTTGTGAAAGAGGCGCTTAGTGTTATTTTCTTTTTCATAGGGGAAAATGTCCAATTATTGCCACTTTAAGAAATACGACCATTTATTGGCACCTTTCAACCTATTGTTCAACTCAAATAAAATTTGAAAGTTTGACAATGTTTAAATCATTTGACTGTTTAGTGTTAGCAATTCTCATAAACCTAAGATATATTTATTTTTTATGGGAACACAGTTTATGGTATAGTTTTCTTATTTTTTAGTGACAATTTTAGGGTGCCAATAAATTGGAGGGGTGCCAACATTAGGTCATTTTACCCTACTAGCTTCGTATAACATAGGTACGCTTACTTACATATTATAAATGTGAAAGGAATTCTGTTTGTCTGTTATGTTTTCAACCGATCATCAGGGGCTAAATCGACTAAGCTTAACTAACGACCCGCCCCCGGCTTCGCACGGAGTTAAAATCTTTCTTAACGGATGGTCACATTATATAACAAAGCTATGTTCCAAATTTCAGCTTACAAAACTTTGTGCGTTTCATCCAGAAAAAAGATACTGTTCCCGAGGGGATCATCTAAAATAAAATAAAAAAACTAAAGCCTGGCGAAGTTGCGGGCATCGGCTAAGTAAATAGTAGATGATATTTTTATATAATTTAAAATTCGAATCAATATACGAGTGAGTATTTTTTAAGATAAAATCTAATGAATTCTGTATAAAAAACTACATTACTCCTTCAGTGATATACCTAACACTGTAGGTATAATACATACTTAACATAAATCGCCAACACAAGACGCCGAGACAATTCGACATAACATTATGCAAGTAGTCGTTAGCATAATTAAGTAGAATAGAATAAAAAATCTATTTACACTATTCAAAACCGAATGCAAAGGAAACCTTATAGAGTTCATACGTAAAAATAAACAGTTAAATATTAATGAGGCTCCGTAACGGGCGCTGCCTTTGCCAATTGGCTAGTTCGGACGTGGAAAAAAACACGTGAATTTTTTTCTAAACCACGTAGAATGTACGTTGGGAGAACGGTGCGCTGTGATTGGTCGACGCGTAGCGCCTAGCTGGCCATTGGATAATTTTTTTCCCGCTTTTCACGTATACGGACAGTCGCCTTTTTTTTTCTACGAAAACTTCGGCCAATGGTGAACGGACGTAGTTTTAATTATAGAACTTGTACGGCATAGAGCGGGCTAAAGTAGGTTTGTATTTTTACACGGAACAGCTATAGAATTATTTTCTAAAAGCGAGAGCTTTTCAAATTATCTCATTCTGTTATTTGATTTAATGAATAATTAGGTATAATTGAGAGGATTTTAGTTTGTTTCATTTTAGTTGATTGAGATTCTAAGAAGGTTACATATAAGTTATTAAATTAAAAATGCTTATAATACCTATATATATTATTTTAATATGATATATTCTGTGCATCACGCCAGTGATGACGTATGCCTCTCTCAGTCTATAAGTTTAAAGTTTTTGTATTACCTACTTACTATAAAGATTTATTCACGTATTTAATAATATTAGTATAAATTAAATGACGAGTAGACTGCCTTCAGCAGTCATATTATGTAGCTTCTAAGCTACTGAATCGTCTCAAAACACTGATCTGTAATAAAGCACTGGATAGGCTGCTGTCAAATTATTTTTATGTCTATTTGAAAACCGTCATTTTGGCGCTGTAGCCTATGGAGTCTATGGAGTGTAATTAAATGGAACTAAAACTAGCGATGTCCGCATGATATTTACATGGACATTTACAGAATACACATTTCTTTATGTTTCAAAACTCAAACTTAAACAGTGCCTATAAGACACCAACAAATATAATAAAACGTGAATAAAACAGACACTATTATACTTATCTATGGATTAAAAACGCAAACGTCAAAATTAGTTCCCGTACGGTGCGGCAGCGCTTCAAAATGTTACATGAATGTATCTGTAATTTGTATGGGATAACTTATCCAGTGTTTTATTAGAGATCAGTGTCTCAAAAGAAGTGGTAGAAGGCTAAGCTAAATGTAAGTACTCACCAGTGTGTAGCCTCGTGTGCTGTTGTACATGGCTAAGCTGTTTAAACCTTCGGTCGCAGTAGGAACATTTGTAAGGCTTCTCCCCGGTGTGTACTCTTATGTGTTGGACGAGCTGGTGATTGGAACTGAAGGACTTGAGGCATTGCTGGCACTGGTGAGGCTTAACTTCGCCTCCAAGCCCTCGCTGCAACTCTCTTGCATGCATCTGCATTGCGTTCTTGTGCATGAATATCTGTAACATAATGGAATAACTCTTCAACCGTTTTCATAAGGATGCCATTGTTAGAACTGGAACAAATTTAAACGGGACCACACGGGAAGAACCGACTTTCAAATAAAAAAAGAATAATCAAAATCGTCTCACCCAGTCGAAAGTTATGAGTCGGACTTTTGAGAAAGTTTTTTGGAAGTCGATAGAAAATGGGTTTCGCACTTCTAAATAGGAATGAATATCCTTACATAATTATTATAAATTGGAGTCACTTTCCGCGTCTGTATGTCTGTATTTGCGCTTACTCCTAAACCAGGCAACGGATTTTGATGCGGTTTTCACTATCAGATGGTTTATGTATATAATAAACCCGACTAAGTCGCCGAAACTGTCCGTGTCTGTCTTTTCCTCCGTTAACTACTTCTGAACCACCCAACCGTTTTTGATACGATTTCCACTAATGGAAGAGGATTAAACGAGGAAGATTGGTGTAAATAAATCGCTTTACAGAAGACCACCATGAAATAGTAGCATGTGTGCTTATGACGTGTTTCGTTGAATGAGTAAGAGATGCTAGAGCCCCTCTAAAACCCAGATCCTTAATCTTAAACAATATAGGTAAGAATAAATAGCATGTGTTCAAGTCATTTCATACCAAGATTAGCTTTAGGGCCTCTTTCACCATCTGTCAAGTAGGCTAACTGTCATTTAAAGTCTTCGGTAACCGGAGATAATGGAGCTGATATACCTTTGTTTGTACGATAAAAGTCGCAAACATTAAAAAGAAAATAAAAAAATAAAAAATCACCTATCGAATGATGCATAATTCAATAATATATAAAATATTTATAAAAGTAAGTACTTAATCAACACTTTACTTGTAGTTGGTGAAAGAGGCCCTTAATAAAATAGAGTTCCATCCAACGTGAACGTTTCACCAATTGTTTGGCGGCAATTTTAAATCAAAACTGCGGTACTAGCAACAATGCAACTAAAATCACATATCAAAATGCATGACCGTAGGAAACGCGTCGTTCGAGCCGCGATAAATAATTTTAAGTCCCTATAATTCCGTCTTATCTGACTTACGGGTGGAAAGCAATTTCTTTAGTAAGGTAAAATTATATGACGGTATAAGCGGGCGAGAAACTTAACACCGCGGCTATACATGGATTCGCGTCTCTATGGATTAGACTCTGATAATATATATTTTTTGGTCTTCAAATTTGTTCCACAGTGGCAGGCAATTGAGAAAAGTGACGATAACAAAATCGGTTAAAACGGTTTGATGCTGTAACCTCATTTATCTAGAATCGACATTCAAATTTTCAATAGATATAAGAACGTTAAAGTAGGTGGTATTTTTTATGTCAATGTTTAATCAATAACCTGTGTTGTCATGAATATTTAATCTCAAGCTAATCTTGAGTTGTATTTCGTATACAAACTAGTATATTTATTGAAAACCCTTCGTTTGTGCTATTGCAAAGAAACGACTTGGAACACGCGACGGTACAATCGCGGACAAATATTTCTTGCAACAACATTTTAACTTGCAGATCTGGAAGACTGTATAGTTTTGTTATCAAAATAAAAATACATCGATTTTTGTCTTGTTTGTACAGTATATTGTTCGCAGAATCAGCATTCAGAACCATTAATTGTAAAAAAGTATAAGATCATAAAATTTGGTAATATTCAAAAAATATTATTTTGACTTCTAAAAAAACTTCTGATGTGGAAATCCATAAGAGTAAAATACGTGTATGTTTGGATGTCTATAGTAAAAAGACTTATAAGCAAACTAGCAAGATAAATTAATAACGGCTTGAATATTTTTAAGATTAAGATCTTCAATACGAATGCAGTAAGCTGCTTAGGTTGATGGCCATTGTGCAAATGGAAGATCGGTTTTCTATATATTGTTTGACCAAAACCTATGTAGAAGCCGATTTGAAGCAAAAGCAACAGCAAAACATAAAGCAAAACATTGTACATTCTGAACAATGTATACATTTATTTTATTTCATTCTTTATAATATTTTAATACAATTTTTTTTTCTATGATGATATATTTTATTCATTTATAATAAATATTAATAATAAATACATAGATAAACTATAAAATACCTTAAGCATTACGTCGTGACCAAACATGGAAGTTAATAAATAAAAATATATGTTAATAATACCAACTTATTTTTCCACAAAATGAAGGAAGTAACACGTTCACTATTAAGTAAATCACACACAGCAATATTATTTTATTTTGTGTCGATTAAAAATAACGTAACAGGAAAATTCTAATTTTTTTTTATTAATTTGCCCGTGTAATTATGACAACGTTTATAATTTATGTTGTTGCCATGAATGTTTATAATTTATCTTACCTAGTTAATAGTTAACTTAAGAGCTTTGATTTTCTCCTCACCTAAATGTAACTTGGTACTAGGACTTAATCATATGCAATATATATGATTATAATATATTTTTAAATTTTATACGAAACAGTTATTATTAATAAAATGGTTTTAACCAACAAAATATATTGTGATTTGTAAAGACTTGATTTCATAGATAAACAGGTTGCATGATATTAGTGCACTGCAGTGTAAACCTTTCACGCGTGTTAGAAAGTAGAACTAGACACTCTGATCACGCAACGAAGAAATTGTAAAGAATTTATGCTTCTGAGGCGATATGGTGCTAAGGTCTAAGGCCTTGCCTTACCTTATGGAACATATAAATATTACTTAAATGGAAATATTAACTTATTCGGCGTTTTTTTTAACTAGTTTTTACTACGATTATTAGTAAAACTTTTAACAGATTTTCAAAATAATTCAAAGATTACCTTCTCAATGAAAAGTGGCTAAAATACTGTGTGATTTTTTGAAAAATAATATGAACGAAACTATATAACGAAGTCGCGGGTAAAAGCTAGTTGTAACGAAAAGTGACCCATTTGATGGTAGAGTTTTACAAGCCTTATAATGTTATTCTCTTTCTTGAATAAACAATTGGGTACTTAGCTATTAAAATAAACAATCTCTTCAGGTAGGGATGTGAAATTTTACAAACTTTTATTGTTGTTTCTTTAAAAATGGAGCAAATTCACGTTACAAGGTTGACGTTTTGTAAAACATCCCCTCGCAAAGTGTAAGCGACACTGAATAAAAATGAACGCTTAAGTGTGCGTTATGCTAGCACTACCTACTGCCATAGAAGCAAAATATTTCTTGCAATATTTCATATTCAACAAGTTCATATTCATATTGTTCATCCTTTTTTTACAGTTATACTAATATTGACGGTTATAATGAAGTAGGTAAGTACTAAACATTTTTTAAATATTCATATTTATTTGCTTATTTTTTTTAAAATATAACGAACACTATATTAAGTTTGTGCTACGTCTAGTAAATTGAGACTGACCTCGCTAACCATCGAGTGTTAAATACTCATATAAAATGCTGAATGAAAAGATTTTGTAAGTCGCATTGTTGTTTGGTGGCTGTTTGAAAGCTGTTTGCGATTTAGTAAGTCTTAATTAATGTTCTATGTTACGATGTCACGCCTTTTGCATACACGTTGTCAGGAAAATAGACAAGAACATATTGTGGTCATTTTATCCAGCAAAAAATACTGTTTCCGAGGTATCATCAAAAATAAAAAAATAAAAATAACGCCCGAGAAAAATATAAATGAACAATAAACTTCAACAACGCAAAAGGTTAACGTACGAAGGCGACGACAAAAGCTAGTCTTAAATATTTGTGTTTCTAAACACACTTTAATAGAATCAGTTATGTTCAGAATGTCTACATTTTAATTTGTCTAAAAGTATAATGACTTATTTTCACTATGCCGCTAATGTAAAATTACTAAATTAGGATCACCAGTGCTAGATAAGTAAAGTTAAGTAAAAGAAAAGTAAGTAGTTAGTAAAGTAAGAGTAAAGTAAAGTGGGATCTAAGAGATCACTGGCAATGCTATTTTAACGTACACGTTCGGACAACCCTTCAGGGCGTAATTAGCAACATAAAAAATTGAGCGCTTTTCATAGCGTAAAAAACGAATGAAATATGGCCAGTCCATTTTACACAAATTGTTCCGGCGAGTGGGCATTACAGCTCTATTAAGAAATATTACTTGAGCCCTGAGAATTTAACAAGGTTTTTCATTGCTACCTTTTCAGCGTTTAATGAGCCATTTGTGAGTAGCTGTTTAGTTTCAACTTTTTTTCTTAACAATCCCTAGAAGAGATTTCTTTTTTATAAAAGTTGCAGACACGTCCACTCTAATGGTAAGTGGCTACCGTTCATAAGCAAAGCCGGGTAAGAATTTTGTATGAATTTGATTATAACTATCTTGAAAGATGTGTCTTACTGTCGGTCTTACTACGGTAAAAATTCGTAGCTGGCTTTTTTGACTTTTATTTATTTGTATATCAATGTTGATTTGTTATCAATGCGCATTTTATATGTCCATAGTTTCCGTTTGTATTTAGAGATGACAGATACAAAATTTAATAACTCATACTGACTCTTACCCGCGACTTCGTTCACGTCCCTCGTTAACTGTACATTTTACCTACTGTTCCCGAGTCAATATTTCTGTCCCACCCCAAAGTAGTTAAGGCGTGTAATTAAAATAATAAATAATTGTACTAACAGTAGACATACTAGACATTATTCTAAGAAAGTTAAATATGATCTACATTTTTTTCTATGCCAGTTCTTATTACTCAAAAACCTATAATTATCATATTCACGCGAACACGCCGGTAACGTCTGATAATATAATTATGACATATGCATAAATTCTCACGGTTGCAAAACTGTCAAATCGTTGTAAAAATCAACAAGCCAAAACACTGGCAGGTGTCAAACTACAAATTAACAAGTTATCACTTCCCGTCTAGTATGGCAATTGTATTGAAATGTCAATTGAATGAAAAAAGGGGTAAGAGACGGCAGGTATCAATTAGAAGCTAAAAGCATGTATGGCAGTGCCATGTGTTAATATTATATTCTGTGGACACGCCAGTGGTTTACGTATTTTTTTTATTATGTGTTATTAATGTATAATTTATGACTAAATTTATGTCTAACTAGTTGATAAAAAAATATTTGACGATTGACAAAAATATATATAAAAAATGACTTCATACTTTTGCTAGGCTAGACTTTACTTTTAGACGATCTCTCTGGAACAATATTTTTTTCTAAATAGCTACCCTATGTCCTTAGCTGTAGGTATATCTGATAATGTGTATGCAAAGTTTCGTGATGGTCGGTAATCGGTTGTGTAGTTAAGGCGTGAAAAGATAACAGACAGACTGACCGACAAGTTTTCCTTTTACATATTTATAATACTACCACATATTACCATGGATAGTATGGATATCCGTGTTGTCATCCCAGTAACACTAGGGAATTCAATTCTCAAAGTTTTTGACGAGTGCATTTACTTGGGACAAACAGTCCAATTAGGTAGAGCCAATATCGAGAACGAGGTCGGTATGGGCAGCGTTCGGGAAGCACCGAGACATCTTCTTGTCCGAAATTCCTCACATTACGAAAAATGTGTGTTGCCAGTGATGACATAATAAATATGGCACTGAAATGTGGTCTCTAACTATGATCCTCGTACGAAAGCTCAACGTCAACCAACGAGCTATTGAGAGGGCTATGCTTTCAGTTACTCTGCGATTCGAATCAGGAATAAGGAGATCCGTGGACGAACGAAAGTTGCTGATATTAACCGCCGGATTTGTAAGTTAAAGTTCATACTATGTGCAGGACATATAGTATGAAGAGCAGACGACCGCTGGGGCCATAAGGTTCTTCCCTTATTTAGTGGAAAACCTTCGACGGTGTCGATGTGACGATAAGTCCTTTTGGAAAATTATGGGGGAGGTCTATGGACGTCCTGCGACTGAGATGATGATGATGAACAAAGTAACAACTAAAATTATAGACATTATTTTCATTGATGTAAATAATATAGATGTATTACTATAAAACGACTTTTATTATATTAGCGATTATTCACAATTAAAATATTTTATTACTCGCCAAAAGGTAACGCCAAATTTATTTCTGTACGAAACCAAGGTTCACGCGTGACCTCGTTTTGGACATTTTTGGAATAAGCGTCCACTTTTTGCAATACGTCTTTTTTAAAGTCCTTGGTTCGTTAGGGAACAAAGAATTTGCTTTTTGCCTTGTGAATGTACAGTCATCTTTAAAAAAAGCACATTTTACTTCAATTTTTACTGAGCATAGTCTTTCGAGAGATTTTTTAAATAGTACCTTTAAAATTTATAGTTAAAATAAATGTCATTCATATTATATATGTATAACGTATATGTATAGATAATCTAGATTATGTATATATATTTTTTTATGTTAAGGTTGACAGACAGGCTGACCTTCCACTTGATGGTAGGTGGCTACCGTCACCTATAACACAAGCAACCCCATAAGTGCTACAAGTGCGCTGCTGACCATAGAAGGATAAATTGCTCTAAATTATACATAATTTAGATCTTCTGCTTACCTATATAAAATTTTGCTACCGCGCGTACTCAGACTTTTGTCAGTCTACGCTTCCATATGTTAATGTCCACAAAACTCATAAAATAACCGATGGATTGACTTGAAATTTTGACACGACGTTGGATTTTAACATAAGTGTGTTTCCATACCTTTTAAACTTAAATTTAATAGAACAATAATATACTCGATAGAGAACAATATTATAGGTATACACTATACAAGCTGAGAGTAATTTTTTTATCTGTTCATTTCCAATTGCACCTTTATTATACTAGCTATTGCCCGCGAATTCATCCGCGTTAAATAAGATAAAAAGTAGCCTATCCTGTGTCCCGTACTTCTAAATGTTTATCTACCAAGTTTCATGAAAATCAGTTAATTCGTTTAAGAGTGATGGAGGAACATACATACATACAGAAAAAAATTCTAAAAATCGTCAATTTAGTTTCAGTATCATGTATAGAGCCTAATACACGATATTTCTGAAATCAAAGTAAATTACTCCATGACCGACCCCTACAGAATTATTATTAGTATATAAAATATAAATAAAATATATTGAATTATAACATTAATTATTATACATTGACAGTATTATTTATAACAATGTTTTTGTAATGAAAATATGTTTTTTTTAATACGAAGAACGTCAAGGCAAACATTACTCATCAGTATCAATGCATCGACTCTTTCTTTAAATAAGCCAACCTTGGACTAAAAGAGTTGTACAAGTTGTAAACAAAGAAATAATGTTTGTTATATCATTATTGGGTTCCGCATACAATTTTAATTATTTTAAAATGTTTCTCATTATTTTATTGAGTAAACTTTTGAGTAGTAATCTAGGTTATAATATCTAAACATAATGTATGTATCTAACATAAAAATCACCTCCGGCAGTATTTGATTTTTTTATATATTTGTTTGTAATGAATAAACTCAAAAACTACAGGACCGATTTGAAAAAATCTTTCATCTATAGATAGCTACATTTTCAGTGAGTAACATAGGCTATATTTTATAAAGTTACGCGGACGAAGTCGCGTGCAACAGCTAGTTATAAAATAAAGTCGTGAAACAGTTTGGGTTTAATTTTTATTCATCTAATGCATTTAAACATTTGACACTTAATGTGCTTGTTTTTTTAATTAATTAATATATTTTGTCCTTATTTAAAGTGGCAGGACACATTACATTTTATAGCCAAAAACTAGACAGCCTATTGCAAAATACTATCGTAAAATAACAGGTCAATGACCCACCCCTTATTCCTGTTAAGGTCTGCAGCGCAAGTAACATCAGAATTTCACATGTTTGAAAAATTCTTTTACCATTAGAAGCCGACATTATCCGTGATGAACATAGTATACTTTTTACCGCGGGAAAATGCTTCATTCCTACGGGAAATCTAAAATAAAAGTAAATACTAGCGGCTTGGCCCGGGAGATAGCGCCATCTATCCAAAATACGGTAGATAGCGTTTTATACCTTTCTACGCGGACGAAGTCGCGAGCACCAGCTAGTACGAAATAAATTTGTGTGAGACGTAGTAGTCTAAACCAAGGGATCATCAGTTTGCTTGTAGAGAATTACAAAAAATTAAAAACAAAATAACGCGGATCCCCAATATTTCTATATTTATACATCTTCCTTATCATAATGAGCCTTGCATCGGCCTTACCTCAAAGCGTGAGTTTATAAAATGTTTATCGCCATTTATTATTTGATTTAATCATTAGTTATTATTTAATGGCGCTTGCTTCGTAATCGTATTGTCATTCTTCGGTTCCATTCCGTTTCTCTTTAACTAGTTAAAGTTAAGGTTAATATTACAGTTAATTTTTTTTTTTATCTCAAGTTTAACTAACTTATTCCGATTATAAATCATTCACAAGTGGTCATCTTAGACGAAACTTTAGGAAAATTAACGTTTTTCCAATAAAGTACCTATCCTATATGTTAACCTAGATAATAAACTATCTGTGTGTCAAATTTCATCCAAATCCAAATTTTCGCATTACTAATAATATTATTACTAAGTAGGTTTTTATTACACGAATCAATACTAACATGCATGTAGAACAATATCAGGTATCTATTAAGACTGCCACTTAATTTCAAAGTACTGTTTAAGTTAACCAAAGGTGCGTTCAAAACTACGTACGTATTGAGTCAATGAGGGTTTTTATGTTAGATATGTTCAACGAATCAGACATTATGACTTGTGTATCGTTTACGATCTATTATTATGAAAATTACAATATCAACTATGTAATCTTTTTCTTATGGACACCATTTAACGTCAGTTAACTGTGGTCTTGTCTTTGGAAAGCATAATTTTTTTTTATACTAGCTTTTTGTACGAGGCTTCGCCCGCGTGAAAAACTTAAACGAGACTAAGCTGTGAATGAAACAGATAGACATTTAAACCCCCACTGTCGACGCAAAAACGGGGTGCTATAAGTTTGACGTAATGCACACCTTTTACTTTATCCTATATCTAATATCCTATAAAATAATTATTTATCTTTACTGAGTTATTTATGGCACAATACTATCCAAAAACTGTCTGCATGTCCATAAAAATATAAACGCTATTCAACCCATTAAATTACACTTATATATCTCAAATAATACGGTAAAATCCAGAGTTTTAGAACCAAACTTAAATCATACAATCAATAAAATCTTTCACAGTTAAAAACCAAACAAATTCAGTCTTTATTTCGAATGCGGCAAGGTATAGGTAATTGCGAAGTTTGACCTCAAGTTAACCCAACAGTTCTAACTGGACATCTATGAAAAGAGACAGAATAAACCATGAAATCAAATAAAGTCAAGTCCGATATTGTTGTCCCTCTCGTCGTGGTAATGTTAGAGAAGGACCTTCAGTTTGGTTTGGCTTCATGCTAACGCCATTGAGATAGTCGTACCGATATTTCGTATCTTGATCTACCGCCCACGAGGTATGCATAGCTTGAAACTTCCTAGTTTTGTGGAAAAGAAAATCATTTTTGTTTCCATACAAGAATGGGTGTTGGAATTCTTGGCCTGTGCATTGAAACAGCTTTTGTGCTGTTATTTCAGGGTGGTGTACTTATAAAGGGATGTTATATTTATATTTATTTACGTTTTTCTATTTTTATTTATTTATTTTATTTTTTATATAACTTATATTCGGCTGGGAACCTTATTCTTTTAATTAGATAATGTTTATACATGCAAGCAGTTGTGTCTCTGACAATAAAATAGTTCTTATTAAATAATTCTGAATTACTTACTATAATTTTATTTAAATTTTAATTATTACTTATTTGATATTTAAGGGGCACATGCATGGTGTATGGCCGTGTGTGTGTGTTAAACTTAGGGTTCCTGCGGAAGATCAGTGCTGGCCTATGCCAGCAAAATACTGAGTAGGGACCTATTTGTAACTAGTAGCTCATTCTTTTTTCTTTTTACTGTTTTTATTTTCTTTGTCGTTGTGTTATGTTACTGTTACTATGTTTATGTTACTTGTGTTGTGTTAATAAGTTGCAAATAAATGTTATATTATTATTATTATTATTATTATTATTATTATTATTATTATTATTATTATTATTATTATTATTATTATTATTATTATTATTATTATTATTATTATTATTATTATTATTATTATTATTATTATTATTATTATTATTATTATTATTATTATTATTATTATTATTATTATTATTTACATGTCTGTCCATATTATCTGCTAACTGCTCCTAAACTATGCAATGGATTTTAATGAAGTTCTCACTATCAGTTAGATTTAATTTCTTATGAATGGTTTATATACATACTTATATAAAAAAAATCAATGAAGTTTTTATATATAATTAAAAAAATCAATATTTTGCAACCAAATGACTGAAACTATTTGTCTGTCAATTTGTCTGCCAACTTCTAAACCACCTAACGTACAATATTTTAATATTTTTTTACTAATAGGATAAAAGGAGCTATAAACGAGGAAAGTTTGTGTAGGTATGTCATTTGCAGAAAATTACAGAAATTTTTAAAATTACATTTAAAAAAAAATGCAAAAAAAATTGCTTAGCAAAAATTGAATCCATGCGAAACTTTGGACGGGTTTCACTAGTAACTCAATTTCTTCTAAGTAGAATTAGTCTCATCATCATCTCAGCCGTAGAACGTCCACTGCTGGACATAGGCCTCCCCCAAAAGTTAGCACTTAGAAGAAATTGTATCGATAAGTATGCAAATATGAATGCTTAAAATATGAACTGGCAGGAACACATTTAAAACGCATCCTTAGGCTTAGTCACTTGGAAAAAATCTTGCACGTTATACTGAATATACTTACTTAATATAATACATATTATATACACAAAGAACTCGTCGAGGACAATAAAAAGTGTAATAAATACGAGTGAGGCCGACACTGACCTATGTCAACAAACGGGCCACCGTCTGTGTGTGCGGTTGGCGTGCTCGTGTGTGCGTGTAGACTAATAAAACTCACAGAGGCGATCAACAAAAAAAAGTATTGCTCATTCATACATCCATAGTGAATGTGTTACGTTGACAAATCAATCTTTCGAATACAAATAACGGTTACCTACATTACACATTAAGATTAATTAAAGAGTAAATTTGCAAATTAATCTATACTATTATTGTAAAGAGAAAAGATTTTATTGTTGTATAATATTTTTGTTTTCAATTAATAAACTAAAAACTACTGGACCGATTTTAAAAATTCTTTCACCTTTAGAAAGTTACGCTATCAGACAGTAACATAGGTATATTTTATAAAGTCGCGTGCAACAGTTAGTATTTTATAAAACGCTTTAAAATTCTCCAATTAAAATGCAATGTTGTATAAAAATTTAAAGTTATTCAATCCGCTAGATTTTGAGCTTTGAGGACACAAACTTTCGGAAGCAATTTTTTTAAGTATATATAGGAAACATGATAAGTAGGTACCTACCTACTATATTCTTTATAGCGCCAGTTAATAATTAATTTAATGATTAATTTAGAAGAAAAAATTATAAAAATATTTTTATTTCTTCGTCAAGAATCGTTAGCGGCAGACAATGACAAGCGCATTCAGATAACCTCATTTCTTTCACGATAGCACTCACACAGTCTCACTGGCGAACGCACACTTAAACAGAAATGCACACGTGCAGTACATTGCGACATACTACGCTACGGTACAGACTCTATACTATAGAGTAAATAAAATAAAATATGTGTTTTGCTTGCTTCGATACAACTAACTGCGTGTTGAATTTTTGGCATATTTTTTTCAACCGACTTCCAAAAAAGGAGGGTTCTCAATTCGACTGTATTTTTTTTTAAGTTTGTTGCCTCATAACTTTCGACTGGGTGAAACGATTTTGATGATTCTTTTTTTGTTTGTAAACTGGTGCTTCCCATATGGTCCCATTTCAAATTGGTCCAGTTCTGATAATGGCATCTTGAGAAAACGGTTTGAAATCGGTTTATTTTTTGTTAAAAAGAGTTTAGAAAAAAGATTTTATAGGTATAAATAATTTCTATATTTAATTATAAACGAATAAGAAAGTTTCTGTAATGCCCAAGCATTGAAACTAATATAAATATGTAATTATTTCTTTGATAAAAGTCGCTAGTTAAATCGCTATCGAATAACATCAATTGGCTAATTTTATTTAACTATCTGTAAATTTTAATTTAAAACACTTAAAACTAATATAAAATTTAGTGTTTTTTGTAAAATTTGTAATAAAAAATAACAACAAAACATCTACTTTTAAAAATGAACATTGCAAATTTTAATTCCTTAATTACTTTAAAATTTACACATTTGGTTATTTTACAAACGACACATTTTTCGAAATCATTTTTTTTAAAACTACTTTACTTTTAAATTCAATCTGTAGAAAAAATAAATCTAATTAAATTTGAAACTAGCTGTGGGAGATATATTATTTCGATGGCTGTGGCAAAATTTTAATTAAGTCTTTTTGGTAGTTTTCGTTGATCTATATAAGTAAAAAAAATCTTTAGAAATTTCACTATCAAATGCAAAAAGCCCTGTTGCTTCGAATCTAAAAGCTTCTATAACCAAACAAGTAAACAAAAACGAAACCCTTCAGCATTTTGATAACAGATATGAAAAATAGACGAAGAGCAGGAAATTGAGGCCAAATTAATTGTGTTGATTTTACACGTACATATCCCATATCTACATATGTACGTAAAAATTGCATTCGTGCATCTGTGTGAGTGGGACGGTTGTAACGGTGATGCAATATCTAATATTGTTATCGGAGAAATGACGATGCGCCGCGCATTTTTATGCAGTTATGCAATTGTTGCTTTACGCAGTTTGCTTCTATATCTACTAGTATCTACATAGAAATCGTGTGTTACGCCTATCTATTGCCTGACACTTATTCCTAAGAAGGGCGACAATATTATGTTTAAAATTTTTACAATTATTTGGGGTACAAACATAAAAAAGACACACAAGATGTTAAAAATTGGATGTTTAAAAGCCCTGTGATTTGGACCGATCACAAATCTATACTAAATATTAAAAAAAAATTTTTTTTAGTATGTCAATAATGAAAAAATTCAAAAACTGCTGGACCGATTTGAATAATTCTATCATCTATTAGAATGCTATATACATTATCAGCTAATATTGGAGGTGGCATATTGCTTTCATTTATTCTGCATATACAAAAGTCTATATAAAGAGCGAGTAACATAGGTTATATTTTTTAAGTTATGGTAGTTGCTGGATGGGCTGCCCAATGACTGATAGGGTCAGTCCTATGCTGCTCCTGTTCCTTGACAGGAACAGCATAGGTTGTTCTTGTGGCTTATCATTTGTATGAAATTTGCTCTCAGAGAGTGGTGCATCTAAGAGTGTGTCTGAATCGATCAAAGAAACAAATGATCGACTAGCTGCCTCTAAGAAATTTTCATCCCAGCTGTGTCTGAGGCAGGATAGTACTTTCAAAGTACATCAAATGTTTGGTTATTAATTCAGATTTCTAGTCACAATAATTTAGTAAGTTGTAGGCTATTGCATATAACTTTTCTTTGGCGGAATGGTAACACTTCACATGATTATTGTGGTCTTACCTGAAGACTCTTTGGTCTATGTATAGGAAGATTACATCTGAATCTTCAGAAATATCAAGGCATAAAGATTTTTTTTAATAAATATAAAAATCAAGGCTTAGTTCATTAGCCTGAGCGAGCGCAAAATACCTACTTAGCGATAGCGCCCTTTGTAATTCTTATCACTTAGCCCTGAAGGTACGTTACTCCTTGTTCTTTAAAGTATAAGAAGATTATCATATTGAGTTATATTTTTTATTATATACTAGTTGGTGCCCGCGACTTTGTACGCGATGATAAATTAAAAATATAAAAGCAATTACAACGCTTGACAACTTGTTTCTATAACACATTGGCCAGGCGTTAGTAACAGTTTTATATTTTAGTTAATCCCTCGGGAACATTACTTTTTTTTTGGATGAAAGGTATCTTATGTCCTTTCTGGTGTCCCAGACAACGTGTATGCAAAATTTCATGGTGATCGGTTCAGTAGTTTTGGCGTGAAAGCGAGACAGACAGACAGAGTTACTTTCGCATTTATAATATTAGTAAGGATATTTACTTTTTCAAGGTACTGTGAATTTAAATTCATGCTTAAATCAGTTCTTTAACATCTTCTGGGGCAAAAACTATTGATGTATTGAAAAAGGCTGTTAAATTCTTTAAGCCTTCTCTAGTCGTTTTACCAAATTAAGAACCTACAGACAGTATAAAGTTAGTGACTAAATTAGTCATACGAAATGTGCAAGTCTAGCCTCTAGACATTACATGAGCCAACATCGTAAAGAAATGCTAAATTGTTACAACAATAACAGTCTTTGGGATTGTAAATTACAATTTACAATTTAAAATTTTGACCTCAATGTTTTCGTTTGAACTGCGAATGAGGAAGAATGGATGAGGATATATCGCTGCTTAAATTCAAAAGTACCACATATAAAAATTACACTTTTTTACAGGAGAGCTAATCAAAAAAAACATATTTTTTTCTTATTAGAAGCATATTTTTAAGTAGCATTAAATATTTTAAGTGCTTTTATAATAAACTGAATAGGTACTAGAGGAGATATAAGCATATTATTATTATATAAGTTCCTTTTGAATGTAAAAAAATTATCAAAATATACTAAATATGGAATAAAACAACCATAAGCCTTTTTGCAACAAACAATATTGTGCGAAGGATTGTGATTGTATTCTTGCAATAAATTAAACATTTTTGGATTTTTTTGAATTGTGGTACTTTTGAATTTAATCAGCGATGTGTGAAATTGACTCGGATTTATTTTACCTTTTATACTTTTAGATACTGGCAAAGGTGATACTTTTTAGATAGTGTCTAAAAGTCCATCCATAAATACTTGAGTATCTCAAATATTCTGCTACGGATCTGCTAGAATTTTCTATTTATGTACTATGGGTCGGATATTGTCTACTTCATTTTTTACATGAACATTTAACTCAGTCTTGGAATCATGGCATTTCATAAACCCTTTTGCCTCCCCCATTAATTTCCAGAAGTGGGAACTTTAGAGAACTTGAAACATAGTAGTTTAAAATTTGAACAGCCACATCTAGCAAAGACGAGAGTTGGCGACTAATGAAATTTAAAAAGTATACCAAACAATATCGTATCAAAATTGTTAGGCACGTAACCATCACGTAACATTAGTGACCGAAATAACAGGAAAGTTAAAGATCCAAGAACACTTCTTGTAGAAATCGACGTCGAAAAACAAAGGACAATCTCCGTTTTGTTACGTTCATTTGTGAGACGAGAAAGAGGGACATAAAAAATTACCGCATCTACCCTCAAGTGCACACTCCATTGTGATTTTAAAACACATTGTGACGTTCATACAGTATTCATGCGCGTACGCAGGTCACGATCAGGGACGACGAACCTGCATTTTTACAATTGAAAACACGACTCGATACGTAATAGATGCCGTTTTTAATTCGTATTTCCTCTGTAGATTTTATTCAAGCTGTATTTGAATTGTATGCAAATTTTCCAATCAAATTTTGGAGCGTTCCAAATTTTTTAATTTAAAATCACATTATTCTGTTTTAAAATAATGTATTTTAACTGTAAGACTATTTGAATAACATAATTATGTTACACAACTGGACACTATATTATGTTAGTTACATGACGTGCATTCTGTTTTAGGAGTTATGACAGACCACAAAATTTTAGCTATTTGTGGATTAATAGGGCGTTCATGTCTTCTAAAATTGTTAATTTTCTCAGGTGAGGAAATATTTTTTACTATATTTCCACTGAGCGAGCATCATCATTTTATAATCCACACATATTGAAACTTAAAACTCTTAGATATGAGACCAAACAGGATTCAAACGCAGCAGAGCGTTCTGCCTAGGCTATAATTGTACTTTTTTTTATATTTCTGATATATATTACATTAGAAAATAGATTTTTTTGAAATATTAGTTTTAATTTAATAACAACATAAATTATAGAGAAAGGAAGATAGAGCAATAAAAACGCAATATCTGTCGATGACCGTCCACGTGTTGCCATAATAAAAATAAATGGAGTCTGCGAATCGAGAGAGGTCGCTCACCTCCCTAACCTAAGACAAGAGTATGCGTTTACGCATCACGCACACAAGCCCGCGGGCCAATAGCTATGAATACACGTACAAGGAACTCACGCACACAAAAGAAGACGCCCACATGCAAAACCCGCGCGTGCGCTGAACGAGTTTAGACAAACGGAAGAAATATTCTCTTTTTAGGTGCAGCTTCAACCGATTCTATTTTCAATTTTGTTGTTTTTTTTTACATTTATTTAGATGCTACGACATAGCAAAAGTTTCTTCTAAACTTGCGGCCTTCATAATACACTTTTAAGTGAAGGAATTTTTCAATTTGTTCTTTAATTAAATGAGGAATTCTAAAATGTTAAATCAGTTGAAAAAACGCAAAAATTCTCGAAAGTTTGAATTTAAATTAAATTAGGTTAATTATTATATTAGTTGTACAATTCAATAAATTTCGGAGATATTAATACTTTGTGGATGATGACGAAAAGTCCTTTCCACAAATTACTCAACTAGCTAAGGAACTATCTATACCTATGTCCGAAAAATGGTATACATTTGGGACATTTTGGAAGTTTCAAAAATAAATATTTTTATTGTTCCCAAAATGTCCCGCTCGAATTATCTTTGTGGACATTTTATCAATGAAGGCATTTCTCTGAAGTAGATACATGATTAGGTCCCACAAAAGATATAACTACTGATTTTATGACAAATGCTAGTTTTTATATGCACTAATTTATCATAACAGAATGTACCGATTTGGTTTGCAAAAAATAAATGTCGTTTACACTTGTAAACCCCACCAAACATAGGTGTCACATTCCAAGAATTGTTACTAAGCTAAGACATGACCTAATTAGAATGTAGAATTTATCTGTAACGCAGTTTTAATTTAAACCTTAAGTCACTGAGTCATAAGGACGCATTTAATTTTAAAGTCCATACGATTTGTTTTATAGAGGCTAACAAAGGGTTCGACCACCCATAAGAAAAAAAATTAGAACGTAATTCAGCGTTAGAAAAATGTATCTGTACATAAATATATTTCAAAAAATATTTATAATTACCATTATAATTAAAACGTTTTCATTCTGTGTTATTTTTGAAAAACTGAATCAACAATAAATAGAATTACAACCAAATTGATTGAATCAGATAGTTAGTCCAAAAAATATTTTTATAAACAAACCTGTAATCTGATTTGTAATAATAGTTATAAGTAGATACATAATATAGTCGTTTTTCCAAAAAAAAAAAAATGTACCCGTTGTAGCCCACTACTTGTATTAATATGAAAAAAAATAAAATTTTAAAATTGTTGTCTGTTTGTCTGTGCGTTTGTGCACGCAATTGCTGTTTTCACTCATGTATATTTATTTATTTTTGCCTGGATTGAACTATAATAATATATACTTTTTATCCTGGAGAAATGTTACGTTCTTGTGGGATTTTAAAAAAGCGAACCACATCGCGTACGAAGTTGCTGGCAGCAGCTAGTCCATAAATAAAATTCCTTTGAAAGTGCATATATACATATAGTTACAATCAATTTTAGTCACAGCAGTAAAACGAGCCAACGTTCAATAATGCGTATTATTGAATAAAATGTGCAATATTCAATGCGCGTGCACTTTCTTCGTGCGTTTTTTATATGAGCGTTTGCGTTTCTTGACCTACGACAAAGCTGTTTGTGTGCGTCCTATAAACAGTGACGATGATTACATAATGTTGCTTCATTTTTATTTTTTAAACGCGTCATAACCACAGACTTTAAAACAGCAGAGGTGGCAAAGTGTCAGAGACACAGTTTGGAGACCCTTTCTACTTTTACGGTAAGTGAGTAAGGGATGCAAAGAGGGATGCATTACCTCATCGCTTATATTTAACCCTTCTATCACCTGTGACGTTGCTTTGTATTATTCTGGTTGTATTATTTGACGACCTTAACATAAAAATAATTAATTGAAACAATTTCAATATTTAGGTAAGTACATAATTAATTAATTTTGAAAATTTTTAATTTCAAATAATTTTTGTTTTCTACATAAGTTTTTTTAACGCGATAAGGTTATAGGTAATTATAATTTATACGTAATTAAAAATATTAATGACATAAGAATCGATTTTACATTTTTATCAATTAATTAATTAACTAAAAAAAACGTATTTTTGATACTTAACCCTGAATTGCCTGGATATTATTAAAAGGTATTTTTTGGTCTTAATATAATACTCCTAATTGGGTATTCTAGATTCTAGAAACATAAATATTTGGGATAATGTTAATAAAACATTATCACCTTATAGAACTTACTTAGGTCTTAAACTATATGTACCTACTTATATAATTGTTTGTCCTGACTGACTATCAAAGCACAGCCAAAAAAGCACTAAGTCTAGAAAGATTAAGTTTGGAACGCCGGTTTATTTTAGGATTTTAAAAATTTCAACTCCGTACAAAGCCGGGGTCTTATATCCTTACTAATATTATATAAATGTGAATGTGAGTTTGTTTGTTACTTCACGCAGAAACTACTGAACCGATCACCATGAAATCTTGCATACACATGGGACACCAGAAAGGACATAGGGTGCCTTTCATCCAGAAAGCGGACGAAGTCGCGGGCACCAGCTAGTACCTAACTTCTGCTCCTCTGTGTGTACGCTTAGATTTTTTTAAACTACGCCACGGATTTTGATGCAGTTTTCACTAAAAGAAAGAGCGTTAAAGAAGGAATCCGTGCGAAGCCGAGGGCTGCCTGCTAGTCTGTAAAAAAGTTGAAGAGTTTGTTTGTTTATTTGAACGTGTTAACTTTTGGAACTAGCAGTCGAATTCTAAGAATTATTTTTGCATTTGATTTGCCAATTTCTGCGAAGAAAATTCTCTATACATTATTATTTTATTATTTATTTATTTTATTATTTATTTTCTTAGAAGCCTATGAGGACGAAACCGCGGGACACAGCTATGTATAAATTGTTAGTGTATTTTATACCTGAGTTGACTTTATTGTGCAAAATATGAAGATTATTAAGAAAATAATATTTATTATTATTTTTATTTATTTATTATATTATTTATTATTATTATTAAATGGATTATTATATATTTTTAAATAATACATAAATTTACTAATTAATTAAAAAACAAACTATTCACATATATTTATAAGGAAAATATTTTTTTAAATGTAAAATCGTTGACCGCAAGACAGGTTTAATTAAAGAATTATTATTTATTAAAGTTTATATAAATGTAGATGTGCTTACAGGAAGAGACAACAAACCGCGATAAATCTCCTGTACATATATAAAAAAAAAATAGGTTACCTACTTGTATTTTTTACTCTAATTACTGTGTTAATTAGAATCGAAAAATATATTTTTCAATATTACAAATTTTAATGCGAAAATTTGTATGTTTTTTTGTTAGTCAATCAAGCAAAAACTTTTGGGATTGGGATAAAATTTGACACACAGATAGTTAATTATCTGGATATGTTATGTTAATAGGATACTTTTTATCCTAGATAAATGTTAGGGTCATTAGTGTAAAGTAAGAAGTGACTATAGATATGGGAACCAAATTATTAATTTAATTTTAAAACTCAACTGGGTAATAATAAAATTTATCCATTATGTATAATTTTTTTTTCTCTATAAATTTACGTAACAATATTTTATTGTAAATATTATTTTACTATATAGGTAATAATGATTATAGTTTTATTTATAAAATGTGATTTGAAATACCATAAAAAGTAGGCGCGTTGCATTTAAATGCCGCTGTGACTTATAGCGCATTGAACTTTAGGGTTAGGTCACTTTCTCCTACGATACTAAGTTTGTACGGTAAAAGGGATACTTGTGAGTACTATTTTTATAAGCTGAGTACGTTTTAAATATATATATATATATAAAAATGTTACCTGCATTTAAACAAAACCTTCTTGAAAAACCTCATTTCACAATACACAACACTGGCACTCTAGCTGGAGAATTGCGACATTTCAAAATGTTCAGTTAAAAGTTCAAATCTTTGCACGCGCAAACAGCCTCCCGACAATGGCTCTATACATGTGTCTGTTTTCGTCAAAATGTATTTTTCAAATGTCGGTGTGCGGCAAAAAATCGCTGTGCACAGGCCGTAGCTCGTAGGCGTAATGTTTATACTCACTATAGTTGTAGATACGTAAGTATCGCATCGTAATGCACTTATGTGTACTTGCTAACTTTTTTATTATAGTTGCTTATATCCGCGGGTTCCTTAGTTTGAGGCTTGCGTGCCGCTAATGGTTGACAGGTCTTGATACTTTTATATTGTACGTCATTCGCCATATTTTAGGTAAGTACATACGTTTTATTGTTACGTTTTATATACCATTGTGTACGCGTTACATAAGTATTTACATGGAAATATCAGGCTTATAATACATAAATAAAAGCCTAATTATATATATGAATATGACATACATACATCCGGATTTTTGGAGTAGACTTATAGAGTTAAAAAATATATATTATTATTTTAAAAAATGCAAGACAAAAGCATTAAAAATAACCTACAAATAATTTTTGATTATTAATATTACTGTAGTTGTAGTTTAATGTGTGTACACTACGTATAATATAAGATCTACATTTTCATTACAGTTTTCGAAATAAAATAAAATTTATTCACAAAGAATAAATTGCTGACTGCTGATGTAAGGACGAGTTCTTTATATTTTTGAAATTTTTTGCAACCTGAGCGATAACCTATGCGTGTCACTAATAACTATACCTATTGGCTAATAGTCATGCACTTACACTTTAAACCATTAGACCAAAGACATTTCACTGCACTATTATTGAATATTCAATAGTTACTAATAATTACCGTATAAATTATTGAATAGTATTGAACTCACTTCATAATAAGTGGTAGTAGACACTGCATAATTATCTTGTATTTTATTTTAGTATTACTATTACCTAAAGACAAAAACTCTGAAAGAAAATTTAAGTTATTAGAAATGTAAAGCTAGTATAAATTACTATAAAATTAACTATAGAGCAATTCATAGGATACAATACGAAATCATCATGTTATAGCAATGTTATAAAATTAATATAGCAAACGTCTCTGAACACAAACTTTCTTCGCCTATTTAAAATTAAAACGTATTCTTAATGTGTTTTTAATTACACTCGCTGCTACCAGATAAGGATAAAAAAATATTAAATGTATCAACACTAGGAAGTCGCAGCAGACTATAGGTCGGGAGAGAACGAGACGGGTGTATGCAGTTTTTCATTCTGCACTGACGCAATGTTTTTTTCCAAGATTCGTTTTTATAACGCGCCTTATTCGATGTTGCTTTCTTAGCATTTTTTTCATACTATCGTTGGTGGTCTTATTTTGTTCCAAGACATTATTAATCAGCATTAATATGAGTAACTTTAGAATCAATATTATAGAACAAGATCTGTAATTTTGGAGGATCTTATTAAGGTTTCACAATAGAAAGTATTTTTATTTAATCGTTTAAATCTATATTGTAATATAAATTTTCTTAATTTTCTATTAACTACATAATTATAATGTATTATGTATAATTGTAATAAATAAACGAATTAATCTGTTTTACACAAAAAAGAGCAACAGTCTAATAAAATTTTTCAAAGTTTATGTAAATACTTATATGATCCGGCAATTCTTTTATAAAATAAATAGACAGTTTATTGTATGTTTTAATTGCAGTTGTAGTCATCGTCGCTTATAAACTCAAACAAAGCCAGAAGTAAAGAAAATTAATTGTTGACAACGACCGGATAAAATATCATCACAAGCAATGTTAAGATTACTTAATATATACTTACATATTAATAAAAAAATTAAACGGAAAATTAATTTTTAATAAAGCCAAACAAAGTGTCAAAAAGTCACCCAAAATGTCAAAAATCGCCTCATAGCATTTTGTAGGTGCAGTGCAACACTTTTATTTATAACTAGGTTGTTGCCCGCGACTTCGTCCGCGTTAAAAAATATAAAAAGTAGCCTATCACGTGCCCCGTACTTCTAAATATTTATCTACCAAGTTTCATAAAAATCGGTTAATTCGTTTAAGAGTGATGGAGGAACATACATACATACATACATACAGAAAAAATTCTAAAAATCAATTTAGTTTCAGCATCATGTATAGAGCCTATATACACGATATTTCTGAAAACAAAGTAAATTACTCCATGACCGACGCCTACAGATTTATTATTAGTAATAATAATAATTGATTTGTATGTGGTGGCAACACTGCCAACGCTGTGTGCAGTGTGCTGCGCAACCGGGGAACCCTAAAAAACTAAAAATCAACTGTCAACACGCGTAATTAGCTTACCAAAACACCGTGTAATGAGTTAACTACCAGCTAGCTACTGCAAGCGTTTATACCCGCTTATTATATCTTTAGCGAAGTTGTTTATTTAAAAAGAATCGTTCTTTTTGTTGAGCCCTTTGGTCGGATGGTTAAGACAAAGACTAAACTCAGATCGAACACGTTTCTTACTAAAATAAGAGCAACATAATCTATACTTAGGTATATTAACATTATAAAGAGATAAGATTTTGTATATTTGTAATGAATAATAACTGAAAAACTACTGGACCGATTTTGAAAATTCTTTCACCTATAGAAAGCTACGTTTTTAGCGAGTAACATACGCTTCATGAAATTACGCGGGCGAAGTATTGAAACCCTGTAATTGGCAATGTAAGTAGTAACAATGTGTCTAGTCTATTGTATATTATTTTGTTTTACGTTTATTTGGGTTTATGTTCAAAATAAATAAATAAACAGATATAAATTAAGGTGCAATATTTTTCACCACAAATATTTGTAGCTTCACGGAAATAACTTAACAGATTGAAAATTGGAAGATTTTTCTTAAATAATTTGTGTAAAATATGTAAAAGTTGCCGTTTAAAACATTTTCTATGCAGAATTTAAGTTAATTGAGTTAATGGACTGGACTACTCGCCCGAATTTATCTCATCCGAGTTGGGCGAATATTAATAAGCTTGAAAACACATGTGGTTTTCGTTGAAATTTTTTATTACTGTGACGAGAAACGTATTGTTTTGGTTAAAACTTTTTATAAAAATATAGTCCATTATCTAAGTTGTAATTTTACTCGACGAAAATAATGCCTCTTGCTGAACCTTAAATTAAGTTAAGTCGTATCTGAACTTTAAATAACATTAAATAGGTATACCTACTGTTAAAAAGTATCATAGCATGTTCACACTGTAATTTCGACGGCAACAAAGAACAAACGGCTATCTACAAAATCACTAGTTTCCAGGAGAACGTTTTTAAATGGTAAAGTATATTTAACAGATTTTTATTTTATTTTCAAAATACGGCAGATGACTTTTTCTACTTTGTAAAATATTCGCTTCTATATGCAAACTCAAAAAAAGTCAACTGCTCCGCGACGAAGGCGGTCATGTGACTGATACCTGCGAAATTTGTACGACGTACATTCGACGTACGTAGTGATATTTTTTTTTTCATAAAAAAAACCAATTTTTTATGAAAAAAAAATATCACTAGATAAAATAAAAAATTCTGAATTAATTTATGTAAAAAAGTGAATTTCGTTAAAATGCAGATATCTTTTTGTTCTTTGTTGCCGTTGATTTGTTGTCACAAATTATTATTGTGATATTATTTTCAAAAATGTCACAATAAAAAAATATATAAAAAAACGTAATGCGCTAGTTAATCAATAATATAATTTTGTACACACTAAGCAGTCGTCCAATTACTAGTCTTGGTTTTAATATTTAATGCCCAACAGACCGACAAATGAACTAAATGACTGGGCTTGCATAAATGGTGCTTTGCTAACCATTGTTTGTTGAATTTTTTTTTAATATTCTTACTTCTTTTTTAAATACTTAAATATTTTTTTTAATACAAATAAAATAATTTAAGTGTAATAAGTTAATGAACCGCTTCATACGTTTTAAGTTACAAAAGAATTATTATTAGGGCCATCCATAAATTACGTCACACAAAGTACTAATTTTTTGACACCCTCCCCCGTTCTTGTCACAGTTGATGGTCATATTTGTGGGAAATAGTATGTCACTGTCAGAACATGATACAAATGACCACTGTCAAATAACAAATCTAGTGCTGCTAGATGCTCTAGAATTTAGAAGTGTGAAATTCGACGTGAACTGTAATTCGTATAAACTATTCAGGCATATAAAACTACTCTTAATACAAGGTATCATTTAAAAAATTTTCAATGTGGAAAAATTGCCTAAGCTTCCCCTATTAGATATAGTATTTACATTGAAATAAGCCTTAAAAAAGTATTTTCAAACAAAAGTCAAATTCGTTTAAAATAAAATAGAATGGCCTTAAGTACACACGGATGATTAGCAGAAACATGGAGTCGGCATTACGACACTTAAATTTTCACAAACACATACAAATTGGAGGGAAACAGCGTCCTCTTGGGAACGGTAGAATAAGAGAAAAACTCGACAAAAATTAGATTTCTCCAATATACGCGGCTCAATAGATTTAGATACTTGTGAAATGGAGAGAATTAATTTTTCATTTTATCTTTAAAAATGATTTATTATTTTATATTAACTAAGGTCGACAGGCAAGTTTTCATTCCAATTGACGGTCGCCTATAACTTTGTACTTGTGGTTACATTACTACCATCAACTGGACTGCCCAAGTTAAAGATTGTGAAACGCTGTATGCTTTGCCACTATTTTCCAAATATAGAACAGAGCCTTTGAAAAGTCTAAAGTAATATTTATTAGTTTATTAATATACATTATACATATAATAAAAACTAAAATATATATTTTTTTATCCATCATCATCATCATCTTTTTTGTCAGATACTTCATTTCAAAAATAATTTAAAAAGTTATTCTTAACACTTAACACTTTATTTTCAACTAGCTAACAGCGACAGCACCAGCTAGCGAGTTGAAATTTTCAAAAATCCTTTCTTAGTGGATTTTGTGATTAACGTCTTTTAGGTGTACAACACATATAGACTTTATATATCTCCAGAAAACAATCTACTTAGGCTGCTATTTAGTCACGTGTTTTGGGCTTGATAAATCTCACTATTATAAATATTATCATTAACTAAATCCTAGTCAGATTCCGAAGAATGAGTAAAATTAATTTCCTTGTCATTCGTTAAAACTATTTCGAAGTATCAAGATTGTTGGTTCGCTGTATATAGGAGCTAATGGTCCGTGCCGGAGTAAAAAAAGGCGAGGACGCCGCCGGTGGAGGACAAAAATTAGCTGAAATTAAAAGAGGCTAACGAACGCTATTCTGTACTCGGCTCTTACTTGAGCAACGTCTTGCCTTATTTGCCGCAATTGCCCTAGTATAGATACGGAGGAAAACATGCACTTTGAATTTTGCCTTTTTTACTATTTTCTTAAACGAATAGTTACTGATTTCAATCAACTACACTAAACTGAAGTGAAGGCACATTCCATTGCAAAACCAAGCCGAAATAAAACCACAAAATCTATACATACTATACAATCGTAAGCGAGCAGTGTGACATATTTTTTATTTTTTCAAAATAACAATTTGTATACTTTGTAATATATCTACTATATTTATATTATCTTCTAGTTTACATTTTTTTTCTTAATTAGTTAAGAAGATAATTAGATATGTACCTAATTAATTAAGAAAGATATTATATTTATTATAATATTATTAATTATTGCTCTATTGTATCTATTCTATAGTTATATTAATGCTTTTCATAAAACGAGAGTTGAGATAAAATTTTTATCACAAAGTCGTTTCATAAAGTCACAAAATTGAATCACAATAAGATTGAATTTTGGACTCCGCCTTTATTTTTCATTTTAAAGTTTATTTTATAAATGCGTCAGACATTCTGTGTATTTTTCTCCTCCTTTGGAAAATTACAATTGGATAAAAGGTCATTTTCCGAAGAAGACAAGTGTCTAATTAAAAAAGAAAAAGTTTAATTAGTTCCAAAAGTGTTATTAAAAACGACATTAGGAGTTCGTTAAATATTCAACATCGCTGAAATACCCGAGAGCAGGTGTCCGAAAAAATAATATTTTTTACGACCTTCAAGAAACTTTTCTAATAATGTCTGCGACGAGTTAAGAGTGTCCCCACCGCTAATTGCGAAATAAATTCTCAAGTTTGAGACCAAAAAACGTTTCCTCGCTGTGAGTTATTATAACTTATAACAGGTCCAAGAAAAAAAGGGTAAAAAATTGTCAACGCTACCGCAGAGCGGTGTTTAACTTGGCCCGTATTCATAGCCACTACTTTTTGTTAGAATTCCTTTTTTTAATATATTTTTCTTACACGAATAAAATAGTTTATTGCACTAAGATTTAGTTTCCATACATAACATTTGATGATTAAGGTTGATAGATAACATAAATAAAATAAAATAATGTTTACTTTGCAAATAATTTGAATTTTTTAAATATATTATTACGTATCTTGTGTACCTACAACTTCTATTGATTTGATCTTTTTCTTCTTATGACAATGACAATTAAGTTTTTTTGCGTGAATTTAATTATGTCTCCATATATAAGAAAATTAGCCAATATTTATTTTACGAACAATTTACGCTTGATATTTTTTTTTTTTGGGAAAAAATTACCTAATGTTTGTTAGTTACAACTTACTACAATTAGTTATTGATTATATGATTATTAATAGAATTCTTAAAAGTATTCTTACTACCAAAATTTTCAACAATAATTTTTTCAATAAGTAATTAAATTTTCATAAACCTAAATGTTTTTTGGAATGAACAAGTCTTTACAATGACAATCCTAATTATTAGATAATCTTGTTAATGTTAAATAAATACATGTCATATGTATTTAACATATGCCGTAGGTAGATACACATTATTATGGTAAGGTATATTGACCTTAGCAATTCCGCAGTGGTTGCTTGGGCAGGCTTGCGGCGTGCGATACTTAGATCAGCATCTTATCTTATTATTATTAATAACTATATTTAACATTACTTTGTACCTACTTTAAATTAATGAAATATAATGTTTTCTATAGTCAATTTAATGTTATAAAGATTTTTAACTTTGACATTTAATAATTTTACTTCGCTAAAGACTCAATTTATGGTAGGTATATTTATTGTTATGATCTCAACATTTATCAAAAACTAGGATTAGATTTTCATTGGATTAGGACTTTACTGCTATTAATTAAAGAGTTTACTATTTTTACTAACTAAACAGTTTTGATTCTAAAGTAGGTACACTCGGAGAATACGGCGTCGCAAGTTTTAATGAAAATGAGATAATGTTATGAAATATTTAAAAGGAAAAACACATTAGGTAATATTTCTCATTAAATTGAATTCGAATTAGTATGGAGTAAACATCATATCGATTTTATTATTATTTTATGTTGCAGCTACCTAGGTATTTTAATCCAAAGTTTTTATAGTTCATATATAACTTCATAACTTGGCACTTTGCAAAAAAATGGGGCGTGGCTGACAGGGTCGTGTGTTTTACGCGAATACGTGTACGTTACGATACGAGTAATATTTCCTTTGACCGTAATTTATAATGTATCCATCGAATTCGAATATACTTTATATACAAAAAAAATCTTTAGCTATCGAGTGGTGTAATTAAATTTTGGATGTAAACGATAGATATTTAGAGCTACAGCATCAAACAGTGTCTCCCGATTTTGTTATTATAAATTTTCTGAAATCCAACTACTTATTGAAGCTTTAAAGACGAATTCATGTCAAAAACTTTTCCTTCAGCCCTTTTCTACTTTATACAGATCACACGTTAAACGTGAAAAGTATAGAAAAAAATTAAGACTCAGTATCAGAAGTCAACCCCTAAGGAGCTAAATGTAAACGAGTTAAAAAAGAATAACGACAAAGACAA
Organism: Synanthedon vespiformis; assembly: GCA_918317495.1. NCBI lineage: Eukaryota > Metazoa > Arthropoda > Insecta > Lepidoptera > Sesiidae > Synanthedon > Synanthedon vespiformis. The sequence goes on from OU906969.1 coordinate 5,674,831, forward strand.
TCCTTCAAAACCAATTAACTATAAAAGCTGTTCGGCCATTAAACCACTTTTTTTAAACGTCGTCACCCCGTGCAATTTTTCCTCCCTCCTTGGACACTTTTCATAATTACCGCACACCCATCCCCCGCCTCGTGCCACCGACCCCCCTATCGTCTACTTGCTACAAGATGTTACAGTCAAACTCGTTTAAAAAAAAAACAATTTCATTATTGTCCCGTTCAGTCCTGTAAAAAAAGTTCTTTCAACCTCTACGCACTATGAATGAAAACGCGGCGTCTTTTTCACGTGTGAACTTGAACGGTAGATACAGTTGATTGATTGAAACCATTCTATGACTACAATGACGAGAGATTCTGATTATTCAGTTGAGTTGATTAAAAAATGTATTTTTAAAATATGTAGGTTAATATGACTATATATTATATGAGTATCGTGTTTTCATACTAGTATTATAAATGTGAAAGTACCTCTGTCAGTGTTACTTTTTCACGCCTTAACTACTCATCCCATCATGTTCAGGAACACAGAAAAGAACATAGGGTACCTTTCACCCAGAAAGAGTACAGCTTCTGAAGGATCGTCTAAAAATGAAATCTAACGTCTGGCAATAAATATTTCAGTCTTTATATTGCTCATATTTTGTCAGGTTTTATAAACTAAGTCGCGGACATCAGCTAGTTTCTTATAACATATCTACTAAGTCACTATAGAATGATTTTCGTGACAACTTGAAATTTTTATAGTTCAATAAATTGAACGAATTGTAATTTTTTTACGTCTGTAATATTTTTAAATGATGGTATAATATCAACCTCTATCAAATCAACTTTTAATATCATTAAATGATTAGATTTGTGGTCTTTGAAATATTTAATAAAAATTAAAATACGCATTAAACAGCTCACTATTAAAAAAACCGCCTAATTAAATATCGCAGTGCGTCCATGACTTTCAAGATACTTCCAGACATATCGCGTTAAAAATTTAAAAAAGAAATTATTTCGCAGAAAGTCTAAATATAAGAGCGGCGACTATAAAACACTTTCAGGGCTGTTCGTACATCATTAAAATACATTTTTAAAACAATATTTATAACAAACATGCCGACACGCAAAAAGCGGGACAGCGCTGTATTGATTTACAATCGAGAAAGGGAAAAAAATGGCGCCTTAAAAAATCGTTTTCGTTCTTGGGAGAGTAAAATTTAAAAAAAGCTCTCGAAAAAAAAACACATGTCGCGAAAGGACGACGGACGTCAAAATCGTCTCAATTTCGAACGAAAAAACAATAGCGATTTGAATTTTAAATTCGGAATGCGGTCATTTTGTAACGATTTTTTCGAAATGCTGGTACGTTAATAAATCTCGCGGCAATAACAATAAATTCATTGCAGATCGACATGCAAATGTTAAGGATTTTTTTCGGTAACGTGGATCAAGTGTTTTTGTTTGGAACAGAAGTGTAATGGAGTCGCCGGTTTAGTTGTGTTTTTATTTATTAAACATTACGTACACATTGTTTTAAGCTTTTCGAATTTCAAAATCGATATAAACTAACTCGATCTGTTTAACTAAATTTATATTTTTAAAGTCCAAATTAAAACTAATGTCAGCTTTACAGTGAAAAGTAATAGAAAAATATTATAGGTAAATATGCACACATATTGTTTTTTATTTTTATATGTTTTTATAGAGAGCGTCGATTTTGTAAATTTTGTAATTTTCGGAAAAACTGCACTTTTTTGAAAAACCTTTCAATAACTAATATATCAATGAGAAAGTAAGTTTGTTTGGTTATCATAAACACAAAAATACCTGAACCCAGAAAAATGAAATGATCATTTAAAAATTAGAATTAAACGCCTGACAAATTATACGAGCAATAAAGAAGTCTAGATTTAACACCTAAGAAAATGGGAAAATAAATTGACTAAGTGAAAATAAATTGACATTTCTTTGTCGTGAAATCATTAATAAGCAACAATTTAAATAAAAAAAAATAGGTAATAAAAACAGTAGGATCTTGTTGGCGTGGTTTTATAGGCGACTTGTTTTATGTACAACCAATAACGACTCCATTCGTTCTCTGTTCCATGCATCCTCAAAAGATCAAGTACTCGACTTTGCAAAGAGTTGAGTTTTTATTTTACAAATGCACTTTTCCGTTTTACGTCCGACGGCGGTGCTTCATTTTATTTTTTATGCACCTGCATTTGCGTTGCTTTTGAATGTCGATAACAAAATATGTGCTGAATACGTGAAATAAGCGTATGTGCTGTTATGTTTCGATGAGTGAGTATATCTAAGGGATGCCAGTGGTCCCTTCCTAATCTATAGTATCGAAGGAAAATAGTCTTATTGCCACTGAATAATATTTCAGGGGTTTTTTCCATAGAAATTTATACCTACTTAAAAATGTTCTATTATTTAATGTAATGTATGACGACATCGTGTGTGAAATAAAACAAAAAAATCCACTGAAACTTTAAGAGCACTTTCTTGTTTGGACATCACAATTAAATCGACATCCCTTTTCCTCTCTCTACCGGAAATTTTATTTTCTAAGAAAGTCTGAGTATATTTACGTAACCGCTATATTGCGTCAAGCATAAAATAAAATAATATATATATTGTTATAAATTTTTAAAACCCCATTTATTTAAAATGCAGATGTTTCGAATTGAACTTCCTGGATGGATCATACGCCACCTTTTACGCAGATGGTGCCTTTGCCTCCATTTATATATTAAAAAAAAAACAAAATGGCGCGCGAATCTCGATTAAATAAATTGTTAACACGCCTCCGGCGTTTAATCGTAGCTTTTTATCTAGATAGTTTCTATTTAAGAATGTTTCCTTAGCGATGAATATGCAATGTATAGATCGGACCTAGATATTTATTGTTCCTGTTGGTTGAAAAAGCCCTATAGGGCGATGGGGGGTCAGCCCTCCCACTGCTAGAACGCTGATAAAAATCTTCCCAGAAAAATTCTACCTAATTGCATGCTAATTTTATACCTATGTATAGGTAATTTGCAAGGACACATTGGAAAATTTAAAAATTTATTAATTTAATTTTATATTTTTATATAACTTAAAAAAAATATTTTAAAAAATCCAACGAGTCCTTAGTAAATTTATAATTAAAAAAAAAATAAAACAAAATTGTACTATCAAAAAGAGTATTTGGTGAGACCAATACCCCATTTATTACGGAATTGTGTTTTGACACATGCGTTTTTATTTTATTTTTTAGTGGCACGACAATATGTGATAATGCCTCTACGTGAAATTTTAAAAAAGAGAAATTTCAAATTTGGAACGAAGAACGCATCGGTCGCCACACAATTCCTGCTCTTGGAAGATAACAATACGCATTGAAACAGGTGCCAACTCACTCGCTGAAGTGTAGACCAGCACTCCTCTAGAGTTCGCTCACTGATGCTCTGCCCCGACCTCGCCTGCTGCTGTATCGAACAAAAAATACGTTAGGATCCCGTGATTTTTTAAACCACATTAAAGCCAAGATTATACAAAAATCCATACATTTCTAAAAGTACTCTTTGTAAATTATTTTATACTCTGTGTAGTTAATAATAATATACTCTATGTAAGTTGTTATACTCTATGTAATTAGTCAACAATAATTACAAGTTATTTCTAATAACTCTTATACATATAGTTGAAAATTTTATACATCACAAAGAATCTTAGTAGAATGTATTTAATAATTAACTTTTACGTCATAAGGCCGTAAAAAATATAGCATAATAATAATATTATGAATAATATAATATAATATGGAATAATAATATGTACATAATATTAGTTTTATAACACACGAGTAGGCAAAGATAAACCGAAATATACAGCCTTGTTAAAATTTTAATTCTTTGCATTTTTAGTTAATTTTTTTTAAGCATTTTAAAAGTAAAATTAATTGTTGTATGTAATGCGTTAATCAGGCTATATTAATATTAATAAAAGAGTTACTTAAAAAAAAACAGTGAGCTATATCAATCCAGTTAAAGTTTTTTTTTATAAAAATTAAAAAGCATAAAATATATACTTGTTCAAATAATGACAGCTATAATAATGACATTTGATGACAGCTGGTAGTGACATAACTCACTGTGTAGCATAATATTTACCATAAACACTCACTTTAATACTCTATGAAAATTTCCTTTCTCTATTAGTTAAATTTAAGTAATAATCTTTACATTTTATTTAATGCATTAAATAAAGTTGCTTAACCACCGAACAATTGTAACAAAACTACGCTTTTTATTAATGAAAAGAGCTATAAACGAGGAAGGTGTACTAAGTACTTATATAATTTAATATGCCTAGCAGAGTTACTTATACTAAAACTAAAAAATAGTAACATATATTTTAATTGCGTCTAAATAGACTAATTAAATAATAACTAGACTGGGCCAATGAATGGTTTAAAGTTTTTACATGTAAGAAAGAGTCTTAAAACACTATAGAATAAAATTGAAATACATGAATTAATAAATGATTAATAATTCAAAATTTTATAAAACGACCAAGCGGTATTACTTTTATAACCGTTCCATTAACTAAAATGAATTTTCTCGAATATCGAATACCCTGACAGATCGACTGCTAGACCTAAAAAACTCTTAACCCTAGATTTTCGTTAAAATCGTTAGAGCCGTTTGCGAGATTGTCATGGCATACAAGAATTCCTCGTTTAGTATTATAAGATACTAGCTGGTGCCCGTGACTCCGTCCGCGTTCTCTATAACCTATAGCCTTTCTCGATAAATGGACTATCTAATACAAAAATAATTTTTCAATTAGAACCAGTAGTTTTTGAGATTAGCGCGTACAACCAAACAAACAAACGAATTCTTCAGCTTTATATATCGGTACAGATATAGCTTATGTATAGGTCTAACAATCGATAAAAATAGATTCATACAACAGAGCTTAAAATACGAATTTAAAGTGAGCTTTCATGGTGAAGCCGAACAACTAGTGAAGAAAGTAAAGAAAAAATAATTACATCAATATTGAGGTTATTCAGGAAATTTACCAGAGCGAAAGGCAACATAGTGTTCCGATCGCCAATCGGGGCGTCCCCAGTCGGCGATTGTTGTGGCTGTGTACAAAAACAAACAAATCGATTTAGGCAAAACCGTAAAAACCGTTAACAACTCAATAACCGACTGTATTTTGTATTTAGAACAACTAATTCACAACACAGCTGTAATTATTTTCAATCTAAGAAACTATGACACGCCTCGGAAATTTCAATTTGTAAAGAATAGGTATGTAGCAAATTTTAACGTTCATTTATTTAAAACGTAATTTATGTGTATTTTTATTGGCAAGAAATTAAAATTTTGTAAAAATATTTTCTTAGCGGATGTGTTACTATCCAAATTTCAGTTTTCTAAAATCCGATGGCATTATTAAAACAAATAAAATGTTTATAAATAATCATAATTATTCATGTCTAATTCGAAACCTATTGAAAACAAATAATAGACCAGGCAGCCGTTTATATATAAAAACACTTCCAAGACGTGTCACGTATAAGCAAATGTTTCAAGCGTACCTATACCTACTTAATTACAGTTAACAATTAAATATTAAAAACAAGGAAAATAAAAAAAAAACTACTTACCCACCGATTAAAAAAAATACACAGACTCCTTCGCATGCAGTTACAGAACTGAACTTTAAAAAATGCTTCAAGCGCAACTCAAAAAAGTTAGGCGACGCAAATGAAAAAATTAAAAAAAAAATAGTGCAAAAAGATCACGTGACAATTAGATTATATGAAAATTATTTACATCGATGTTATTTATTGTTGATAGTAAATTTACCAGAGCAAATGGTACAAGGGACCGCTCGCTCATCGTGGAGTCGGCAGACGGAGACTGTTGTTGCTGTCCCGTTCCAACGAAAGACGGCGTAGGCGTGAAAAAGAGAGATAGCTATATAAATTTTTAATACAAAATTACTATACCATAATAATTATCCATACAACAGATGTATTTCACTCTGTTGTTACTCTTTCACGCAAAAACTAAGTAGGCACTGAACAGATCACCATTAGGGTATCAATCACCAATCAATACTAATAATAAATCTCAAGTAGGTACGTATGTTCGTCCATAACTCTTAAACGAATTAACTGATTTCCATGAAACTTGGTAGATAAACATTTAGACGTACAGGACACAGGATAGGACACTTTTTTCTTTTTCAACGCGGACGAAGTCGACGAAGTCGCGGGCACAAGCTAGTATTTTATAAAGTCACGCGCGCAAAGTCGCATCTAGTTTTTCATAAATTTTAAAAATTAATTTAAAAAGTTTCATTGGAAAACATTTAGAAAGAGTGTTTAGAAATTAATTAGTTACCTACTTTACGTACTTATTTTACAGAACCTAACATTTTTCAGGTTAAAATATGCCATATATTAATCCAGGTAATAATCTATCTGTGTGAAAAATTTCATCAAAATATGTTCAGCCTTTTTTGCGTGAGTAACAAACATTACTTTCACATTTATAACATTTTTAGGAATATTCAATTTTATATTAATATCTCGAGTCCGAATTAATTACACCATTTTCTAATTAAAAGGTAACCCATGCAATGAATTTAGACCCAATGGTCGGCAATAGAGGGCTAGACAGAATATTACGTAGTATTTTTTAAAATTATATTTAAAATAGGACATATTTTGAGTTGGACATTAGGTATAGTATACGAATCAAAATAATGCATGGCTCTCGAGGTTAGGTACATTCAACACAGGTACATTGTCTATATTTATATTGATACGACCAATCTAGACTTGGCTTTTTTAACTGTAAAGATTTGGACTAAATTACCATTTTATTCTATATTGAGTTATTTTTTAAATATTGTTATAATTTAATTAGATTTTTATTTTTATTTATAACGTCACAATTCATTTAGTTACTAGAAAGACTCCCACTGCTGAACATAAGCCTCTTTCTTATCCCACAAAAGCGATTTTTTTCCTAAGATTTTAATTACCTATATCTTTGGGACTGGCCAGTTTTAGAACTTCCAGTAGAAACTCCTGTCTCGACATTTTTTTTGCATAATTTAATTAGCGCCATCTACTGATTATTATCAATAAAAGCACTAAACATCTAGTTTGAATTATGCATTTTCGATATCAGTCATTATTATTGAAGGTAGCTGATCTTTGATAACATTTTTAACTGAAATATTAAAACTATTGAATTAATGATTATTTCTTGAGTATTAATGTCGTTTCATATGACTTTTAGGTACTATCCATTATTAAGTATTAAAATTATTTTATTTATTTATTTACTAATATTTATCTAATTATTTTTTGTATTATTTCATATTGTAATTAGACCAAATAAAAATTAAAAACAAATAAAATTCCGGTATTATCATATTATTTTATTTATTTTTTGAAGACTTATTTTTACACCTGATCACTAAGCAATTGGCATTTTCACTAGAAAATATTTTATTAAGGCGGGGATTAGTTTTCGGAGCAGAATAGTCCACAGGGGTCTAACTTTAGTTCTTATTTTATCTGAGGTACATAAAAATACATAAAAAAATTATAATCAATATGCAATGTTTGTACAGTGAACCCTCGACTCAACAAGTTAGCGTAAAAATATTAATAAATCAAATTTTAATTAACAGTTGTTCCAGAAAAAACTAACCACAAAAGAGCAACCACTCGGCAGTGTCGAACCGTTAAATGTATATCAAATTTAAAAAAAAAAACCGAATGAATTCAAAATGAGAACAGGATATCGAAACCGGTTTCATTCAAACGATTTTTAAAACAAAAAAAAAGTATGAAACAGATTCGCTGCAACAAATAACTGTCAACACCCCTTCGGTGAAACAAAGAGTTGGCAACAAAAAAAAAATTAAAAAATAAAATCACAATGAACCCTAATCCTTTGCCGTGGGAAATAGACAAATGCAAGGTAAGCGAATCCGAAACTAATTTCAATGTAAAACATTTCATCGTTCTATTTTTAAATTAAACTTTGCACAGAGTACTGCACTACCTTTTTCGATTATAACAAAAATAACTAATTCCATTTTTAAATCGGTAATTACGAATGTCATATAAAAGCAACTGTTTCATTCCATTTTTAAATAATTGTTTTGTTTTAATTTATTACAGACCTTGGTTTCGACAATTTTTCAACCACATTTAATGTGTACATATACTAATATCGATGTAAAACATTTCATGGTTTTATTTTTAAACTAGCTGGCGCCCGCGACTTCGTCCGCGTTGAAAAAAAAAGCAACCTATCTTGTGTCCCGAACGTCTAAATATTTATCTACCAAGTTTCATGAAAATCGGTTAATTCGTTTAAGAGTTATATGGAGGAACATACATACATACAGTACCTACACTTACAGATTTAGGTATTATTAGTAATGTTGATTAAATTTTGCACACAGTATTTTATCTTTTCAATTATAATTAATTTATTATTATTTAGAATATTTATTTAAACATGCCAGTTTAAAACTATGTTTTATAATTAGTATAAAATAATGTAAAAACAATAAAAATATAATTATTTCAAAAACAGTTCTAAAAAATAGTAACAAATTAATTCCATTTTAAAATCGGTAATTACGTTTACTCAATTTGAATATTACGAATGTCATTCAAAAGCAACTGTTTGGTTCCGTTTTTCAATAATTGTTTTTTTTTTTTTTAATTTGTTACAAACCTCCTTGGTTTCGACAATTTTTCAACCGCACATAATGCGTGTTTCTGAATCAAATTATACGTTAAAGAAAGGGTCGTCAAACAAATATAAACCATCAAATTCGGATCTCGGCCACTAAAATGTTCACGGCCATATGTCCAGAACAAACATTGGTAAGAGGTAAAAAAGAAATCGTCGACATGTTTATCACAGGCTAATACCGAAATAATAGAATTATCACAGATTGTTGTAATTTACATATCCTTTGTAAGGCCGGATGCGATTTAAGGACAAAAACGTTTTAATAATAAGTTTGACGGAGACCCTTAACCCTTTCTTGGGTAACAAAAGCTTTACAATATGTTACCTTGGCCTCTTGTTTCGCGCTTCTTTTTTTTTTTGAGGAAGTAAAGATTAATCGAAACGGGTTTTGACTGAGACCCTTGTAATTTCTTGAGGTCAGTCAAACTTGGTTCCTTGAAGGAGGTAGCCGCTGACGCATTTTGAAATTAAGCATTTTGAATTAAATTAAATTTATCAAATTTAAGTTTGTAACTTGAGTTGTTAGCGAGTGCAGTGATAATATCTAGATATTATTGTTAATTTTTCAGGTAACATTTTTTTTTAATATTCTTTTAAACTGTTAAAAAATTTCACAAATGATAATAAATGTTTATTTTGGTCCCTTAATAGGTATATATTTTGTTGTTCATGAAAATTTAAATCATTTTAATATTTTACCGACGGCTTGTCAAATTTCATTTTTGATTTTCATTAATTTTTTTGATTAAATAAATTTAATTGTTTTTAAAAAATTTAAACTTTCTCATGATTTTTCAAATAAACAAAAAATTTAATAAATAAAAAAAATTCTTTAAAAATTTAAAAGTTTCACTGATAGATTTAGGTATACCTATTGAAAGTGATAATAATAATAATAATAATAATAATATTCTAACACTGACCTGTATTTCATTCACCAGTTTCTCCGTGATGATCTTGTGATCCGGAGTCACCGGGGGTTGTGGTGTTGGCGGTGCCGGTCCGGCCTGGTTGTGGTTTTCCGGAAGCGATTCCTGTACGGGCGACGCTGGTCGGCTTCTGTTCCAGAAGTCTTGCATTTTGAATTGTCTCTGTGCTTCGGCGGCTTGCTGTAAGGCCGGAATGTGAAGTGATAGCGGCGCAGCGCGTAGATCTAAAGCGCTGCCTCCAGGAGAAGCCTCGGTATTGCCTTCTGCGGCTGTCATTTTGAATGAATTTTGGAGCCAGCTAGCAACAAAGTTGTCTTCCTCCTTAGGCGGTTCCAAGAGTCTCGGGTAAGGCGGCGCGGCGCTTGGTTCAAAGGCGCCCTCGCCGCCTACCGGCTCACCTTCCTCAGCTATTTTCGGTACTTTAGCCTCCCTAGGTGAGCTCTCCTCTACGGCTTCAGTCTTCCGATACTCATGGAGGTCCCTGTACCTCTCCTGGAGCGCTAGGGATATGTTCTCATTGAAGTATTTCAACATTAATTCCAGTTTTGGGCGTATGGTCACAACGAATTCATGCGATGATACGCACTTTAGTTGCACTTTTGGTTATTTTGTCACGGCGGATGTCTTGTCTTCGACGGTATCGCGGATCTGGAAGACAACAAGCGTGTTTAGTTGCGGCGAAACGTAAACACGGGTCGCGGGACGTGGCCTTCCGAGTTATCTTTGAACTTTTGCACGATTTAGAATTTTGAAAAAATAAAAAAATTTCGCGGAAGTGTTTTTTGTGCGGCGCGGAAAATTCGTATCCCGGAAAAGCTTAAGTCATCGGGCCACGCGAGTGATTGCGGAAGCAAGACCTTCTTGAGACGCGGGCAGGCGACGACTAACTTCTTGGTGGAAAAGTTGAGCGTCGCGACGCTTTCTTGCGGGGTGGGGCGGACGCGCACGCCAGGCGAAGACGCCGCTCCAACTAGCAAGACGCGGCGCCGCCCCCGCCGCCTTAGACGACGCCAAGAACATCCCCACCGAGGCTGGGCGCACGCGCCCGGGCGTTTTTTCCGCGGAAAAATGCGTCCGGTCAAGGAAAAGACGGTGCGGCCAGCGGCCGACCGCTGCCCGTGTGAGCTATCCGATAGCGTCCCATCCCGCAAACACCCCCGCAATCGCCCTCACGGACTCTCGGACTACATTCCCTTAAAATCGGCTCGCAGACCGCTCGGACCACGGCCGAAATAAGAACTATTAAAAAGGGCGCGAAGGACGTCAAAGGGTGGTCGCCCTGTCTCGCTCGCCCGACCCTCTTTCTATCCCACCCCTATGCGTTAGAGCGAGACGGGTAGCGCCACAGATTTTTTTCTAAGCTGCCATTAGCGAGGGAGGAAATGAAAAAGAATGGATTTCTTTGTGATTTTTTCTTAATGTCGTCCGTCGCGCTCTAACATAGGATCACCGTATACAGCTATTTCATGAACCCTATTAAACGCCTCTTTAACTATTATATTTTTTTCCTGTACAGGCGGGGCTTGGCTTATGGGGTTTTAGCCAACAGCTTTTCATGTGGTTCGCATTTTTTCATCTTTACCTAAACTTTGTAGAGTGGATTATTGAATACTTTTTTCTTTGTATTATTTTCAATAACTTTTTAAAGAAATCGCATTTTAATTTGACGAATAAATACTTATCTATATATTATACTTCTTTCAGGCGGTCTACGAAACAGCTACGAGCTACGTGTAGATAGATAGTTAAATAAAAATCAAAATATAAGGGGTGAGTTTCGAAGATTGCAAAGCTCTCATAGAAGTTCTCAATAATTAGGTTTTCTTGAAGGAAACCTAGCCTTTGCTACCCCACGACAGATGGCGTAGCGTGCAACGAAAATGAATCCGGTAAAGAAAGAAAATCTCATAATTGTATTATTATTTTAATTTAGTTTAAACAAATTATTTATTATTTTATCTGCTTAGTTTGTTGTATTAATTATATTTATCATTCATTAAAATATAAATAAATAGATTGTCATTGTTTCATTTTTAAGCTAATTCTAATTTCGCCTAGAAATAAGTGGTTCGTATTTAATATAAAAAAGAATGTAAAATTTTAAGATTTTAAGAAAAGAAAATTTTCAAATATTTTTACAATAAATGCTCTAAACATGAAGAAATTATTTAAACACGACTTTTAAAAAATATAGTTAGGTACTTTTTGGATATATATATGCCTACTTGAAATAGCTTCCCAATTAAATTTTATAGGTATATCTTTAGTATTTATCGTTTTTAATAATACATGTTTTTTATCAAAATAATTCTTGTGTAGAATAAAATTGTATTCAAAACTAAAAAGCCATCTGTAGACAACTTAACGTAAACTTTGTCTTTCGTTTCGTCTTCTAGTAAGCTCATATTTAAGACATAAAAAAAATATGATGACTTAGTAAAATATATATTTTTAGACTATTCCTTAGTAATGTAGGTATAAAATTATATTATCAAATATATTATAAGTATATACAATATATTATTTTATTTTAATATCTCAATAAAAGATCAATGTTTACTATTCTCCTATAATACTAATATCTATATCAATATACTATATCAATAATTACTATTATATTTTAAATTTAAATAGGTAATTAAAATTTATATTTTACCTAACTTTTCCATATCATACAATACTAATAATAAATCTGTAAGCGCCTCTTTCACCAACGTCAAGTAGGCTGAACAGTCACTTAGAGTCACCTGTCACAGGAAATAATTTAGCTGTTGTAAATAATATAATATACCTTTGTTTGTAAAGGTAAACGTCCCAAACATTAAATAGAAAATAATAACACACACACACACACACACACACACACACACACACACACACACACACACACACACACACACGCGCGCGTCTCTTTATTTGAAATTGTGTTTTCTTTTTGTTTGCTTACTTGGTTTCCTTTTGTTTGCTTTATTATTATTTTTTTTGTATGTGTTCATAGTTTTCTAATGTTAAAAAAATGTAGTCCGTTATTGGCAGTAGGTCTTAAATATACATATGTATTTACTCTTATATTATTGTCATATGAGTACTGTGTGCTGTGACTATGTTTCAATAAATAAAAAAAATTAAAAAAAACGCCTATCGAACGATGCAGTAAAACCGAGTGCATAATTCAATAAAACAGAAAATCATTTCCAAAAGTAATTGATCAAAATCTTTACTTCTAGTTGGTGAAAGAGACGCTTAGTATAGGTATTGTATGTATGTAGTATGTTCCTCCATAACTCTTAAACTAATCAACTGTTTTTCATGAAACTTGGTAGATAAACATTTAGACGTACGGGACACGTGATAGGTTACTTTTTATTTTTCAACGCGGACGAAGTCGCGGGCGCTAACAGTATCAATACTCATAATAAATGTGTAGGGGTCGGTCATGGAGTAATTTACTTTGTTTTCAGAAATATCGTGTATATAGGCTCTATACATGATACTGAAACTAAATTGATGATTTTTAGAATTTTTTTCTGTATGTATGTATGTATGTTCGTCCATCACTCTTAAACGAATTAACTCATTTTCATGAAACTTGGTAGATAAACATTTAGACGTACAGGACACAGGATAGGCTACTTTTTATTTTTCAACGCGGACGAAGTCGCGGGCGCCAGCTACTATATTAATATAATACGACGCGCTAATCGCAGGAACTACTGGTTCGAATTGAAAAATTATTTTTGTCTTGGATAATCCATTTTATCGAGGAAGCCTATTAAGATAAGGCTATAGAGAACGCGGACGAAGTCGCTGGCAACAGCTAGTTTTACATAAATGTGTATACTTAATTTGCAATGATTATATACCCTTCAATGTTATATTTTTTATTTAAATGAAGTCCAGACAAGTATAAGAAGTCGGAGTAACAAAAAAGTTTGTATACAACAAAAAACAGAGGGCGCTCCTTGTTAATGCGTGGCTCATTATCGTGGCGATCAAATGATCATTACAAAACGCAATAAACGATAAAGACAAACGAAAAAGGCGTGGTCTAAATGCATGGGAGTAACATTGTCATGGTATCTGATCACAAACATTAGTTTATGCATGTTTTTTCATCCATTGTTATACCTACATGGCATTACATGTAATGTTCAGTTAGATTTGTAGCAGTCCACTTAATACTGGCCCTCTATGTTGATACCAAAAATAAGAAAATCCATTATAAATGTCAAAGTCACTTATATCACTATCTCTTTGTTTTACACGCCTTAACTACTCAATTGATAATCATGAAATTTTGCATACATATTATTGTCAGCGATACAGGAAAGGACATAGGGCACTTTTTGTCCAGAAAATAAATATTATGTAGGTATAGAGAGTCTATATATTATTCTTAGCTAATGACTACTTCAACTCAACTAAAAATTTCAATTTAGATTTTTATTAATGCTTTTGTATGCATTATTTGTATGGTTTTATAATAAATGAATTGTGTTAAAATTAATAAAATGTATTTTTATTTTTATTATTTCATTTATTAAATGTTTTCTCATTTTTACTACTTCAAAACGGTTATTTATTTAAAATCGATAAGCTCTATTTGACGCTGTAGCTGCGTAGTACAGTATGGTACGCAAGCTCCAACTGTCCCAATTAATCCTGGTGCAGAATAGAGGGTTCGCAGAATACTGCACAGATTTAAGAGGATTTTGAGGTGCCAATACGTGGTGCGAGTAGGTATTTTCAAAAATGCTATCTGTTCTGTCTTGAGACTGATAGTGCGATAGAGAGAGTTGCAGGTGCTGGAGGTAAATGCCTATATTTCATTGTTGTAATATGCTTTAGGGCGATAACGCTTTTACCCCCCAAAACTTTTACGTAATAAGACAATTTTGATATCATTGAATTCAGTACATCTTAATCTAAGTATGTACGTCTTGCTTTTTTAGTAATTCAGTTTAATTTAATTTAAAAAATAAAAACGCGAGAGGAAGTTTTTATGTAAAAAATATAGATATTCAGATGCTAATAACTTATACCGTAAGCAATATTTCTTAAAAATAAAGACGTATGGACCTAGATTTCCATTATGTCTACAACATTTCCAAAAATTATAAAAATTTGACTATGATTACTGGAGGGGAAACGTTATCGCTTTTTGTATGAAAATTTATAGCTTCACAATCCTCTTAAGAAAGTCACCAGCACGGACTGCCTGACGATAAATTTCCCCCTTAAATAAGGCACATAAATATATACTAATAGTAGTAATTAGTAATAGAAAACAATCAAAAGTATATGGCTCACGGAGCCAAAGGAAAAAAAACAGGAGGCAGACTTAATGATAGGTGGGGTGGCCACCGCCTTAAAAGTTGCAAAAATTAGAAAGGAGATCAATCAGTTTTGTATGTAGGCCATTAGTTTATTTTTATTTTAACGGTTGAAACTTGTACCATTAGCTAATATATACTATAATATATATAAAATATATACTTGGAATAATTATAGATTTTACTTGGAAAATATTGTGTACTAATTAGATAATAGGAAATTACTGAAATTGAAAGACTTTTATTGGCAATTTAAAAAAGTTATGGCTCTGGTTTTTAATGATGTCCTTTCTAATTTAATTAGCAAAATTTCTTAAAAGTTTTATTTTTAGAAAAATGTTTTGAAACATGACAAAATTTATATAAATGCTATTGCATAAAAATGCACGGTAAAAGTTATCAAATTTATAATTCGAGTCACAGCCCCTCGAATGCAACACATCCAATGTCTACAATTGGTAAAAACAATGTTCTTGTGAACAATGAAATAAGCGACAGTGGCCCGAGTGACCCTATGCTTTTTAGGGGGCGTTCTACAATGGACACATTTTTAAAATGTGTACAATAAACATTTCACTTTAAAAACTTTAAACATTAATATTCATTAGGAAAGATTTGACTTAATTCATTCCAATGATAACTTTCAATGATTAAGTTAAGTCCAATGATTCGCTTGTTTAAGTATCATTGGAATAAACTGTAACAAACTACGAACTGCTCGTTCGAACTAATCAAAATCATCGACAAAAAGAAATAAAATTTGCATATTTTACGAGTTTTGTGAGTGAAAAATTAGTATATTATAGTTAGTAAAAATTTTAAAAGTGTAAAATTTCGCCATATACGAGTGTCTAATGCGTTTATTTTTAATTTAGTTAATAATATTAAGAATTATTTAAAGTACAAGTACAATAACATATAATAAAGAGGTAAAAGTTTGTATATTTGTTTGTCTGTAGTCTTCGAAACTACTTATCCGATTTAAAAAAAATATTTTAAAAAATTCTTTCACCTTATTAAAAATTTGATGCTGTCAAAAGTAATATTACATAATGTCCATTAGTCAGTACTCTGACGTGTACTCAAAAGTAGGATGGATTGTCTTACAACTATTAATATTAAAGTAATGTTTTGTGACCATTGTAGAACGTCCCCCAGCGACAGCTGTTTAACCGTTCATTGTTACAATTTTAATATTAACTTACATAATATCCGCTCGTGCCATATTCACAAATATATAACATGGCGTCTAAATTTGTTACGATAGGCAGACTTGCATATTTGTAATTTATATTTAACCTATCTTTTACTCATGACTTCGTCCGCGTAACTACTTACCTATACTAATTATAACCTATATTTCAAGTTGGAACCGATCTGAGTCATTTAATAGGTGATATTATGATTCAGAGACACGTAAAAGTGATATCTGATTAAAATCTTAAATTATTTAATACTGGCCGTTGCACGCGACTTCAAATGTGTAACTTTATATAATACTAGCTGTTGCACGCGACTTCGTCCTCATTAAAATTTTTAAAAAGTAGCCTATCATGTGTCCTGTACTTCTAAATGTTTATCTACCAAGTTTCATGAAAATTAGTTAATTCGTTTAAAGGTGATTGAGGAACATACAATACAATACAGAAAAAAATTCTAAAAATCGTCAATTTAGTTTCATTATCATGTATAGAGCCTATATACACGATATTTCTGAAAACAAAGTAAATTACTCCATGACCGACCCCTACAGATTTATTATTAGTATTGATGATTATGATAGCCTATGTTACTTGCTGATAACTTACACGGTGTTTCACCAGTAATTTTATATTTGAAAGCAGTTACAGATTTGCAATAAAACCTAATAGATAAATTTATAAATATTTAGATTTTTTGAATATATTTTTTTTGAAAAATCGCAAGTAAACTAAGTATGTTAGCAAAGCAAAATCGCATACTAGGAGTAGTTTCGTAACAAGGCACTTCATACTGATGTAACATTATACTATACAATTTATCAATGGATCTCTGCAATGACACCATAAAAAACCTCATAAAAGACGGTCCCTACAGTTAATATGCAAATGATGGAATACCTTGCAAATATCTTCACAAGGGCACTAATGTTGTGTTAGTTTTTTTTGTTTTTGTTCTCGACAAAACAATGCATGTAAGCAACCGGTTTTGGGGTATTGTTCTCTATGGGAATATTTGGAGATTTCTATAAGATAGAATGGAGCAACTTTTTGAATTCATTTTTTTATCTAGCTTGCCTAGATAATAATACTTAGTTATTATTTTTTTATTAATTATAAATTTAATATTTAAGGATGGAATTTTGATAAATAAAATAAATAAATAAATACATTCCACACAGCTTTGGAACCATCTAGTTCCAAAGTATCTGTTTAATTTACAAAAGCAAGCAAGATACTGATTTATCTTGTTGTTAACTAGGTTTGTATGCATTCAAAATAAAAAAAAAGTATTAATTTAAAAGATATGACCCTTGAAAAATCCATATTTTAACACAAGTTTTAATGCAACTTTGAGGGTGATTAGGTCAATCCAGTGTACAAAAACTCCAAAAGACTTTGCATACAAACATTGATTAGTTATTCAAGAGTTCAAATAACTTTACACAAAATAGATATATGCAGTAGTTTTGTCAAAAAGAGTATATGCCCAAGGGTCTGTTTATGATTTTATTTTTGGTATGAATCATTGTGCATCTCACTCGACTGCTCTTCCCGCGCTTTGTGCTGTGTGAGACAAGACGCATTTTAGACATGAGACCGCCGAGTTGTTTCACCTTAAATACTCCTACATTGCACTAATGAATTATTGAGTTAATATTTTTAGAACAAATATGTACTGTGTAAAGTACATATTTGTTCTAAAAAGGAAAGAAAAGAAAGGAAAGAAAGGAAAGAAACAAAAGGAAAGAAAGTTGTGTAGTTAGCAACAAAGTCGAAACACACTAATTCGAAATCGAACAAAACCGATCTATAGTCGAATTTGAATACAGGCCGCTATTATAAATATAGTAGCAATCCAGTAACACGAAAGGAGTTGTTCGATGAAAAAGTTTATAATAGAGAAGGGTTATAATGACCGAACGGCTCACGCACCGCGACCTATTTTTAATCATTTTTGGAGGCGCTTGAAGGGTTGGGATAAAAAAGTAAGGAAGCGAACTATTTTTATATAAAGTTTTTTTTTGGAGTTTATTGGAGTTTACTCCTTAAGGTAGGTATGAAAAATTATGGTAGTAAAATCAAATGTCACAATACATGTCACACGTTACGCGTTCGTACATCTAGTAATATACATATATCGAATTTAATATAATGACATCGAATATAATTAACTATTTTATTTATAATGAATTCTAGGTACTCATACTTACAATCAGTAATACCAGTACCTAGTAGTACCAGTTCTTATAAAAAAAAGAGGCTTATTAATGTTTGATTATACATTATACTGAAATTGTTACAATTTCAATTTACATAATTAATTATTACTTACATTATATTATAAAATGAAAATTGATTTCTGATGGTTAAATATTTATTTAAATATTTTATAGTATTGCAAAAAAAATAGATATAAACTTTTTTCTAATACAAATTGAAAACTGTCTAGGTTTGTTCAGAAAATTGAAAAATCTGAGAATGTTTAAGACACTTTTAAGTGCTGTATGGTTAGTTATTAAATAAATAAATAAAAAAATAATATATAAATAAATTAGAATTTTTTATATAAAAGTACACCTACATTCATGTCACTAACATGTCATGTCTGATACAGGTATGTGATTACTGTCAAGAATGTAGGCTTAACAAAAAGAACAACCTAAACTATATTACAATTAAAAGGCTAAAACCTAACCTAACCTATTAGCCATTAACATTGGTATTCATATTTTAATGTGGGAAAGCCTACTCCATATTTCTCTAACCGTTAGAATTAAACATTATTGATGGTACAATTCCGTGACAAGTAAATAGTATTCCATGGCCGACTGTACGAAACAAAGTGGCTCTTGCGACGTCTACGTATTTGTGTGATCGATAAATACAAGACTAGTTGGGGTAATAAAATTTTATATTGTAATAAAATTTGAGGAAGCGTGCCGCGCTATTGAAAATTAGTAGTGAAAATTTATACTCACCCACATGACTGTGTGCTCAAATGCTCCTTATAAATCGATATTATGTATTGCAAAACTCTGCAAATACTTGATGACGTAACATGTATGTAGGTACAGTCGGGGTAAGAAAAAGTACGTCACTTTTAAGTCGACATTCGCTTGCACCAAGGCAATTGTATCAATCTTGTCAAATGTCTGTCAGTTGTTTGCTTTGTGCTTTAGTTTCAAAAGTACTAAGAGTCTGCGACGTGGTAAAGGAATGAATTTGAAAAATGACGAATGTTTTCCTACCTCGATTATATTATACATTGAACATACTTTTAATTTCAATTAAACTAATCGAATAGACAACTCTGACCTAAGTGCCTACTTCGTTTGTAAGTTGTATCGTAAGTAACGTTTGTTCTGACTATCAGCTAAGTCTAGAATGCTGAAATTTTGAACATAGTTTAATATTATAGGTAATGTAAGCATCGGCTAAGAAAGGATTTTTGAAAATTTCATCACCGTACGAACCCGGGAGCGATTGCTAGTCTGTACGAATATTACAAAGATAAAAGAATTAAAAAACTAAGAACTGTCTACCAGATGATAGAATGTTAGTTTAGGAATAAGAATGAGGTATCGTTGACTTCATTTGTTGAACTAAGTATATATGTACATTCAAAGAAAATAATGTTTTAAAAATATACGTTTATACAATCACACCTATTTTGTGGTCACAAAAATAAGCTCTAATGTCATTAGTCTTTTACTATAGATTGTGGGCAGAACTAAGCACAATCAGAGTAAAATCAATTTGCTAGAAAATCTTGTTTAATCTTGACGATTTTGTATTCAACAGTATACGACTCATTTTGAGCATTTGATAAATTGATAAATTTTGTATTAAAAATGTTAAAATTCATAGTATTCCTTTTATTTCTGACACTATGTTATTTAGCAAAAAATAATTCTTATGATGAATCCTTTCGATCGGTATAATAAAGCTACAGGGTAATTTTTTTCTCGTGTAGCGGGTTCGATTCCCGGTTCAGCCATGTAATTATTTAAAAATCTATGAATGCAGTTTAAATTGTTTTTTAAATTAAAATAATGTCTTCTTTCAGTAAAATGTTCCATCTACAATATTCAAGGTACTTTCCCTCCATATATGTGGCATAGTCGTGGGACGCCATGTATATATTATGAAGGCATTCAGTTTACGAATTTATCACAAGTAGAAATACATAAATATCTCAAATAACACTTAAGAAATAGGTAGTTAAACATATTTTAAAAGAATCAAGTTCATTTAATATTATTTTAAAACCGTACCAACAAAAAATTATAGCGTATCAATTTACTAAATACACACACGGAGGGGTAAAAAAAATTAACTCAAAACAAAAAAAAAGTGAAACAAAAAGTTCCCTGTACAAACATCGCGTGCCCAAATCCCCACCTCATTCAAATCGTTCTAACCAATAAAAAAAGCACGTGTTAATCTTGACACATTTGATCCTAAAAAAGGGTATAAAAAACCGCCCCTAGCTCAATGAACCAATAAAAAATGTTAAAAAAAAATATGTTAAACGCCACCCGAAAAAGACTTAATTGGTGGTGCGTGTGCTATACAACCTTTTTTCTCTCATTTTTTGTGGCCTACTACAGCCCCATTGATTTCTTTGCCGTGGGGTGAGTTTTTTTTATAATAATTACAAGGGTGTTCGGTCGTTCATCCGACAAATTGTTATAAAATTATACAGTTATGAATTCAATTTTAAACTGAATAATTTAGTTGAACTGAATAATTCGTTAATGAAGTTTTTTTTAAATATTAATCTTCGCAACCGAGGGGTTATTCAAAATAATGCATTTCTGAAGGAAGTTCAAATAGATGTTTTGGTAGATTTTTTTAAAGTACATTTTTTTTTCAGACGTCAGACCATAGGGCACCAATTAATTATCAATAACATCAGTCAACAAAAAAAAATTTTTTTTTTCGGTTTCTGTTCTAATGCTTAAATTCTGATTCTAGACAATCTAAAAATAGTTACATTTTAATTTTTAGCTTTTAAAGTTTGCTTTTGCCTGATTTATGACGATAAGTAAGATACGAGACAGCCCATACAAAACAAACATAAGAGAAACACTAAAAATATTCATTTTTTAACTTAATTTTTCAGTTATTTTACATATATTTCCTGTTGCTTATCAAAAATGTTAAATGACAAAGGCTCTAGTGTTCAACAAAAACTTTTCTAATTGTAATTGAAAATAAAAGTATGGAAATAATGTATGAATCTATCATTTGTCCTAAAAAAATTAAAAAAATGCTCTAGTTTCTACAAAAGCAAACTTTGATCAAAAAAATTATTTATTCCCTTATTTTTAACATAGAAGAAATCAAAATTTCATATGCAGAAGCCAGACCCAAAAATCGTGTTGACCTGTGTAGCAATCATCTATCAATCAATCAATCATCAATATCATCATCATCAATATCATCATATGTGTATGTATGTATGTGTATGTATGTATGTATGTATGTATGTATGTTCCTCCATAACTCTTAAACGAATCAACTGATTTTCATGAAACTTGGTAAATAAACATTTAGACGTACAGGACACAGAATAGGCTACTTATTCTTTTTCAACGCGGACGAAGTCGCGGGCACCAACCAGTTAAATAAAAAGATCCAACGGTTGGCAAAAGTATAATGTCAGATACGTCAATGTAAGTCAGTTGCTACATTTTGCTTTACATGTTTTGTCAGGCATTATCTAAGTAGGTACCCTATATCTTTTATTTTTCAACGCGGACGAAGTCACGGGCAATAGCTATTGGTAAATGAGTCGCTAACGCGACTGACTTATTGGTGGCACGGTAAAAGGTCATTCGTTTAAATAGGTAAATTCAGAATACAAATATTCGACTAACAAGTAAATGCTTGAGAAAAAAAAGTTCAAGGAATAATGTTTACAATATACTTAAACCTTTGAGTACGGTACTTATTATAACTACACGAAATCTTCGCATGCAAAATTTAGTCACAAATGTCATGATAAGAATAAAAATAAATACTTACTAAAATTAATTATTTCACATTATTTATTTAATCGACACTTAATTATTAAAGATTTTAATCAGGCAAAAATATTACTTGTAAAAAATATTCAATCAAATCATTGTCAAATTTCTATAAAAATCTATACGATATATATATAAATAATAAATCTAATAAACAAATACTAGTTTTTCTATATTCAAAACTCATTTTTCATTTTATTTTTAAAATTAACTTCACTTTTTCGAATTAGTCTACTAAAACAGGCCTTGCGATAGCTGAGTGCAAATTTAAAAAGATAACACAGAGGGAAGCCATTTTGTAACAAATTATAAAAAGAGCAAAAACCTTTAAAAAAAGAACACTCCCTACTAACCTTTTAACGATTAAACGTCAACACTTTGTCGTATAGATTTAGGCATAAATTAAAAAAAAAAATAAGAATAAAAAAGTTACATAATTGGTAATGGAAAATTTTACCTCGAAATGGGCAAAAAAACGCAACCGCTTCGCACTGCGCCGTCTTATAAAATTTCCATATAAAAGGCATTATTATCATTTTTCTAACGAAAAAAATTGCATTTTTAACGAACTAAATAAGACTGAGAAACACAAACGCGCCATCGAATTTGAATCCCTATTTTAAAGCTAATAAAATAGAAATTATTTCACAGCGACCTATGAGTTACGTCTTTCTGACACAGTGCGAGTGCGTCTTGATCTACTTATTGGTTGTGTAGTGAGGTGACATAATTTGTTTCAAAGTCTAGTCTAGATTTTAGAACAACATTTATCATTCGCTCTAGTACTTATCTATTTCACTATGTATATTGTCAAAGAATTAAGAAAGGAATACGTACTACCTATACATGTCCTTGGGAATACGTATTTCCTTGCTAGAAAATTATCAAAATTGTAACTTTTACGTGAAATAAATGTTTCAAAATCTAGTCTAGATTTTAGAACAACATTTATCATTCGCCAAGTATCGACTTATTTATTTAACTATATTTTCAAACCATGCCAAGCTGTGGTGGGTCGCTAGTGTTAATTAATATACCTATAAAACTTAGTTCCAGCCAGTCAGATAGATTTTCATTAGTTTGATATTTTCATAAGCTTCCTTGGACTTTTAAGATTTTTGAAAAAGAAGACGAATCGGTCCAGCCGTTCTCGAGTTTTGCG
Source organism: Synanthedon vespiformis (assembly GCA_918317495.1). NCBI lineage: Eukaryota > Metazoa > Arthropoda > Insecta > Lepidoptera > Sesiidae > Synanthedon > Synanthedon vespiformis. Next base: position 5,698,274 of record OU906969.1, read on the forward strand.
GTTAACACATTTAGCAATGATTATTCGTCTTTCTTTATAACTAGCTGTTGCACCCGACTTCTTCCGCGTAATTTTATAAAATATAGGCCATAAAATTTTGAAATCGGTCCAGCAGTTTTTGAGAATATTCATTAAAAGCAAAAATAAATTAGGTACGTATTAAATCCCCTCTATTTCCTAAAATAAAGTTATAACAATTACCCAACGGATCTTGATGCGGTTTTCACTAATGGAAAGAACGATAAGCCTTCCTGGTTTGGAGAAAAAATTGGATCCATACAAAGTCGCGATCATTTACCAGTCTACATAACAACAATTAATAAGTAAAATTTTCAAGTTCTTAAAATGCTGATGTTTCGTAATGGTATAAAATTGATATACTTAAAACTTAATAATGGACAACGACAACAGAAATATAAAGTCAAAATAGATATTTTTTAAAACTTTTTAAAATAATTATTATCTTATTCGGTTTAGATTAAAGCTTAGAGGTTTACATTAAGGTTAGTTAATGGGTGGTTATGTGATCATTTATTTTTTAGGAAAAATAATGGCAGTCAGGCTGACGCTTTAATTAAATATTTTAATAAATAGATGACTGAATTTTTAAGCAGGCCAGGTTAATGCATGTTCGTTCCCAACCTTTACAAATAAAAGGAAAGGGAGAATATTATAAGTAATACAACATACAAAATATTTGGATTTCTATACAATAAGAACAAAAATATTAAGCAAACCTTCGAAAGTGGCGGTCACAAATTGAATGAGTCGATCGATTAATGAAGACTACACAATCGATCGACTAGACACGAGCAATTCACATCACTAGCTACATTGCACTCGTTATCTCTCGTTTACGTAAATGTAGATAAAATTTTGAAAAATCCTCAACTTTTCCGCGATAACCCCGCTACAGCGAGCGGAAAAAAAGCTCTTTGGCCGTATTCGTAGAGTAGACTTTGACTAATCATTGGTATTTGAATATGAGTCATTATACAGGGAGAAGCTGTATAAGGGTCGCCCGAAAGCTCACCACCACTCACGGTCTTCTTTCCATCGTATCCTTTATGTATCCTGTACGTCTGTACGTTACCTGGCAGCAACGAGTATTTTTTTTTATTAAGGTCTCAAATAAAAAATTTATTCTTTTCAAATTCGATGAGTTTATGTGTATAAATTAAAGAAAAAATATGATTTTTATTATATTAACTTCGCCCGCGTATCTTTGTAAATCTATACTAATATTATAAAGAGAAAAGATTTGATTGTTTGTATAGAATAGGCTCCGAAACTACTGAACCCATTTGAAAAATTATTTTACCATTAGAAGCCGACATTATCTGTGATGAACATAGAATACTTTTTACCGCGGGAAAGAGCTTCATTCCTACGGGTAATACGAAACGGGTAGTAAGAATTATCCTTCCGTACTTATCTTTTTCACATATAACTTCTAAACGGCTTGACCGACTGGGTTGAAATTTTGTATGTGTATTTCCATGGTTTCACAGAAATGAATGTATTATATTTTATAAAGTTACGCGGACGAAGTCGCGTGCAACAGCTAGTTAGTTATATATACTAAAACCTTCTCGAGAACCACACTATCCATTGGTGAAAACAGCATGAAAATCGGTGCAGTAGTTTTTGAGTGTATCGCGAACAGACAAACAGACAGACGTGGCGTAGGATTTTGTTTTATAATATGTAAGGACTATATGTATGTACTACCTTTGCAGAAAGTCTTATGAAGACGAGAACAGTCTCGCATTATATGATTTCCAACCGCACTATGTCCAGTCTATGACTAGAGGTCTTTTTATAAATAAACCGTATGACTGGCCAGTATTTATTATTTGCTGTAATGTAGCGTTATCACTCCCTCCTCAATACTTATGAGCATTATACGTATAGCATTAATAATATTTCTTTGTCTTGATAAAGGAGTTTTCTGAAGAGCGCACTGTGCAGCAACGTGACATGCCGTGTTATACTACTCTGTGCTCGATTTGATTTTAAAATTATGTCCTAGTTTAGTGTTTTTGTGTTAGTTTTAGGTAAGATTTCAGTATTATGGCGTACTCGTAGGTATGTAACCTGGCATTTTTAATCTTGACTGTATTCTTTCAAATATTTGCATTGAATATTGAATTTGCTAAATATATTTTTAATAATTCTGTCTTTTTAAAGGTAACCACAATTTTAGAAGGTTGTCTTATTATAAATAATTATTTAATAACCTACTTAAAAATAAATTTGTTCAGTACTTAGTACTTAGGTATCATAAGTCTTTTCAATTAAATTAGCAGATACAAGTGGCATGTATTAGAGACGATGTTATCCACCTACCTAGTTATTTAAAATTAACTTTAATATTGTGCAGTTCTTATCTATAAGGGTGCATTAAAATCCAAGAAGAATCTTAAAAGAAATGAAAGAAGAAATCATTCATACTTAAGTACTTATGAAAAGAAATTTTTATCATTCTTTCACATGTCTACTTACTTATTTGCATGAATATTTCTGTCTTGTTTTTACTATCATAACTAAGTCATCCTTATTCTTTTGAAGACAGAGTTTTGGAGAGACTGTTTAATTTAAATTGGTCTCTCTCTCTCTGTGTGTGTGTGTGTGTGTGTTTTTATGTGTTTTTAAAATTTGACTTGTAGTTCCATAGATCAAATTTCAACAAAAAATCAACCAAGCGCGATCAACCATACAAATTTCAATAAAAAAAAATCATCAGCTCCATTACATTCGTAGACATTCTGAGTCCATAATGCATTTTTATATATTTTTCAGGAAAACGATGCCTAGAGGATAATTAATTCCGAAAGGCACTCTACAAAGTTTTAAAAGAAAACTGAAGAAAATTTACTGCGTCACCAAGCGATTTTTAAACAAAGTATGTAGATCTTTTTTTGAGCTAATAATTTTTGAATATTATTTTGAGCGTTTCTTTCACCATCTGTCAAGTAGGCTAACTGTCATTTAAAGTCACCGGTAAGCGGGGATAATGGAGCTGATATACCTATGTTTGTACTGTAAAAGTTCCAAACATTGAAAAGAAAATAATTTAAAAAAAAATCGCATAATTCAATAAAAATGAAAATTATTTCTAAAAGTGACAAATCAACACTTTACTTGTAGTTGGTGAAAGAGGCACTGACTTTTCTTTTACCCGGCGTAACACATTGTTGTGTAAAAACAACGGTGTAAACCGCGAAATTTAACGCGGACGAAGTCGCGGACATTTGTTAGTATGTCTTTTTACAGTAATATAGCTCTGTACAATTGTTAGTGAATACAGCTTATTCTATTAGTCCAGGAAAAATATACATTTGGAAAAGAAAGTGAACCGGGAAAGCTAAATTTTGGATATTATGTGGGGGAAAATGTTTAAGGGGTAAATTATAGAGCGTAAAAAAGCAACAAAAAAGTATTACATCACAATTTTCGTATCTCGACGAAGAGCCGAGTTATTGTAAAAAAACTGAATTAAACGCTTTTTTCAAGATGGCGGAAAATGCAACCAGGAAATCTTGGTCGAGTTTTTCAAGTTAAGCTTTTCTAGGCCTCCCTAAAATCCAAAATTTAGCTTTCCCGGTTCACTTTCTTTTCCAAATGTATATTTTTCCTGGACTAATAGAATAAGCTGTATTCACTAACAATTGTACAGAGCTATATTACTGTAAATAAGACATACTAACAAATGACTGGCGTATATAGTTTATAGGGATTTAGGCTTATAGAAAGCATTCGGCGTCTATCTGTCTAAAGATGTCTAAAGAGAATGATTTTAATAAGGTGAGTGTATCTTGAAGCACACTTCAAAATGTAACATTACTTTGTATTGTAAGATATATAAGTATCAATACACGCGCTGGGGGTCGCATTACAACTACTCCGAGTACGTCTTACATACGTAGTGAAGGGACACGAAACGTATTGTATTTTATCGGTGCATTTCAAATTATTATAAATTTTTTTTGTATATTATTTCGATGACCTAACATGCTGTTTACTTTTAGTGCTAAAAATTATAGTATATTAAAATAACATTATGTCACTTTATAATATGTAGTTCAATCATGACATTAACACAGTGTAAAGATAGGTACACTAGGTATAACTAATATAATGTGGTTGTACCTAAAGGTCAGGGTGTCCCCTTTGTTGTGTAATTTTTAGATCTTATACAAATCTGTGTGTGATATGTCATGCATCATTATTAATAAATTTGTAAAAATTATATTTTCTAAAATTTTCGGGAATTATAAACATTTGTTAAAAAAAATAATTTGCTAAAAACAGTAGGTTCCTTAAAGAATTTTATACTTTTTTTAGAATAATAATATGTTTAACTTTCAGAGTAAAATGAGAAGTTTCAGCATCGAACAATAAAAGAGGAAGCCATTTTGTGTTCTATGTACTTCTAGCTTCTGAGGATTGTTAAACATAACAGTAAAATGACTTTACTGGATTCTGATGTTCAACCTTGACAATCTAAATTACCTAACAAACGAAGTATGAAGGCAAATTAGGTGAATAATAAATATTAAATTGTTACACCATCAAATTCCTATTAAATGACAAAAATGATGTTTGGTTAACAAGTTCCATGCTGTGATCATTTGCATTAATAATGAGTATTTGTTTAAAGAGCTTTATATACTTCCTGCAATTTGCTAAAATTTGGGAATAGAGAAAAACTTACCTTATATAAGCGACCATGTTTTCTAAAAGAAAATCTATGCTTATACTTACTATATTATAGAGAGGTAAAGTTTTTATATTATTTGTATGTTGGGGCAAAGTTCGAAACTACTAATCCGATTTAAAAAAAAATAACTGGAGAAAAAGTTTTGATCCCGTTACAGGGCCTATTTCAAAGAAGACAAAATCCGAGCGGACATTATATAGGTGAGTGAAAAATACTTTAGTATATTAGTTATCAAATAACTTATTTTTGGAGCAACCACCAAGTGCCATCAAGCCTACCATCAAGTGGACCGTCAGCCTGTCTGTCAACCTTAACATAAAAAATAAATAAAAATAATATTTATACTGAAATTTATTTAATAAATTTTCAAATAAGAAAATACAGTGAAATCTAAAAAAATATCGCTAATTAACATTCTGATTATATTATCATGATTTTATCATACCTGTAATCACAGAGCAATGGATAAATAAATTTTATCGATATCGATGATCCAATTAGCCCATCACTAGTGTAACGGCGAAGTGTGTCTTGTTGCTCGGGCACTAAAGATAAATCTTTTTACGGTGCACTTTGATTAGAAATTCCTTTATTAATTGACCGCCTTAATTGCGCTGATTTTGTAAGCCTTCCTTATTAAACTATTTTATTTTGAATTAGCCGTACCTACCAGCAACTTCGTATGCATTGTAATTCGTTTTTTTTTGAAATCTCACTGGAACCTTACATTTTTCGAGAATTAACATTAAAATTATATATAACTGGACAATAATTAAGATGAAGTTCAAGAAAAAATAACATTTAAATGTGGACATTTCACCATATTCACTCTCTAAAACAAAAAATGAGGGCTGCATAGTTTAGGCAATCAATGCAGCTTAACAAGCCATCTGCTAGTCCACGGAAGGCAGTTTTATTCGCTTTATTAATATACTTAATACAAAATTAAACTAAGGAAAACTAATAGAATCTTTTAAAGTTATTTTATTTCGAAATTTAAATCGTTAACAGTATAAATTTAATGTCTAAAAATAATTTTATATCCTCGCTTGCCTTTCTAAAGTGCATTAGAAAACCGTGAGGTCGCCGTTTGATAAATAAATCTGTAACCCACGCACGCGACCTAGCTCAACGGACACACACAGAGGGATAAGGACAAAAAAAAGTAAGAGCGGGAAAAAAATCGCAAAACGAATCCGCCGCGAATATATCCGAGGCAAACGACCTGCGAAAAACAAGACGAAATGAAGCGCCCGCGCACATGGTGCGTTCCTCCATTTTTTTCTCCGTCTCTTTCGTGCGCCCAAAAAGGGCTCGCGGATCGCGTGTTAGAGAGGGACAGAAGAAAAGAAAGCGCGGAAAGAACTGCCCGGTCGTTCGCGCTCATTTTAGTTCCGACGGTTGACGCTCGGTGCGCTGTCGTCGCATGGAAAATGTCTTCCCGGTTGTGGCCTTTCGTTTCTCTTTGGTATTTTAACTATTCGTGAAATAACTTGTTTATTGGGAGGTAATTCAGAAAATTGATGTGAACAAAATCGGGGTACAGTTTGGTGCTGTTGTTCATATTATCTATATAGCATCTACATACCATCTAAATTTTTAATTAAATAAGTAAATTATAAATTGTAAGTGCATTTAAAAATCCAAGCTAATAAGAAGTCTATAAAATTCTTATAAGAAAGTATCGAAACATTTATGTACAGGAAAACAATATAAAAAAAAATCCAGTAAAGAGAGCATTGAACTGTGCATTTCATATAAGACGCAGTATTTTTTCTTAAAAAAAACTGCATGCTAGAAAACTTAACAACTTTTTTTTTGTTTTTTGTTTTAGATTCTATGAAAAAGTTAAGTCAGAGATATTTTATAGAGAATTTCTAAACGAAATTTTTGACATAATATGTATTATATTTATATTAGGTCAGATATAATTGAAATTGAGTAAAGAATTAATAAAATATTTAGTTATTTAGTATAAATAAATCTTTTATAGCTATCAAGTGATGTAATTAAATTTTAAATATAGATATGTAACTGCAGAATCAAACTTTTTCCTTCGGTTTTGTTATCATCACTTTTCTCAATTGCCTCATGGAAGCAAATTTAAAGACGTATTTGACATATTATATTATGGTCCACATATTTATGTCCATTGACACAAAACGTTCATGTAGCGAAGTATTATCAATACTCAATACTAATAATAAATCAGTAAGTGTAGGTATTGTGTGTATTTTTTTTATTTATTTTTTATGTAATCAAGGCAGCGCTTGGCCGCGATCTCACTTGATGTTAGGTGCAGATGCGGCCAAAGATGGACCACGCTTACCTAGTAAGTGCCCATTTACCCTAGACTTGAAGACCCGAGGTTGTAATTTTGGGGAAACACGGACGCAGGCAATGAGTTCCACTCCTTAGCAGTTCGGACAAGGAAGCTGGAACTATAACGCTTCGTGCGTGACCGGGGAACATCAACCACGAAGGGATGAAACTCCCGCCCGCGCCTCGTGTTCCGCAAGTGGAACGGCTCTGGCCGGATCAGATCCCATAGGATGGACGCACATTCTCCGTGGTGTAGACGATAGAAAACCGATAGGCATGCTACTTTACGACGATGCTGCAGGCTTTGAAGCTGAGACTCCACAAGAGTGTCGTTGCCAATAAGTTTCTTAGCTCGCCTTTCAATCGAGTCCAGTGCAGCCAATTGATAACGGGCAGAACCATCCCAGAGGTGGCGTTGGAAAGGATTCCCAATTTTTTGTAATAATATGTAATATGTGTATGTAATATGTTCCTCCATAACTCTTAACCGAATTAACTGATTTTCATGTAACTTGGTAGATAAACATTTAGACGTACATAACACAGGATGAACTACTTTCTTTCTTTTTCAACGCGGACGAAATCGTGGGCGCCAGCTAGTCATAGAATAAAGTCTATATTATGTCCACCTATAACCACTTAAATTACCTTTGGTTCAACTTTAAAAATTATCTATTAAGATAACAATAATTGTTAAGAGAATAAGAGAATTTGTGAATGAGTCTATTCAAAATGTTGAACATAAAATTGTACATTAAACCACTTATTTCATATATAGCTTCTGCAACAGTATTCATTTTTCATTCCAAGCTATTATGTTGTTCAAAGCATAACATTAACTCTTCCTTATAGCTCAAAGTGGTCTTAAATATTCTTAAAGCAAACGAAAATGATCCCTATTTCTATGATAGTAAAATTCACAGGGGTCATGGTATTCTAATGAACGTGTCTTGTCAATGATTTAGAGCCCAAGAGGAGCCTTTTTAATTGATGCTTTTTCTCGGCAAATTTATTACTTACACCTTAAGGGCAAGTCGGCTATTAAAATAAAACTTATTATTTTATTCGATTTAACGTTTTCCTGGTTTATTATATATGATAAGTATAAAATATATTATTGTAATTAGACTCTTTACGACAAGAGCATTGGAAAGATTGGGTATAATTATCTTATTTATCTCGAAATATTTTGAAACCTGTAACAAAATTTAATGATTCATAGAAACGATAAAATATTCGTTTCGTAGGTATATAAAATGAGTAAGAAAGAAGATTTGTATTTTTGAATAAACTCAAAAACAACTAGAAATCTACATTATAAGCGTGTAACATAGGCATATAGCCTATAAAGTTACGTAAACGAAGTCGCGTGCAACAGATAGTTAATTATGATATACTAGCTTGTGTCCAGAACTTCATCCCTTTGCTATTTTCTTGAGCGTTGGATAACAGAAAATATAACGCCCGATTAATTAATCTTTAAGAATAAGATGATCCCACGTGAACAGTAGTTTTTACGATGAAAAGTCATTTTTTGTATACCTGTCAACATGTGATTGCAAAATTACATGCAAAACAATGCAAAACATGTACCCAATTGAGGCTTTAAAACGTAACAAACAAACATTATTTATAATTTTGGTTTGGATTTATCTATACTTTATACTAATATTATAAAGAGGAAAGATTTCATTGTTTGTTTGTTTGTTTGTATAGAATAGGCTCCGAAACTACTAGACCGATTTGAAAAATTCTTTTACCATTAGAAGCCGAAATTATCCTTGATTAACATAGGCTACTTTTTATCTCGGGAAAATGCTTCATTCCTACGGGAAAACGGGTAATAGGACAACAGGTAGTAATAATTATCCTTACGTACTTATCTTTTTCACATAACTTCTAAACGGCTGAACAGATTGGGTTGAAATTTTATATGGGGATTTCTATGATTTCCTGGATGATTAAAATACAATTGGACCCGGTAGGTGGCGCTGCTGCCGGTATGTCAACTACTAAACGGCTTGACCGATTGGGTTAAAATTGTACCTATTATATTTTATAAAGTTACCCGGATGAAGTCGTGTGCAATAGCTCTAGTATAATATATAACAGCTAATATTTTTAGGGATCTAATACATTTTTTACTTACACCGAAAAACGGTTTTAAAAACGGTACTTCCCCTTAACAACGTGTTTAGTTGTAAAAACATAGTCCGAGATTCCTGCTAAACAACTCCAGTGCGAATTTTTATTGCACCTCATTGGCCTGTAAAGCTTTCTAATTTGTTGCTTAGGTACTGCATGAATTTGTTATGGAATAATTAATGAAATTAATGTATTACCAGGAAATTACCAGGAAATTAACAGGAAAATTACCATACACTTCATCGCGATAATTAGGTCTCTTATTTCATACACGATAACTTAATTGCAGTGTTTTTATCTTAAAACTGTTACTACTATATCACTCTCTTTCTTGTGCCTCTTCAGTTCAGGCTTGACCGAGTTTAATTCTAGCCCACTATACCGGGTGTCCCTAGACTATGCTACATGAAGAGAAAGTACCTTAAATATCGCAGATAGGATATTTTACTGAAAGAGGACTTTATGTTATTTTTAAAAGTTAGTAATACTGCATTCAAAGATTTTCTAAAAATTACATGCTTCGTCTGAGAATCGAACCGACTTAAATGTGAAAAAAATATTTACCCGTATTTCTATGATGCCAATCGAAAGAATGGACAAAAAATAATAATTCTTCTTAAGTAACATAGTACGTGTCTATCTTAAAAGAAAGGTATAACATAAAATGTTTGATTCAAACAAGAATATTTATTTATTGCCGGCAACGACGTAATTTTTAAAAAACTTTAAATGCATTATTACTAACTTTTTCAAAATAATATAAGTCTTCTTTTAGCAAAATATCCTACAAGCGATATTTAAGGTACTTTTCCTTCATGTCGCTTAGTTTTGGGACGCCCTGTATAGGTACTCCTTCGCCCACGCGTTCCACTATACTTTTCCAATAAGAATTCACATAGTTTTCCAATAGGACTGATCAAAAGTCAATTATTAGACCATCTGTCTACCTTTCAGGAGGACGTTCTACTCTAACGCTGGCCAGCCTGTGGCCTTCTACTCGAGAGCCACAGCGGCCATCTGATCTCTGTATTAATGTGTCCTGCCTACAGCCTACTTACTGATACACCGTATGAAAATCCCGTTGAATGATTGATTAGGATACCGTAGATTCGGGTTACTTTAGCTCTAGGGGGTAATTTTGGCTCAAAACTTTGGCTCTTTGCAAATGCAGTATGCCTCTATGCAGTAGGTGACAGTAGACAAAATAACAGTTCGCTTTAGAGATGTTAGACGGTGTTAGTGGCGGTTGTTTTTTTGGGTCCGTGGTGTTCGCCCACAGTGGTGTTAGCACCCGTGGTGTTTGCCCACGATTTGAATAAATTAAATTTCATACTTTTTTTGTGCTTTTCGACTTAGTACAGTAAACCACAATTTAAATTATTAGTTTAAATTACACAAAACGTTAGTGAATTTTGTTAATAAAAATAAATGAATTGAAATAGTAAATAAGTTGAAAGATAAAAGTATAAGAAAGATAAATGCGGTAGCAAAGAAATTTTATGTTTCAACTTCAACCAACTCGTTATCGGTCGCGCATTTTAAGATAATTTCATTTCAATAAGAAAAAAATTCATTTCCCTTGTACACAATCGCCGATTGCACCCACTAGTTCGCTAACCGATCTTAACCGATGTTGGCTGCGCGAGTATTTACTTGGTACAAACTTTTTTAGTTTTGAGCCAAAGTTACCCCCTAGAGCTAAAGAAACCCGAATCTACCGGTACTTGCATCAACGCTCTATTCTAGGTTCAATTCCCGGCGGGATCAACTTTGAAATGAACTTTTCTAAGTGTACTTTGGTCTTTATCTAACAAGTATTGGCAGAGCACACTTATAGAATACAACATTGAAATGACCCGTGTGATGTATTTCAGTGAGTCCTTAATCACACTGTATCTCACAAAAGAGAGATCTAGGGTAATGAATGAGTAAGTTGAGATTTCTAACAAAACTGACATACAATAAAAAGTTGCGTATGTCTGGTTAAATATCCATGTTACATTATAAGTGAGTATGTAATGTGATATCTAAGAGAAAAAACAGGTTAGGCAAGGTGAGCAGGCACTACCTACTTCATATTATAATGTCATACATTATTCTTTTCAATGAGAATGGGTAAGCAGTTGTAACTAGTGACGTCAGAGGTTTCCTGTCACATTTAAATAAGGTCCTAACTCTATTTTGATGTTTTTAAATTTGCTTCCATAGTGGGAGATAATTCAAAAACTGTACTTTTTTTGACTCTCTTTCCTGTCTGACAACGTGTAAGCCAAATTTCATGATGACTGGTTGAGTATTTAATTCGTAAAAAGGTAACACACAGACAGAATGATAGAGTTACTTTCATATTTATAATATTAGTATGGATTAGGATTAGAATATTAGGTCTAGGGAAGTTTTGGGGGAACGTTGAGAAAGTGTTTGTACAAAAGAAACAGTAATTTTAAAAATTCAAAAATTGCAATATATTATTAGGTAATAAATTGTAAAAAGTACCAGAATATAATTTAAGGATCCCATCTAAAACATTACTTATACACAAACTTTAACTAAGAAGTCTAGTCTAGCGATGTCTACGCCCCCCTCCCTCCGAATAGCTGCGAATGACTCAAGCGCGCGGGCGCATGTTTTGCAACCGAAATTCTACCGGTTCTAGACAATGGCATTATTAGATGTAGACGCCATTTTGTTTTAGGCAAGATGTTTGAATATGGCGTTCATTTTTATGGGCCTAAAGTTTTTCGTCATATTTCTCTTGTATACCTATTTATTTTTATGTGTAATGATTTTTGAAGATTATATTAATGAAGAAAATACATACTTAAGCAATATAAATTAGAGATATACAATATTTAAACGTATACTAGTTAATAATAATATTTACGAATGAAATTTACAAAATATAATATATAATATATATTATATTATAATATATTATAATATTTTGTACTTTTCATATTTTCTCACTCGCATCAGCTGAGAGTTTTTTTTTGTAAACTTTTTGTAATCAATGAATTTTTTTTTTTGTAAACCATTTTGGTTCCAAATGTGTAGTTTTATTTTCTACTAGCTGGTGCCCGCGACTTCGTCCGTGTTGAAAAAGAAAAAAGTAGACTATCCTGTGTCCCATACGTCTAAATGTTTATCTACAAAGTTTCATGAAAATCAGTTAATTGGTTTAAGAGTTATAGAGGAACATACATACGTACAATACCTACATACATACTTACAGATTTATTATTAGAATTGATTGATGATTATATTATAATGTATATTTAAAAAAAAAAAACAGTTTTTTTTTTAATTAAATTAGTAGCTAACCTCTAAATCATCTATACTAATATTATAAAGAGTAAAGATTTGTTTATTTGTTTGTTTGTATAGAATAGGCTCCGAAACTAATGGACCGATTTGAAAAATTCTTTTACCATTAGAAGCCGACATTATCCTTGATGAACATAGGCTACTTTTTACCTCGGGAAAATGCTTCATTGCTACGGGAAATCTAAAATAAAAGTAAATACTAGCGGCTTGGCCCGGGAGATAGCGCCATCTATCCAAAATACGGTAGATGGCGTTTTATACTTTTCTACGCGGACGAAGTCGCGAGCACCACCTGGTTGGCAATAAATATATATTTTTAAAAATCTAAAGTCACCTTACGTAACGCTTAATAGTTCTTTAAGATTCAGTTATTGGTTGCGCCTACGCAGCAAGCCACGATTAATGGGCATCGTGACTCGCATCTCCTGCGGGAGGTGCATAAACAAACTTAGGTATTTAGGTTCCATCTGTCAAAGTCTACACTTCTGAATTATTTAGATAACACGACAGACTTTATTCATTATTCAAATCATGGTTGTTTTCATGAGTGCTAGTTTTTTATAATACAATTATATCAACCTTAAAATCCTGTCGCACTAGCTGTTGAAAGCGACGTCGTCCGCGTAAGTTCATAAAATATAGCTTATGAGCTTTCTATGGGTGAAACAATTTTGAAATCGGTGCAGTAGTTTCTGAGTTTACTCATTACAAACAAAAATACAAATATTTTCTCTTTATAATATTTGTATTAAGATTAAGTAGAGCAGATGAGAATAAATCTAAAAAACATTATTTTACTGTCCAATACTACTCAGTGCCAATACCCAAGCAACACAGAATGGCTGAATTTTCTTTGCCGTTATCAGCCGTTATCCAAGCAATTTGGGCACAAAATAAATTGCTTTAAGCTGTATAGTAGCAAGATAATAGCTGAATAGTAGCTGAATAAGCAACAAGAAGCCCATAATAGCCCATAGTGTTATAATAGCCCAAAAATCATTCAATACAGCATTTGCCTATCTTGTCAGCTCTAATACCCTTATAACAAAGCTTTAAACTGAATAATTTGTGAATTTCACACTGTTATCTGGCCTATGTGTTGCCTGGGTAAGATACTTAATGAAATTAACAAACGCACTAGTCGCCACTACGATTTTCGAAGGTTCCCCTCGATTTCTCTGGGATGCCATCATCAGACCCTGGTTTCCTTATCACGGTACCACCATTGGGATATCTTCTTTCCAACATTATAGGAATCATCAAAATTGGTCCATAAACGACGAAGTTATCCATGAACACACATAAAAAAACATATCTTACGGTCGAATGGAGAACCTAATTTTTTTTGGAAGTCGGTTAAAAAATTAATTAGACAATTAGTATGTATGTACATCTAATGATGGCTATAGGAAAAATAATATTTTTTGTCACAGTAAAAGTCACTGGGACCATAATTATCAAATCAACATCAAAATGTTAGCGGAGAAACTAAGAAAAGCGTAGAAAGCGACTTTATTTATTTCATTGTACTTGGAATTTCATGCAAATAATTATTTTAAGTTAGTAGGTATAGGTGTATACCCTCTAGGTTCTAGATTGTAACAGCGTGTTTACGCCATACTTAAACTAGGTATATTAACATTTATAAATTGTTAGAATGCAGTGGAAAGAGCTGGGAAATATCGCGAATGTTTATTTTGACTGACTGAAAGAAGGCAATGTGGCTTTCGTAAAGGATGGTGTACACAAAAGTGAGTAGGATTGTAGATTTTCCCACACCAACAAGGGAACATTCTAACTTACCAAAATATAAGCTATTCGTCCGCGTAGTCCGCGTATAAAACGCCATCTACCGTATTTTGGATAGATGGCGCTATCTCCCGGGTCAAGCCGCTAGTATTTACTTTTATTTTAGATTTCTCGTAGAAATGAAGCATTTTCCCGCAAACAATCAAATTTTCCTCTTTATAATATTAGTATAGATGAAAATTTACTTGTTAGAAAAAAATTAAGCAAATCGTGGAAAATTTCCTCAATATAATATACTAGCTGGTGTCCGAATGAAAATAATATTTTTCATTTTTTAACGTCTTTGCCCCTGTTAAAAAATGAAAAATATAATTAAAACTTGAAATAATATCTTACATCTTTATCTTAATCGTGACGACAGTGGCGCCGTAACGCCGATTTTTTTATATTTTTAGCTGATCCCTCGGGAACCTAACATTTTTCAAACATGAACTTTTTCATGTACGTATATCTTATAATCCAGCTAATAAAGTATCTGTGTGCAAAATTTCATCCAAATCTGCTTAGCGGTTTTTGAATGAAAGAGTAACAAATATCCGACCACACATCCATCCTCACAAACTTTCGCATTTATAATAAGAACTACCTGTTGCCGGCGACTTCGTCCGCGTTCAAAATGTTTTATAGCCTAAAGCCTTTCTTCAACACAAAAATATTTTTTCAATTCGAACCAGTAGTTCCTGAGATTAACGCGTTCAACTAAACAAACGAGTCCCATAACTAATTTTGTGATCCTTGTTAGACGTCATTCAGCTGTTTGAGTTTCTAATTAGAATATATCGACTAGTATAAAAAAAAAATCTAATTCTTATAGGAATGGCACGGTAACCACTTACCATCCACAAACCGTTACCCATCCTTTCTTTCTTAAAAAAATATATATAAACTTTCCACCTCTGTTAAAGTAATATTGAAGTATTTTATGTATGAAGGAAGTTCATTGAATGGCCCGTTTAGCGTCTAATTGGAACTTTCTCTGACCATTTTCGTAACAAGAAAACATTGTTAACGTGAATTGTAAGACCATAACCGTAACATACCATCCCGTGTGTACAACTCTTTATAATGGAAATCTATTTTTAATGTTTAGATCGGTTAATGCAAGCTGCAATTTTATGCACAAATTCGCGCCCGCGCCGACACGCCGCGCCGGATGGGCGGCCATTTTTAAATTTAGTCGAATCGCAGGAAGCTCATTCTATTTTTGAAATTTTATTCATTCGTCTAGCTAGGCGTGTCGGTTTTTTAGTTGTTTCTATCTCTCTCTAACGCGTGCTGACAGACGCAGACGCATGTTCAGAGTTCAGAATGGATTACATATTTTGATTGTACAAAAAAATATTGTAACAAAATACAAAAATTTATTGAATTTTTTTTTGTTCACAAATGTAAACAGTTATTCTTCAATGCATAATGTCGTAAAACTATTGAGTAAATAAGATTTTCTTTTTAATTAATATGTCAGGTGTCAATTTTATGTCAGGCTTTATATTACTTACTTTGCGTATCTTTTATATTTTCACTCGGACGAATTGGCGGGCACCAGCTAAGTAGTTGCCCGCGACTTCGTCCACGTTGAATATATAAGAACTTTCCACATTTAATGCTCTTTCTGTGAGTGAAAACCGCATTAAAAAGACTTATCTTACTTTAAAAAGGCAGTGTATCCCTGACAACTTGTGTGAAAAATTTCATGATGATCGATTGAGTAGTTAAGACGTGAAAAGGTAACAGACAGACAACTTCCACCATACAACCTTTTATCCCCCTTTCAACCTCTTACAACCCTTTTTTCGGATTAAAAAGTATTCCTTTTTCAGGCTCTAGACTTTGGCGTGAAAGCGAGACAGACAGACAGATAGACAGAGTTACTTTCGCATTTATAATATTAGTATAGAGTAAGTATAGAAGTATAGATTGTGTTCATAGTAATCTTATGGTAAAAATAATGAAGTCCGTTATTGGCAGTAGGTTTTAAGTATACATACATATATGTATTTATTCTTATATTATTGTCGTATGAGTGCTGTGTTTTTTATATTTTTATTTCCCCTAAAGGTTACACCATCTAAAATCTAAAATGGATCTAAGCGTACCTAATTAGGGACAGAGGGACGACTATGTATATAAAGAAGCTGAGGACACATAGTTCCGGTTTTCCCTCAAGTGTTACTTCCTTGAAGCTTGATTTTCTCGTAAGTTTCTTGAGTCTCTTTGTTTCAGAATAAAAATCAAAGACTTTCCTCTCGTCTGTGAATATTTGAGTGCTGAATGCATGTGTGTGTGTTTGATGTATTCGAGTTGTGTACATCGAGAACGCACTGGCGTTATTTTTGCCAGATCCCGACCTTGGATTTTAGTAGGTATTTTTGTAATGCACCCACTGCACTTGGCTCCAATACGAGATACGGTTTTGATTAAAAAAAATATTTTGCTGCGTATTTTTGGCAGAAGGCCTCTTGGCGGTGTTTAAATTTTATCATTTTTAAAAATTACTTATAAATTTTACTAACGTCGTCGTTGTCAAATCAAAATTTCTTATTTATAAAAAATACTTATCTCACTGTTTGAGATATAAACTGGAAAAATAAACTTTTATGTGCTTTTTGAAAAAGTATATTTTTGATATATTAATAAAAAAATCCTGAAAATTTTTACACGAAGATGTAAAAGTTATGTATTTAACAAAAAAAAAAAGCTCCTGAAAGTAAAAATACAATAAAAATTATTTTCAGTTTTAAAGTTAACGTTTTTTAAATATAAGTTTTGTTGATACGAAAAACAAACATGTATTACCAAATGTTATCTAAATTTCGATAATTATGTAATTTTCTTTTTTAAGAAAGTATTTATTTGACGACACTTTAGCGCCTTAAGGGACTAATTAGAATATCTTTTCATTACACCTACTTTCGGTGCTTTCGGTATTAAGGCCTAAGTATTTCATTTTGTATATATTTTAACATAATTTCCTAGTAACTTTAAATTAAAATGTTAATGACTATTGGATATTATTGCTTTGCAACTCTATATATGACAGATGTCACCTGAAAATACGAGAAGATCTATCTGCCCACGCGCAGACGTGGATTGGCTTGAATGCAATTTAAAATTTTATACATTCTACAGTTATGTTCATTTTTAGTTCTATTTTTGTAATATTCCTTTTTATACTTGTTGCGTAGCGCGCTCGTATAGTTTTCATACTTTTTAGGTCAAACTTGTTTCAATTTTATTTGATATATATATTTTTATGTTAAGGTTGACAGAAAGTTTATTATTCACTAGTCGGTGTCCGCGAATTCGTCCGCGTTCTCTATAGCCTATAGCCTTCCTCGATAAATGGACTATATAACACAATAAGAATTTATCAATTCGAACCAGTAGTTCCTGAGATTAGCGCGTACAACCAAACAAACAAACCAACAAACTCTTCAACTTTATATATTCATTATCCCTTATTCACTCACCGAAACACATAATTATGATATTGTTCTCGGTGGTCTTCTGTATCTTAATATTTACTTAGAGCTGACAATATTTGTAAGACCTAAATTTTAGATTATATAATCAACGAAGGAAAAAGAAGTCCGCGTTGTCCGATCTAGTCGGACTACGCGGTCTCATTGATCTATTTATTATATACCTACAGCTTTTTAAAGAGTTCCTTATGTCAAAAGCTAATGAATAAATATTTGCAGGTGATGTGTGATTAAAAAAAAATCCTGTAATTTCTTCAATGTCACTGACAGTTTTACGCTCTCGCTAGCGAATACGGTCATTAAGGTCATTATAAATTCATGTTAGACCCACTGTTATGTCTGCTTCAACCAATGGAGTTAGATACGGTTTACAGCGATAAACGACGAATTTTTGTGTATGTGTGTGTGTGTATATACTTAATTTCCATAAAAAATGCATCCATGCGAAGCCAAGGCGTATCGCTAGTATATAAAAGGTAGTATAGTATAGTAGTAGTGTCGCTATAGTATAGTAAAAAATTAAGAGGAATTTTGATTAAAAAAAAATGTTCAAAGTATCAAAACTATTTGAATCGAATCGGACTTCTTTGTGTTTTTTGGCACAGCGCACGACGGCCAAACATTGGTTTATGTGTGAATATCACTACTGCAGTGCAAAACAAACACTAATGCACTTTCCGTACGTATGTGTGAGTTTCTGTTTTGTTTTAGGTAAAGAATCGAGAAGGTAAAAGGGATAGTAATAATTTTATTAACCACTATAGCTGTTGCACGCGAGTACGCCCGCGTAACTTTATAAAATACTAGCTGGTGCTCGCGACTTCGTCCGCGTAGAAAAGTATAAAACGCCATCTACCGTATTTTGGATAGATGGCGCTATCTCCCGGGCGAAGCCGCTAGTAATTACTATTATTTTAGATTTCCTGTAGGAATGAATCATTATCCCGCGTTAAAAAGTAGCCTATGTTCATCACGGATAATGTCGGCTTCTAATGGTAAAAGAATTTTTCAAATCAGTCCAGTAGTTTCGGAGCCTATTCTATACAAACAAACAAACAATCAAATCTTTCCACTTTATAATATAAGTATAGACTAGCTGGTGCCCGCTACTTCGTCGTGTTGAAAAAGAGATAAATTAGCCTATCCTGTGTCCTGTACGTCTAAATGTTTATCTACCAAGTTTTATGAAAATTAGTTAATTCGTTTAAGAGTTATAGAGGAACATACATACATACAGAAAAAATTCTAAAAATGGTCAATTTAGTTTCAGTATCATGTATAGAACCTATAAACATGATATACAAAGTAACTTACTCCATGACCAACCCTTACAGAATTATTATTAGTACCTATTGATAAAATTATTAATATTTCTTACCTTTACACAAAATACCTTGCTTAAAAATTTCATGAATCATTTTGACGACACGTTTGGTCTAGTGGCTAATAAACCTGGCTGTTAACCAAACGGTCGCGGGTTCGGATCCCGCTAGTGTCAAATGTTTATGTGTTAACATTTACCTTTGTACCTGAGTCATGGATGATTTGTATTTATAATATGTATGTATTTACAAAAAAAGTAATCTATGTAGTATATCAACTGTTTGGTATCCATAATACAAGCATTAGTTGTTGTGTTTGCTTATCTGACAAAAGTTCTCATAAAAAAGTAAAAAAAAATCCTATTTCCAATCTGTTTACAAAATAGATTTCTGTCACCTATTGTACAGTAATTTTCCAAGAATTTGTTTTGCGGCATTTCATTATTCAAACATCCATTGTCTATGAAAAAAAAGACTAGGTTTATGACACATATTTTCCATAATTTTTCCTTGAATAAGGTAATATTATCAGAAACACCTATTTACTTTTATAAACATCAGTAACCATTACAGGAGCGTATTATGAGATAGTATTCTTAACATTAAAAGTTCACCTTATTACGTTAAAATGTGGTAAATATCTAAGTGGAAATGCTAAGTAGTCAATATTAGCAACCGACCTCAAGTATTTTTCTTGGAAATCATCATTAATACTAATACTAATAATAAAACTATTTGTTTTCAGAGATATCGTATTTATAGGGTCTATACATGATACTGAAACTAAATGGACGATTTTTAGAATTTTTTTCTGTATGTATGTATGTTCTTCCATAATAATTGATTTTCGTGAAACTTGGTAGATAAACATTTGGACATACAGGACACAGGATAAGCTACTTTTTTCTTTTTCAACGCGGACGAAGTCGCGGGCGCCAGCTAGTAATATATTTAAAGTATTCAAACCTTCCTCGCTTATCGCTCTTTTAATTAGTGAAAATCGCATCAAATTCCTTTGTGTACCTAGATTAAAAGAAGTTAGCGGAGAAACAGACAGAGGTAGACAGCGACTTTATTTAATAATCCTACTTCGTCCACGTAGAAAAGTATAAAACGCCATCTACCGTATTTTGGATAGATGGCGCTATCTCCCGGGCCAAGCCGGCTCGTATTTACTTTTATTTTAGATTTCCCGTAGGAATGAAGCATTTTCCCGCGGTAAAAAGTAGCCTTCCTCGATAAATGGACTATCCACACAAAAAGAATTTTTCAAATCGGTCCAGTAGTTTCGAAGCCTATTCTATACAAACATACAAACAATCAAATCTTTCCTCTTTATAATATTAGTATAGAAGTATAGATAGATATATGCCCGCGACTTCATCTGCATTGAAAACTAAAAAATATAGCACTGTTACGACGGTGGCGCCGAATTTTTTAATATTTTTAGTCGATCCCTCGAAAATCTAACATTTTTTTGGGTAAAAAGTGGCACTGTGTGCCAAATTTCATTCAAATCCTTTCAGCCTTTATTTGCATTATTGAGGAACAAACATCCATACAAACATAAAAACTCTCGCGTTTATATTATTAGGATTATTACGTTGTTTGTTGAATTTTAAAGGTCAAATCTGCATTCGAAATCTCAAATGAAAAACCGAATTCCTCTTCCAATGCAAATGAGCAGTACAACCGCTAACTGTCATTGGCTGTTTAAAATGGATCGCAACAACTTGTAGTAGTAAGACTCGATAGAGAAACGGGCGCAGTGTTATTTTTCTAACTAACTGTTCTCTTGATCGAAGGATAGATAGCCTTAACTGTAAGATATGCAAAGAGACGGGATGTGAAAAATTATTGCACTTATATAGTAAATACGGACCACACAAAAAGTCTGGAGGAAAAGACGGCATTATTCAAAACCAGGCCATTACTTAACTTATATTTTTGTAAGTTAATAAATATAATACTTACCATACTTTAGTGTATTTAGTAATAGAGATCTTTTTTTAATTTGAGTAATTTGAAGTATTCAAAATGTATAACACTCGAAAATTAAATATCTAGACCTTTTTATACTTTCAATTTTTTTTTATACTTAAATGTCTATGAAACCTCATCACCAAAGTACACGATATTTTCCTAGTAAAATCAATAATTTCCTCTTACCTAACGGTACAAGATGGGTACAAGTTTCAACAGTTAAAACGAAAGTATGATAAAAAAATTATGGCCTAATCTCCATACAAACAGTCGTACACAATTTGTGTCTCGTTTTTTTTATGTTAGGGTTGGCAGACAGGATAACCATTGATGGTAGTGACTATTGTCGCCAATAACAATTGGAACACCACAGTGCCGCAAGTGCTCTGCCGACTACTTATATAGGGGAGGGTAAGGAAAATGAGCTCTGGCATGGCATCCCTTACTCACTCGCCGAAACACAACCGCACATATTCTGTTATTTCATTGTGATCCATATTTCTTCAGAAAGATAACATTATAGTATGGTGCAATCAGCCCAAATGTATTATTTTACAAAAATCTAAAAAAATCGAATAATTGCTAATTCTGGAGCTCCGTAACTCTGAAACCGTTCACTTTAGCAAGATTATGCTGTACTTAGATCATTTTTGTTTGTAATTCAATGTTGATTATTTTTGTCCTTGGCATTTTTGGGCTAAAATACATAGTTTTCAAAATATTTGAGAAAAACTGATAAATTCCAACTTCCCTCCTGATAATTCCCTCCCCCTAACCTAAACCCGACGATAAAACCGGTGTAACTTTTAACCAAACAATATTTAGACTGTGTAGAACAATTTGGAGGTGGAATGATACTTTTACTTTAGATGTTGGGGTCTGGGTCTAATTGCATCATACTACATATTAGGATTAGGTGAACTATAAATTTTTTTAGGGGTTCACGTGACATGACAAACGTCAAACCACACCAGCGAACATTCAGCGACATAGTATAAACCACTGAGCAAATAAATGTGCTGTCAGTTGATATAGAACAAAATAAAATGGTATTTTTTCAATTGACATTTAGAAGGAAGTGTAAGCTTGTCGCACACTTATGTGGTTGAGTGCGTGAACACTGTTACGTAACTCAAAAGGTAATAAGTTGACGTACGAGCGAAGCATACATACGCGTTTGTGTCAGTATCCATTATACCTAAAATTTAATACGATTTTATTGCGAAAGACTCCTCAGAATCGTATATGTTGTCGGTGGGATCGTTGGCCATTTTATTTTAAAGTGAGTAACTTATAAAAGATGCTATTTAGGTACTAATATTGTCTGAGAATTTTCCATTTATTTGTTTGTCTGTTATGTTAGCCACCTTCCATTTAGTAAACCGCGGTCTACTAACTCCTGTCAGTGATTTCAGTATTAGTACCTAATAAAAATTTGGTGCGCTACAGAAAAACACACACTGTCGTTGCTCACTTATATTTTATAAAAAAATATCTTATTTCTTATACAAATTATTATAAGCCGCCAGTCGCTAAAGAATTTTCATTTCGTATAGGTATATTTTTTTAATCATACTTTAAAAAGGGAAAGCGTTTAAAATCTCACCTAGGGACACGATTTTGAGTCGCACACTAGTGGTTTTTTTTAATCCATAATTGACGTGTCGTGTTGTCACCGATATTGGTAATGTGCAATCAAGCGGACAGACAAGCTCAACTAATATACAAATTTACATACATTTTAATAAAACGATCCAAACACTTTGCTGGAAAAATGCTATACATAATGTTACTTGGAATCGAGGCTAGATTTCTCGATAAAATCTATAGGTACCCGTTTTGATTACTGGTTCACCAGAAAGAAGGAATTCTAAAGAAATATAATAAACTTTTCTGAGCTTAAACTTCACTAAAGTACAATATTTGGTCTGACTTGCTATTTAGCTCAGAAGCGAGGACCTTATAACAAAAAATAAAACCGCCGAAAAAACTGAAAAGTATAAAATAATCTTATTATCATTTTACCTAAGTAATTTTGAGTCGCCGCCGCGCATCACTCTTTACGTAATTTTGCTTGTTTGGCGCCGACTCAAAATTACTTAGGTAAAATGATAATAAGATTATTTTATGCTTTTCAGTTTTTTCGGCGGTTTTATTTTTTGTTTAAAAGTTTTATTTTATATTTTTTTGTGGCTGTAATCTAATATTTACTACATGCTTAATTTTATATTTTTCCACCCCCGTTTTCCTACCCTTAGGGTTGGAATTTTTTTGCCAAATTAAAATGGGACCCCCTTTGGGGGTACACCCTTTCAAATAAAAAAAGAATTATCAAAATCGGACCACCCAGTCAAAAGTTATGCGTGATCATACATGAAAAAAAAATATATATACGCGTCGAATTGAGAACCTCCTCGGTTTTTGTTTTTTCGTTTTCGTCGGTTGAAAATTGCATAATATCTAGGTCAATTCCTTAAAGAGTGTGAAGTGACACATGCTTTATTTTTATGGGGGCAAGATTGAGTGACGAGGAGGGGTGGGCAGATGATAGATATCTGGGCTGTAAAATTTTCAACAGTGGCGCGGAATTAAGGAAATGGTGGTACTGTTCCGAGCGGCGTGACAAAGACCTTTTCGAAGGGGATTCCCAACGTCCATGAGACCTGATACGACACTTGGAGAAGAAGAAGAAATGTCATAAAATCAAAAAGGAATGTAATCTGGACCATAATATAGAGTTTGATTGGTTGGTTGTACGCGCTTATCTCAGGAACCACTGGTTCGAATTGAAAAATTCTTTTTGTGTGGATAATCCATTTATCGAGGAAGGCTATAGGCTATAGAGAACGCGGACGAAGTCGCGGAAACCAGCTAGTGCGCTACTATAAAACACTCTTCTGTATAAAGTTACTCAAAAACTAGCCTATGGATTGAGTTTTGTGGACATAAAACATACGGAAGATAATTTTTCTTTACTAATATTATAAAGAGGAAAGATTTGATTGTTTGTTTGTTTGTATAGAATAGGCTCCAAAACTACTGGACCGATTTGAAAAATTCTTTTACCATTAGAAGCCGACATTATCCGTGATGAACATAGGATACTTTTTACTGCGGGAACTGCTTCATTCCTACGGGAAATCTAAAATAAAAGTAAATACTAGCGGCTTGGCCCGGGAGATAGCGCCATCTATCCAAAATACGGTAGATGCGTTTTATACTTTTCTACGCGGACGAAGTCGTGAACACCAGCTAGTTATTTATGAAGATATTTCTTATGAAAACCAAGTCTTATCTTTGCGATTACGACGATATTTATAAAGGTAAAAGGTTATTTACGTGATTACAATAATAAAGTTCTTAACGTTGCTTAATTCCGCTCTTTGTAAGAGGAGGTACAAGCCTGATCAAGCTATAAATAAAATTTGTCATCTATGTATATTACTTTTTAATAAATACCGAATTCGTATCAGCCAAATATTATTACATAACTTCCGAGCAAAGGTATTTTTTATTGTACGAAGAGATAATTTATGATCTATGCTATTTAATATGGTAGTCTATACTGATTTCAGGACTTCACTTATCTTTGAATTTGTGACATCCTGGAACTCTATGTTGGACAAAATTATCACAAATTTCAAATACATCTAAATTCTTTTTTACAATTTTTTTTAAATGTCTATCAAGAAAGTGTAATTAATTCATAAAATATCTTTAACATGAAAAAGCTTTTCTACATTTTATGAGCAATATTACAGACTGTATTTCGCTTGCAAACTGAGTAGGTATAATCAATCTAAAATATCCTAAAAATCCGTTTAGCCTTTTAATTATTAATTAAAATTAAAATTTTTATTTAGATTATTGACTGTAAATTTATTAAAAACTTTATAAATTGACAAAAATTTACAAAAATATTGACAGATTTAATAAAATTTACGAAATTTAATATATTACATAATTATTATTAATGAGCTTCCTTAAATTTATTAAATTTTAATTCTATATATAGCATTTTAATTATTTTATTTTATTTGTTATTTATCCTAAAAATCTATATTAGTTATATATATGGTTATAATTATATTCAATAGTATGGAAAATTGAACAATTTTCCTATATAGGTAATAAGCATTATCAATTTCAAGTTAATAATTTGAAATTAACAAAAAGCCGTAACAGAATATTATTTATCGTAACTTTGAGAATGTACGAGCAGATAATTATTGCGGAAATATTAAAAAACACTCTTAAGTTAATAAGTACATATTTTATACACAAGCACATACCCATTATATCTTTAAAAACATTAACATAATATATTTAATTTATTATTTAATTTTAAAAAATAATTTATTTAGATAATTAAATGAACACAATAAAATTAAAATATAAAAATAATTGTTTAACAAACCTTTTTAGTCCAGTACGCTAAAAGTCCAAACAGATACATTCACATTGTAGCATAAAACCGTATAAAACATTTTCGAAAGTCTGTCCCTATATTTAATCCGTTAGGAAAACATTTGCGCGCCAAACTTCGAAAAGAGGTCGCAACTTCAATTGAAACATAGTTTTTTTAATGTTCTAAAAGCGAATATTTTCAAATTGAGAACACGAAAATCTATTGCACTATAGGAACTGTCAAAAGACAGTTCAAAAAAAGAGTTCCGAAAATTGACACTCGCCCGCGACCGTTCGAAATTTGAAAAATCGGTGACAGCGCTTTCTCATTGAGTCGTGTCACGAATTAGGCGCGACCCTAGATACGTTTTTTTTATCGATATTTACCGGTTTTTGCCATTGTTTTCACCGCGAGCGCACATGCACTTTCAACACATTATGATCTAACACTGGCCAGCACTCGATTGCAGAACATACTTATTCTAAGTCAACTTACATTCGTTCATATTTGCCTGCGGGGCGTAGGGCTGCGCTAGATAGCATTAGAACTTAGGATCTACACAATTTTGTTCTAAGTACGTAGACACGATCCTGTAACAGCACTACTTATCTCATTTGTGCTTTATAATAGCTTTTAGTTGCAGAAATAATGGTTCACATGACAACCAATTTACACAAATATTTTTATTTATTTTTAGAATTAATGATTCTTTTAAATATAAATCAAAAATCAAAGAAAGTCATTCAAAACCAGGCCAGTTCTTTTTTTAACTTACACTTTGGAGAATTGGGCCATAAAATTCTTACTTATTTTCAATAAATTCCTGTGAATGTTACAGATTTATAATATTCAGATTATAAATTCTACATATTTCATAAATAAATATGAAAGTTGAAAAATGCGTGGTATTTTAATATTTTCAAACCTAAATAACTATGAAACTCCATTACGAAGTTACGCGATTTTTCCCGGTAAAATCTATAATTTCTTCTTATCTAATGGTACAATTTTCAACCGTTAAAAAGAAAGTAAACTGATGGCCCGATCTCCATACAAAACTGACAGATCTCCTTTTTAAAAATATTAATAACAGATTAGACAGTAATGGCCTAATAAGGCAGAAACTAACTTATTGACATTGTAATAAAGTAGTGTATTTTAATCTCTAATTGATCAATATTACGTATAATATTCGAATGTACTACTTATAAAGGCATTCTTCATTAATAATCAAAGCATAATTCAACTTCTTTACAATGAAGGACAATGTTTCTTTACAATGAAGAAAAGAAAAACTGACGCTAGTCTAACTATTTCTTCAATTTAGTGAGATATTTAAATAAGTTCATTATGAGGAATTGACTAATAAGATAATTAAATTTAAATAATATCTTAAAAACAGTTGTGTTCAACATTTAAATGAAATATAGAATTTGTACAACCCTAGTTTTCGCGTAGTACAAGAAACGTCTTGCATATAATAATATGTTTTAGCCTATATTGAGCGCTTACAGCCACCGCGTTGTGGTGCGCGTGCGACTGCTACAAAATAACGATACTGCAACGATACCGATATTTGTAACGTTATTTTCTATGTGCGAAAATAACTATGAATCTTTGTTATTTACGGAATAAACTTTCGTTTCATTCCTATTAAATATTTCGATATTTGTTTAATATTATTTATTTATCATTTATTATCAAGTATGATATTAACATTATCATTCATATGACAATAGACGAAGGGGCGTCATAATGTAAAAGTAGTTTTTTTTAAATATTTCTTCATTCAAACTACGTGATTTTTTAAAGAATGTCTATAAAAATAATTTTTCCTCAATCAGTTATTTTAAATCGTTATATTGAAGAAAATATTTAAGTCGTTATTACTCGGCCCATCACTCTGTTGTATGCATCGTGCAATGGCCTGCACTGCCGTATTTTTCCTCTGAACTAAAACGTCCTAAGTACTCATAACTCGGTTGCAACTGCGACTTTATTCTATTGCGTTAAAGACAGATACGATTTTGTATTGATCGACGCATACATATTTATTATATTGAATGTTTTTTAGAAGCTAGTTCTTATACTTATTTCACTATGAATTTTAGCTAGGTATAGTGGTATTAGGTATAGAAAGAAATGGTTGGTATCTGTGGGCGTAAGTTCGTTTCTAGGACATAGCAAATGGTAGAAATCTTCGCAGTTAAAGCGATATATTGTTGTATAATTATTGGCGCGAAACGTTTCGTTAGAAATTAATTTTTGATTTAATACGACTTTTGTGGGACTAGTCTATGCACCGTTATTTTAATTGTTGCCGAAAGGGAGTTTCTATGATTAAGTGCTTCAATTCAATTACTATTGTATGTAGAAAAGTTATGTAGTTATTTTGTTTATAACTAGCTGTTGCACGTGACTTCGCCCGAGTAACTTTATAAAAAAAAATTTAGCCATTTAGGTCAAACTAAATAGCCTAAAGCCTTCCTCGATGGAGTCGAAATGGACTATCAAACACAAAAAGAATTTTCAAATTCGAACCAGTAGTTCTTGAGATATTGGTATAGATTGGAACGACTATTCATAATATTGATCTCTTTAGGTTTTTTGGTATGTCAATGTCTACAGACAGGTTGACGGTCCACTTAATGGCAGGTGGCAACCGTCGTCGTCATAATAGGTAATTTTTATGACCTCGTTATTTTGATATATTGGGAGTGGTTTTTTGGGAGGAATGGAATTACTAACCATATATGATTTTTTGTCTGCAGCTTAGTAAACATTGGTATAATGAAATGGCCACATAGTCCTACAAATTGAGTGGTACGTTTTCCCAGTCCTACGCTTGGAAGTTTTTTACGGCTGCTAACTCCTTTAGCTACCTCTATCGAGAATTTTCGCAGAGGAAAAAATTGGGCTTCTCTGCAAACCGAAGCTACTCGACGAAGTTTCGGTCTGTTAGTTATCAGAAAAAAATCCTATAAAACATACTCTATGCTCTATACTCGACCTTAGTAGTATTAAGGATAAAGAATAGGCAAATAGGCTCTGGCATCCCTTAAGTCGGTAATCACGCAACGGTACACATAAGCACAAATGCTGTCATTTCACGGTGGTCTTCTGTAAGGGGATGGTCTCTGCAATGCCATCAGGCGGGCCATTACCTACTAAATTTATTAAAAGTTAATTATTTATTAAGAAAAGTAAATCTAATTGCGAAATTTTGGATTAGGTTTAATTGAGGATGTTTGGATGTTTGTTACTCAATGACGCGAAAACGGTTGAACTGATTTGGATAATTTTTGGCACACAGACAGTGTATTACCTAAATTAACATATAGGATACATACTATTTATATTGAAAAAATATTTGGTTCCTCAGGGATTTTCAAAAAACAAACTACAGCGCGTACGAATTCGCAAGCACAGTTAGCAGGTAATGTATGTATGTATATAAAATTTATTTTCTTGATATAGATATGTATAATATTGAAGGCGATTTGCTCGTATGCGGAAATAATGGCCGAATGGAAAACGGTATACCGTGAAAACCGAATCTCACGATTGAGGGTTCCGTCCGAGTATATTCATACAAATGCGTGCAAAACACACAACGACACGACCGTAATGTAATAAGACGCATTTTTCTTTGACAAAAACATGCGCCCGCGCACTTAATGGTGTTAGAAAATTGACGCGATGCGAGTTTAGTATTACACCGGCTGGAAAGGGGCTCTACCTATATTTGCTACCATGTCAGGTATACTTGTATTATTTAAAATACAATTTTTAGGTTGTCCTAGTATAACTTTAAAAAATATTCATAAAAGAAAAAAATGACTAAACAGGAAATTTCAATTGGTTTTTTGAAAATCTCACAGGAATCTAACATAAAATAGTTACAAGATAAAAAGTGTGCTTTATGTTAATCTAGGTGATAAATTATCCACGTGCAAAATTTTATCTAAATCCATTTAGAAAGCCGTTTTTGCGTGATTGTAATGTACTACTTCAGTTTTTTTTGTAAAAAAGCAATCTCGTGTTCAAATTAAACTTAATAAAGTTAATACGCCGAACGCCGATTTTAATAGTAAAGTTAATAATGTGTGACTTTGATTTAGGGTGTGGACATTATCATTATGGATTTTTTAATCGAAGTGGAGCCACTTTGTATGCGATTAAGCCACGAACTCAACACGAGGTTTTTACATCAAATACATTCTTCATTGCAAACGTCACATACCGATGGCGCAAAACAAGGTACAAATGCTAATACATATAAGTGCACTATTCTTGAACGATGGACATTATCTATTTAAATAAATAAACTTTTGAACATATTTTTTATATACAGCAATTTTAATTAGGTATTTAAAAGGGTCCGTGGTGTACGCCCCAAAAATTCAAAAATTCTTCAAAAATTGCGTTTCGTAATACTTGAACGTCCCCTCTAATAGGCCGTGAATTAAAGTCAATTAAATAAATGGATTAAAAAAAGCTCAGCTTCTCTTGGTCTATCACTTACAAACTTACAAAGTATTGCGGTCTAGTTGTCAAGTAGTGCCTCATACGACTATCGAGCACATTGGAAATGAATCTACGAAATTCGAAATTATGTTGTTCTGACTTGTTGACTTCTTTTAAAAAGGTTCAGCTACAGGGCAAACCCTTAACCCAATCGTCTTTATTTTAAGCTCAAATTGTAGCTGACTAAATTGTCCAGAGGAGATATTTTTCAAATTTTTTATATCATTCTTCGTTTCTAAAATATCGAGCGCCAAAATCAAAAATTAGAAAAAATAAACAAATTTTTTTCACTATTTGGGCCATAACTTTTGTCGTTTTTGACTTAGTTAAAAAATTATTTTTGCACCTTACAGCTCTCGTGAATACGCGTCTTTTGAGTCCTTTTTGAATAACATATCTTTACAACTCTCCGAGATATAAGGGGATCGCACTTTTTCGTGAAATCGGGGCCTATACTGAAGCGAACGAAAAGACATTTCCAATGTCAAAGTGTTATAGCAAGAAGAGTTCAAGCGATATTATTGCTTTTATTTTTTTATTTTTCAACGCGGACGAAGTCGCGGGCACCAGCTAGTGTTAGTACACTTACGAATAGAACTTTGAAGTTACGCTACATAGCAGATGCAGAGAAAATAGTACAAAATAACCAGAATTAGTGTAAAATATATTATTATGTGAAATCAATAGATTTATTTCCTTAGAATTAAATCCAAGAGTGTACAGTGTTCTTAATGCCTCTCCGCAACAC
Source organism: Synanthedon vespiformis (assembly GCA_918317495.1). Classification (NCBI taxonomy): domain Eukaryota; kingdom Metazoa; phylum Arthropoda; class Insecta; order Lepidoptera; family Sesiidae; genus Synanthedon; species Synanthedon vespiformis. The sequence goes on from OU906969.1 coordinate 5,729,067, forward strand.
CGAAGGGTCAACAAAAAAGGACTGTTAATTTTTTCTGCACATTCATCTGGCCGTTTGAAGCATTTCAATTAACTTTGCCATCTAACATTATTAATTGACCAATGGTACTTTGATTTTACAACTTTTTTTAAGTGTTAATTCTTTTTTACTCTCAGTTTTTAATCCAAACTTATCCGAGGTATTCCGAGGGTTTTATTAGTTGCGAGCTACTGAAATTAAATAAATAAAATATAATTGCTAACTTCTGTAGTATTTTTTTTTTATTTATTTATTTATTTAATAGCTAACCTTACAGCATTTAATATTTAACAAATGTATACAATAGATTATATTTTTATATAGCCTATTACAAGGTTAGGCATCTTAAATTTACTAAGTACAAAAAAAAAAACCTAATAAAAAAATCTAATTAAAAAAAAATTATAACAATATACATACAATACACATATATAAAATATATAAACATATTATACATTATATGCGAATACATAGATATAAACACATATGCGTGATTGTTGAGTGAGTGTGTTTGTTTGTGTTTGTGTTTGCGTGTGTGTGTGTGTGTGTGTGTGTGTGTGTGTGTGTGTGTCGCAATATGCTGCAGACCATCAAACATTCTGTAGGACAATTGTTGTTTGCAAATGTTTTAGTTAACAAACTTTATGTCCCTCTGTATGTACGCTTAGCTAGATGTTGTTAGCTGATGCTACAGCAAACCATACTAAATTCTCAGCAAACTCCTCAGCAACTTAGAGCAGATATATAACGTGTTTGAGTTCAATAGAACACCGGGGCTCAGCTTATAATTTAACTAGCGGCTCGCTCCCGGCTTCACACGGGTGCAATTTCTTTCTGCAAATTATAATATACTAGCTGGTGCCCTCGACTTGGTCCGCAACAAACAATTACACCATATATAGTAAATTGTTAATTCAAAAAATGAGAAACATACATAAATAGATGTAGGTAATATAGTGCAATCAACGACATTTTCCACGAATTGGTACATTGGTTTTAAACAGAGAAAACTATAGCTTAAAGCCTATAGCTTATAGCTATACTTAGTTCTTTATAGCTTATAGCCTTCCTTGATAAATGAACTATCCAAGATAAAAAGAATTTTTCAATTCGAACCAGTAGTAAGTATATCCTTACTAATCCTTACTAATCCTTACTTCCTTACTTCCTTACTCTGGTCTAAAGTAACTCTGTCTGTCTGTCTGTCTCGCTTTCACGTAAAAACTACTGAACCGATTTAAACGAAATTTGGTACACAGGTGGTCTAGAACCTCAGAAAGGACATAGGCTACTTTTTAATGCGGAAAAAGGGTTGAAAAGGGTTGAAAAAGGAGATAAAAGTTTGTATGGAAGTATCGTCATTTGTATGAGAACTCTTTGTGCACGGAGTTTTGAAAGTGTCACGGATGACATACGACTATTGTCGGCTTTAGAATGTTCTTTTTAGAGTTAATAAGTATAATTTGTAAAATAAAAAGCCTAAACAATTAAAAATGCTACCCATAGTCACTATTTCACGCGGACGAAGTCGCGGGCACAGCTAGTATATATATATAAACCTTCTTCCTATAGCTCTTTCCATTGGTGAAAATCGCATTAAAATCCGTTTAGTGGATATACTTCAATACAGACAGGTAAAGCTAGAGATGTAGAAATAAAATGAATTTCAAGGCATACCTAAGCCACTTTTAAGTATTAAAAATAATTTGAAAACATTAATAAATGTACAAATAAAATATGGATATGTATAATATGGTTGCTGTTAAAAGAAAATAAGATAATCGAACAGATATTTATCATTGTACATAATCTCTTTCTTCTTTATTCCAGGAGAAGCAGTTTTTGTAATAAGTCTTTCAGCTTGTAGATTTATGAAATTTGCTTAGACATCAGTTTTATCTATGGTCAACAACCAAACAGACATACAGCTCTCAAAAATTAAAAGACTCTATAAGTTACAAGTCCAAAGTAGAAGTCAAATACCATTTTTCTAATCCACGCAAGTAAATAAAGTCTCCCACGCTTATCGACTTCCAAACCTTTGAACAGAAAAAATAATTTGGTGTTTAATTTTAAAGTAACTTTGAAATTAATAAAATTAGTAATATTTGTGATGATTAAAATCAGTCTAGATAATTCGTAAATGGAATTCAGTATAAACTAACGGCCACTAAAATGACAAAACATTGCAGTCAATGTTCTGACCAGATATATTGCATTATATTGTAAAATTGAGATTAAATTTCGATTGTCACCAACAAAGGGCAAACATGTCGATGTAGTAATAAAGTGTTATAATATAAATTCATTGTCCGCGGATATACATAATAAATATAGAGCCATCGAAATTCCAGTGGAACCAGCCAGTCATAAATTCCGTGCACGGTAGGCGTATCCGATAGAATTTAATACAGAATCCATCGAAATCCGCCATATTGATGTATACATTTTTTCAGACCCCGCCTCACTCTCGGGCAACATAATTGAGCGTTGTGAAAACTATCACGCTGGTAAATGACCACCCCGCGCCTCGTTCCCCGCAGTTTTCCAACATGGCCGCAATCAATAATTTGACTGGGCAATGACTGCGATGATTCGGACATGCGCACTTGACGTTGTTACACGAATCATCGCCAAAACCTGAACTTGACTTGGCGAAAACGAAAGTTCAGGCGAATGTTTCTATGCCATTCTTGGCATTCGATACCACAGACACGTGCTGTATGTATTGTTTAAACACGATTTAGATTTAAGAGATGAAAAAATTGTACATATAATACATTTAATTAATATAACTGATGCAGAAGACAATATTAAAGAAGCAAAGACAATATTAAGCAAAGAACTAGTACAAGAACGAATAATAAAGACAAAAATGTTTGATAGAGATGAAGCAGGGAATGAGAGTTCGCGCGATGATTTTCCAGAACATTATGAATTTTATATAGCTGTCCTTATCGCACTTCTTATGGTTCGGATGAGATAAAAAGAGATAGATACTCAGTTTAAACACTCATCGAGGCATATACTACATACCTATACAAAGTACCAGTTTCGTAACTCAACTGTAATAATGCTGAGTTGAAATTGAATGACCACAACTTGGGAAATTCAAAATATAAATTAAAATAGTTAATTTTTGGAAATCCAAAAAGGAGAGACAAAAAATTAAACATTTATGAACATTTTTTAATATGCTAGGCAGAATTATTTCGTTTAATTTTACTAAGAAAGATTGAGATCTGATTGAACAAAGGTTCAGAGAATCAGCTAATACGAGTAGTTAATAAAATATTTCTGGGTATTTTTATTTCGAATTATTCTGATTATTGTAATAGTTAAAATTAATACAAAGTGACTAATTTTAAATTTTACTGTTATAGATTCCATTCGTCAATGCTGCATTATTTTTATTTTCTGCCAATATGTCAAAGCTTTCCATTCGTTTTTAAAATCAACATAAATGTTGAAGTAGAAATTTAATTATACATGACGATTCCAGTGGATATAACTAGAATCAATTAATAAGCATAGCTCCATTAAGCATATTATTATCAAAATTGAATCTTACCTGTTTGTCTTGAAGAGTTTCACCAACGAAGTTATTTTCTTCAAAATTGTGTAGTGGAAGTTTATGGTTTCTTGCTTCCTGTATTTCTGGTCTTCTAGCTTTAGTTCATTTGTTGATATTATTGTATGTCTATTGTAGCCCTTATTGTTTCGAGTACAGCCCGTTAATTTTTAACATTTATTATAATAATATAAAACGTTACAGGTATAGTAGTAACAGAAATTTCAACTAATTCTTAATGGTAATTTATTTTTAATTTTGTACTATTAAAAAAATCTAGAAGTTTTGTCAACGGGTAGGTAAAACTTGGTAAATTTAGATTTTTTTGTAGTGTATTTTTGGATTAATTTTTATCTTATCTCTTCACTAAATTTAAGGCCAATTTAAGGCACAAGATTTTGCTTCCTCTTTTATTATAATCTCATCACCCATTAAATCTGGATCTGGTTGATGAAATTGGTCGAAATATTTCCAAAACTTATATTGCCGAAATATCAAATATCACTTAGCCTTAACTTTTATTTCCAGAGTCTTTTACTAAATTACTTTCACTAGATATATATAGAGAGTCTGCTTATAAAACTCAATATAACTCAACAATAAAGTTCCAAAATTAACCAGTGTTGTTTAAATGTACTTAAAGAACTTAAATGTAATATCTTCTTTTCTATTGATTCCTTGTAATAACGGTTGATATAAACATAAAACTTGTTCTATTGCGAAAAAACGTGTTTCTTTATCGTCAAATCTTGCTGACGATTATTTGTTTGGTGCTAGATTTCCTTTTACTATGAAATCTTTGCTTTCTTCTGCTTTCTGCTCATTTAACTTATCGTTCTATGCATCTAGGTGGCCATGGTCTCTGTTGTTGTGATTCCATGTATCTTCTGTTGGTTCTGCTTAATCTATTTCACAGTTCTTCTCGAATTGTTGTGGATCAAAGTCAGCCCTATCACAAAATCCGAGACGAACGGCGTCCAGTTGCCTTAACACTAGTTTATAGTTTGCGAAAATAAAACCGGTTTAAATGTTCTAACAAAGTTCAAGTGTTGCTGAATACTATTGTTTGTAAATTGTCACTTAATAACTATTTAATTATGTAGGGTAACTAAATATCGTCTATTGCATAAAACTATCCGTGAATGTGACGGGCGGGCGGTAGCGGTGACCAATACGCAGGCGCGTAATTTCGAATTTGGAACCAAATTTTTGGTATATGAATTTTCGATTTTTGAAATTTTAGGCCGTTTGAATTTTTTCCAATGTTTGTTTTCTTTTTTTGTTTGTTTTTTAATATTATTTTTTTTAGGAATTGCGCGGTGGCTTTTTTCGCGCGATGCGTAGATGGTAGTACACGCGTCGTCACCAGCCTCACCGGCCACACTGATATCGGAAGGTTGCACTGCTGCAATGGCCCGAGCTCCAATGTGAGGAGTATGAGTGACCCCTAGCCCCCTCACTGCCACCCTACTCACCCCAATGATTCGGCTGCACCTCGCATCATCAAATAATGATTTCGCATGTTTATTATTAAACCTTTTACGTATATAACATATATTTTGAAGAGGCTCGATATGAAATAGTTTACATAGTATCTAAATTATCTATTACATTATTACTGTTATTAATCAATCACTATATGGTTTGTGCAAATGTTTATCAAAATACGTTGTATTATGTGCAATTAGGCCACGGTAACTTTAAATTCTTATAATGAGGATGATTTTTGCTATATTGAATTGTAGAGAAGCATAACGTTCGCTGAAGGAAATTGAGAAGACGTTTAAACTGGAGCATTTTAATGATATAGGGCGAAAGCTTCAAATGAATTACTAGATTTTGGATACCTACCATTACGCAAGAGCACTAGAAACATCAAAAGCTAGAATTTGAGCTACAGATCCTAAGGCGTAACATAAGGTAACTATTACCACTAGCTGATAAGATCTTGACAATAGACTAGCCAATTGAATGAGTAGCCTATTGGCTTGCCTCAATCAGTATCACGGCTCCCGGGTTCGATTCCCGGCAGAAACATATTTGTAAAGAAGTAGCAGTGCAATTGCGTCTCTTAGTCATTTAGATAAAGCCTGGCGGCAGGAAGGGGGTTGCCCTTACGGAAGACCACCATGAAATTTCATTGAATGAGTAATGGATGCTAAGAGACCAGAGCACATTGTCTTTTCTTTAATCCTATTATTGTCGACAAGGCACTAGCAATTCCTGTGCCGTTGCTTATGTTAGAGGCGACGGTAATCATACCATCAAGTGTACCGTTAGATTATAGACCTTAACATAAATAAAAGAAAAATGTTGTTGAATCAGGATTTACCTAGTCCTATAATAAAAGAAAATAGGCTTAGGCTATCATGGTCCCTTATCGAAACATAAAAGCACATAGTTATGTTTTTATCTCTTTGTAACTACACTTTTCATTTAGCTAGTTATTTTTAACTACTAACAATTAGATAAGACTTAATTTAAAACTTGAGTTTATTTTTCTTTCGAATAAATTTAACATAATGTTGAAATTTGAGGACAAACACTGCTTTTTGGAATTGAGATGTTTTTATTATAGTTTTATTGTCTGTTGATACATCATGAAGTAATCGAGCAGATCAAAGGATGTTCACAAAATTTCTGCCTATCATTATTAACTACGATGCGTATGCAAGCAAAGCCTCCAAAGTACAGTCAGCGTGAAAAGTTTAAAACACTTATTATTTTCTTTTTGTTTTAAATTCGTTAAATTCTGATTCAACTTTTGACAGTTCAGTAATTACACCGATACTCTACATTATGTCTTGTGTGTGTGTCTCTTTTGTTTACGGAAGTGGTCGTTTTATCGGAGCAAATAAATACTTGATATCAACCAACAATTAAAAAAAAATGTCTCTGAATAAGTATAATCTAAATAAGTATTTGCTAGGTATAGAAACCATAGTCTATGGTAACATTCAATTAACTCAGACTGACGTGGCATTTCATTTCACGCTGCATTTCGCAGATATTAGGGCAACCCCTATAGAGGCAGTAAGCACCTCCTTACAGAAAAATACTATTATAATTGAAGACTTGAATGGATGAAGGTGGTATGTCGTATAATTCTTATTTTGAATAAATCGAGGTTAAAGTTTTACTTTTAATTTTTGAGATAAGTCTTAATTTTTGTACGAAACTGATTTTTGTACTAAATTATGATGAAAAGTTGTGTAAACAACCTAAAATATTATTAGTATGATAGCAATTAAACACTTCTATTATTTAATTAAAAAAAAAGTGAACATAGCTTTCTTTTCCATTGACAAAAGTGAACTTTTCTGCACTCTTTGCTTTTTAAAATTAACTGTATATAACACCCTTTTCAACTTATTATTTTTCAAAAATGTCTTAAATCGACGATCTTAAGGTCTGTAATCATTCATAACGACATATTACCTTCATCAACGCAAAAAAAAGAAAAAACCCAAAAATGCGACATAACACCCTCATCCACTCACGTTTTGGTAAGTGAGTAAGGGATGCCAGAGCCCATTTTCCTATCCCTTCCTATTCTTAATTCTACTATGGGAGGCAGCGCACTTACAGCACCTGTGAGGTTGCTTGTGTTATAAGCGACTGTAACCACCTACCATCAAGTGGACCGTCAACCTGTCTGTTAAGCTTAACTTAAGAAAAACCAAGTTCAATAATATCGTTAGTCGATTAGTTTGTAGTCCAAAAATATCATCAATAGTTGTACCATCAATTGGACTGTCAGTGTGTCTGTCAAGCTTAATATTAAAAAATAAGTAAGTCAATGATATCGTTGGTCGATTAGTTAGTGTTGAAACATTCTGCAGTCAAAGAGTATGTATGTACCATCAAGTTAGTGTTGTACCATCATGTTGACCGTCAGCCTGTCTTAACATAAAAAAATAAAACAAAAGGAATGCTTCTATAAAATAAAACGGCAATCACACCATACAATTTGAACGTTTCCTATTTAGGAAATCTAAGTAGAGAGCTCGTGATCACACTACGCTAAATTGATTTCTAAATCGAAGATATAGAGTTCAAAATGGATAAACTCTCAATTGAATCCAATCTGTTCTAACTGCGATCACATCTTTCGATTTCCTAAATTGGATACGTTCAAATTGAATAGTGTGATAAGCGCTTAATAAATAATAATGCAATTCCATATAAGAATTGTTTTGTAAACGGTACTCCACTTTTCAGCTTAAGCCTCGTGAATTAACATTTTGTCGTAAAAATGATCAGACATTACGAGTGTTCATTTATGTCGCAAAATATTCCATGTTCATTTTATTTGGTGCCATTTTATAATTATGTATGTAACTTTAAATTAAATGTAGTACCTACGTAAGCTTATTTACAATACGGGATTACCTTTATTACACACATGTACATACATATAAACAATTACCTAGTATATAAGTATAGACAACTATTATAATAAATGAAATAAACATAGATTATATACTAGCTACATGCTCGCGGCTTCGCCCGGGTTCAAAATAAAAAATAGTTCCGAAGTTGTATCAAAATCAGTTCATTAGTTTAGGATTTCATTGGCCTCAAACAACGTGACAAGTAATTTTAATATATATATAAGAATATAATAAAATGTTGGTGCACATTTACAAGTACAGAATCTTTCAAATATTTCCAATGAAACTCAATATATAATAATAAATTTCGCTTTTACTTAAAGAAAAAATTCTTTCAAGACTAAATTTGCTAAATATTTTTTTAGCCTTGCGCTCTTAGATCACGATTATACTAAAAAAGTGCAATTAAGTACTAAACAGTTGAAATTTTAACATCAAACAAAATCATCGTATCGCTCATACAAACGTTTGCTTGCGCGTTCAACAATTGCGTTCATCCTTCATTCAAATGTAAACCTAATTTCCTTTCTGTAAATTCTAAATTTGTATGCACAGAGACAAATTACGCACCACTCAATTGTCTGTTCGATACCACTCTATATAGGTTCTAGACTAGATCTATTTAGTTCCTATTTTCGGTAAGTTGTGCATATTGATCGCGAATTGTTAATGCAAAATCTAAAAAAAAAATATAGCTAAAAAAGCTGAATAATTTTTTTTTGAGCTATTTCAGCCGTCGATCGACTATATAATACTTTTCAACTGACTTCCAAAAAGGGAGGAGGCTCTCAATTCGACTGTTTTTTTGTTACCTCATAACTTTCGACCGGGTGAAAAGATTTTGATGATTCTTTTTTTATTTGAAAGATGATCTTTCCCGTGTGGTCCCATTTCAATTTGATCCAGTTCTGGCAATGGCAGCCACGAGAAAACGATTTGAACTCGGTTTTTATCTGTTAAAAAGAGCTCTTAAACTGTAGCTGATGTGTATCTGTGATGTCTATCGACGATTTCAGCTGCTTCGAAAATCCATACTAATAATAAATGTGTAGGGGTCGGTCATGGAGTTTTTTACTTTGTTTTCAGAAATATCGTGTTTATAGGCTCTATACATGAACTGAACTACTGAAACTAAATTGACGATTTTTAGATTTTTTTCTGTATGTATGTATGTTCCTCCATCACTCTTAAACGAATTAACTGATTTTCATGAAACTTGGTAGATAAACATTTAGACGTACAGGACACAGGATAGGATATTTTTTTCTTTTTCAACGCGGACGAGGTCGCGGGCAACAGCTAGTACCTAATATTACTGTGACCACTATCGTTTTGGTGACTATTGATCACTTAGTCTTTGACGTATTGGATTGTGGGGGCCAATATTACAATAATAGACTTTCATATAGACGAATCGTATTTATTACAAAGTTGATTAGCTGTAGTCAATTTTTGTATATAAAGCTTTATTTTACCATCACCTTATTTGACTGATTTATTAAATTTTTTTTTGTTTTGGTCACATTATTTTAATTCTATAATTAGAACCTGAGATCCAATTTTACAGACAAAAAAACTGGGAGTTTTTTTTTATAAATTACTATGTAATACTTGTGACTCGTTCCGACTTTGTACGGATGCAATTTTTTCTGCAAATTAAGTATATACATACACAAACCTTGTTTATTAATCTATACTAATATTATAAATAGAGAAGGTTTGCTTGTTTGTAATGAATAACTCAAAAACTACTAGACCGAATTTGAAAATTCTCTCACCTATAGAATTTTCAAAGTTTAAAGTTCAAAGCTCTTTTTTGTCCCTTTAGTGAAAATATTTATAACTTAGGTACCTACAACTCTTACAACAAATGACGGATTTTACATTTAAATAATAAAAATATATTTTTTAAATGCTTAGAGATTAGTGCTTTTTGAACAATTCCAAAGTCTAACCTAACATTAGGCCTTCATCAATTTTTTCAACTTCCAACACAAGGGTACATTGAAAAGTTCATTGACCACAACGCTTGTTAACAAAATGTTTTCGTACCGTTTTATATTCAACATTGATTGCCACCATCATTTAGGCCTTACCGAACTTCGGTCGTATTTCAATAGAGCGTAATAACAGGCAATTCGTGGTGAAATCACTAGTATTAATCATGACTATAGTAATTTCTGGAGGGTGGCACTGCCTATGCTATGCCTAGGGGTAGGCTGCATTTAATTTTTGCAACGCTATCTCACTCTATCAACTGCGCAGACTCGGCGTCATCATCATCACGACCCCCCAGAGTAGGGGACCACCTCCCTACCCCACCGTCAATATACAGCAAACAGCGTCCGTAGATAAAATATACCCATACAAATACAGGCGCTTGTCCAACGTGTGCACACAGTTGCATTCCACGCACACAATCGTAGAATTTATACAAAATTTAAGCTTGGTAATTACATTAATGCATATTATAGACCATATATACAATACTGTATGTATTGTATATACGGCCTTATGTATCTCCGAGGCTTTATGTGTTGCAAGCCATATTATCCAGGCGTGCAGAATTCGTTTTAAAAATTGAAAAAGCGATTTTTGAAATTGAAAACGCAGTTTGAAACGTTGCAGCCAGTATTTTAGATTAAATGGCTTTCGTGACACATTTTAGCACTCGCCCAAATGGATATGTTTTTTGAGAATATATTTTTCTATCCTATATCGAAATAGTGTTTCTGTAGGCGTATAAAATACATATACATATAAAGCGAATATTTGTTATCCCACTAATTAAATGCGAAAGTTTGTGAGGATGTAGATATTACTGATGGATCTTTGTTACTCCTTGGATTAAATTTGGTACACGAACAATTTATTATTCATTATTCATTTTTCGACACAGACGAAGTCGCAGTCACCAGCTAGTTGGAAGTACTTCAAAAATTATTTTGATATCGGCATTTATTCATACTATAAGATCGTTTGTATGGATGATTGACTATCAAATCAACGTACAGTTAAAACTACTAAGGGCGTCTTTTACCACCTGTCAAGTAGGCTAACCGTCATTTAAAGTCACCGGTAACCGGGGATAATGGAGCTGATATACATTTGTTTGTACGGTAAAAGTCCCAAACATAAAAAAAATAAAAAAATCACCTAAATAAAATTATTTCTAATAGTCTAAGGGCCTCTTTCACCAACTACAAGTAAAGCGTTCATTAGTTACTTTTAGAAATAATTTTATTAAATTATAATGCACTCGGTTTAGTGCATCCTTCGATAGGCAAATTATTATTTTTATTATTTTCTATTTAATATTTGGAACTTTTACCGTACAAACAAAGTATATTAGCTAAATTTTTCCCGGTGACAGGTGACTAATAACTAAATGACGGTTAGCCTACTTGACAGATGGTGAAAGAAGTGCTAATAGTGACTAATCAACATCTTACTTGTAGTTGGTGTTGAGGCCCTAAGTCTAGAAAGTTGAAATTATAAACATGATGTATTGTGTTAGTAGGAGAGCCGGCCTAAGATCGGTTATCAGATGGGTGAAGGTCGATCTTAGACCGGCTCTTAGACTATGTTTAATTACGTAGGCATCATAATAAGAAATGCTTTCATTTTTATATTTGGAAACTAAACACAGATCGTATTTATAAGCGTAATAAAATGGTCAAATATTTATATTATCATTTATTTAGTGTAGTTTCAAGCCGGTGGTTTCTTCTATCCAATCCCTAACTTTAGCCACTTTACTATAGACTCCATAGGCGCCTGGCGTAGCGCACCCGTAACCAAAGGATATAATGCCAAGAAGTCTGTCGTTTGACGTTGCTGGACCACCAGAATCACCCTGGAAAATATATAAATGTATTAGGAAGTCCAAGTAAGTAATTGGTATCAAACTTCACTACTAAATAGTAGGAAATACTATGGCAATAATGACCAATAAATCAACACTAATAATAAATCTGTTAGCGCCTGTTTCACAAACGTCAAGTATGGCCTACTTGACGTAACTGTCATTTAAAGTCACCGGTAACCGGGGATAATGGAGCTGATATACCTTTGTTTGTACGGTAAACGTCCCAAACATTGAATAGAAAATAATTTGAAAAAAAATCGCCTATCGAATGATGCAGTAAAACGAGTGCATAATTCAATAAAACAGAAAATGATTTCTAAAAGTAACTAATCAACACTTTACATGACGTTGGTGAAAGAGGCGCTAAGTGTAATATGTATGTATGTTTCAATGTTCCCTCCATAACTCTTAAACGAATTAACTGATTTTCAATAAATAAAATAAATATATTCACATATTCCTTTATGCTTGTTTATGGATATCAGACAGTTGATATACAACATAGATTACTTTTTTTTGTAAATACATACATAATACAAAGGTAAATGTTAAGGTTACTAGCCACTAGACCAAACGTGTTGTCAAAACTAACAAAACTGTTCTTAATTCAAAAATATTTTTATGTTACTAAAATTGATGGTAAGAGATGGTAGGTGACTACTGTCGCCTACACTCAAGCAACGCCACTGGTGCTGCGACTGCGAAACGCAATGTGACCGGCCACTATTTTCCACATCTAGCCAATTTTCATATAAAAAAGAATTATATAATAACCTCCCATGTGTTGCTTGTGTTATAGGCTGTAGCCACCTACCATCAAATGGGACCGTTACCCTGTCCTGTCGACCTTAACATAAAAAAATGACCACTTGCCAACTATTTCTTAGTTCATAATGTAATTGATTATATTGTCAGAAATTGTACCTGGCATGCATCCTTAACGCCTTCTTGGAAACCAGCGCAGAACATCCTCGGTGTGAGACTCCCTCTAAAGTAAGGGTACTTTACTCGCTGACAGTTATCCTTTGAGATGATTGGAACTCTTATAGCTCTAAGTACAGTTGAATATGGTCCCTAAGTCGAAAACAAAAATATTAAAGCAAAATTTTTCAGTTCAATAACTGTCTTTTTAAAACATTATCAAGTTTTCCTTTTATTTTCGTTTAGCTTGCCCGTTGGTGTGTACACCACAAGACCATAAAAGTGTTTTGCGCAAGCGTCAGCGTCGATCGTCAAAAATTTCGAAGCAATTTGCAGGGTCGTATTGTAGCCTTCATTCACGGGCACTCCATTTGGCAGCGCTCCACTCCATCACTCCAAATTCATGCATTATCTCATCGTGAATGTAAAAATCCACGCGAATTGTATGTGATAAGAATTTGGATGTCGTCCACCGCTGTAGAAAGCCGCCAAATGGAGTGCCCGTGAATGGCGGCCCGTACATGTACTACAATCATTTGGTTTTGATGCTCGATGCTGTCTTTTGTAGGGCAAAGCGAATTCGCTTTGAGCGTTGTTCTCGTGGCCCAAGGGTAGGCTTTCATTAGGCATATGATTAAGGTATTTTAGGTATATACTATTTTGTATCAATCAATACTAAAATCTGTAAGTGTAGGTATTGTATGTATGTATGTTGCTCCATAACTCTTAAACAAAATAATAGATTTTCATGAAACTTGATAGATAAACATTTAGACGTACAATACACAGGATAAGCTACTTTAATACACAGGACGCCAGCTAGTATGAAAATATATTTTTTTGCGGCACCAATACGGAATCATAGACATACTAACATTTTCCACGGTGTTACCCCATCCAGTAACGGTCACGACCTTACCAATTACCATGTCTTCGATGTGAGCGATTTTAATTGCGTGAATGTTCTGCCCAAATTTCAATGGACGCTCTAACTCCAGGAGCTGAAAGTCGTAGTCGAAGGGATGCTCTTTATTATTCCCCGACCACTTGGGATGGACATACGTGCGTTTCACATTTACCTTCATTCCTTGATGTAAGTATTTAGATCCAACTCTTACGTATGCCTTGCGACTAAAAACAATACATTACCATTGTCAGCGTCTGCTATTTATGTCGACTGACGTTGACTGAAAAGTGCTCTGATTCATTTATTCCTTCGTTCATTCGTTCAGATTCATTCGGTGGTATGAATGATATTGAAAGGGTATCAGTCAGTGAATGCGTTAGATAAGAAAGGTCAATGTCGTATGTCCACGTACCTTACAGTAGGAATTGTAGTTCTGATGTCCGTCAATAAAAGTATTGGGACTCAACATAAAGTGGTTTAATTAATGTACCCGAAGTAGAGGGTGTAAACACTATGCTGGTCCATTTACATTAGGAAACCTATCCCCTGATCCACTTGAATTCCCTGGTCTTTGTGACCCTTATCAGCTCTAAGGTCCAAAACTAGATACAATCATATCATAACAACAACCTCCTTAATAGTTTATTATGATAAACAACAAATAACCACATATAGTATTCACTAGCTGATGCCCGCGACTTCGTCTGCGTTCTCTATAGCCTTTAGCTTTCCTCGATAAATGGACTATTCAACACAAAAATAATTTTTCAATTCGAACCACTAGTTCCTGAGATTAGCGCGTACAAGTAAACAAACAAACGAACCAACTCTTCAGCTTTATATATAGCTTTATATACACCCCACAATGCCTGTATCTATGTATTGCCAGGGATTTTTAAATTAAACGATCTAACTTTGGGAACTGTCACGAATGAGAACAAATGTATAGACTGCTGTTTTGTATCGCCTTGATTGTCTTATTTTAGGGCGACACCAAAAATTCTAAAATTCATCATTTCCAAAAATATTTCCAAAACTCACCCACAATGTCCAGCTGTTATAACCCATTTTTTATCAATAATTGCTCCACCACAATTGGTACCATAAGCGGCATGGTAAGGATACAAATTTATATCAACCTCATCACCTCCAACAATTTTGTCATCGCCATAGTTATTATCACCATCACTTCTTGTATCCGATGACTGACCAGAAATATCATCTGCTCTAAATATATAATAAATATCATCAATATCTGTAATATCTCTGGATCTCTCTTGGTAATTGTAATCCAAATCAGTTAGTCCATTTGTCCTTTTTTGTCTTGAAAACGTGCCCACATTGTTGTATCTGTTTCTTAAAATTGGAATGATTATTATTTCATATTCTGCAAAAAACGTTTAGTTTATTAATTAGCAAATATTATCAATAATAAAATATTATCCAAAATATCTTCAAAATTCACTATGACAAGGCTGGACATTACTGTTCTCAGCGATTGTATGTCAATTCAGAGAGATAATGCAGCCAGCATGTTGGGTACCCTTCTATCTGTATCCAAGTGTTATTATGCTTTTTCAATTATGCTAACTCTACACATATTATCAGAACCATTATTATTATTGATATGCACTAATTCGTATGTTACTGTGATTTATTTAATTCTAAGATTTACAAAATAAGAGAGCTACTATCAAAATCATGGTTTGATGGTTCTCGTTCTTCACTTTTTTTTCCTCTTTGCTTTGATTGTTTATTTATTCTTTTTCTTTTCTCAATTATTTTATTTAATTAAGTTCAAAAAAGCTGTACTTTTTATTAGTAGTAGTTTGTTTCCAATTACTGATATGGTTTGAAACGGTTTTTTTTATATATTACATAGATTCAATATGCGGAAACTTGTAAATGGTGTAAAGTTATTCTGTCATTTAGTTATTAAGTAAATTTATGTATAAATATCACTGTAAGTTTTCCTTAAAAATAAATAAATAAATAGATTACTTTTTTTGTAAATACATACATATTATAAATAGAAGACATCCATGACTCAGGTAAAAAGGTAACATGTTAGACACATAAACATTTGCCCCTAGCGGGATTCGAACCCGCGACTGTTTGGTTAACAGCTAGTTTGAACAATATTAGCCACTATACGTCGACAATAAATAGTTTGTCTTGTCACTAAGGGCCTCTTTCACCATCTGTCAAGTAACTTAACCGTCATTTAAAGTCACCGGTCACCGTCCCATGATTAAAAAGAAGATAATAAAAAATAAAAATAAATTATTTCTAAAAATAACTAATCAACACTTTACTTGTAGTTGGTGAAAGAGGCCCTAAAACTAGGAACAACTCGGCTTCAGATTAAACTTATAAAATAAATGTATTTCCACACCTACTTTCAGATCCAACGTTGTTAACATTAAGTGCAAATAATAAAAAAATTAGAAGAGAACACGTTAAAAATAACATTTTTTTTTCGATTTTCACCACATGCTTACATAATAATCACTGAATTTCTAGAAAGCGATAACTTTTCGATTTTCGCATGCAATTTTCCGTGAAATTGGAAAATTAATTAACAATGTCATGACTGTGTAATGCACGAGGCCGTCATTTCAAAATGAAGAAAGAAAATGCAGTTCGCTGATTCGCTTATCTTAAAATCGACAAATATTTCTTTTGTTGCTATCTTGAAAAATTTTGTTTTTTTTTAAGGGAGTTGTTCCAAACTGTTCTACTATTTGTTCTATTGGATTGGACAAAAAAATTCCAACTTGTTTTACATGGTTTTAAACTTTTTTGTTGGTTTTTTATGCTCTACAATTTAAGTCATATGCATTTTTAGTTTGTCGTTGATCGTTATTGAGATATCGGACGAGAAAATTTATAATTGATATGGAAACTTGTTTTTTTTTTTTACAGATTTTCTTAATTTCAGGTATGAAAAATTTACTCCTTTTTCAAAACGGTTCTTCAAGCCCTTTTTAGCAGCACATTTATCCTAAATTGTTAAGAACGTTTCTCACTAAGTACGCTTCTCAATCAAAAACTGAGTATCCTATTACATAAGACCACCATAAAATAGCAGCGCATCGCATCCGTTGGTTTGCTGAATAAATGGGTTTTTCTAAACAGTTCTACCATTAGTTCTACGATAGAACTGTTAAGTAGAACTAGTTGGAAAAATAAATCCAACTAGTTCTACTGCTCACTCGACAGATTGGACTCGAATAATTACCCCATCCCTCCCTTATCCCTTATCCTTAATCCTTCTATGGTCGACAGCGCACTTTTAGCACCTATGGCGTTGCTTGTGTTATAGGCGACGGTAGCCACCTACTATCAAGTGGACCGTCAGCCTGTCTGTCGACCTTAATATAAAATAAAAAAAAATTAATGGAACACGTCCAAACTGTTCTACTATTTTTATAATAGAACAAAATTAAAAAAAAGCCACAGTAAGAAATGCCACAGTTCTATACATCTTTGCTATAAATTCATACTCTGTTGCTGTCACAAGTTTAATGACGCCCCTAGCGAACATTAAGAGAACTAAAAATTCGTAATTTGCCCTTTCCTGTTTCCTGCTGTTACTGAAGTTGTCGTTCGTGACAGAAAGAAGTTAATGTAATTTTCAACCAATTTTCAACCGACGAAAACGAAAAAACAAAAACAGAGGAGGTTCTCAATTTGACGCGTATATTGTTTTTAATGTATCATACGCATAAGTTTTTAAGATTTAAGTTTTGATTTTTAAATTTCTTAATAGCTTTTAAGGATTTATTTTACAATACATGTTGGGATTTTTTAGCCTTTTTTAGACTCATTATTTTTAGACAGACTATATTATAAATTATTTTTCGTCAAAATAACTATAGTCAGTACACATTTAAGGTATGTGCTGCCACCTATATTCAATTTCAAGAAGTATTACTATTATAATTTCTGTTTCTTCTAATTTTTATAATAAATAAGTTTCATACATAGTATATGTAATAATTTACTTTGTCTGTGAACATTCTCTTATTTTTATTATTATATCTGCAAGAAATTATAACAAACTTTAATATTAGAAAATCTAACTGATGCCGCCATCTGTTGCCGAATAGCAGTAATGGTTAAAATTTTAAATTATTTTATGACTGACACATGGAATTGTTTATTTTATTTTAATAGAGTATTAAAATATTTTAATATTACCTACTTTTCATATCAAATTCAATAAACTTATTTTTGGGTTTTGTAAAAATAAGTTGGATGGATTGGATATTTTCATAGGTCTTTTCTTGTCCTTATATTTGTTTCTTGAGATTAGAATATGATTAAAATCATATAGAAGTTCTATACTTATATTGTAAGTGTAATTTTACTTTTTCCTTCTTCGTTTATTAAAAACAAAATAAATAACATACTAATGGGGACAATTTTAATAATACATATGGAGCGCCACCTAGTGTCCCAAAACAGAACTTATTGAAATACAAGTATTGAAATATGTACTTGATTGTTTGATAACTTTTGAAATAATAATTAAATAACAGACATTATTTTCAGGTTAATTTTTACAAAAAAAATGCTAATAAAATTAAAATCAAAAAGGAGGAAAGGTGTAATACACAACCTTCCTAAAAACATCTCGCGACAGCCAGTTATTTACAATTTGATATAATGTTCCTTTTTTGAAATGCAGAGGTTTATAATGGGTGGTTTAGTTTTAGGATGGTATCTATCATTATCTGAAAACAGAAAGGTCATACGATTTGCAAGTCTTCAAGATGTCCTATACTAAATAAGAGATTATATTTTTATTATTATTATGCAAGATAAGTAATGCATCTTGTACTTTGTACTTTGGCGTCTCTGGATCTTTATGCGATTTTTCACCATCAGTCAGATAATTTTTCACGTCATGTCAAAGATGCCATATCTATTTGCTGTAAGTTGCTAAGGCGTTGGGGATTCTGCATACTACTATTGATGCCACCAAGTTACCAAGTCATTGAAATACCACCGAAGTAACAGTGAGTAGTGGTAGGGCACACTGCGTTTCGCAGTCATTTGGGCAACCCGTCTGGCGGCAGTAACCACCACCTTACAGAATACCACCGTGAAATAACAGCTTCATGTGCTGTTGTGTTTCTGTGAGTGAGTAAGGGATGCCAGAGCCCATTACCCCATCCCTCCCTTATCCCTTATCCTTAATCCTTCTATGGTCGACAGCGCACTTTTAGCACCTATGGCGTTGCTTGTGTTATAGGCGACGGTAGCCACCTACTATCAAGTGGACCGTCAGCCTGTCTGTCGACCTTAATATAAAAAAAAAGTATAAATATATACCAAATTTCACATAAATGGAATCCGTGATGGAATTTAGTGAAATTTCTTCGTCAACTAAGAAATGGTTTGATGGTCTTCAAACGCCTAAACATCTTCATAAATTGTAGCTAAGAACCATCTCGATCACATTATCTTTCAAACAAAAGCCGTCTTTATCCTTTTTCCTTAGTCTATCTATGGTCGGCAGCATCTATGGCGATCCTTTCAATTGATGAAAGCCAACAGCTATTGAACAAGACACAGACAACACACGTCAAACTTATAACATCTCGTTTTTGCGTCGGGCGTCGGCGGTTAAAAAATAGTACTTACTACATGTCGTTGTGTTCCTTTCTTAAAGGCGATCACCATGAAGTAAGACATCACTCTGCTGTCTCCACTCTTTGCCATAAAAACAATCTTCATAATAACGATTTCATTGTACCTATGACCGCTAATTAGACTGCCCATGAAGACTAAGTGGGAATGCGAAAAAATGTAGCCACAATACAGCCGTGCCATAGTACATAGCAAGTAAATAAGCCGTTCAGGGGGGGATGAATATATAATGAAATTTCGCCCCTCGCGTCCGTTAATCAAAAACTGCTGCAGAGAACGCGGGTGAACGAAAGACGTAAGAAAATGGAAATTTTCCTACCCTCCTTTTTCCTGTTACGAACCCCCCTCTTTCCTCCACCAAAGAGGTTGGACAACTCCCTCCTAAGCTACGTTTGTATGGAGAGAGCATTTGTCTGAAACTTTGCTGAGTAGTAATGGAGTATTATACCTACTATAATTTCAGATCAAATAAGAACTATAGAGAGAATTTTTTGACAACATATTGAATTATTTATTTCATTCTTATTCTTATAACATTTCATCATAATCATACTGCGACCTTAGGCTTCTCTGTGCTTAGATAATTTAATCAAAGCATATAACATAAATTTGGACAAATTGTTGTTATTCAGTTAAAAATCTGCTATTTGCAAAAAATATACTTTTGGGATATTGATAAAAAGTTTTCCTGAAAATTTTTACACGCAGGTTTATTTTTAAAAAAAGACTGAAGTGTCTGAATTATTTATTTATTTATTTATTTATAATTTTAACAATTTTAAGACTAATAATATATAAATTTTATGTTCACACCTATCTTTAGCCGTAACATATAACCTACAATGATAACACAAATACCTACAATGATAAATGATAACACTAAAAACCACCAAGGTTTAATATTAGAGTTGTTAAATATATATACGTAAAATTATTTGTCTTTGAAACTTTATTATTTTGTTAATACTTAGAGTAAATTTTGCACATAAATATTATTAAGAGATCGTAGTTCGACTTATTATGACTTATCAGTTTTTTTACTTATTTAATATATTCACTATAAGTCAAAATTTTGGACTTTCAAAAAAGAGTACACATAGCATATTTTGTCTGTCATTTCGACTGCTAATTCATGCAAGTTCTTCATAATTTTTTTTTTTTCAAAAATTATTATAAATAAAAGAAGCCATTTCCATAATGTGCGAGCATCTCTCTCGCCTGCATTACCGCCCGCCAGCCGAATGCAAATTTTATAACGCCGCCCGTTTTCTTATAGGCATTGTCGTAAACTCTGCTCCGTACTTAGCTACGGTCATTTGTTCAGATTGCCTGATCACATCGCTACCGTATACGAATACATAGTTAACAAACTAATGGAATCTCAATATCTGCTAATTACATTTTGCCCTTTTTAAACAACAAAATTTAATATAAAACATTATATTAATAAAATATATTAATAATGTACCTACTAGCTGTTGCACGCCACTTCGCCTGGGTAACTTTATTAAATACTAGCTGGCGCCCGCGACTTCGTCCGCGTTGAAAAAGAAAAAAGTATTAGCCTATCTTGTGTCCTGTACGTTTAAATGTTTATCTACCAAGTATCATAAAAATCAGTTAATTCGTCTAAGAGTTATTGAGGAACATACGTACATACATACACTGACAGATTTATTATTAGTATTGATGATAGCCTATGTTACTCGCTGATAATGTAGCTTAGGTGAAAGAAAAATTCTTTAGACCGAAAATTGGTCCATTAGTTTTTGAGTTTATTCATTAGATACAAAAATACAAATTTCTCCCTTATTAGTGGACCAAAGAAAAAGGGTCGCTTAGAAAATCTTCAATGTCTTCAAAAGTACATGATCTAGCTTTATGCAATAAAGACTAAATTAAAGCTAAAGTAAGGCTAAACTAAATAAATTTCATTTTTATTTAAGCACATTAAAATATTCTCTAATTTAGTCTCTAATTATTTCATAAAGGTATTTGAAGCTAGGTTAAGCTAGGTACTTTTAAAGATATTGAAGATTTTCTAACCGCGACCCTTTTTCTTTGCGGTCTATTAGCATAGATAATATTACTTTTATTTGGTTCATTTTTTACATAAATAAAATAAAATAAAATAAAATGGCTACTTTAAAAAACTAATCATAAGCTTAAAGACAATGCTCAAAAGGTTTCTCGGTTCGCCGATAAATTACATGATCAGATTAAATGCAAACGTTAGAAAAGCCATGATACCTGTAACATACTATATTTTTGCAACTCCCTTACACAAGATAAGTGTAATAAAAGTTGAGGTAATGTGAAAACTTGGTAATGTTATCGGTATACGTGATCTCACTGGCTTTTCGGCTTGTGGCTTGCAGTGTTACTACTGAAACAAGAATAACATACAAAGATTAGATCCTCTATCGCAAATAGGTAATAATAATAAGTTCGTTAGAAAATCTTACTTCTTACTAATATTATAAATGGGAAAGTTTGTATGCTCTTTCACTCAAAAACTACTGAATGGATTTCAATGAAACTTCACAATAATATAGCTTTAAATACATCAGAATAAGACATAGGCTATATAAGACATAAAACGCGGACGAAGTCGCGGGAATCAGCTAGTATTATGAATGCGAAAATTTGTATGAATGGATGAAGGTACGGATGTTTGTTACTCTTTCACTCAAAAACTACTAAATGGATTTCAATGAAACTTCACAATAATATAGCTTATACATCAGAATAAGACATAGGCTATATAAGACACTAGCTGGTGCCAGTGACTTCGTCCGGGTTGAAAAAGAAAAAAGTAGATTATCCTGTATGTTGTACGTCTAAATGTTTATCTACCAAGTTTCATGAAAAATCAGTTAATTCGTTTAAGAGTTATAGAGGAACATTTATACATACAACACCTACACTTACAGATTTATTATTAGTATTGATTAATTGATAATAAAAAGATAAAAAAGTCTTCACAGCGATAACGATAACCCTAATCTTCTCAAAGTTGGAGTGAATAGCCATTTTCTCGGGGTCTTCATGTCTAGGGTAAATGGGTACTTACTAGGTAAGCGTGGTCCATCTTTGGCCGCATCTGCACCTAACATCAAGTGAGATCGCGGCCAAGCGCTGCCTTGATTACATAAAAAAAAAAAAAAAAAAAAGCTCGCTCCATCATAGGCCTCATCTTCACTACACAACTGGACGTTGGCCACTAAAGAGCAAACCCCACTAAAAAAAACTGGAAAATGTAGTGTATGTATGTATGTTATAAACATCGCAAAACGTTGTCACTCGTGTTAAATATGCGCAGTAACCGATTTTGGGACTGTTTGTGAGGTATAGCTCGTGGAGATGGATGGGCCAGAGAATGAGCGAGACGCAATGATATAATTTTGTACGAGAGAAAGCAGGTCCGCCGTATTGTTCGCAATTCTCAAAAGATGTGTGAGCTCAAGGTCAGAGCCATCAAGTTTTGCGATACCTATAACCAGACTCGTAGTAACACACGAGTGGGTTCCCAACAGCGACCGCGTCGGATTCTTTCAGCCATTATTCCGTCGAGTTATAATCGACTTTCACGATATTTTCCGTGTATACTTACCCACCGTTGGCGAATCCTTCCAAATAACTTTTGTTGTGAAATTTTCATAAATATACCATATGTGGAGCGGAATGTGGAATGAAATGACTTTGAGTTTTGACACGAAAGAAAATTAGAATCTTTCTTGAGTTATGAAATATATTTTTCGGATTATTTATTATTTTTTCATCATCATATAATGTCCACTGCTGGACATAGACGCGGAGAGTAACTTTGTTATATAATATGTAAGGATTACTCACTCACAAAACATTGTTCATTAAATATAGTCACTTTAGAATGTGGATATGTTAAAAAAAATTTTTAAAAAAGAAATTTTCATTTTCGTTTGTGGGTGTCCTTACTAATATTATAAAGAGGAAAGATTTGATTATTTTTTGAATTGAATAGGCTCCGAAACTAATTGGATAGATTTTAAAATTCTTCACCTATGGAAAGCTACATTATCAGCGAGTAACATAGGCTATATTTTATAAAGATACGCGGACGAAGTCGCGTTTAACAGCTAGTAATATTATAAAGACAGTAGATTTGAATTTTTGTATTTTTGTTTGTAATGAATAAACTCTAAAACTACAAAACCAATTTTGAAAATTCTTTCACCCATGGAAAGCTACATTATCAGCAAGTAACATAGGCTATATTTCATAAAGATACGCGGACGAATATTATAAAGGCTAGTCAATATTACAAAAGCAGAAGTTTGAATTTTTGTATTTTTGTTTAACTCAAAAACTAAAAAACTACTACACCAATTTTGAAAATTCTTTCACCCATGGAAAGCTACATTATCAGCGAGTAACATAGGCTATATTTTGTAAAGATACGCAGACGAAGTCGCGTGCAACAGATAGTTGAGAGTAGAATAAACGCGGCCGCTAATTGCCGCTCGTCTGCGCACGCCGTCAAGTTGCCGCTCGTAAATAAGCGCCATTGTTACAGGCTGAAACAAAAGAAGTAATTTTACTAACGCATTACATACTCGCCTTAATTAAATACTTATTAAAATACAAAATCCTTTGTTTTCATGCTTTTTTTATAAATAATTCAAAATTCACTGCTAAGAAACCGTTATTTTAATAAATCCTTACAATTTTTGCACCTCAAATGTTAGGTATGATATTATTATTAATATTTAACTTAGTCTTGGTAAATTATTTGTATGATTCATATCGTTTTATAAGTACCTCATATTTTTAAATTATTAAAAAAATGATGCAATAGAAAGTTTTGAAATTTTTGTCCAATTAGAAAAAACTTACAAAAAGGGGAAAAATAGCTAAAAAAAACGCGCCGAAAGTAGCTAAGTCAGATGACTTGTAAGCAAAATCAAAGCTTAGCAGTCTTATTTTATAGTAAAAGTATGTCAGTAATTTTTAAACCTCAGTGCCCGACGCAAATAAGGTGTGTTATAAGATTGATGTGAAATTTGGTAATACCTACTGAGAATACGAATACAAATGTAATATACTTATAATTGGATATACATATATTATGTATATAGAATCCTAACAGTTTTTAAACTCATTTTTATGAACTGCTTCTTCCACAACCAACATGTTGTATCTTTTTTAATTACATATACTTAGTCTGTTATGCACTGCATTTTTATCTAAAAGTCAAAAATAACGCTTTTCCTGCTTATAGTCCTCGCCTTAATGGTAAAAAAAATGCTCAAAGTTCGTTAAACTTAACATTAAACGCCAAGAATGGCGATAGACGCGTATTTTCATTAAGTTTTCCCGCGATTTGATACCGTCACTGCTAACGCCCGTAGATTAAAGCCTGAATGAAGGCTTACATTTGCATAGAAATTAAAATTTACCTGGACCCAACGGTAGTGGACGCAAGTGGAATTCCTTTGCTCCACTATAGTTTTCAATTTCAAAGCGTCCAATAAGAGTTTGAGAGTACTCTCTAAAATTTAAAATAAGAAACGCCGGATAGAAAGGTTTTTGGATTAAATGACATTAAATTTAGTATTGGCTAGATATTGTATCAATTTTGTCAGATTGAGCGATACTTTATAAAATACTAGCCGGTGTTCGCGACTTCGTCTGCGTTGAAAAGTATAAATAAAACGCTATCTACCGTGTCAAGCAGTTGTCAATGTTAGTCGCTTCACCTGATTCTGGATAGATGGCGCTGTCAAGTGTATCCCGGGCCAAGCCGCTAGTATATTTACTTTTATTTTAGATTTCCCGTAAGAATGAAGCTTTTCCCGCGGTAAAAAGTAGCCTATGTTCATCACGGATCATATCGGCTTCTAATGGTAAAATAATTTTTCAAATCGGTCCAGTAGTTTCGGAGCCTATTCTATACAAACAAACAAACAATGAAATCTTTCCTCTTTATAATATTACAGTATATAGTATAGATAGCTTATGTTACTCGCTTATAATGTAGCTTTCTATAGGTGAAAGGATTTCCAAAATCAGTCTAGTAGTTTATTTATTACAAACATACCTACAAATCTCTCTTTGTAATATTAGTCTCTATATGTATAGTAGTAGGTCTCTATATTTTTATATGTATTGTGGGATGTCATCAAACAAGGTTAATTTCCCTGTAGGCAAATAATTTTTTTTAAGAAACATTTTCCAAAAATTCGCCGCCGCCATTTTTTTTGACAGTGACATTTTACACTATCATAAAATGTCACTTTTGAAGCACTAATCGACAACACTCATATTACACTACGGTCCTAGACATATAGGTACCTACAACTGTACATAATTATATCACAAGTCCTCAACGATAAGATATTTGGAGGAATTAAAACAACACTTCGCCGAGAGAAAAGTGGTTCCCCCCTCCTTGGACCCCCACCCCACGGTCTCTGAACCCACCCCAGTCCCAAGATGGCTTCTTTTCAACGGGGTGGACGCCTGCCCCTCAAGAATAAAAGTATGCCGTACCTTCCGTAGATAGATATGCAGGGGAGGCAATAGAAGGGGCCTCGTTCGATTGCGTTCCAAATTACGTTTTGAATTTCACTTTTGTTTTTCGGATAGCTAAGTATTTTATCGTCGCAATCGGAGGAATCGATACCGCCTTCGTTTGATTGACAACCGTTTAAGTAATGTTGTTTTTCAAAATACACAGAGTATATATTGTAAATCTATACTAATATTTATATAGTATATATAACAAAGTCTCTGTTTTAGAGCTCATAAAACCAAATTTCAAAGTTCTAGTGAATAGGCATCTTCTGAGTGAGCTCGCTCCATCATAGGCCTTATATTCGCTTGGCCAGCAAGAGAAAAAAAATCGCTTTCCGTCGTACTTTTTTCTATTGTAAGCACAAGTATGTCCGCTTATATCTTTTACGCTTACGCAACAGATTTTAATTCTGTTTTCACTAAAGGAAAAAGCATTAAAGGAGAAAGGTTTTCATCTATACTAATATTATAAAGAGGAAAGATTTGATTGTTTGTTTGTATAGAATAGGCTCCGAAACTACTGGACCGATTTGAAAAATTATCTGTGATGGACATAGGATACTTTTTATCGCCGGAAAATGCTTCATTGCTACGGGAAATCTAAAATAATAGTAAATACTAGCGGCTTGGCCCGGGAGATAGCGTCATCTATCCAAAATACGGTAGATGGCGTTTTATACTTTTCTATGCGGACAAAGTCGCGAGCACTAGCTAGTTCTTTATAAAATGTATAACAATTAAAATCTCAAGTGGAAGTCGAATTTGAAATTGCCTCGCGGAGTCCGCGGAATTTGAATGACGAATTGCATTAGGCTTTTTCCTTTTCACCATTGCAAATTTTCTTTCACAGTTGCTTAAGACAATTTTATTTGAATATGTTCCTTATGTGTATGAGCATAAGGTGCAGTAAAGATAAGATTAGTTCGAAGTAGTATTCGGCCGGTATCTCTCGCTGTCTCTCCGAGGATTTATCGTCTTGCAAGGGGTAAAGGAAAAATAAGAAAGGGTTGTTTTTCTCGGTGGCGGGGGTAAGAGATTCAATTAAGGCAGGCTGTGCGGAGACGATTAATTATGCTTTGAAATTATGGGGGTGGTTAAAAATGGCGGAGATTAGATAGAGTGATGGGTATAGAATGTTCTTTTTTTAAATATATTTTGTAATATTTTTTTTCATATCATTTTCTGATACCATGTACTATGTGCCTATGGTCCATGAGCCAGCGACAGATTTTCATGACCAATTTCCTCCCAGTCGGTAACTCGTAAAAGGACTGAGAGAGTTGTATCATGAAGCGTTGTGAACGTCAGCTGCGGCTCCGATGGTGGGTTGAGCAGTAGAGTGGTAGCCGCCCACACACATAATAAAAAAAAATTTAATCATTTATTTCCTATTAAAAATTCATCAAATTATAGTTAGCTTAATATTTTGAAGAAACAAAATTGTCAGCTATTTATAAAATGGTGGATTATGCGTCTGCAGGTCACACGAAGATATACGTGTTCAGTGATTACCTCCCAATAGAAAATTTATCAGATGATAGTTTATGTATTACTGTTAATAAATAAAAAAGTCAGCTGGCTATATCTTGGTGGAATGCTTGTCAGCTGATGCTCTGAAAGTATTACGTGCTACCACTGCTCAACCCACCATCGGAGCCGAAGCTGACGTTCACAACGCATCATGATACAACTCTCTCAGGCATTTTACAAATTATGGACTGAGAGGAAATCATTGACGAAATTAATGCCTGGCTTACGGACCACTACTTACAATCATAATTATTTAAAACTAGCTATGCCCGCGACTTTGTCCGCGTTCAAAATGTTATATAGCCTAATCAGTATTCATAAGTGTATCAGAACTTAGTATAAATATGAGAAAAAAACTATCTAACCCATTACCTATAGGCACATAATCAAACAATCAAACTCTCTATCAACGTAAACAACTAAAATTGAAATCGTAAAAGTGAAATTAAAAAGTCAAATAAGTAATCCAGTATCTTATAGTAAATTATTAATATTAAAAATACAATCTCAAGAACCTATTTCCAAAAAGTTTTGTCATCACAACTTTACCATTTTTGGGCCGTAAGTATTTGGCTCCAAATCTGAACAATCTCTTAGTTTTCTTATAGTTATACTATAGCTGGTGCCTGCGACTTCGTCCGCGTTTAAAACGTAAAAAGTAGCCAATCCTGTGTTCCGTACGTCTAAATGTTTATCTACCAAGTTTCATGAAAATCAGTCAAGACTTATGGAGGATCATACATACATACACTTATATACATAATATTTATTACTAGCTGAAAAAGATAAAAAGTAGCCTATCACGTGTTAACTAAATACTATAGTATAGTACTATACTTAGTACTTCTAAATGTTTATCTACCAAATTTCATGAAAATCAGTCAATTCGTTTAAGACTTATGGAGGAACATACATACAGAAAAAAAAACTAAAAATGGTCAATTTAGTTTCAGTATCATGTATATTGTATAGAGGCTATATACACGATATTTTTGAAAACAAAGTAAATTACTCCATGGCCGACCCCTACAGATTTATATTATTAGAATTGATTAGTATTGATACTGGTTTGAGGAATAAGTACGTATTTCAATCTACGGAATCTTACATTAAATATAGTATGATATGTCAATACAACATATACAATGAAAATAAGTAAAAACAACTATGACGTCACTAATTTAAGAATCTTTCAAATTTTTTTTCCATTTTTGTAGATTGTTAACCTACAATCCGCTATTTGACTAATTTTAGAAAATCGTTTTAAATAATATTACATAATAAGCACACTACATTGATATTTCCGGGAGATCTACTGTATTTATTAATAAAAATCAATGTTAAAGTTTAAATTTTCAAAACCGCGTCAAAAACGCTATTTCTGTAATGGCGCTGGACTTTGATGCGTGTGACGTCACACGCTAGTAAACAAACAGAACTGAATGATGACAATATTAATATTAATTGAATGAACTAATATTAAGTGAATCGGAATAAACACTATTTATTACTCTATGTCTGATATGTGTACTAGCATATGACGTCATCAGAGTTGCAATCAGTCACAGGGCGTTTCTACGCCAAGATAAAATTTCAAAAATTATGTTTTACTTTTTCATATTATTTGCAAAAAAATATACATAATTTAGTATAAAATAAAGTGACATATGGTTTTTTACGCTATTTTCTGACAGAATAACCACAATTTGTAGTATATTTTAAATCTTGTCAAGTAGCCAATTACAATCGACAAAGAAAAGTCATTCAAGAAACTTTTCTACATTTTTTTGTTAACTAAATTATATTTAGTAGGTATTTAACTCGTACTCATAATAGAATAGGTATTAAAAAGCTTCGTTACAACAAATGATTTTCCTCAAACTTCACTAAAAGAAGGGTACATTTTTTAGGGGAGTCCGATGCCTCCCCGGCAAGGGGACGTGACCATTCTAGAAAGAGCCGTCAAAACGAATGCCCTCGCTTTTGATTGTCTAATAATTTTACGAGAACCGGGAGACGCGGGAGGTCAAGTTATTGCAGTCTCTGCCCAAGGGGGGCAGAAAAAGGGTGGAAAGAAGACGGAATAAATGAATGCTACCCCTGTTTTAAATTGCTAAGATGCGGGGGATGTACGCGTCGTGTTGTTCTTTAATTTTGTTAGGTACTTCCCCGTTTCATAGACATAATATATATATAATAGACATCTTGATTTATTTATGTATATATGTAGGTAGACATTGTTTCACTCAATTAGCTGATAAAATATGCTTTATTTCTAAAGAAATCATGTTATACAAATGAAGTAATAACTAATATTATATAGACATCTTGACTTATTTATATATGTAAACATCGTTTCACTCAATTGGCTGATAAAATATGCTTTATTTCTAAAGAAATCATGTTACACATGAAGTAAAAATATTACTTAACTATATCAAAAATTAAAAGGTGTTAAAGAAATAATAAATAATCATCAGAATAATTATTTTGCTTTCCGTGGCGTTAACAAAATTACAGAGAAATAAATAATGGGATGTGACGTTAGGAATAAAATTTGGTTTGAACATAAATTATATGTATGTACAGTCGGGGCTCAGATTGAATAAGAGTTACTATGGTCGGGGTAAGAATATGTTCGTCACCAAACGTCTAACTGTTGTCTGCTTAGTGCTTTAGTTTCAAAAGGTACTAAGATTTTGATAAAGGAATGAATTTGAAAGCTAACGGAGGTTTTCGTACCCCGACTTTACCTAATTTTCAACGAATTCGAATATACCATTAATACCAAAAAAATATTTGATCCTTAAGCTATCGAGTGGCGTAATTAAATTTCTAGCATTTATTCAGTATCACAATATTAAATATTAAAGACAATAAATAATCACAAAAATAAAATATGTGTTAAAAAAACTTTATATTAGGTATTTATGTAAATAACAATAGAGGAAAGTGTCCCTAATCAAATATTATTATACGAGTGTAAATAATAATCAAATGCTCTATCCAGATTAGTGTACCTACCTCCCAGGCAACACATAGGCCAGATAACAGTGTGAAATTCACAAATTATTCAGTTTAAAGCTTTGTTATAAGGGTATTAGAGCTGACAAGATAGGCAAATGCTGTATTGAATGATTTTTGGGCTATTATAACACTATGGGCTATTATGGGCTTCTTATTGCTTATTCAGCTACTATTCAGCTATTATGTTGCTACTATACAGCTTAAAGCAATTTATTTTGTGCCGAAATTGCTTGGATAACGGCTGATAACGGCAAAGAATATTCAGCCATTCTGTGTTGCTTGGGCTGTGTGTGTTAAATAAATAAATATTATGATATATATATTTTTAAATCTAGTTAAAGTAAGAAACCAAATATATTTATCTTACAATCGAAAATTTTTGTACTATTAGAAACCGTACAAATTGCTATAAAACATTTCTTTCTGTATCACAGTCTAAAGAATAGCATCTACCTACTTTCTTTCCCCTAATTTACTTCACTGTAGATACATAAGGAGGGTGATCTAAAAATTCATTTCGTCATTACATTAAAAGATATAATTAAGGGGGTGGGCACTCCCTTAGGGAAATTCGCCTTCTTTTGACATTTTAAAGACCCCTTTTCTTAAGCCCCTGATGACATCGACTTATAATTTCTAGATACGTTACATTTTGAAAACTAAAGATCCTTAATATTGAAAATTAAGTAAAATATTGAAATTGAATATGACTGCCGCTTTTTATAAAAAAAAAGTCAAAATGTATTTTTGAATGACTTATAAGTGTATATATTGTATGGCTTATTTAGAATATATTATATATTTATAGGTTTAGATTCAGTACAATGTTAAGTTTAATAAAATTAAGAACATTTTTAATTACAAATTATTATCTTTAAATAATCACTCATCTAATGAAACTATTGTAACATATAATACAAATAGTTATCCTAAATTAATACCTATTATAAATGCGAAAGTGAGTTTGTATGTATCGCTTTACGTCTTAAAATTTGAATTCTGAAATGATCATCATGAAATTTTGTATGACACATTGTAAGGGACAAGAAAAAGACATATAGTATATTTTATTCACATAAAGGTACTTTAACGAGGGACGCGAAAGAAGACTCAGGAAAAAGCTAGTCATCAATGCTAATAATAAATCTGTAAGTGTAGGTATTGTATGTATGTATGTATGTTCCTCCATAACTCTTAAACTAATTAACTGATTTTCATGAAACTTGGTAGATAAACATTTAGACGTACATGACACAGGATATAGTCTACTTTTTTCTTTTTCAACGCGGACGAAGTCGCGGGCGCTAGCTAGTCTATACTAATATTATAAAGAGGAAAGATTTGAGTGTTTGTTTGTTTGTTTGTATAGAATAGGCTCCGAAACTACTGGACCGATTTGAAAAATTCTTTTACCATTAGAAGCCGACATGATGTCATAGTGATGAACATAGGCTACTTTTTACCGCGGGAAAATGCTTCATTCCTACGGGAAATCTAAAATAAAAGTAAATACTGGCCCGGGAGATAGCGCCATCTATCCAAAAGGTGAAGAGACTAACATGACAACTGCTTGAAATTATTTTTAGCGATCCGCTCCACGGTACATGGCGTTTTATACTTTTCAACGCGGACGAAGTCGCGGGCGCCAGCTAGTATCTTATATAACTAGGTAAGTATCGATATAGAAATAGAAAATGTTGAGTTGGTTTGTGTACGCATCAAAAACTCGAGAATGGATGGATCGATTTTAATACGGTTTTCACATATGGAAAGAGGGATAAACGGGTAAGTTTTGTATGTATAAAAATTGCACCCCGGGCGTAGGCTCCTAGTTATGTTTATAGTTTAATTTAAGTATTCATTATCTTTATTTTATTTATAGGTATTGTAATATTTCTGTCTCTTCCATTTTCACTATGTCACTTTTATCGTCAAACCCCAACAACTCTTTAGAACGAATAACGCTTATAATTACCGAATGAACATTTTAAGAAGTTTTATTAGAAGTTTCTTAGAAACATTATGTTTTTACTCATAAAAACTTATTATAAATGTTTAATAAGGTTTTTGTGTAAAATAAAAAAATATATATATGTACTTATTGTAGACTAATCTGTATAAAAAAAAAAAAACAAAAAACTTACTTTTTCATTTACAATATTAATAAGGATAGTTTAGTCGGTTAATATTTATTTCATTAAATTCAAAGTAAATAGAACAACGACGTAAATGATGTACATAATATGTACATATAAAAATCGATATATGTAGTGTTCCCAATGGACTCCAAAACCGCTTTAATAACGATTTTGATCAAATTTTCAGACAATCTTCAGATCTTCGGATAAAAAGAATTTCTTTTTGATTTTTTGGTTATTTTACAATTGGTAAAATTATTAGATTGTTGTCTCTTAAATAAATAAAATATTCATAAATAAATAATAACAAATACATATTTGTTTAAAATGAGCATTTATTCAGTCTAAAAATAAACGCGACCATTATAAATCGCTTCATAAAAAACCGCTACATGAAAAAAGACGAATAATTAAATTTGCGATCATGAAAGAACGCGATGTGAAAATTCGCTACTATGAAAAAATGATTTTGTGAAATATGTCGCACAAATCCAAGAAAGTCCGAATAAATGTTTTAACACCAGAAAAAGGAACGCAGATGAAGTATCAATAAAAGCCAATATCAAGGCAAGTATAAAATAAGCCCCAAAACGCGTTAATCACAGATTAATGTTTCTTTAAACATTAGGTAAACCTTGGTAATATTATAGGTCTAATACTAAGTTACTATAATCGAATTTTTAATTAGATGGACTAAAATGACAGCTGAAATCGGCCTTTTATTTTTTTAATGTTGCAAGCATGAAGCGTAGTGTTGTAGTATAACTCATTTATAACCGAGTTCGATCATTATGGTCAAGTTGTAAGTATCGATCACGTTATAGAAGAGAACAAAATAATGGAACTCAGCCGCCTTATTAATGGACTAAAATGACAGCTAGCAACAACTAAAAAACTTATTAAAATAATAAGTTCAACTAACAAACTTATTATAAAATAAAAAAGATTGAATCATGATTACCTAATACTCGATTACTCAGGATACAACACTATTTTTACATTACAATAAAATAGTAACCCACCAAATGTCATTTTAGTTCATCTAATTAAAAATCCGACTACAAGTGATACCTACTCAAATGTCTAAACTGTAAAACTCGCGTCGAGTTCGAATTAAGAATTCAATTTAAAAAGAGAACACGCACCACGTTTATCTTTCGGAATTGGCGGGTGAATTTCCCGCGTCACCGCCGC
This sequence comes from Synanthedon vespiformis, assembly GCA_918317495.1. Classification (NCBI taxonomy): domain Eukaryota; kingdom Metazoa; phylum Arthropoda; class Insecta; order Lepidoptera; family Sesiidae; genus Synanthedon; species Synanthedon vespiformis. Next base: position 5,762,848 of record OU906969.1, read on the forward strand.
GCCGGGACCGTGTCAACAAAAAAACGGTAAAAGGCGGGAAAAATAAGGAAAAACCGAAGAGGGCCGAGTATTATCCTTGTTAATTCCCGGGCTAATTTAATTCACGCCTAATTCTATTTGCTGAGCAAAACGGGGAAGTGATAATTGTGGGACACTTTTTTGTTGAAGGAGGACACGGAAAAGGGGGATTTTTATAATTTTCTCCGAGCGAATGTTTTTAAGTGAAATTTGTCCTCTTTTGACGAGCCGTGGGAATTAGGACTGCGGAACATTTAAAGAACTCACCATTCAATTTTGTTTCCATTGCTGATCAAACACGTACATACGTATAGTATATAACAATCAAAATGAGTAAGTAGAGATATTTTACTATTGAAAATATTAAATGAAATTTTAGAAGTATAGAATTTTAATAAAAAAAATACAAAAACACTAACATGTTTATAAGATTTTTGATTAATTCTAAACAATTTCGATAAATGAACTATCAGATTTTAGTAGTTGTAAGAAAACAGCACATATTTGTGATTTGAATAACATTTTAGACCGAATGACACATCGAACTCTTTCAAACACTAACACAAAACTGACCATAACGCCTATTAGAAATTGAAAAAAGCGATAAACGATAATAATAAAACTTGTAACCCTTTTGATTAAGTACCGGTCTTCGGACGGAACTGGCGAAAGTGACCGGTGTCCCCCAAGGGTCAACGCTAGGGCCCTTATTGTCTATTTTTTGAATAGGACTGGTCAATCTGGTTTTGCTGACCCTTCCTTATCCTTTTTCATGTTTTGTAAGTGTCGGGATTTTAATGTACAGCTGCTACTTTTCGGACTGGTTTGGCGACAAAACAATTTTGTATTTTGCATTTCCTTTTAATTTATAACGATTCATTATTATTTTTGTTAGCACTATTCATTTTATAATTACTTTTCTGTGTACATTTTTTAGTATTAGCTATTGCTAGCTAGCTTTTTGTTAGTTAAATACAAATTAGAGTTGATTCATACTTGTAATTAACTACCTGGTGCCCGCGACTTGAAAAATAAAAGATATAACGCCTGAAAATATAGCAATATAACGTCTTTTAATCTATACTAATATTATAAAGAGGAAATATTTGATTGTTTGTTTGTTTGTATAGAATAGGCTTTGAAACTACTGAACCGATTTGAAAAATTCTTTTACCTTTAGAAGCCGACATTATCCGTGATGAACATAGGCTACTTTTTACCGCGGGAAAATGCTTCATTCATACGGGAAAACGGGTAATAGGACAACGGGTAGTAAGAATTATCCTTCCGCACTTATCTTTTTCACATATAACGACTGAACCAATTGGGTTGAAATTTTGTATGTGTATTTCCATGGTTTCACAGATACGAATGTATTATATTTTATAAAGTTACGCGGACGAAGTCGTGTGCAACGGTTAGTATATTATAAATTATAACGCTCGGCAAAAGAATAATGTCAGTGATCAATATAAAATATTATCTTTTATTGTGGGCAAAATCGCTGGCATCAGCTTGTTTTGCATAAATGTAGAGGTAATACCTAAATACGATACATGATATTTTCTTTTCCAACCTGCTACTTTATCATGCTTGTCATTATAATATTAAATGACAGTACAAGTGGTATTTTAAAGAACTCTGCAGTATATTATAAACAATTAACGTACATCCCGCCCACAGTAGCCAGTCTGTCATTACGCTTATTCAAGTATTCACAGAAAACAGTGATGGATTTAATAGTTTCCACGTTTCCACAATAAAAAAGAAATTGTTTTGAACTATTAATTTATCATTTTAACTAGCGACCCGCTCCCCAGCTTCACACGTGTGCATTTTCTTTAATAATTTATATACATAAACACCATCCTCGTTACGCTTTTGTTCAAGTGAAAACCGCATGAAAATCCGATCATACAAACATCTAAGACAGACAGACCTTTAAATATAAGGATAATAAAAGTTACAGTTAACCTTAATGGCACATTGATTTAGGATATATATTCAAATTAAAGAAACACACTAATGAGATTATACCTACTATAATACTAATATTATAAAGAGGAAAGATTTGATTGTTTGTTTGTATAGAATAGGCTCCGAAACTACTGGACCGATTTGAAAAATTCTTTTACCTTTAGAAGCCGACATTATCCGTGATGAACATAGGCTACTTTTTACCGCGGGAAAATGCTTCATTCCTACGGGAAATCTAAAATAAAAGTAAATACTAGCCCAGGAGAGGCGCCATTTATCCAAAATACGGTAGGTGGCGTTTTATACTTTTCTACGCGGACGAAGTCGCGAGCACCAGCTAGTACCTAATAAATTCTTATAAAACTAGCTGATGTCCACGACTTCGACTGCGTTGAAAAATATACGATTAACGCCTGACATTATACTAATTTTACCGACACTGACGAAATTACAACTAAACCCGAACGTTGTGTCTTTGAGTGTATTATAGGTAGTGCGACTTTTACCTGAATAAGCCTTATATTACATTTGAAATGAACATTTTGTATATTTGGATGACATTTTTATTACATCCAATTGCGTCCCTGTCTTCTTTATAAAGTCGACTATCACGCAAACGCTCGATAAAATTTCAATCAAACGAAAGATGTTGGTTTTTATCGATTGTTCTATATCTGTGCATGTGTTTGAACTTCAACAGCTGGTACCATTTTCTTATTGCATGTCGCTGTGCAATGAATTTCCAATGTTCGCTTTGAAATTGATTTAAACAATATTTTTTCTTTAAAATTAAAAGTTTTCGAAAGCCAAGGCTTTTTTTATTATTATTAGAGATGGGATTTGCTCTTGGCCAACTGTGTAGCAAGGATGACAGCTTTGATGGAGCGAGCTCACCAAGAACATGCCTATTTACTCGAACTTTGATAATATTTAGGTTATATGAGAAATAAAAACGCCGGCAGGAATACTGGACAGTTCTTTTTTATGCTAAGATAATCAAACAGGCTTCTTCCACTTGATGTTTCCGCGACTCAGCCCATCTACAGCCGAGCTAGAAAGTCGTTGGGTTTTAGCTGGTCTAGATCTCACAAAAAAGACAACAGCACACGTGATATCATTTCACGGTGGTCTTCTGTAAGGGACTATGAAAAGCAGTGCCAGTGCGCCCTGCCAGGCTGCCATTACTTTCAAAATCCAGACCAGAGACGACTCTGAAAAGTTCAATCCCAAAGTTGACTCAGCCGGGATTCGAACCCAGAAAAAATGTTAAGGAATGCACCCTAACCACTCATCCAAAGAAGCTTGTCGACCTAACCCCAAATCCTCGACACTTACAATACAGCTGGCATCATACTATAGCTGGCATTATAGGTCTGGACCTATCATTTCGTAAACATACCAAAAAAATTCATTTCCAAACAATCGAACCTTTTTATAAATAAAAATCAATCAATAGATACCCGTGACTAAAGATAAGGACCCCATCATTATGAGCATATGGCTTCTGAATGCCGCTGCTTACGCAACCGTTTAGAATTTCACTAAATACTTACGTGATGGCGAATAAAAAATATAAATTACACGGTCATACTACATTCGTTGATCGTTCGTATGTTATTTTTATTAAAGTCTACGCTATTGTTAGTTTTTTTTAAATCGATAGATATTGTTTCCAACGGATGGACAGTCACTTTTGTAGGGTGACCATGATTTTGTATTAAACATGTTACTTTACTGATATTATAAATGTGAAAGTAACCCTGTCTGTCACACCTTTTCACACCTTAACTAGTAAGACAATCGGTATAAAGTTTGGATGCACATTGTCAGGGATAGGGGAAAGGGCATAGGGTACATTTCATCCAGAGAATGTACTGTTCCCGAGGAATCATCTAAAAATGTGAAAAATATATGTCGGCGCCACCGTCGTCACAGTTATAAAGATATCGTTATATAACACATGAAAAGTCGTGGATACCAGCTAGTATTAAATAAAGCCATGCTACATTTAAATACAACCACATATTTACGCAGTGAAATTACAGCACGTCTTGGGTATTACTATGTGTTGTGTTTTGTGAGTGAGTGAATAAGTGGTGACCTTGTCAATTATCTTTTATCCTAATAAGGTCGCTAGCTTGTATTCAACCTTTTAAATCTCAAATGATGTTATGTTTCATAAAGCACATGTAGATATCATTAAATTTGTTTGTAATTACTTTTTTATGAGAGTTATCATAGCAGTGAAGTCAAAATTACTAAGTATGTATTAAATTTATCATAATAATCTTCTACAAATAGCTACGCATATATATACATATGTATACGTGCATTACAGCTTTTTTAAAAATAGTTATGTAAAAAGAAAAATAAAAAAGGTTTTAAAAATATCACAAAAATGTTAAATATTTTTTTAAAATAAAATATACATAGAGGAACTTTTTATCACAAAATCATCAAAGCCACAAAAGCAATTCACTACTTTAAATCTATAATGCAAACTAAAAATAAGCTTAATTAAAATAAAAATAAAAATATATCTTTTTTAAATATATTTTTTAAATAAGAGTAAACCTTTGCTGACTTTTTAAGAATAATAAACTTGCTAATTTAAATTTATTTAAATTCTCCAATAATCGTTAAAACATGCTCACCGCGGATTATTCGCGGTGGTTGAAACCGGTTCCGGCCGGAACCCACCGCTTAGATCCGGTCCTGTCCAGCGAGTGACCCTTTCTTACGGCTCTATTGTCTTCTTTCCGAGTTGAAAGTTCGGACAGATGTTCAACTGTTGCCTCTATTATAAGTACACAATGCAATTTAAATTATTAGCGTTGACCGATGCGGCAAAGTACAATTATATAGATTTTTGGCAAGTTAGCATACGGAATAAGCCATTGTTGAGTAGCACTCGAGTGGAATTTCTGACTGTCAGAAATCGAAATAGCGATGTGCTACTTCGGCCATACCATTCATAAACATTCATAAGATTCATAAGACCACCCTCATTTTTGATATTAGGACAATTTTTTAATGTTATTAAAGGACGAGCTTTTAGGCCGTTTAGCTTTTAGGACGTTCTGCTCATAGCGTGTTTTACTTACTAGACCTTTCTATACGAAGGATTACAGAATAATACCGAGAAATAACAGCATATGTGCTTTTGTGTTTCGGTGAGATGCCACAGCCCTCCTTCCTTATTCCTTAACATTAATCCTTCTACAGTCTGCAGCGCACTGCAGCACTTATAGCTTGTGCTATAGGCGACGGTAGCCATCTACCATCAAGTGGACTATCAGCCATGAAAAAAGTAAGGAGTACCGTGACTCGTGATATCCGATATCTCGTGTCGTGTAAAGGAAACGTGTGTATGTGTGCGTGCGTGTAATGCGTTTCTGTATGTGTGAGTTTCTTGTGTTTTGTGTGCACGCGACCAACGGAAGAATTCACGAAAACACCGGCGAATTATTGCCGCTTTCCCGAGATATGCGGTACACTCGCACGGTGTAATGGACTTTTAAGCCACAAGATGTGACAGCTACATTGAAAAAAATATCTTGTACAATGTGATAACTTGTAAACAGATTAAGCGCCTCTTTCATAAACGTCAAGTAAGCCAAACTGTCATTTAAAGTCACTGGTAACCGGGGAAAATGGAGCTGATAATATACCTTTGTTTGTACGGTAAACGTCCCAAACATTGAATAGAAAATAATAATAAAAAATCGGCTATCGATGGATGCACTAAATCGAGTGCATAATTCAATAAAACAGAAAATGATTTCTAAAAGTAATTAATCAACACTTTAATTGAAAGAGACGCTAAGAACAATATTCTTAATTATCTATACTAAATTATAAAGGCGTTTGTTTGTTTGTTTGTTTGTATAGAGGTAATCTTCGAAACTTAAAAAAAATAAAAACATCTTCAAGCGTTATTTTAACAATGTCAGGCGATATTTTGCTTAATATATTTTTGCAGAATTCGTCGTTCACGAAAGAATATATTAAATATTAAAATAAAATCAATTCTATAGTAAAAATTATTAATAATTATAAACTTATGAAAAGCCTCAATTATAAGCGGTTTTTTCGCATTTTTGCATAAACAATTAACCAAATGACTTGAAATACCTACTTCTCAAATTGTAGAAATTTTAACGCCTAAAAACTATATTGGTTGGGAAAGTCCTATTTTGGCGCACATTGGGGGCTTCTATGATGCAACAATTTAATTATTTAGTTACAAACTAGTCTGGGATTCATAATGTCTTTTCATAATGTTAATTTAATTGTTAAATATCAAGATCCGTAATTGCCGACGGGTGTGCATCACACACGAGTACTAATGTAAGATTTACACCGGTTATCCGGAGAGAGGAATAGTTAACCCAGCGACGGAAATCCGGAAACAGTCACACTAAAAATTTGCCTTACAAATTGGCTCGCGAAACAACAGCGGTACTTACACGAAATACTCATTAAGAAAGACTAGAAGAGCCGAACATATTTTACTTTTAGGAAAAATCTAATTTCTTATATTCATGTCTTAGGGCCTCTTTCACCATCTGTCAAGTAATGGAGCCGATATACCTTTGTTGGTAATGTAAAAATCCCAAACATTAATAAGAAAATAATAAAAAAAAATCGCAACTAATCAACACTTCACTTGTAGTTGGTGAAAGAGGCCCTTATAATAAAATAGTAGCTGGTGCCAAATGAGCGTTCGTTTACGTTGAAAAATTAAAAATATATAACATCTGCATTTATTACCTACACTTTTGCCAGTGCTTATATTGCTTTACACATTTAGTCAGGCGCTATACATCCCTTACTTTAAAAGCGGGCGAAGTCGTGGGAAGCAGCTAGTATATTATATAGTGAAATAGGTTAAAATTGAACAATCTATTAAAACAAACATGAACCTATCATAATAACGTCAACGCGTAAACGTAATAAGCGGGTGACAACAAAAAACAGACGACTTGTGAATAACAGGTGCTAGTTGATCACACTATCAGACACATGTCCTGAGTTGTGTTGACGTGTGGTTAACGCCTGTGCGTCCAAAGATTATGGAGTGCAGAAGCGACGCGTCGTTTAGAGGAATCGTTTTGAACCAATAATATACCTAGTACCTACACTAAACCGTATCGGCTTGTTGCGACGTCTAACCTCCAGAACACTGTCTCAAAAATATGTCGTTCTATTCGTAGCATAGCATATTATTTGTTCATAGCATTTGTGTTATTGCATTTTGGTGAGTCCGTAAGAAATGAAACTATTCTCCTATCCTCAACTTTCTTTTACTTTTTAACTTAGAGGTGTTGGCACCGCGCTAACAGTTCCTCTACTTTGTTTTTCATGGTGTCTATGACCAATATGACCATCTACTATTAAGCAAACGATACAAAAAGGTATCAAAACACAAATAAACTGAGTTTTAAAGGTTGTTTGTGCAGACCATGGTCTGCACTTACATCCAAGGGGCCAAGCAATTAAAAAGGCAATTAATTAATTAACAATTAATTAATGATGGCCTTTGGCTAATATGATTAGGTGCTACAACTTAATCATTATCTCTTGAAATTATATTTGTCTGTTCATTTGTTCGTGATGATATTTGAAACTGTTAAAACTACTTTTAAGAAATTTCGGAGAAATAAATTTTTTTCGGATAATTTCGGATAAAAAATAAATTTCGGAGAGAGATTTTTTTAAATATTAATCGTAATAATACCTAATACACTGTCCTCACTTATTCTTTGCCTATGAATAACAAGGTGTCAAACTTTTATTTATTGAAAAGGACTTATGGGGTTTTAAAATACTTCCTCTAGACATATCGTGGGTGAACATTTGTGGACTTTCATTGCATACGAATTTAAACTCTATTCTGATATTACGAAAGTCTATTATGGTGTAACATTTTCATGAAGAGTTATGAATAAAATTGTCGTAACAATAAAGTCAACACATGTCAATACTGGTATTTGAAAGTTTTTAAACACTTTCAATTTTGTATTGTTTTTTTTAAAGGGTGCGGAAGTGATTTTAGATTTTTTATTCAATAACTTGATTCATGTAAGATTACTAAGTGTCTTAAGATTAAGGTAATAAAAGCTATATTCCCATAATTGGGTATCTTATTAACTGCTTATTAAAAGGAAGTTACCCTTTTAGTAAATTCATAAAAAGAATTTTAAAATGAAAGTGATTCCATTTTAATACAGATGGTTTTTTGACATTAGAGTTCGAATAAAAAAAATTAAAGTTATGTATACATGTAAACTCATTTCTTTTTTATATAAAAATCTTGTTAACAAATACAATCCATACTAATTTCACTATCATCATGAAATTTTGCGTTCTACACTTATATTCTCTCATATAGAAAAAAATTATAGATCAAAATATTAACGTTAGGGCCTCTTTCACCAACTACAAGTGTTAATTATGCACTCTGTTTACTGCATCTTTCGATAGTCGATTTTTTTTATTATTTTCTTTTTAATGTTTGGGACTTTTACCGTACAATCAAAGGTAAGTATATCAGTTCCATTTTCCCCGGTTACCGGTGACTTTAAATGACAGCCTACTTGGCAGATGGTGAAAGAGGCCCTTAACTTAATAAAAAGTACCCCAAAACTTAGTTAAGTACAACCTAAATTAACAATGGAAACTTACATAATAACTTTTCCAAACATCTCAGCGGTTATAAACAATGCAAGTATATACAGGTCGCTCCAAATAACCCCATACATAATACAGGACGCTACAAAACAGGCCAAGTCGCCGCTCAGCTATATAAGTGCAATTTAAAATGTAAATTAACATGGCAAAGAAGTGGGCCCCCCACCACTCGGGTATTTGCACCCGACGCTGTCTTGAAACACCCTGTGTGCGCTGATCCATGACGTAAAGCCATATCTTCATAACTCGCTGCAAGCAATTCTCATCTTTAACATTGACGCGTTAAGGTCTGCTTTGAGATTGTGTCTTTGTGAATTCACATTATTTTTTGCAAGTCACTGAGTAATTTTGTAAGATTGAATGTAGTGTTGAAACTCGTTGAAATTTAAGTTGTAACGCGTAGCGGTAAGGTTCAATTTAGAGTATCAATTAGTTGTATATAAGTTCTTTTGTGTTATTTTTTTATATTTCTTACCAAAAGAGGAGATTTGTTTTGTGAGAAAATTCAACGGACTATGCTGGGTTGCTGTGCTGCGAAAGGGATTTTTAAGGTAAAAATAACTACCTACCTGTTTAAACCAATTCTTTAATAGTTTTTGGTACCTAACTAAATACCTAGTTACGAAACGTGCTAATAAAATATGTTCTTATACAATTTAATTAATGGAATTAAATCTTAATTGGGTATCTGTACATAGATTAAGTTAGCCTATGTCCTATGTCCTGTACGTCTAAATGTTTATATACAAGTTTCATGAAAATCAGTTAATTCTTTTAACTGTTGTGGAGGAACATACATACATACATACTTACAATACCTATACTTACAGATTTATTATTAGTATATTAATATTCTAAAATTTAGGTAAGTAAATAAAAAAAACAATTAAAACTGTTTTATTCAATAATATGATGTTAAATGTTAAATAAAATATTCAGTAAATAAGTCGCTTAAATTAAAGCAGCGAATGAAATCGTATCGAAATTTACTCTGAATAAAACACAAGGAAGCTCCGTTTCCTGGCAACACCAGGACCACTTCTTTTTTCTCCTTCCTCCCGAAAGAGGGGATAGCCGGGTGGTGGGTGGAGTGGGGAGGGTCGCCGAGAAATGGAAAACTCGGGAAAATTGTAGCATTCTTGAGGCGACGCGCCGCTCACACCTTCTTGCGGCAGGCGTTCACAACATTCGGTAACACGTTTTGTGTATTAACACCAGTTGATGACATAAATATGAGAAAATATAATTATGAGCATTTTTTAACTTTAATTGCTGTAAGGCTATTATAAAGGTTGCGGAAAGGCCTTTATCTTTTACCTTATACTTTTGTAAAGGGTTAGATTTTTATTTTTATACTAGCTGGCGCCCGCAACTTCGTCCGCGTTGAAAAAGAAAAGGTAGCCTATCCTGTGTCTCGTACATCTAAATGATTTATTATTAGTATTAAAGACAAAGTACTTTTTATATTCCTTTTTTTATCCCTTAATATAACCTTTTTTAACCCCTTCGTTAATATAAACTACTTTGTCATACATTGTCCGCATAGTATGGTCTATGGCGCTGCCGACCATACTATTGTCGCCAGCACACTTGTTTAACATAAAAAGAAAATAAAAAATAAAAGTTTATGTTATTACTATAATAAGTATTAAGAAAGAAAATGTTGCCAACGTCTGGCACGTCGTGGAACGTAAAAAGGAGCGCTGTGTCGGACGCCCGTTCGTCCCCTCGCCTCGCGCCACCCCCGCACTCTCCCCGCTACGGACAGCGATCTGTTGGTACGGATTCTAAGCAATATTTTTATTATCTCCCATTATTTTAATAACAATGGAATTATACCTACTGATTATCTATAGTAATATTTTAAAGAGAAAAGATTCGTTATTATCTTCTTTTCGTTTGAATTGAAAAAACTTAAAAGTAATGGACCGATTTAAACAAACTTTTACATATATCTATAGAAACTAGATAGAAGACTATGCGTGGTGGCGAAGCCTTGGGAAAGGCCTACATCTAGACTAGAAGTATGTGCAATAATCAATGCAAATCATTATCGGACGCGGAACTGGAGCTAGTCCTTAATCCGTCAGATTTCCCCAGAGTAAATTATGAAATAATTTCATATTTCACATTGAAATTGTTTTAATTTTCTACTAAAAAAATGTTAAATTAAGTATTTACTTAATTCATTATTTCCTTTCTTAAAATTTTATTAAAATGATCACTTTCAATATATTCCTTTTTGCATTAAAAATTTACTTTATTAAAAATAAAATGTTGATATTTCCCTCTTTCAAATTGTTTTATGTTTTTCTAGATTCCCTGGCGCTCCAAGTGCGGCCCTGTTCACCGTCATCGCCGCGGGTTCTGTAGTCGCGTTTTACATATTTCTTCAGCTCGCCCCCATTGTGAGGGCACCGTGTATTGAATCAACTGTACTTATCGCAGTATACACCGACTGTCTCTTTGTTGCGGGCCGAGTGTACCTGGCACCTTGGAAAGTGAAACTATTAACAAATATGTTTCTACCTAATCTCATTAATTTTAAAAATTCATTATAACTTAATCCGTAATTAATATTAAACCTATATACTGTAATTAATATTAATATTAACTTAATTAATATTATACCTACTGGCGCGCGAGTTATCTAACTCTTCGTTTTTGTAATTTAACAGGAGAAAGTTATTTTTTTGCATTCAATATCGTATTCTTCTGATTATATTGGTTTAAAAAAAATCTTCACCAAATAAGCCCCATATTCTTCTAAATATTTTTTTAATTTAATAATGTATTTAAGACATTTCTGCATATATTTTAAATTTACCTCATTTTAATAAAAAATGTGTGTCTTGTCTTACCGAAGGTGCGATATGAATAAATAAATATAACTGGATATTGTTTCATTTTATGATTGACGTAAGTCATACAAATCACACCAAAGATGGTATTTATTAGTAGGCATATATTAATTTGGTCACATAACAATGGACTTTGAAATTTTTTCATTACAAAATCCGGGAAATTTCCGCGCATTTCCTGTACTTCATCCTAAAACAGTGAGACCAGGACGATAATAGTCAAAAAACAATTGTTATAGATCTTGGTTTTCCTTCCACCCTTAAAGACGCCACGCTTCGTTCACCCAATGTGTCAGCGTATACGTCTGCCCAATACAACCTGATCTACCCCACCTCCCCGGCTCTTTTAACTCGCAAACAACTAAACGGACCGCCCGATAATATCGCAGCTCAAGATGATCTGGTTAAGCACTACAAACTGTTTTGTTTGGCTCGACTTAAATGATGCAAAAAGCCTTAAGATATTATAACCATTATTGTGTGTGGGGATGAGTTGTGTATTATTTACGGGGGGAAGATGGATGGCAAGACATTTATTGTACTGCTTCGTAAACATGAAATATAAACATATCTAAGGCAATAGGAAAACTGTTAAATGGTTGTGAACTCGATACCCTCAAATCAATAAGCGCAAATAACATTATACTTAAAAGTGTATTAGGTAGGACCAACCAGAGCCAATTCCTATATTCCTTCTCAATCTCTCATCGTCAATTCTACACTATGGTCGGCAGTTCACTTGCAGCACCTCTGTGACTTTGCTTGTGTTATAGGCGACGTTATTCACTATTTTCCAAATCCAGACCAACAAGCCAACTTTGAAAAGTTCAATTCCAAAGTTGACCGGCCGGGAATCGAACCCGGAAACCCCTTTGAGACTGAGCGTTAAGGAAAGCACTCTAACCGCTCATTCATGAAACGGGTTAGTCGTGTATGTTACTTTATATGGAAATAATATTTATTTAAATAGAAATAAACACTTAAATTAATTGTTAATTAAGATATTATAGATATTTTATACTATCGTTTTAAATTATTTTACGTAGCTAATACCGAACGTCATTTCTAAAACCATCCCTAAACAATGGTTGCGGAACATCGAAATACTAAAGTAATTTAAGTAGATATTTATAAAGATATTTAGAGAAAATTTATTCTTAGTTCCTTTTATAAATTTATGAAAACAAAGACATTATTAAGTATCTAAAGATACGTACGGTACGTCATTTAAAAAACAATTAGGTGAACTAACCCCAAACAATGGTTGCCGAACAAAAACGTACACCACTTTATAACATAAAACATTTCGCCTAAAATTACTCAGCTTAAAAAGCATTAATAACCTTTTCTTCCCCCTGAAACTCCTTCTGCGCCATTTTCGAGTCCTTCGTTCATTAAAACTGTAGAAAAACACCTCCGGGGGGAGAGATGGGGTGTCGCCTCCACCCCTAAGGGGACGACCCCCCCGCGGGCAGTCTAAAGAAGAAGAAATATGGATCAATAAAGAAATTGCTCTGTGCCCAATGGAGGCAGCGGCTAGCACTCACACAGGCTCATTCAACTCTAATACGTACACGGGTACAGTTAAGCACACAAGCGAATTCGTGGAAAAAGTTGCCAGTGTGCGTGCCTGCGCTTGTGGTTATACGAGCTGAAAAAATTCAGCGTGGGGTAGCAGATACGTATCGGGGTGGTTTAAAGTTAAATTTGGAACGGGACGTCTTCCGTGAACTGGAGGGACGATTCCTAATTGCTAATTAATTTTTTTGTGGATACATACTTTAAGTACTTTAAGTACTTGTTAAAACTGTAGGCCAAGAAAATAATGTTGCTATACGAAATTTCGATGCGGAGTTGTTTATGCTTATATAGTCCGTTTTGTTAACAAAACATATCTATCATCTGTATCTAAACTAAGTATGTAAGTATTAAGTACTAAGTACACTTACTTATATACGATTAAATAAATTGTAATAATAATTAGAAACAATCACAAAAAACATGTCCTCTTAATTTAAAACTAGATTTGGTACCAATATATATTGGTAATAATAAAATTAATAATAAATATAAATAAGTAAGTAAGTACTAGTCATAAATCTGGAGCACCACCACTTCTTTGGTCATTACATGTTATTAGTAACTAGCTGGTGCCCGCGACTTCGTCCACGTTCTCTAATATAGTCTCACAGAGTAGGTTAGCCTGTCAATGTATAGTCTATAGCCTTCCTCGATAAATGGACAAAAAAAAATTCAATTCGGACCAGTTGTTCCTGAGATTAGCGCGTACAACCAAACTAACAAACTCTTCGGCTTTATATAATAGTAAGTATATAGATAGATTATCTTTAAGTGGACTGTCAACCTATCTGACATAAACTGACATAACATTTTTCGAAATGAAATAAAATAAAAAATAATAAATGTGAATTTCGAATGAGCTGCGTTTAAATTTCGAAAAAAAGTATGAAATAATGTTGCCAAGATTTTAAAAAATATGGACGATATAAATGAGCTCCGAGATAAGGCGGTTTAGTCGGCAAAAAGCATAAATTTGGCAACATTTCACGCTGGCACTGCGTTCTGACTACAATGCGCTTCACTACAATAAAATCCAAGTTATGTACCACTAATGTTGGCTGGAAAAATATTACCTCCAAAAGTTGGAAATAAAATTATTTCCAACTTTTGTATACTTACATTTTAAATGGAATGCAATTTCAGATTATTTACATACTTAGGTAAGTAAGGATGTTACAGTCTGACATATCGCTGCTTTAAAACTAAAGAGCCACAAATAAAAATTTAGTTTTGGTAGCAACTAAAAATATGACTGCTTAGCTCTGAACTTAGCCATCGATGCATGAAAATGCCAAAAGGGCGTATGCGTTTTGTGCTGTAATTTGTGATTTATAGTGTCTTTGTGTTATATGAAAATAAGGGCGATATTTTTTTAATAATGGATATTTTTTATGTTAAGGTTCGCAGACAGGGTGACGGTCCACTTGATGGTAGGTGGCTACCGTCTCCTAGTACACAAGCAACGCCTCAGGTGCTGAAAGTGCGTTGCCGACTATAGTAGTATTAAGCTAACCGAAACACCACAGCACAAGTGCTGTTATTTCACGGTGGTCTTCTGTAAGGGGGTGGTCACTGTTGCTAGACGGATTGCACAAGTGACCGGAGGGAATAAGTGATGCTAGAACTAATTACCATACCATAAATTACCATAGACGATAGGTATAGCTTAATAATTGTCTATGTGTGTTCAGTGAGTAAAGTAAGGGATACCTTATTCCTTTCCAGTCCCTTATTCTTACCTAATACTACTATAGTCGGCAACACATTTATAGCACCGTATGTAAGTATATAGAGTTACTCTTTCACCCAAAAACTACAAACAGGTCACCATGAAATTTTGTATAGATACACGTTGTCTGGGACACCAAAAAAGACATAGGGTACCTTTCATCGTTCAACGCGAACAAAGTCGCGGGCACCAGCTAGTATTTTTATTAAATTTCTCGTGTCACAGTGTTTGTAACCAAACGCCTCTATAACGGCTTGACCCATTTGATTTTTATAAATTTTTGTGTGTATAGGTATTCGGTAGGTCTTAACTATTTTTTATAACACAAGTGATAAGGGTAGCCTATCCCACAAAAATATTATATGTCTAAACAACGTTTGCCGGCTAGTCTTTATATAAAAATAATATTTTCACATATGAAAGTTTTCATTATCCTGTTGTACAAAAGTGCAAAAATTTTGAAAAAAAAAAATACATGAAAATCAAAAGCGGTCTCCAATAATATGATGTCTGTACAATCGCGAAAAACCCTCATGACAAAGAAGCGAAAGTTTTCAAAAACAAAACACTCAGTTCAAAAAGGCTTAACAAAATTTTATTGTCAATAAAACAACGCTTATCTCCGGCAAACAGTGAAATCCCACCAAAAGGAAAGAAAAAAAGGGAGTTAAGTATAAAATAAAAATCCGTGGCAATCTCAAAAAACAACCCCTAATAATTCGACTCATTACGAGAACGTAGGAAAAACATATTCGTTGCCTTTAAACGTCCCCATAAATAAAGGCGACGGGAGCGAAAAGGGAAAAATTTTATTATCCCCACCCCTACGACACCCCTGAAGGAGAAATATGAAATAAAATGAAAATGTAATGGGGAAAAAATACGGAGCGAGCAGCAAGACAAAAGGAAGGGATGGGCTGCGTTTGTATGGGAAAGGACTTTCTTAGACATGTATAAATTTTCAGTTGCAAACCTCTCCGCTTACAAAGTTACTTCGTAGAACTTTGATGTAGCCATTGAGGTTTAATGTACTATCGTTGGTACTTAGATATGTTATCCTTAGTGCAAGTTTTGCTCCTTTCCATAAATAAATATAATCTTACATATCTTTACACATTTCACACAGCATCATCTAGTTAGTAATGCTTGTATTATGGATACCAGACAGTTGATATACTTACTATTTTTTCTTAAATACATACAAACATCCATGACTCAACATTTGCTCTTACTTAGCGGGATTCGAACCCGCGATCGTTAAGTTAGCATACGTAGCTAACATGTCGTCGTAGTCCTATTTTTAGTATCATAAATGCGAAGTCCTGTCCATTCTCACTTCAACTTACTGATTCGCTGATATTCTCGGTAACTTTCGTACGTCTACGGATCTCCTCATTTCTGATTCGATATCGTAGTTTAACTCCGAGCATAGCCCTATCTATAAGTCGCTAAACGACGTTGAACTTTCTTACGAGGCCCATCGTTAGAGACATTAGAGATATTTTAAAAAGCTGTCTCCACACAATGTTAGCTTTTAGAGATGGGGAGTAAACTCTGCAAGCCTCAGGCAACGAAGACACGCTCCTATAAATCTGCCTTATCGCAAAAATATACCACCCTTCTTTGTAGCTACACTCTGCGTTCATAATAACGTGTGCATGCCTATATAGGTCCAAAACGGAGGTATTTTTATACTGTTAATTAATCTATCAATATTAATAGTGTACTTTTGAGCAATATACCTATGGACGAAAATAGATACCTACCTAAGTATACCTACTAAGTGGTAAAGTCGTGGGACGTCCTGTATGTATATTACACACAGTAATTCCATTGACAAATTCACTCTATAAGAACGAGTGAAGTAAGTAAGTACTTGGGAGAATTTGTTGTCTCAATTTACTATATACTTACTTAGATGCGCGCCACTTACGCAAAATAAAAGAAAATTAAGGAAAAGAGAGAGAGAAAGGAAAGAAAAAAAGAAAAAGCAAAAAAGAAAGAAGAGAAGAGAAAATTACAGAAAATTGTCACTAGAAAAATAACAGTAAGAAAATTGTACTTCCATCGTTCACATGAATTTTCACTAAGGTATAAGCTCATTATAATTATAAATGAGTAGGTACCTAGTATCTACCTACCCTCAGCCGTTGGTCACGAGTTATTTTCAAATAATATGCAATTGTTTTCCATAGACATCACAATCAAATTCTCACAACAATACATATAGGTGTTACACCCACATACAAGTAGATTTATATTCTAAAGGAACCATTCGAGTGTGAAATCCGGTTCCTTCAAAGGCAGTAAACGCGGGGCAGGTAAAAGAAAATCAAGTCCCTTGCAAAAATTAGAAGCGGAATGGGGGTGGGTCTCCCCGGGTGTGGGGTAGGGCCGGGGGAGGGGGAGCTAAGAGCATTTTTCTCGCAGGGGAGGAGCACTGGCGCTTTTTGTAAGGGAATCTCAAGTACAAGCAACACAATGGGAGAGTAAGAAAGGTTTTATGTGTTTGCGACCTCTGAGACTGAAGCTTTCAAATTGTTTTAAAACATGATTGCGTTGAAAATCTCCTGTGAGTTCTGTTAGGTATATAAAATTGTAACAATATAATAAGAAAATAGAATTTAGTGACCAATGAAGGCTTTTGTTTTGTTGTTTATTTCAATTTATATAAGAATAAGACAAATATTACCTATTTTTCTCTTGAACCTAATCAAAAATGGGTAAACTTGATGGATGCAATAACGCATTTATTTCGAAAAAGATCCTTACTTTGAATTTGTTGAGAGTGGAAATTGATCCAAATATTTATAATTAGAATACTGAAACTTAATTTTACTATTTACGATAACCTATCTATCTATACAAATAAAAATTAATCGCCAAATATGTTGTAAAGGGCGAAACTAGAGAACGGCTAGACCAATTCGACTATTTTTTTCAAATTTTAATATTCATTGAAGTCCGAGGAACGTTCTTATAAAGCCGAGGGCGGGTGGCTAGTTTAAGATAACTTTATTTATAAATTGATTACTAAGATAATTATGATATAAAAAACCCATAAGCAGAGGAAGTATCAAGATTTTATAGTATTGACATTTACAACATCCTATCCCTACCAGTAAGTATAAGTGGCACCTTTTTCTTTATTTAAAGGTTGACGTTTTTATTGATGGTAGGTTATACCAACCTAAATGTCCTAGGGGACCTGCGCACATAGTTGGCTAGCTGTGTGTGCCTGCACAAGGTCCTCCCCGTCTGGGGATTGCCTCGGTGTCTCCGGGCAATCCCCCTTTGGCGTTAGCCTAGCCAGACATGGCTAGGCTGCCCTGGGGTGGGTCGGAGTTGATGCCTTGGTAGAGCCCGGTTCACCCCGTTCAAAGGGCAAGGCGCCACCGGGGAGTTTTATTGGGTATTCCCAGTGCCGCTATGATCAGGTGCTGGGCGACCCCCACATACCCCTTCCGCCTAGCCAGCGGTAGGGAATCTGTAAGCGGATCACTCCTCGTAAAAAACAAGGTTATACCAACTTACGCTTGCCGATCCGTGGCCTCCACTAGAGAACATTCCGGCCCTAGCAGCCTTCGGCCTTCGGCTCTATATGTGTCCTGCCCGCCGCCACTTCAACTAACCCTACGGATCTCCTCATCCCTGATTCGATCTCGCAGTCTAACCCAGAACATAGCACTTTCCATATAGATCGTTGAGCGACATTGAACTATCTTATAAGACCTATAGTAAGTGACCATATTTCAGCGCTATAATGTCATCACTGGAAACACGCATTGGTAACTTTTGGATTGAGACAACGAGAAAGAGTCCAAAACTTTCGTTTTGGACGAGAAGATGTCTTGAATTCGACGCTTTCCTATTGCTGTTAAATAATCATTTAATAATAAATTGTAATTAAAATAAATTAAAAATAACGTGTAACGCATTTTTCTTAATCTTTTACACAGAACCCGTAAAAAGGTTAGCCGTATTCCCGAAAAGTATTTATAAAGGATAGGTAAAAATCCTAACAACATAAAGGCAACCCCTTACCTTGGAGGGTATCCCTCCCTGCTTATAATTGGAAGAGAGGATGCAAAGTTACACCCACGGATTAAAATATTTATTTTTGCGATGGAAAGAAAAAGTACGGCGCGAACGAGAACAGAAGTGCTTAGGAGATGAAATTTGTATAGCATTTTTTTTATTATGAAACAGATAGGAAAACATATTGAAATTAATATTAATTATAGGTATTCCACCACGAAAGGAAGAAAATCTATCAAGATTTCACCATCACCATCCTCCATGAAAATTTTCGCTAGGTTTAAAATTCTAAAAAATAAAATGGCAGCCTCAAAAGAACCATCGAAACCTAAAAAATAAAATAAAAATATTTCATTTCATGACCAGCTGTTTTATGTGTTCTTATTTCTCTTAAAATTTTAGAATAAAAAGTATATGGAAACACTCTTCCATTAATTAAACAGAATCAAAATTTCAAGTCAATCCATTGGTTAATTTTAAAGTTTTGTGAACAATTATTTGTCAGAGAATTACTTATAAACTCAAATGAGTCTTTCGAATTGTCTGTCTATGTGTCTTTTAGAAGATGTTCTTCTGAGAGTGTGCTCAGGAGCTGCATGAGCTCATACTGGACATTCAGACGTATGTCTGGTTACAATCCTCATCTTGTCGAATTTCCTCTTTTTCGGACTAAGCGCTTTAAAACATCCTTAATAAGTAATTACTGGGAAGGTTTGGCGTCTCTAATTCCGAGCTCATATAACCGAATTCTTTTCAAAGTTCAGGCAACTTCTGGGTGAGCTCGCTCCATCATAGGCCCTATTTTCGCTACACGGTTGGCCAAGAGCCATCTAGCCAAGAGCAAATATAAAAATCTCTACTAAAAAAGTGTGATATCAAATTTAATAATAAAAAAATATATAATACCTAAAGGAGTCTCCACACCTCCCTTAGCACCGAGAATCCGTCTAATGGAAAAAAGGATAAAATTTTCCGGGGATCCTTTTAATATTTTTTTCATTAAAGTTTTTAATATTAATGGAAGTATATTGAAGGTGGTTACGGTCCCTAATTATTTTTCGGTTTCGACCATTTTCCGAGAGAGTGGTTTTGTGAGGTGAATTCTTTTTTACATAAAAATAAAGAGTAGCACAAAGCTATCGTGTTCATAATGAAGGATTTAATTTGTTTTTATACACTGTCTGACGAACTTGTGAATTCTATGTTAATTCCAACCCGATGGCTTTACAAGGTTTTTTTGTTTAGTCTACTGTGAACGCGATTAAGTTGTTGGTTTCTTCCAGTTTAATAAGAGTGAATGAATATTTTGTTTTACAATAAATTATAAAGAGATATGTGTATTTTTGAATGTCAAACCACTGGGTCGAAGCTATATTATCAGCAAGTAACCTAGGCTATATTTGATAAAATACTTACGCGGACAAAGTCGTGTGCAAAAGCTAGTTTTTTATAATTATGTAAATAATCGGTGCTTAAACTTTAACTTGATTTGTTAATGTGATCGATGTCAATGATTTTTGGTTACAAATACAAAGAAATTGTCATCATCATCATCATCTCAGCCGTAGGACGTCCACTGCTGGACATAGGCCTCCCCCAAAATTTTCCAATTGGACCGGTCAGAAGCAGCCTGGATCCACCGTCGACCCGCGGCCCTTATTAGGTCGTCTGTCCACCTTGTGGGTGGACGTCCTACGCTGCGCTTGCTGGTCCGTGGCCTCCACTCGAGAACCTTCCGGCCCCAGCGGCCGTCGGCTCTTCGTACTATGTGCCCTGCCCACTGCCACTTCAACTTACTGATCCGACGGCTTATGTCGGTAACTTTCGTACGTCTACGGATCTCCTCATTTCTGATTCGATCTCGCAGTGTAACCCCGAGCATAGCCCTTTCCATAGCTCGTTGAGCGACATTGAGCTTCCTTACGAGGCCCATGGTTAGAGAAATTGTATAATAATAAAATATAAAATATAGAAATCTTTTTATACGCAACTTAAAAATATTTCTAAAGAAAGCTTCAATATTAGGTAGTGTAAAGTGAAAACTAAAATATTTAAATTTTACAATTTAAATGTATTTTTCATTAAAATAATGTTCATAGATAGACTTCAGAAAATAAAATTTATTTCTATATTAACGTAAAATACAGAGCCAATAAAAAGATTTCAAATAATGGATAACTACCGACGTCTATCGCCAAGTAGCGGAACTAAATACACGAAAAGGTCAAATTATTTCAACATTAATTTGGACTGTAATTGAAATAATTATTTAGCATAAACAAAAAATAATATGAGACTGTTAAAAATATTATTAGATAAAATATAAAATATACTTAATATTACTAACTGCTTTCCAATTTTATGGGACAATGTGATTATTATTAAGATAACATTTTATGTATAATAGGAAATAAATAAAAATATATTCTCTTTCTTTATGTTTTGTTTGCCTTTTTGTATATTTTCTCCCAGCTTCGATATCAGGAATATCTTCTGTGGTCTTGTAATTTATAATATGTTTTAGTAATGTAGTGGAATATTTGTTGATTTATGTTTTCCTTGTATGTATGTGTATAATCGTCCCGATAGTCATGTAGGCGAACGATCTTATTATATAGTGAAGAGCCTTGACTAACACCTCAAGAGGCTCTCACTAGACCTCACTCTGCAGCTCTAACCACCGGTAGCTTGAGGCTTGCCCTGCTACCTGCGGAATCATTATAATTCGACGACACGTGTGGCTTGGCTATAGTAACTCTAGTTGTCAACCAAACGGTCGCGAGTTCGAATCCCGCTAGGGGCAAATATCCAATGTATTAACATTTTACCTTTGCACCTGAGTCATGGATGTTTTGTATTTATAACATGTATGTATTTACAAAAACAAGTAATCTATAGTCGGATTTTTAATTAGATGAACTAAAATGACATTTGGTGGGTTACCATTTTATTGTAATGTAAAAATAGTGTTGTATCCTGAGTAATCGAGTATTAGGTAATCATGATTCAATCTTTTTTATTTTATAATAAGTTTGTTAGTTGAACTTATTATTTTAATAAGTTTTTTAGTTGTTGCTAGCTATCATTTTAGTCCATTAATAAGGCGGCTGAGTTCCATTATTTTGTTCTCTTCTATAACGTGATCGATACTTACAACTTGACCATAATGATCGAACTCGGTTATAAATGAGTTATACTACAACACTACGCTTCATGCTGGCAACATTAAAAAAATAAAGCAGTTATTCAGCTGTCATTTTAGTCCATCTAATTAAAAATTCGATAATATGTCTGGTATCAACTGTCTGGTATCCGTAATACAAGCATTCATTGATTACTGTGGAACTAGATGGTGTTGTGTGGAATTAATATATAAATATTAATATATAAAAAAAAAAATACAATAAAAAGAAATGGTTCGTCAACCAAAAGTAAACATCCAAAATTCAAATCTAATCCAACAATCGGCAGCTGACATGCGTTTCGTTCGACAGCACATCAACCTTTTTGCCAACCCTTATGAATAACGTTTTCATCTCTCGCGTTTGTTATAGGGTTCCTTAGGACATGCAATCCAAAGTTTTAACTTTCTAAAATAAAAGAAATGTAACATCTGAGAAGATATATGTATTCATGCCTGTTATTCTTGTGCTGGGGGTTAGATTTCTATTCTTAGATTATGTACTTTTATGTATATTATAGATTATGTAGATACAGTATTTAGGTCTGGAGAAAACGTACCCTATGTCCTTTTCTATATTCCTGACAATACATCGGCAAAAGCCGCATTCAAATCAATTAAGCCGTTTCTGAGATTAGCGTGCACACACAGACAAACAGACATTTTTTTTACCACTATAATAATATAAGTACAACATGTAAATTTTTTTTTAATATTTAATATAGGTACAGACACGGCTCGGTTACGATTTTATTATATTTATCTATACTAATATTATAAAGAGGAAAGATATTTTGATTGTTAGTCTGTTTGTTCCAAAACTACTGGACCGATTTGAAAAATTCTTTCACTATTGGGAAGCTATATTATCAGCGAGTAACATAGGATTTATATTTTATAAAGTTACTCGGACGAAGTCGCGTGCAACAGCTAGTGTATAGATAAACATAGTAGTCATTATTCTGTCTGTATCTATCATGAAAGAATACCGCCATTCTCTCTTTCTCTCATTGATGATTTAAACCTACGGAACCATTAAGTATAGTCGAAATAACGTGAAATACTTTTTCAACCTTTTGCAATTACGCCGAGCCGTTGAACATCGAGTGACGTACTTTTTTCCATTCAAAATTTTTTCCTCCGTTTCTCATTTTATCTTTTTTTCCGCACTCGGATTTTTCGCTTATTTGCTCGCTTCATTGGCTTGTAAGTGAGCCGGGTCCGCCTTTTTTTCTCTTTTTCGCTTTTCCCCTTTTTGTTTTCGCACTGAATGAGGCATTTTAAAGGGATATTGGATTTGGGTCACCCTGTTTTTCATACGGTTTCTCTCTTATTGGAACTTTCATTATGCGAATGTATAAATTTTCTTATTAGAATCGACTGCAGCGCCATTGAAGACGTAACGGAACTATTATGAACTATCGCATTTGTATCCTAGTGACATCTGTCGGTGAGTAGCTTTCACAGTTGTGAAAATTTGACTATTATTTATTCTTTTATTGGAATTTAGATTGTTTTATATAGAAAGTTTCTTAATAAAGAATTAATACAAAAAAGTATAATATTGTAAATAATATTGGCGAATAGCGTTTCGAGTTTAACAGCTCTAAATATTTAGCAAAATCACATTATTTTTTTTTAAAGAATAAAAAATTAAATGTATATTTCCGTCTGTTTCTTCTTGACAATTCCTGTATTCCTGTAATCATGACGGCGGAGAGCTGTGAAATTATTTAGAGAGTGATAAATATTTTGTGTAAAATTATTGTGCAATTGTGTAAAATTATTTGAAAATAATATAGACTCTATACATGTCAATATACAGAAAGGGAAAAAAATTGTATGTAATATAAATAACCCTGATAATTTTTATTTATTGTTATTTCCTGGTTATTTCATTCAACAATTCCATAGTGAAATAAAAAGCGACATCTGGGATCAAAAAGTTCAAACTACTTCTTAGCATTCCTTCAAGGAACAATTTCTTATTGGAATAAGTTCTAAAAAGAATTATTTGAAGTCAAAGCAATGAACCATATTTTAAATAAAAAGAGGATTTCAATATGGAGAGATTTCATTAAATGTACCTACGTAGTTAAATTAATAGTTTACAAGGTCGTGGCTACGACACAGTTGCAGCTGTTAGGTACATTAAGGACCTCTTTCACCTATTACAAGTGAAGTGTTGATTAGTTAGAAATAATTTTATATTTTATTAAATTATGCCCTCGGTTGCAAACTTCGATAGGCGATTTTTTTTTATGTTTATAGGACTTTACAAAGAAAGGTAGGTATATAAGCTCTATTATCCCCGGTTACCGGTGACTTTAAATGACGGTTAGCCTAATTGGCAAATGGTGAAAGAGGCTCTAAAACTAGCTCTTTAATAGGCAGCAAATAATTAAATAATATTGAGTTTTTTATGATAAAGACTGGCAGGCAAGCTGACGTTCGACTTGATGGTAGGGTTTTGGTGAAACGATCGCCTATAACTAGGTCTACAGATTAAAGATTAGCACACAGTTTGTAGTTCTGTAAATATGTGTGTTTCTACGTTATTTACTAATCGGATTTTAATGCGGTTTTCACTAGTGGAAAGTGCGTTAGACGAGGAAGGTTTCTATATATGATTTTCTAAAAAAAATTGTACCAACGCAAAGACACGAGCGGGTCGCTAGTTAAAAATAAATTTGACATAATATTAGGTACATATTATTATATCGCTTTTGTTATTGAATAATAACAAATGAAATTTACCCTAAATATCTTTCTATCTTTGCGCAATTTGAAAATAACATGGAAACAGTAAAAAATGGGTGGAAAAAGTTGTTAGCGAAAAATTAAAAGGAAAAAATGCTCCCCTAAGCCTCTTCATTACACGAATGTAGGGGAGATGAACAGGAAAATGGTTTTTTAAGTGGCACCTCGCCGGTCACTGATTTATTGTAAGACACTGAAGTTTCGGATACACAAATATGGAGAGAGATTTTGAACAAAAGGTTTTTTTTAACAACAGGTTCAGAACTCAAAATAAACAATAAAAATTAAATAAAATTTTTATATTCATTTATTTTTATGCAACTGGACCCATATAAATAATAGAAATACCGGGTGTCTAATATGAAAATTATTTATATTACCTATGTAAACTAATTTTCATTTGTAACACTAAATAGAAATAAGATGAAATATCACTTACAATCTTACAATGATTGTTAATAAATGCTATTATAATTTTGCTATATCAATTAATATTATAAAGAGGAAAGATTTGTTTATTTGTTGGTTTGTTTGTTTGCAGTTTGCACTGAATACGCTCTGAAACTACAGGAAAGATTTGAAAAAATATTTCACTGTTGGGAAGCTATATTATCAGCGAGTAACATAGGCTATGTTTTAAAAAGTTACGCAGACGAAGTCGCTTGCATCAGCTAGTATATTATAAAGAGACAAGATTTGTATGTAATGAATGAACTCAAAAACTACTGGGCTGATTTTAAAAATTCTCTTACCTATAGAAATCTACATTCGCGGACGAAGTCGCGTGCAATGGCTAGTCTATACTAATATTATACAGAGGAAAGATTTCATTGTTTGTTTGTATTGAATAGGCTCCGAAACTACTGGACGGATTTTAAAAATTCTTTTACCATTAGAAGACGACATTATCACTGATGAACATAGGCTACTTTTTACCGCGGGAAAATGCTTCATTCCTACGGGAAATCTGAAATAAAAGTAAATATTGGTCCAGGATACAATTGATAGCGCCATCTATCGGATTTGGGTAGAACTGCTTGGTGATATTTTTAGCGATCCGCTCCACGGTATCCACCGGTATCTTGAAACGCGGACGAAGTCGCTAGCACCAGCTGGTGTAAAATAAATACGGTGGAGTCCGGCTCCACCATAAGAAGCCGGTTGCGTTAAACATTGTTTTTTTGTGCACATCCCGAACCACTGATTACGGGAGTCGGTAAATCTGTTAATCGTCGTTTTTTAACCACGAGTTAGGTTAATTTAACGCTTGTTTGTGCGGTTGGCAACTGCTCCGGAGGGAGCGATCTAAATTTTAAAAATATCCCATTATTTTTGAAACAACACTGCGTCTTTGTCGCACAGCATTTTTTAATAAAATCATAAAGCATTGTATTGGAATCATAAATTGTATTTTATTTTCGTAGAAGAGTTCTCAAATGAATCATATGGAGTGATATACTTACTAACATAATCTATCTACTTATATATAAATAAAAATGAATCGGCTGAGAACGGCTGGACCGATTTTAATTCTGTCTTCACCCATTAATGGAGGGATAATCAGGCTTTTTATGTAAAAAAATGCACCCCGGGCGAATCCGAGAGCGGGTCGCTAGTTATAAGTATTCCTCAACTTCACTTACTTTTTTTTTAATTACATACAATCGAGATAATCTCAGAAATGCAGGATTTTGGAAATTAAACTCCGATGATCTTCTAATACCTACTGTATTTTTAAATACACTGGACTGCAAGGAAAAGGGTCGGTGCTTTTATAAAATAAACACTAAATTAAACCTAAACGAATTCTATTTTTATTTAAGCACATTAAAATATATTTTAATTTAGTGTTTCTTTCATAAAGCTAGGTCTGGTACTTTTGAAGATATTGAAGATTTTCTAACCAACCATTTTTCTTTCTACGCATGTCATATTCGCGCAATTCCTTCGTTTAGTAAAAACTTAAATGGTAGGTATAGGTACATTATTACTATTAATACTATTTTACAATTATTATGAGGTTTTACTGTTACTAATATATAATAATAATATTTTAATTAAATTCGATCTAAAGAAAAGCGGCCACATTCCTCTAAATCGTATTTTATTGCTTCGTGTCTAAATATGAAACTTTATAAATGGTATTAAGAAATTGTAGACATACTTACCGAGGGGTTTGTGTAGCAGTTATTAATAATTCCTTCTCAGTCACAAGATAATATTTTTTTTAAATGAGTGGCTCTAGTGTACCTTTATACTCCCTCTTAAGAGCAAACTTCTATGTAGTCAAAATGGAAGGGTATACGATACGTATGATGTAAATATACGCTCGCATCAAGGCACCCCAATGTAACAAAATTTTCTCTCATTGCCTACCTGCCTAAATAACAAAGAAAATTCCAAGAAGTATACGCGGCTGTGTTTGGTTCTCAGATTTAATTAAAACGTTAAAGTTACCCCCCAGTAGGTGGCTAAGAATGGGGAGAGGGTAGGATGAAGAAATATCGCTCCATGGCGGGGGACGCCCAAGTTTTTGGGGCCATAGCAAACAACGAATTTCCATGTTATTTAAATATTTAAGTAACACGGCTTGTTGAATTCGGAACGTCTTGCATTTATATTATAGCGAATATACTTAGCTAGCTGATGCCTGCCACTTCGTCCGCGTTGAAAAATAAAAAAATATGTAATAAGCAATACCTTTTTCCTCTTGTTGCTATAACACTTTGGCTATAGGCGTAAGTTATTTATTTATTTTATTTTAGATGTTCCCTCGGGAAATTACAGTCCCTTTTCTCTGGATGAAGGGTACCCTATGTCCTTTCCTTTAAGTATTACTGTCAAATTGTCAATGAAGCAAAATTTCATGATAATCGATTGAGTAGTTAAGGCGTGAAAAGGTAACAGACAGACAGACACGCCTTATATGTCCAGCAGTAAATAACATACGGCTGAAATGATGTTGAGATGTACCATCGAATGAATCATTAGACTGCTTTAGCGGTTAAACTATCAAAGTTTTTTGGGGATAATCAGTGATACATAGATTAGGTGATAAATTAATTTACATCGAAAGAACTGGTTTTTAATTATGCT
This sequence comes from Synanthedon vespiformis, assembly GCA_918317495.1. Taxonomy (NCBI): domain Eukaryota; kingdom Metazoa; phylum Arthropoda; class Insecta; order Lepidoptera; family Sesiidae; genus Synanthedon; species Synanthedon vespiformis. The sequence goes on from OU906969.1 coordinate 5,790,782, forward strand.
CTCTGCACACATAACATACACCTGTGACATACACATACACGCAATACCACAATCTTAGGCTCTGTTCACACGTACCACAACCACACCACAACCACACCACAACCACACCACAAGTAATTTGTATTTATAGGCGCTAATTTGTATTCAAATTAATAGGTGCATTCACACGGACCACATTTTATCGTCAAATTCAACCGTGTGGTCGGTACCGACAAAATCGCAACCACAACGCAACCACCTGCGACACTAGCGGACGACCACCCCGCAAACACAACGTTGCGTCGTCGCAACCACCCTCTATCTCTCATTCATTCATTCATTCATTCTGTATTGTAATGAGGTTCGAAAGCACGAAAGCCGAAGTGGATCTGTCTGCCTGAAAACACTAGCCACAACGTAACCACATCACAAATACTAGCGACAACGCAACCAGATCTACATTTTCTACATTAGAACAACCTAAAACTGCAAAAAACTGCAGCGACACTATTCACACGTAACCACTGCTTGACCACTTTTTGTCGCTGCGATGTGGTGTGGTTGTGGTACGTGTGGTGTGAACACAGCCTAAAGTGGCAATAGGTCAGTCACATCTATAGCAGATTCGCAGGACATAATATTATGATCTGAAACGCTTCGCGGGAAGTGGCTGGATGCGAAGAGTAGAGGACCGTGCATGATGTTGAGCCTTGGGACAGGCCAATATCCAGCAGTAAAGAGACATAGGCTGATGATAATGATAATTAATGATAAAGTAAATTATTCGACATCAATATTTTTGTTATTTAGGTATTTTGGTTTTTAGTTTCCTCATAAGTAAGCAGAAGCAAGATTTTTAGATTTCCTCCAGTTTTAATTGTAATTTGCGTATTTATTCAGGGATGTTATTATAGAAACGTAAGTATTAAATGGTTCTTTAAATGTTTATTAAATCTCTTTTCGTTAGCCTTGTTTGTATGTATGTATGAACCGTATGTTCCTCCATACTCTGATTTTCATGAAACTTGGTAGATAAATAATTAGACGTACTGGACGCAAGATAGGCTACTTTTTTCTTTTTCAACGCAGACGAAGTCGCGGGCGCCAGCTCGTTTATTAATAAATGAATGTTTATTGGATAAAATATTATAAATTGCTCGAACAGCAATAAAAACAACTTAAATGTTATCCAAATGAAGTACTTACCTATACTTTACTTATTCTTAAAAAACACTTGCCTTTCTTAAATCGAGAAATATTTTTCTTAGAACTTAATCTTTAACAATTTTGGAATTAGCCATACCTACCAATTCAGACTCATTGACAATAATAGGTCTTTCTATTTGAATGTCTTTCTATTGATTCATGTGGAATCCTCTATAAAATCGAAAAGGGGGGCGGATGTGGGTTGATAATTAAATAAAACGTGTTCTTGTTCTTATGTTCATTATCTGAATACTCTTATAAGTGCAAATAATAATTAGACGTAGGAGCGTAGAGGGGGAGCGGTGAGGAAGGTGGCAGGGGGAGTGTTCGTTAGCAAGCCCTAATGCCGGCAGACATTAATCATTCCTTTCATAAAGAGTGGGGCCCCGTAGATAAATAAGTGTACTATGTGTTTTCTTAGGGTACCCTTCTTGAGGAAATGACAGAATATTGTGGATACGACTTGGTTGATTACTTACATTGAAATTTTGTATGTCAAATGGTATTAAATGGTTAACGAACTATCTTAGCTATTTCCTATACAAAAGGTGCTGTTGTATATAAAAGAACATGTGATATTATTTCATTGTAGTCTTTAGGGGACTGTGAAATGTAAGCATTAGCAGGGTACACTGCGTTTGGCAGTTGTCTTGCTCCTTACATGTGTAACTTTGTCACAGTCAGACCAGACCACAGTGTAACTTTGTCGTATAAGTTTCAATTCATTTTTATTAATAAACTAGCTGGTGAATGTGATTAAATTCGTGGTGAAAAACAACTAAATAGTTATAATACTTTTTGTTTTTCAATTATTGATGGCGCCATCTATTAAACTACAATGGAGTTAGGTGAAGCGATAGTAAAGCAGTCACGCGACGTCTATCGCATTAGTATTGTACTGCTTGGTGATATAATCGTAAGCTTCATAGGCTTTCCGACATTAATAATCATAGTCATATTTCAACCAATTTACACAAAACATTAACGAATTATACATCTGTAGATTCCTCGGAAATCACTCTGTTGACAAAAATATTTGTTCAGTGGTTTTTTAAAATCAACGCGAACATACATACATACGTGACGGGGGACTTTCTTTTTATTATATGTAAGGATGTATAGATAAATTATTACATAAATGAGTGATTTAAATTCTGTCTAGTCTAAATAACAAATTTTTTGTTAACATAACTGTTACATAAGCATTTTATCATTACGTCTCATCCACATTAAGTTCAACTCAGTTCCTCGTGCGAAGGCGGCGCTGCCACATAATTATTCATCTTAAATTGCACGCGCCTGTATGTGTGTCTGTATGTACGACGTTTACAAAATGTGTATGTGTGAGTGTTCGCCTCAAATTACGTCCCTCCGCTTTGTAAGAAAGCTCTCGCTGAAGGAAAATTTCCTAAATTTATTAACATTTACTTCGGAGTTATGGAATTTAATTACATCAGCCCGAACGGAGAACGGGTAGGTGCTAACTTCTATTTAGGGGTGTCTATATATAAAGTTTTATGTCCCATTTTATTGTGTGCTAAGTAAAAATAACTATTCTCGGTTTGAGCCTTCACGATATCATCGTCATGCGGGACAGGGACATCCACATGGAGATTTAATATATTTTTGTTACCATTTACATATTTATTTCTTTTGTTAATTTTTTTCACAATATTCTGAATATTCTGAACAAGCAATAAATATATTTAAAAAAAAAACTTAAAACTAATAATCCGTAGGTAGAGGGGCAATGAGGAACCTCCTGATGATACATACCGTCTCTTGAAACAGCCATCTATGGTTATTATTTTTTTAAATGGAATTTAAAAAGAATTAAAAGAATGAAACCCAATAAGTCTATTTCAAATTACAATAGGTATATTGTAGCAAGTCAAGAATATATTATATTATTATATATATATATAAAAATATATCTAACTAATAAATAAAAATCAGTCGACTTTTTATCAGGTTACTCTCCAGTAAATTGTATCATATGTATCATAACTAGTAACCCGCTCCCGGTTTCGTCCGGGGTGCAATTTTTATATTCAACCTCCCCGTTTATCCCTCTTTCTATATGTGAAAACCAAATTCAATTCGGTCTACCCATTCGCGAGTTTTTGAAGCATATACAAACCAACTTAACATTTTTATATATAAAAAATATATATAGGTACTTAGTTTATTCGTATTAATATAATATGTATAGTGACTATATTTTATTTATTGTAAAATTTGAGTTTTAATAATGACATACAACATATTTTTTTTATTCCAAAATGGAATTCTCAAAGCTGACCCTCTTCCTCTACAGTATAATATATAATTTATATTACGTGTTAATGAATGTGTGTGAGGGAGTGTGTGAGGCCTGCCTTAGACGTGCGGCTAACGGCGTGCGAAGGTTTTTTGTGTGAGAAAAGGCATCCTTCCCACGCTGAGAAAATTATCTACAGGCTGATGTTGAAATTAACATTTTATTTGTAATATTATATTATTAAATTGAAGCAATACTTTTTGAAATTTCATTATTATATAGTTAGATATTCAAACCTCAGTAGTTTTTAATGGTGTTTTATTATTATCTTCTGAAATTTTTAAAATTATATACAAATAAAATAAATAATATATACCGTTCCCGTTCATTCGCACAGTCCACGCTAAATTATGACTTTTGTGGGTGAAATTTTGATACTTATTTTAGGTAATTTTACTCACTAAGTTAGTCTTACTAATCGCATTATAATGTTAGAATTAAGTGATATAACAACCAAATATTCAAGAATTTTCAATTAAATAAGTGTTTTTACGTAAGCAATAGTCAAAATGTAAATAATTGTCTCAATGTCTCAATATGTCAATATGTCTCACTATGTACCGTTTATTATTTTATTATTGTTATTATTTTATTGGGTTATTGTCCGAGAATGTCCAATGTCCGAGAATATTAGTTTATAAGATCTGTTTTAGTTTCTAAGTTAGTTTTTAAGAACCACAGTTTTAAGAATTCAAAGTAATGCAGATCTTGTATCAATAAAACATAAAGTAAAGAAAAAAAACCAATTCCTGGACCACAGGCAAAATTGATAATTTCTTCAGTAGGATCTAAAAAAAAATTTAGTGCAAGCGCTGTAATATAAGTAGCGAGTCCTCGGTACGGCTGCAAGCAAAATAAAACATACAAAAATGTAAAAATAAATATGTAACCAGTTACTGTAGTTTTCGTATTATTATTTTGAAGGGAGAGAGTGAATTTTGTCTATTTTAGCAATTCTTTCACTATTTGAAGAATTTATTCTAAGCAAGCTCTTGCCCGTGACTTACCTAACCTAACCTTATGTCAAATGTTAGGTATATAGCATAAAGCCTTCCTCGATAAATGGACTATCCAACACAAAAAGAATTTTTTAATTCGGACCAGTAGTTCCAAGAGTAAGTATAGATTAAAGACAAGGGATTGGGAAGGTATGAGGAAAATTTTGCTACAAAGTTAGCAAACCTTGTGACCAATAGTACCTAGTGCGTTTTACGTAAAAAAACTCAACCTGTATAAACAAATTTCGTCCAAGAAAACGCGAGCAGGGTTCGGTAGCAATTTATCACGAGTCAAGTTATATTAATGTGGATAAATGGGGCGTTCGCGAAAGGGGGTCGGCAGGCGGAAGGGGGAGGAAGAAACCGCAGTGGGAAGGAGTGGGGGGGAGCTGTATGACGGACCGGCACGCCTTGGCTCGCGTTTCTTGAGAGATTACACCCGTCAAATCTATCGGTAGACCAGCATTTTTTTATCTATCAATTTCACAAATGAAACCTTTCTGAACTCAATTTAATTTAACAATTTATCTAATCTAATAAATGTATCTTATATATTTAATTACCAGCTATTTAATACTAGCTATTGCCCGCACCTTCGGCTATAGGTGACGTCAGATCTATAATTTTTATGACTGTCTGCACGTGACTTGTCTGTGTCGAAAAATAAAAAATATATAAGAAATTATTAATTTTGTCAGAGGTTAAGTATATCTTTTATTTTTCAACGCGTACGAACTCGCGGACACGGTTAGTATTTAAAGTAATAATTATTCTGAAGAATTAGTGTCGAATTATTTTGAAATGGTCGTAATAAAATATTATTTAAAGTAATTTATTACTGATTTAGCAATTACATACGAAACTTCATTAACTCGACTGTGAAATTGGTCTAAGTTTGTTAAAACAGCGCCGTAATAGGGCATAGATAACAAAGGCGCGTAATAAATATTAACGTTGTCAATACATACGTATATAACTCGGAAACTTATCTGTTAGATATTATATAAACGCCTCGGGGTATAGGAGCGAGGAAAACTAAAGGTAGTTCCACACATTAAGCATCAAACGTCGCGTTTTTGAAGTGGACAAAGTTTTTTATTTCTTTAATTACTAGTTGATGTCGTAGCTGATATAAGGCAGTTCTAACAATACAAATGCAATCTCAGAGTGCAAAACAATTCAAAAATTCATTAGTAACAAATAAATAAATGAAAAACACTTAAGGATCAAAAAAGTGAACAAAAAAATCTTATAAATTTATATAACATTATAGGTGGTGCCCACGACTTCGTCTGCATTGAAAACTGAAACATACACTTTACGAAGGTTGGCGATCTGACCTTGCATGGAACCTGCTGCGAGAAAAAGGAAGCAAATCATTTTTCGAACCATTCTTATAAATTCTTCAGCGAGGATGTCTTTCTTCTGCCTCTACTCCGCTTCCCCTGTATTTTCCCTTGCATCACTAGCTGAAGAATACGGCAACTATCGCCTCTCATTACGTGCCCGAAATACCGTAGCTTTCTCTCCTTTATACTCCACTTCTTTTATCATTCAACGCAAAACTTCAACATGTCTCTCTGCATCCATGATACACAGGCCCATGCGCCTGTGTATCCACATTTCAAAAGCTTCTAATTTAGTACTTAGGTAAATGTTAGGCATAATTAAAACGCTGCGATTTTCTTAACGTCTTGTACACCCCGTTCGTTCCGTAATGAGCCCCGGCACAACTTTCTGCAGAGCCGCGAAAGTAGCACGGAAAACTTTAACAGCGTCTTAGATGTATATTGCAACTCAATAATCTTGATACCGTATGAAAATTATTTACTTCATTTATTTATAGCCTGTCATTAATAGGAATCTTACTGAGACAGATATGTATATAATCCTAGATACGTTAACCTTTTTTTACCGTTGGGAAATCCTTTTAGGACAGTGTAGGGGACGCAGCAAGGTTATGCCGGATTTGTATCGGCTAATACTGGCGGGGTCGCGGGGACGTTATGACACGACATCGGTGCCCCGCTACAGCTATCCAGCGCAGGGAGGACTACGCTCCGTGTCAGAACCTCGGCGTACCCGTAAAGTGGAGGTACGCCGGCCATCTCGGGGGACCATACGTCGGGCGTACCGGATCTCCTCATTCCTCATTCGGTCTCGCAGAGCATTTAAGGCCGATGACCCGAGCCGCATATTCTTCTCCATAGCTCGATCCTTACGTGACCTACATAGGTATTATAAAATTACCATTGTATAAAAAAATCGCATTCAAATTCTGTTTCACCGCTAACTTCTTCTAAAACACGTCACCCAACTGATTTTGATACTGTTTTCGCTAATAAAATGAGCGATGCAGCAGGAAGATTTAGGTAATATAATTTGCAGAAAAAATTGCATTCGTGCGAAGCTGGAAGCGGATCGTTACATGTATAGATGTATTCTAAACTTAAAACTTATTATAAAACATAATTTGCCTAAAAAACATTTATTTTTTATTTTTTATTTAACATATAACTTATATTTTTTGGAAACTAAAAAAAGAATTGTTAACCCTCACTTTTTAACCATCCATTGAATGTTTGTTAAAAAATATATATCTAAGTTACGAACGGACCAATTTTTTAACGAAATCAAAAACAAGTTTTCTTCAAAAATACTCGTGTCTTAATGTAACAATAGAAAGACGTTTAAAAATTTACTGACAATTCGTCTAACAGGTTTAACCCTTCGAGTTTCTCACGCACTGACCGTTGTCCAGTTTGCTTGATGGGGTATCGGCGACCCTTATTATAATGATGATAGGACGTTCGTATCTGGACTACACTTTTCTATGAAAACCAGTTTTAGTTCCCATCGATAAACACCTTTTACAGAATTAAATATTAAAATTACGTTTGCTTATCTACTAGAATAGTCTCGAAAATTATACTATCGAATTTATTTCACAATTGATATTTGGAGTTATTTTTATTAAAGAAGATATTATAAATGTGAATGAGCGTTTGTTTGTTTGTTACGCTTTCACGCAAAAACTACTGAACCGATCACCATGAAATTTTGCATACACATTGTCTGGGACACCAGAAAAGACATATATCTACCTTTCACTTTTTTCTATACTAATATTATAAAGAGGAAAGTTTTGATTGTTTGTTTGTATAGAATAGGCTCCGAAACTACTGGACCGATTTGAAAAATTCTTTTATCATTAGAAGCCGACATTATCCGTGATGAACATAGGCTACTTTTTACCGCAGGAAAATGCTTCATTCCTACAGGAAATCTAAAATAAAAGTAAAACTAGCGGCTTGGCCCGGGAGATAGCGCCATCTATCCAAAATACGGTAGATAGCGTTTTATACTTTTCTGCGCGGACGAAGTCGCGAGCACCAGCTAGTAATTAAATAAAACTTGAAATTATTTAAAGTAACTAATCAACATAGTGAAAGAGGCCCATAGTGGCACAAAGTCATACACAATTACGTAATCAAATGATCAAGATGTTCCGGCCGCCGTACACCGCGTTTCGAGATAAATTTCGCAGCGTCAGTGAAATTTTAATAACTAATTTTCTTGTAGGACCCGATGCCGGCGGGCTCGCTCATGCAGCCAGAACCAACAATTATAACTATATATATATATATATGTGTTAATATACCTACTATGTGTTAATTATACCTACCTATAGATTTGCTTACTAGAAGATATAGAAGAAGATTACTATGACTTACCTATTACACATTTTTTATTTTTATTAATTGACTAGCTTGCGCCCGCGACTTCGTCCGGGTTGAAAAGGAAAAATGTGGCGTATCCTATGTCCTGTACGTCTAAATGTTTATCTACCAAGTTTCATGAGAAGAAGTTAATTCATTTAAGAGTTATTGAGGAACATACATACACTTGCAGATTTATTATTAGTATTGACGAACATACATACACTTGCGATTTATTATTAGTATTGACGGTCCGTCTCTGTGTATTTCCTATTTTCCTATAACTTCAGCTATACCACTCCAGGATTTTGATACGGTTTTAACTAGCTGGTGCCTGCGACTTCGTCCGGGTTGAAAAGGAAAAATGTGGCCTATCCTATGTACTGTACGTCTAAATGTTTATCTACCAAGTTTCATGAGAAGAAGTTAATTCGTTTAAGAGTTATGGTGGAACATACATACATTATAATACACTTACAGATTAATTATTATTAGTAGGTATTGACGATAACAAAGCTCGAAGAAAGTTTACACTTTAATTATCAATATAAAATAAAACAAATTATTTTTTATTAAAATACGTAAGTATTGATATTTATTTCATTTAAAAAATAATTAAAAAAGTTACCTGCACTTTATTTAATATTAATATGGCCTATATGACATGTACCTAATAATAAGCGACGGCTTAAGGTAGTTAGTTAACATATTATAGGTACACCTAACAGAAAAATATGACAATACTATGGTAGCAAAATGTAGGTGAGCCGAAGCAGTAATTAATCTTAATAAATCAATTAAAAACTTACACTCGCGCAAGTGTAAATTAAAAGGAAATTACGTCCAATATAAATTCACACTCCGCCCGCCTTAAGAACGTGTGAAAAATGTAGCGATCTCGAGTAAATATAAGACAATGCGGGGGTCTTGTTAGGTCGGTTGTTTCGTATGTACAAATTACTAGAGAGCGTAGGGGCGCGGGCGGGGTGTGGCGGGAGGGGAGGGAGAGGAAAAGCGTGAAAATTACACAAGAAAATTCCGCCATTCAGCATCTTTGTGTTTTCCTTCAAGATGGCGCTCGCTCGGTGCTACACGGTTTCAGTGTAGATGGACGTAAGGGTTTTTTTAAGTTAATACATTTTTGGGCACGTTAGGCACTTTTCGTATGGGCACAGTACATACTGTAGGTAATAGTACAAGGAGGAAAAGCGCTTAACTCCGCTCAGTGACATTTAATTTTGAGATTTTATTTTGGAAGGTTGAGATTACAATGATGGCGGATTACCACAAAAACCAAATTTGTTAGAATTTTTTTTTATTTGGAACACGATGTCTAGTTTGGCAATCGAGTCTTAAAATATTTATTCTCCATTTTCACGAATAATTCACATGGTAATTTTTTCTTTTATCTTTTGGCTGACGGCCTAGTTTATAGGAGATGACTAAGAACACAAGCAAAGCCGAGATAAGGAGCAATGGAGAGTGGCCCCAACAAGTGATAAAGAATCGTTTACGTACCCTATTATCAGAATCTTAAATTTTCACTTACTACCTTCTTGGAGAGAGGCAACACAGGAAGTCAGCACAATAGCTGTGCTCGGCGGCTCTTCTTTGATCATCGCTTTAATTACCGCTTTATGTATATATATCAAATATATATAAATATAACGTATATATGCCTACATATCTGACAAGAAAATTTCCCCATTTATTTTCGTGTAATTTAAAATCTAACACATACTTACCTACATAAAATATAAGATGCCAGTACTGCATTTATTTTTATGCCTTGCAATGACTAAAACAAGGATACGCCTATAATGTCTTATAGTCATAGATCGTATATTAACTATAATTATAAAATGAAATATTTTTAACATTGAACACTAAATAAAAAATAAAAAATAAATAGACCGCACCTTCGTTCACGTTTAAAATTAAAAATATAACACTAGACATATATGTGAGGAATATTATAACGACCTACAATCTTTATTGCTGAGACTAGGTATTGTCCCTATTATTTTTAAATTTTTGGTTGATCCCTCGGGGACAGTACCTACCTACTTATTTTTCTAGATAAAAGATACCCTATGTCCTGTCTTGTATTCCTGCCAACGTGTATGCAATATTTCATGTTGATCGATTGAGTAGTCAAGACGTAATAAGTTAACAGACAAACAGAGTTGCTTCCATTCCACATTGATTATCACAGGTCAACACGATTTTTGGGTCTGGCTTCTGCATATGAAATTTTGATTTCTTCTATGTCAAAAATAAGGGAATAAATAATTTTTTTGATCAAAGTTTGCTTTTGTAGAAACTAGAGCATTTTTTTTTTATTTTTTTTAAGACAAATGATAGATTCATACATTATTTCCATACTTTTATTTTCAATTACAATTAGAAAAGTTTTTGTTGAACACTAGAGCCTTTGTCATTTAATATTTTTGATAAACAACAGGAAATATATGTAAAATGACGGAAAAATTAAGTTAAAAAATGAATATTTTTAGTGTTTCTCTTATGTTTTTTTTGTATGGGCTGTCTCGTATCTTACTTATCGTCATAAATCAGGCAAAAGCAAACTTTAAAAGCTAAAAATTAAAATGTAACTATTTTTAGATGTCTAGAATCAGAATTTAAGCATTAGAACAGAAACCCAAAAAAAAATTTTTTTTTTGTTGACTGTAGTTATTGACCACTACAGCTTTTGACAAAATTTTATACATTTTTAAAACGAGTTTTTAAAAATTAAACCAGTCAACTAATATTGAATATCGAACCAGTTTTCATGACGCTTTTATTTTCATTCTATCGAAGGGTTGAATCCGGTTCACATTAAATTTTATTCATTGATCGAATTTGGTTTTTAAAGAAACTAGAATAAAAATCCTGTCTATGTTTCGATTTATCGGACACGTGCAACTTTGAACAAAGTAACTATAGTTTGACATTACAGCCCGTGAAATAATAGCATGTGTGCTGTTGTGTTTCGGACTTCGGTGAGTGGGTAAGGGATCAGATAATTTATTATATACCTATTAATATTTTGATTTCCCCCTCCAAATTACATGTGTAATGAAAAAATATTTTGGTTATGAAAATTCGGTAAGCTTCGTCATGTGTTTTCATTTCCTATACTAATGCTTTTAATGAAAGTCTAATGCCAGTTTTCAAAACTGGCGAAACAAAATGGTTCCCGAAGGCTAATTTAAAAATTAAAATAAAAAACCAAACGTTAGACAAAAATATATTGACAAAAATATATAACTATAATTACTATTTAACAAATTCTCAGACACTTAAAAAAGGGGTGCGGGCGAAGTATCGGAAAAATGATAGTATAAAAATTAATATGTTTTATCCTAATCAAGAGTGCTATAGGTTATTTTTGATTATATGAAAACATTAGTATGAAGAGTGTTTGATTTATAAAATTTTCTTTCTAGAAACTTTTGATAACCTGAAATTTAATTTGCAATTATAATAAAATTATAATAAAATTTCCTTTTTAAAGAATCACCATCTATTGATTGACATTCGATAAAAATATATATTATTTTTTTGTAAAACTTATACATAATATACCTATGTGGTATTAGTAATTCTTCCGCGATATAAAATGGGCAATACAAAAGCAAGTTACCCTCTGACAAAGGCCGGGCAAATAAGCCATTAAAAGCGTTGCGACGGTGCCGAGCTATAAAATCTCTGCTTCTTGCCCCCCAAAGCGCCTTCCGACCCCCCAGGGGGCAGCCGGGGGGCCCGCGATAAACTGCTTTTATGCCGTTCCGTACTATAATTAAAATGGTTTGACGTTTTCTAGCGTAGATAAAAGAGCTAAGATTCAAAGTAATGGCGGTACCAGGAAAATTTGCGAACTGATTTATTGTGAAATTGTTTTAACCTTTGATTTAAAAGGATACACTATAGATTGTGGGTTGCTTCACTAAAAGTGGCATAGTAGAATATCACCGCATTCACAGCTTGAGGTGATATTTCAAATTAGTTGCACAAAGTTGTCCTTAAGGTGAACACGTGTTACATCTTGAACCATTATGGCTAAATTTTCAGGTTCAAATCAGTTATGAACATTTACATTATTCATCTTTTTATCAGAAATTAATGAGAGAAAGTGATAGCATGTATAAAAAAATCCAGTGGACACTTTTTCGCAGTGATTTTGTTTGAAACCCTGAATCTAGTGCATTCTTTATCATAGGTTTTTAAGTATCTTTTATTCGTATACTAGCTGGTGCCCGCAACTTCGCCCGCGTTAAAAGTAATTGATCTGTAGCGCCTGACTAAATGTGTAAAACAATATAACGCCTGACATCTTTGCTGTTATAAAATTTTCAGGAGTTGTATCTTTATTTTTAGTAGATAGCTGGTGCCCGCGACTTCGCCCGCGTATAAATTATATACCTCCCTCTTGTATCACTCTATATATATATAGCAAGGGAGAGGCCTAAGATGGAGCGAGCTCACCCAGAAGATGCCTATTCACTCGAACTTTGAAAAGATTAGGGTTATATGAGCTCGGAAACACAGACGCAGGCAGGGAGTTCCAAACCTTGGCGGTGCGCATTATAAAGGATGTTTTAAAGCGCTTGGTTCGAAAAGGGGGGATTCCGACAAGATGAGGATGGTAACCAGCCGTACGTCTGTATGTCCGATGGAAGAAAGGAAAGAAGAAGGAAGAAGGAATATTAAAAGAACCGCATCAAAATCAGTTGCGTAGTTTTAAAGATCTAAGCATACATAGGGACAGGCAGACAGTGGGAAGCAACTATGTTTTATACTATGTAGTGATATAAATAATGGAAGGTTAATACCTAAATTGATGTAGGTAAATAAATAGGTAAGAAATTAATTTTTTCAGCATTTTCCTTTATATACATTCTTCATTTCCACCGATAGGTATACTATACCTAGGTTGACAAGCTCTCAGGGGTCCTGCGTTCGATTCCTGGTACAGTCAGCTTTGGGATTGAACTTTCCAATCACAAAGATGAAAGGATTGCGAAGATGAAAGCACTATGCTGTTGTGTTTCGGTAAGTTAGTAAAGAATTATCTCTATCCCTTGTAGCAGAATTATATTATAAATGTGATCGTAACTCTGTTTGTCTGTCTGTTACCTTTTCACGGCTTGACTTCTCAACCGATATAGGAAAGAAAAATAGTACAGTTTCAGAGGAATAATCTGAATAATCAAAAAAAATGTTGACTACAGTGGTGCAAAATATTTATACTTTAGGTATAAAAATTATAATTTTCACTAATATTTATATTTCCAACTAAGACAGTAATTGGGATTCATTTGCATTTGATAAATACCTAAACCAAGAAATCTTTTCAGCGGACAGTTCATTGATATATTTAAATTATTGAGATTTATTGAAACAATCTTAGTATAGAACATCAAAACAAAAACAGTATGCAATCGTTAATGCATGCAAGATAATAATAATTAATGAAAGCAATTTTCATTACAATTTTAGAAGCAAATTGAATTTCTTGAGTCCGTCCCTGTTAACCGCCCAGGGACGAACTCAGACGGTCTCTAGAGGGAAATACTATCCCGTCTTACTGTGTTACAGAATTGCATTGTTTTAGAACAAAATGCGAGAGTGAAAATTCATTTCAATTGTTATTGGAAATCCGAAATGTGTTCTTATTTTCGGCTCTGTGGAAGTCTGCGGTTACAGACTATATAAATGAATCATTACAATTTTGTTGACATCTGTCATTTTGTGATACGACAGACGTCAAAGTGTATGCATTTTGCGAATTGAATGCCTACACCAAAGTGTAGACGAATAGTGTAGACGTCAAAACGAATAAATTATTTATTCTTCATTTTTAAATAAAGATTTGAATTACGAACAGCACGTTATTTAATTTTGTCAAATTATTTTATGATTAGCTAGTGGCCGCGACTTCGTCTGCATTGAAAAATTAAGCATAAACATAAGCATTTAAAAAAAACATAAGCATAAGCTTAACACCTGTTGTCTTCATTGCTGATAACATTTTGCCAGACGTTAGTTGTCTTGATTTTAGATGATCCCTCGGGAACAGTAGATACTTTTTTCTGGATGAAAGTTACCCTATGTCCTTTCCAATATCCTTGACAACGTGTTTGTAAAATTTCACTATGATCAGTTGAGTAGTTAAGGCGTAAAAAGGTACTAACACACACAGACTTTCATATTTTATCATATTAGATGGATTTTGCTCAGTAGATTAAATTATTCAGTCAGACCGCGGTTGTAACTTAAGTTTGAAGACATAATCATTACAAAATGTCTTCTTAACTAATGTTGTAGGTATTGGAAATTTAAAATTACTTAAAATAAAAAGCAATAAGAAAGTATTTTCTTTCTTTTTTCATCATATCGAATTTCCATTACTTAACCCGTTAAATAAAATAAATTACTAACGCAAACATTAAATTTCCATTCAGAAAGTTAAATCATAAAATTATTCGTACCCTCAAATAAAAGAACCCATAAAAAATTCGCTTAAAACATTCATAGAGAAGGATTGTAAAAAGTTTCATCTCCACCTTGGGTGGGAGTAGCGTGGGCCTCCCTCGCCGTACATCTATAAATCTACATGACGTCATTAAGAAAACGGAGCGCGATCGTCTTGCGTATATCCGTCTCTCTCCCTCCCATACATTTTTGTGGCGATCGACAGAGAGGTAACGCGTCTTGAACTGAAAGAAAGGAAAGAGAGCTCACTCTGTCTCGCTCCGCGCCTTACAATGGAGAAAAGACGGTGGAAATTAAATAATACTTTGTCGTTTAAATTGAAATTGTGGAGGGTGGGGGTTAGTTCGGAAAATTTTGGGGGTAGAGGTAAAAAGGTATTGATTTTAGTTGGTCGAGATTACAGGACCGTTTCCTTTGTAGTTTTGGTCTGAAAGGATAGTTTTTTGTTTTGTTTTCGGTTAGCCATTTATTAGATAAGTTACTTGTAACAACTTACTTACTTATATTGAGTTGACAATTTCGCATTAAGAGTTTAGTGACACAACATTAAGTAAATATAACGAGAATCTGTTGTAGGTACTTAGTAACTAAGAGGTGCCCGCGACTTCGTCTGCGTTGAAAAATAAAAGATATGTATATAATTCCTGAAAAAAGGTGTAAAGAAATATAAAGCCTGATATTTTACCTTACTTTTGCTATGAGTACAATGTTATTATTATTATTTTTAGATAGCTGATGCCTGTTAGAATATTAAATAGAATATTATTAACATTTAATTGGTGTAAGGTTTTTGATTTAATTTAAATAATAGATATGCTATTTTCCAGCATCTATAGCCGTGCAGGAAAGATAAGGCCGACTATTGAGCGGGCTAACCCAGAAAATGCTTATTTTATTCGAATTTTAAAAAGATTCGAGTTATATTATGAGCTCGGAAACACAGGAAGTTCCAATCCTTGGCAGTGGTTTTATGAAAGAGTTTTTAAAACATTGGAAAATGGACATCTTTCGTAAAAAAATGTCTAAATTATGGTGAAAACCGCATCAAATACTATTGCGTGGTTTAGGAGTTAGCGTAGGTATAGTCAGACATGCATAGGTACATATTATATGCATTTTCCGCATGGAAAGCGACTTCAAATTATATACCTACTATGTAAGTATGAGATTGTAAAATGGTTATAATGTATTGATAATAATATTATATGTATAATAGCTGGTGCCCGCGACTTCGTCCGCTTTCTCTATAGCCTATAGCCTTCCTCGAAAAATGGACTATTCAACACAAAAATATTTTTGTGTTCCTGTGTTCCTGAGATTAGCGCGTACAAACAAACAAACAAATAAATAAATAAAGATGTAACTAAATACCCACACATACATAAAAACATAAAAAGATAATTCAAAAAACTACCACGTACCTAATTTAAATCACGGCGTTGAAATTAAAGCGGGCTTAATTCCATTTAAATTCAGAGGCGCGCTCAGAAGCCGCGTTCGAAGGCATAAAACGCAGAGGTGGGGGCGTGCGTTCGAAATACGAAAAAGCCGTTGTAAATCGTGTAATCTTGAGACCTCTGCTCTTGACGTATGTGAGGCACGTCGCGAGACCGAGTTCAGTTCAAATTAGGAATACGCGCCATCTTGGACACGCCACAGAACAATAAAGCGCGCTCTTGTATTGCATTGTACTGTCTGTAAATGAAATCTGTGAGGAAGTATTTTTTGTTCTACCGAGTTCCGTTGGTACTCCGGTTTGGACGATATTACGGAGGCAAATAGAGGAATCTTGGGTGGTCTAATCCAGCAATTACGCATTTTAATGGCGTTCGTTTGCCGTAGTCCGGGGTTTTAATATTCCGCGCCTTGTTTTACGGCTCAGGACTTAGGCGTATCTATATTTGTATTATCTATACAATTTAATGAGAGCATTTAATGTATTTGCTTAGTCTAATTGTCTTCAACATTAGCTACAATGGGTTTACATACGCAAACAGCAATGAATAGGTAAATAATGTATTTTTTTAAATGAATTGTTAGGCATTTGACAGTGGTGGTCTGTGGCTATTGTCACCGTTAGCATTAGAAACCAGGGGACTTAATTTGAATTGCTGTAGTTAATTAAGAGGATAAGGGACAGAGCTCTTACTCAAGACTCAAACACAACTGATTGATAAGAGTAATCTCATACAAATGCTAAAAAAATCAAAACCGCGCCAAAAACGCTGTTTCTGTAACGCTGGTCTTTGATACGTGTGACGTCACACGCTAGTAAACAACTACAACTAGTAAAGAACTACAATCAGTCGCGGAAGTAATGTTTACTAGTGTATGTCGTCATCAGAGTTGCAACCAATCACAGGGCGTTTTGGTCGCAGATAAAATTTCAAAAACTATGATATTTTTTTTTCATATGATTTGCAAAAAATATACATAATTTAACTTACATATCTTTAGATAACATATGTTTTTTACGCAATTTTCTGATAGGATAACTACAATTTGTAGTACATTTTAAGTCTTGTCAAATAGCCAATTAGGGACATTAAATTACATACGCCTAACATGAACATGAATCCTAACATAGTTAAATTTAAATGAACACAAACGTGACAAACGAATATAAAATACATGAGCGTCAAAAAACTAATTACAACAATAAAACTAGAAGGTAAAACCGCGTCTCTAGAGCGGCATTAATACGGAATTCTCATTTTGAAAACGCCAGAAAGGTTGCAAGCCGGGCATAAAATTCAACCGGTATTATTACCTACTGGGCACGCCGAACCGCTTTTTAAATTTGGAACCGGTCATTCAAACTAGGAACACAATCCAGCCAGTTTTTGATCGATACGCTTTTGTCACAGAAAAGATAATAGTATGTACAAGTTTGTTACACCAGTTTACTTCGGCTTTTGCTTTAGACTTTAGACATAAAACTGTAAAAAACATTCGATGGCCTTAGATTAATAATAATTAATAGATGCAAGTTGTCTGTGACGTGTACGTGCCGAATGTTTTATTTAATTTTTGGCATAATAAAATGCCAGTTTGCATAGAGAAACTGTGTAAAATTATAAATAAAACTGTGTAAAAATATAATAAGACTGTGTAATAAGGGACGATGTCTTACGTGGTCTTACACTACAATAATGAGTTGCCGCATTCACGGAGCTAGTGTTTTTAGATAACGCGATATCTAGTCGAGCGCAGTGAGGCAAATCATTAATCATCGATGGCTTTAGTTAAATCATTGAGTTCGTTGAGTGAATCAGATTAGAAGGGAGTAGCAAATGCCTCTTCATACAGAGAAGAGATCCTTTACCAGTCAATATAAATATTTATATTATACTTATGCTTATATTAATAAATATTATTTTTTATGTATTAACATAAAAAAAGAATATTTTTATGTCCGACAACCTGATGGACCACTTGATGACACCGTCGTCTATAACAGAAGTTATGTTATTGCGCTGACTACCTTATAGTCTAAGAGCCGGTGGAGATCGACCTTCACCCATCTGATAACCAGATGAGACACATTTTTGATTCGTTATCAGATCGGTGTAGTTACCTATATTGACTTACCTGTTCACATCTGCTTGCCAGGTAGCCATGACCAGAAATAAGTTTGCAAGCCTACCTAGGCATATTCTGTGTGTTGAAAACTATCAGTTAAGATAAATTTCAATTGGTTATCAAAAGAGTGAAGGTGAAGGAAAAAAAATGATTAAAATTAATGCAATTAAAAATAGCCATGAGCACTTTTCGATAGGCAAGTTATCATAAGCATGTTTGTTTATAAATAATATTTGATCAAAAATATGTCTCATCTGGTTATCAGATGGGTGAAGGTCGATTTCCACCGGCTCTTCTACTATTAGTAGGATCATAGGGTTAAGAAAGAATAGTAACAAGGGCTTTGGCATCCCTTACTATAGCACAATAGCACACATGCTGATTCGATATCAAAAGATGAAATTAATATATTAAAATTTAAATTCAAGGTAGGCTGAAGAAAAATTTGATGGCAGTACATAGAGATAGGGCCATATTATGGAAGCAACGCCATATAGGGATGGATAGTGAATAATGGATGAATGGGGATAAGGAGGGATTGATTTCCTTACTACTCAGATATATCTTACTTATACTTATACTTTTAAGTACCTATATTATAAGTACTAGCTATCGCCAGCGACTTGGTCCGCGTTGTAAAAGAAAATGTGGCCTACCCTGTGTCCTGGACATCTAAATGTTTATCTACCAAGTTTCGTGAAAATCAGTTATACGTTTAAGAGTGAGTGAGTGAGTAAGGGATGCCAGAGCCCATTACCCCGTCCCTCCCTTATCCCTTATCCTTAATCCTTCTATGGTCGGCAGCGCACTTGTAGCACTTATGGCGTTGCTTGTGTTATAGGCGACGGTTGCCACTTACTATCACGTGGACCGTCAGCCTGTCTGTCGACCTTAACATAAAAAAAAGTTACGGAGCAACATACATACAATACCTACACTTACAGATTTATTATTAGTATAATTATCTTACACCTAAGTATAGAGAACTAATTTCATAAGCAGTTTCAGAAACTGAATCACTTCCGGTTTTCCCGCATAACTACATTAATAACTACAGCCCGCATAAAATTCTGAACGAGGAAGACGGGGTAACATTTATTAAAACAGCAGTTTTGCAAAGTTAAAATTAAACATGAAAAACGGGCGACGCCACCCACCAACTCACCCCCGACTCCCCTCATCGGGGTGGGGGAGAGGTGAACTATGTTCTACTTTATTTCGTAGCGAAATTTGTAAATTTATGTAAATTCGCCGCGTCTTCGTGGGGTGAAAAGTTAGACCGGTTTAAGGTTTGGGGGTAAGGGGGGGAGCGTTAAGACGAGTTTTACATTTATGTTATCTCAGCTCGTTTACCCTTAATGTCGTGTGCCATCGTTAAAAATCTAGATGATAATATTAATGTCTACAAAACACGTACCTACACAAAAAAATTCATTGAAATTACGACCTTAAAGCTCTTTACCCAAATTGTTTATACATATTATTGTACTTGTAAATTTCCCTAAAATCAATTAATACTAATAATAAATCTGTAAGTGTAGGTATTGTATTTGTATGTATTTATGTATAATCCTCCATAACTCTTAAACGAATTAACTGATTTTCATGAATGGTAGATAAATATTTAGCCGTACAGGACACAAAATCAAAAATCAAAATCAAAATATTTATTTATCAATTAGGTTTCTACAAGAAACTCTTTTGATCGTCATTATAAATTTAAATTTACCAGGGTTTCGGAAAAAAAACCAAGATGACGATCCTGAGAAGAAACCCCGAAAGAAACTCAGGATACTATTCTTTTTGTCATCATTAAAATGTAAAATAGTACAATACACTTACTTAATATTAACAAACTTAAAGTATACATATACAATTATAGTTTTACAATACAAAACATAGTACGAACTCCGAATAGCTTAAATCCAGGCTTCTTTGTCGCTTAAATAATCAGTGATTTTATAATAGCCTGTGGCGATACTCCACATTACAAAATACGCATATACAACCTCTTCATAGAACGCTGGCAGCGAAGATTCGAAAACGTCAACATGAAAAATTCGAACGAACATTTAAAATTTAATTCCATGATTGATTTGAATTTGAAATAGAATGTCTTGTCAAAATGAAAATATATAAGGGCTGCCAAAATTTGTAAATAAACATTCTGCTATTGCTTTTCAACCTGACTTTTTCTGTGCTAATGCAAATTTATTTTGAGTTTCATTGGCTGCTGACTAAGTTGAGGGTTGTTAATCATTCTGGTGGAAGTCGGGGATAGTCTGCAGCTTGCATACCGATATATGCACATACGTGGGAACCTTATCTAACCATCCCACAGCTGGGGAGCCCTCTATACAGGCGCCCCACTAGCCTTTCGAGAGGAGTTTAGTTTTAATGACACATTTAAATTTATTTATAGATAAGGCACTGATTATTTGAGGCAGTTTATTATAAAACCGGACACTTTGACCCATAAATGAATTACTTATCTTGTGTAGTAGCGTTTTATGGAGATTTAAATCACTTTTGGACCTAGTATTGATATTGTGTACATCACATTTTTTACAGTACAAGGACCTACTTTTTTCTTTTTCAACGCGGACGAAGTCGCAGGCACTAGCCAGTAAAATAAATAAATAAATAAATAAAACATGACTGTCAAAATAAAATGTGTAAAAATTTCAAGTCATTTATCGGCTAGTTTTCAAGTTTTATAGACATTAACATACGGAAGCTAGATTTTTATATACATAAAAATTATTCTGTACAATTAATATAATTATGTCATTCAAGTACTGAATTGAACTCCTTCTGAACGAACAGCTGGAGCGATTTCGATAATTTTTTCTGTGTTTCAATAAGTATAGAATCTATTTATATTCACAATATTTGGACCCTATAAGTGGCATTGCGATCGTATTACAATTTTTTTTCGGGTTACAATATTAATAATTTCTTTTAATACGTCAGATCCGGTGATTTTTTCTCGGTTTTTTAGTAAAAACTTTTAAATAATATTCTTTTTACATACAAAATTAACATAAATTTACGAACTATACCTAACTTTAACTATTAAACAATATGTACACTAAATACTTACCTAAAATTAAAACTCAATATAAAAATGGACCCTGCGGCATTGTACCAAGGACGCTGGCAGCGTTTTTTAGTTAGATTTTAATTTATAGTGAGATTTTTTTGTTTTGTTAAGATAGACAGGCAGCTGACAGTTCACTTGACCCGAGCGGGTCAAAAACCCTCTCTTAAGTGGGTTAAAAAAAATTAATAACTAAATTAAATATTACTATTTATTGTCTTCTCATTACCCACTATATCTACCTACCTACCTACATATTTTATTGAGATACCATACCGTTGGAATTTATGCATAAATTATTTTCTAAGTGTCTTCAAAATCTTCGAGGTTGTGTTTGAATAAAACTCGCCCGAAATTATTCCAACTTTGAAAGCTATTCAATTCTCAAACATTCTTGATTCAAGCTTTGGAGATTGGAAACTTATATTTCAATTACAATTTCATAGTAGGGTTCAATTTTATAATGTAAACACAATTTGTAATAAAGACATGGGCCGTTGGATGAGACTTGATTCCCTCCTACGCTGACGTCGGTCGAGCGTACCGTCGGTCGCGTATGACAAAGAAAAATCCCGCAGTGCGAAACTGATCGCTGAACGGTACAGTAGCAAAGCCCTAGCGCTTTTCTGCTCGCCTGTGCCACCGGCAGGCTTATTATGTGCAATGTCACACTAAATCGTTAATTTTTACGTAAACCACATGAGCTACGTGATACCAAATAGTGTGATATTGCACAAATTTTTCGCATTTTTCACCTGCCGCTCAGCAGAGGAATTTAGATAATAATAACACACACACACACACACACAAACTTATCAAACCCTACCCCAGATCCCCTCCCCCTTTGTTTTGCCTTGTTTTGTTTAGAATTAATTACTACTATTCAACTTACGAGTATATATAATTTTTAAGTCTAAGAGCCTCTTTCACAAAGTCCAATTAAAGTGTCAAATAGGCTAGCCGCCATTTAAAGTCACCGGTAAGACAGCGTACGAGTTTCACCATCTTCGAGTAGCGTTACTCAATGGGTTAACTAGCCTGTAACTTACTATCCGCTCCATCTGCCCAATAACGTGTTTTAATTGACGGGTATTATAAATTTATAACCTAAAACACATTTGAAGTTGTAACTGTCAAATACTTACAATCAATTTATTTAAAAAATAATAATAAAAATGGATTTCTTTGAATTGGTTGACCATCAACTAGATGAAATGGAATACTATTCATTGAATAGAATTCCATGTATCCGTATATTTAAATTGCGTGTGGATTTTATAATCCGTACTAATATTATAAATGCGAAAGTTTGTATGGATGTATGGTCGTTTGTTACTCTTTCACGCAAAAACTACTAAACCTATCACCATGAAATTTTGCATACACTTTGTCTGGGACACCAGAAAGGACATAGGGTACCTTTCATCGTTTAACACGGACGAAGTTGCGGTCACCAGCTATTAGTACTTAAATAAAACAAAGGTTATATTAAATCAATATTAATTTAATTCGCTTCTTAATTTTTGTATTTTTAATTTATATTCCTCATTCTTCCATTGTCGTTCCTGTTCTTGAAACTCCCATTCCTCCAATAGATTCCACAACGAAATCAACGGCCTCTGTAAAACAATTTGTATTGTATATAAAATAGCTTGATATATTTTAGTAAAAGATCACTTAGAAAAAAATGAAAAACAAGTTACCTTGACTTACTTGGGCTTGAGGTAATATATCTGAGTCGTAGATGCCTTCTAGGCCCCCGTGCTCAAGGAGATCATGGATTTAATTTGCTCCTAAACATTATCCAGCGGAGGTGTTACATTTTTACCACGTCCGGTACGATATAGTTCGGAGCGTATTGCAGCCGACTTTTTGAGGCCCTCGTACTTAATTGATCTAAAAATTCCTCCAGATCTAGCATTGAATTCGTTTTTTATACTTTCCCAAGAGGCTTCTTTTTTTCTTCTATGTGGAAACATCGCTTTGTTTGTTTTCTAATTTTGGTATTTTTGTATCAGGGATATTAATAAATCTCTCTTCTCCTGTAAGGTAAAATTTTCACTTCGCTCTCTTTTAGTTTTATCCATTTTATTTTAATTTATAATACAAATGCAACGCGAGATGAAAATTTACGAATTGAAATAAATAACGAAATTGACAACACATTTGACGTATTATTGAACGAATGAACGTCTAATTTGCTATGACATTCATTTAATGTATAAGTTGTCACTCGAAGCCTTGATTTGGTTTGTGAAATTGAAAAAAGATACTCATAACATTTACTCGCCCATTAGCGTTACTCGAAAAGCAACTAATAAACACTTTAATTGTACTTTGTGAAATAGGCCCTTACACAGTAAAACCCTATAATTGGCAATATAAGTAGTGAATTGTATCTGTTTATTTTATTTTTTATTTTGCTGTTGGGTTTGTGATCAAGGTAAATAAATAAGCCTTCCGGCCAGCTTCGCATTGAGCGTGCGATAGTGGTGTATAACGCGTCAGCACCAACGCGCGCCATCAGCGGCGCGTAGCAATAAATCTACCGCGGACGTCAGTGTCGCTGTGCGGTGGCCCATAGAGTATTCGTACGCTCAACCGACGTCAGCGACCGACGTCAGCGTAGGAGGAAGCCTTATGGTTGAGACGTACTCCATACCTCCACTGGATAGCCGTGACGCGGGGCACCGATGTCGTGTCATAACGTCCCCACGACCCCGCCTAGAAAGTTGTTGGGTTTTAGCCGGTACGAATTCGGCAAAACCCCGCAGTGTCCCCTAAACTGTCGGTTATTCAAGAGGATTTCCCAACGTTAAAAAAAGTGTCCTTGTCTTAATGCTTAACGCTCTGTCCCAGGGTTCCCGGGTTCGATTCCCGGCAGAATCTACTTGGGAAATGAACTTTCTAAGTTTTCTCTGGTCTAGATCTGGAAAGTAATGGCAGGCAGTACTTTGGGCAGCTTACAAACTTGCAAACAGCATGTGTGTTGTTGCAAACACCAGTGCAAGATCCTTAATCCTACTGTAGTCGGCATTTTAAATGCTTTTCACCATGTGACTAGTGGCTAATAACCCTAGCTGTTAACCAAACGGTCGCGGGTTCGAATCCCGCTAGGGGCGAATGTTAACATTTACCTTTGTCTTACCTCGTACCTGAGTTATGTATGTTTATATTTATAATATTGTATGTATTTACAAAAAAAAGTAAAAAGTAACTGTCTGGTATCCATAATACAAGCATTGTTGCTTAGTGTGGAACTAGACGGTGTTTTGTGGAACGTGTCACGCGATATTTATTTATTTATTTATTTTAAATAGCGCGATATTTTAAATGCTTGTCTACTATTTCATCGCATTTGTAAGCAGTATTTCTCAAATACATTTGTCGCTTCGTATACCGAATTTGTCAAAGCATAATAAGCTATATTGTTTACATAAAACAGTGTGATTGCCTTTGACAGTGCGCGGCGCGAGTGGCAAGTTTTAATAGAAATTTAAATTAGCTCCAAGTTGAGGGAAACGCTCCTATTGCAGACTTCACTGAGACGTCATCGTCGATTCCAAACGGAAAATGTATTTTCTATATATTATATTATAAAAACTAGCTGATACCCGCGACTTCGTTCGCGTTGAACGTTGAAAGGTACCCTATGTCCTTTCTGGTGTTCCAAACAACGTGTACATACGAAATTTCATGGTGCTCGGTTCAGTAGTTTTTGCGTGAAAGAGTAACAAACATACATACAAGTAAATGTAGGTATAATGTGTAAAACGCATTTTAATTTGAATTTTCAAAAATAAAGGCCGTATAAACCATCTATCAACCAGTAAGTACGTAATTAATATTAAAAAACAACTGTTTAAAACAAATGGACTGGTGATTACTAAAAATATATGAATATTTTTAATTAAAATTTGATAATGATAATTACTGATAAACTGAATACTAAACAAAACGGAAATAAAAAAGAAGTATTATATATAACTAGCGTATAATACAAACCTTACGTGAGAATCACTCTATCCATTGGTGAAGACAGCATGAAAATCGGTGCAGTAGTTTTTGAGTTTATCGCGAACACACAGACAGACACGACGGATGACTTTGTTTTATATGTAAGGATAAATAGATACATATACGAGTACATTTTATAGAATTTCACTGATATAATTCGAAAGGAACTCGTCTTAAAATTAGTGTCCACAATTCGAAAGACAAACTTATAAGTAAGATGCAAGCAAAATAAAGGAGCCATCAACTTTTGATTGTCAAACAAGAGGCAAGACGGCTCAACTTCGAGCCATTTCATTCCGAGTTGAAGTAGTGTTGTGACTGCACGGGTAAGTATTTATGACGTACAAATTTATGTAAATATTTCTATCACTTTTTCATAAAAGGTTTAGGCGGTTAGGCTTTTATGGTTCACTTGATAATAGGTGACTACGATAGCACTTGCATAGTATTAACTACATTGACTTTTAATTACTAACGACCCGCTCTCGGCTTCGCCTGGGGTGCATTTCCCTGATTATCCCTCTATCCATGAGTGACGACAGAATTAAAATCGGTATAGCCGTTCTCGCGTTTTGCGCTTAGCAACACATTTAGGGATTCATTTTTATTTATAAAGATGATATACTAGCTTTGCGGAAATTGCGCATTTAGTTACGAGTAATTCTTTATAAATAGGTAGGTAAATGTAAGATTTTTTTAATGTATTTTATTTATGTATGTATATATCCAACGAATTCAAATATATTCTAGTAATATTTATCAGTTTTCTGAATTGCCTCCCACTATGGAATCTACATTCAAAGACGCATTCACGTAAAAAGTTTTAGCTGCCTCAATTTTGCACACTCAATGTGATTTTATTTAAGTACTACTTGGCACCCGCCACTTCGTCTGCGTTGAAAAAGAAAAAAAGTAACCTATCCTGTGTCCTGTACGTCTAAATGTTTATCTACCAAGTTTAATGAAAATCAGTCAACTCATTTAAGAGTTATGGAAAAAAAAATACATACATACAATAACTACACTTACAGATTTATTATTAGCATTGAGTATTGATGTATTCTCATTTAAAAAAAAAAAATGTATGTATTTTATTTGTTTTGTTACCTTTAGATGTATACGTGTGTGTCATCATGTGTATGCAAATAAATGTTTTCTAAGTGACTCGTGATTCGACTCATAACTTCACCTCACTCATTCACTTTACTCACATGAGTGTGTCCCAGCCGTACCTTAGCTCGAGCCACCGAAGCCCGTTTGACTCAAGTTTTGATAGAATTTTCAATTACCTTCCTTTGTTTCAAGAGTTTTCCCGCGATGTATGCTCTTAGTGTCTGAAGAGAGTACTTACTCTGAATAGTTTGTCGTTCACATTGTATTTTACGACATTTTTTTATATTTATTATTATGTCCCTTATAAAGCGTAATCGTTACGTATGTATGTTTTTGAATTTACTTGAAAAATTATTTGATATAAGTAATAATATGTAGAAATAATCCCAGAAATCTTAGGAGAAATATTATTGTTTTCCTGGTTAATTTATGATCCAGTCTAGCGCAGTTGTGATTGTATGCAGATGTCACATTTCTCATTTAAATTTGGAATACAAGATGTTGCACAGATTACAATACTGGCAAGTACGAGTAATTAAAACTTTTTGTATTAGCCCTTATGTTTGAATTGTTTTGGTTAGAACATAATATCTATATTATATAAAATATGTTAAGTTGGTTTGTGTACAGTCGGGATAAGAAAGGGTTCGTCACCTTTAATTCGACATTTTCCTGTACCATGGCAATTATTTATCAGTCATATCAGTCAATGTTGCTTAGCGCCTGTTTCACAAACGTCAAGTATGGCCTACTTGACGTAACTGTCATTTAAAGTCACCGGTAACCAGGAATAACGGAGCTGATATACGTTTGTTTGTACGGTAAACGTCCCAAATATTGAATAGAAAATAATAATAAAAAATCGCCTATCGAATGATGCAGTAAAACGAGTACATAATTCAATAAAACAGAAAATGATTTCTAAAAGTAACTAATCAACACTTTACATGACGTTGGTGAAAGAGGCGCTTAGTGTTTTAATTTGAAAAGGTACTAAGAGTCTTATGATTTGATGAACGAATTAATTTGAAAAATTACGAAGATTTTCGTATCCCGAATTTACGTTTCATAAACTTGAGAGTATTTCCATGAATTAATTAAACTTGGCCTTATGCTACTGACTCCTCGGCTCTAACAGATATAACGTGATTGGGCTCAATTGAATGTCTTTGATTTAGTTTATAATTTAGAATTATAGTATGTTATTGAGAGTATTTCATTTACCACAAAAATATTTCCACAAAACCGAAATTACTTGCACGATATACACTCTAAAAGGAATTTAAAAATTCTACATAAATTCGTTAAAAGTGTTGGCCCGATTATTTAAACTTCCCTCTGTCTTCGGGAGCGAGGATTTTTACTACCCCCACCCCTCTCCACTCGTCCCATCCCCACCCCATCTCGCTCCGGTAAAACTTTGACGTTTCCGTGTAGGTAGGAACTACTCTCGGCCCCGGAACGCGGTCTTTGCAGCCAGTAATCAATTTTTCAACTTCATTCTAGACTTGCCTAATTATTTGTGAAATATTATGAAAGTCGCGTGCAACAGCTAGCTTATTATATTTCAAAAAATCCATACTAATATTATAAATGCGAAAGTAACTCTGTCTGTCTGTCTGTCTCGCTTTCACGCAAAAACTACTGAACCGATCACCATGAAATTTTGCATACACGTTGTCTGGGGCACCAGAAAGGACATAGGGTACCTTTCATCCAGAAAAAAAGGACTAAATATTCCCGAGGGATCATATAAGAACATAAATAATTGGGCCCTACTGTCGCATGGCGGCGCCATCGTCGTCACAGCGATATAAGATGACATGAGATGACATTACACAAAATGTTCCTAGCTGTGAAA
Source organism: Synanthedon vespiformis (assembly GCA_918317495.1). Classification (NCBI taxonomy): domain Eukaryota; kingdom Metazoa; phylum Arthropoda; class Insecta; order Lepidoptera; family Sesiidae; genus Synanthedon; species Synanthedon vespiformis. The sequence goes on from OU906969.1 coordinate 5,819,178, forward strand.
CATTATTGATGTATGTTGTCTAAAATTGTCACTTGGTTATTTATAGGTGCGTTCAGAATTTTGTTGTAGTATGAGGTCCGATCTCTAAGACCGATTTTTAAGATTTTTTTTTTTCGGTAGGTAAATGATAGTTGCAAAATAACGTTTGCCCGGGTCAAGCTAGCATATATTTTCTTTTTCAATGCGAACGAAGTCGCGGGCACCCACTAGTAATACTATAAAGTAAATAACTGAATCAAATAGATACCTAGGACTAAAATCAAATTGAAACTATAAAATCAATATGTGTAATTTAGTTCTGAATTACAATCCAAATAAACTTCCCGAGTACAAAAACTAACGTTGAAAATGTTGAATCGAAAAACAAAATTCATGTTAAACGAAAGAAGTTTCTGAAAGCAATTCACGCGAACAGTTTAGCGTCCGAAAACTGAAACTATTCGGTCCCAAAAGGCTAAAAAAGGTCGGCCTAACCAAACATCGACCCTTATAAAATACCCTCGAAGCCAAACCGGACTAAAAACCAACCAAAAAGGCTGTAAAACTAAAGGAATTAGGACAGAGGAGAACTACTTTTCAAAACACTTTTCCTGCCCCTCGCACTAAAATATATGAATCCCAATTTATATTTTCGGAGCCCAAACTTACAGGGACGTACTGGAACAAAAATAAATTTAAAATAAATAAATTAGGAAAGTCTCAAAAAAGGTAAGACATGCTAAAAAATTCGTATACGCCCCGACGCCCGACGCAAAAACTGGGTGTTATAATTTTTATGTGACTTGATCCGATTTTTTGCGTGTTTAAAAGCTAACGTAATCGGGATGGCTCTAGCTATAAGTAATTTATAAAGATCTGTTCATGCGTTTGCTACCCATTTTCTAGTTGATGAAGGTATTTGACCAACTTGTACAGGTTCGGCGGTATTTCCATGACACGGTAACCTTGACCTGATGCTGCAGCATCTAGTATTCTGCGGGAGATCCAACTCCTCAGCAACTCACAGCAGATATAGCGTGTTAGGGCTCAATTGAAAATTGGTGGTTGGTTTATTTATTTTTTATTTAATTAGGTACACAAAACAGGACACTGACAAATACATTAAATACATAGATACAAATTACATCGAAGTAAACTAGACAGAGGGCCTAAACATGTGTACACAGCATGTCCAAACAAAACAGTGTTGCTTACACATTACAGAACGAGACAAAAAATGGAAAGAAAAGAAAAGAGACGCACTTTCATACAAGAGCAAGCTCAGACATATTCAAAAGAAGTAAATTTGAGATGAAAGCACGTCTCCACAAAGCCACAACAAAACAAATATTTTAATATTAACATATAAGTGCAAAACAATGGTACCTATTGAGATTGAATATAGGTATATTTATCCCATACATACATGTGCACATATATGCATAAATACATACACATACACATTTTTGGAGTTTACTCCTTATGAATAGGTTTTATAAAATCAAATATAAATATAAAAGATTTTATAAATAGATTTTAGCGTTCATAGCTGTTTCATGAGGTCCGATTTGTTCTGTAAGACCGATTTTTAAGATTTTTTTTGTCGGCAGGCCTGAGAATAGGGTCACAAACTTACCCCTAAATATTTACCCCTAAACGTGATAGTTGCAAAATGACGCGCGACGTTTACTATGACAATTTCCTAACTAAACATTAAATTCGTCTCTGTACAACCGACTCGTATACCTACATCGAAAAACAACCCTAATTCAGTTTTACTCGTAGTTTTCCATTACGTTAAGAATGAATTTACTCAGTGAAATTTCTAGACATGAATATTGCAATTTATAGCTTTATAATGATAACTATGATTAATTAATTTTGAAAGCTATTTATAGCTAATGGTATTATAATAAGCGTTCATAATTGTTAAATGAAACAATTTAATTTCTAATTTCTTCTATTTTATATCATTTCTACCATTTTTCTTCTTTTACTATTATTAAAATAAAATAAAAACTATTAAAATCATAGTAAACAGTGAGACAAGATCTCAAAGTAATCGTGGTTAAGATTATATGTGAGGTTAATATTATGTGGTTGACTAATTAAAAATAAAATATATAAATTTTATTTATTTATAATTTTAACAATTGAAAGTCTAATAAAAATAAAACATGTAAAATGATAACACTAAAAAGCACTTAGGTTTAATCTTGTGTTCATATTTGTAATTTATACATACTTATCTATACTAATATACTAAAAATATTATAAAGAGGAAAGATTTGATTGTTTGTTTGTTTGTTTGTATAGAATAGGCTCCGAAACTATTGGACCGATTTGAAAAATTCTTTTACCATTGGAAGCCGACATTATCCGTGATGAACATTGACTAATTTTTACTTCGGGAAAATGCTTCATTCCTACGGGAAAACGGGTAATAAGACAACGGGTTTTTGTAAATACATACATATTATAAATACAAAACATCCATGACTCTGGACCCTAGTGGGATTCGAACCCGCGACCGTTTGGTTAACAGCTAGGTGTTACTAGCCACTCTAACTGTGTGTGCCTGCACAAGGTCCTCCCCGTCTGGGGATTGCCTCGGTGTCTCCGGGCAATCCCCCTTTGGCGTTAGCCTAGCCAGATATGGCTAGGCTGCACTGGGGTGGATCGGAGTTGTTGCTTCGGCAGAGCCCGGTTCACCCCGTTCAAAGGGCAAAGAGGCACCGGGGAGTTTTAGTGGGTATTCCCAGTACCGCTATGATCAGCTGCTGGGCGACCCCCACATACCCCTTCCGCCTAGCCAGCGGTAGGGAAGGCGTTACTAGCCACTAGACCAAACGTGTCGTCCGCTTTATAATATTTTAAATATTTAAAAATAAATTTATCATAATATTTTTAATAATGGCATCCATTCAAAGGTTGGATGTTTACCTACAAGTATTTGGACTAACGTTTGAAGAGTTAATTCACCTAAGGCAATTAGATCCTCACTGCGTATCAAGTAATTTATAGCCCTCCCTTTCCCTCCGAGACGGTACTCTTATCTCAAACACAAGCGAACTATAGAAATTACCCGTCGAATTAATATCCGCCAATTAAATTTCCTTTTCGTGAACAGAATAGGATGGCTCCTGTTTATTGTTTTTGTGCGTGTATGCTTGTGGATACAGGCTAATATTGGATGTTACGATAAATCATAGAGAAATTGTCTCTATGATTTGATAGTGACGTCTATGATTTTGATGGGGCCAAGTTGTATATTTAAAAACGTTAAATAAATAAACGTGACATAAATAATACGACGTAATGTAACGTAACGTAACGTATACGTGACGTAACGAGTATAACGTAATATAAATAATGATAAAAATAAAGATCAAATCTATTGAGTATAGATAGTGGCGAGACAATAGGCGAAAATAACGAAATCGCGAGTATTAAATATTTCTTTCAAAGTAATTTTCTACTTTGTTATAAAAAAAAAGTGATAAAAAGAAACATTTTAATTTAAAAAATTTGCTTGTTTTTTTTTTCAAGCCTCCATTGAACAAAAAATTTCAAACCTAATCAATTCATTTTCATTGTTATTTGTTTGTCAATTAATTCTTTTAATTTTTTAATTTTAATGATAGGCCTATTCATACAATGAATAGGCCTTGATAGGATAACGGATCTGAAACAGGATAGGTTCTTGGAAAAAGTAAGCAGTAATTTTTTTTTTTTTTTATTATGTTAAGGTCGACAGACAGGCTGACGGTCCACTTGATGGTAGGTGGCTACCGTCGCCTATAACACAAGCAACGCCATAAGTGCTACAAGTGCGCTGTTGACCATAGAAGGATTAAGGATAAGGGAGGGATGGGATGGGTAAGGGAATAGCTGTGGTAATAGTATAATGTCAGCAGGAGTCAATGTTTATCAGGCATATATCTACTTATCTTATTTTTCAACTCAGAACAACCTCTTTTGTGCAATATCAACATATTATCTGTATTCTATGTTGATCAGTGATGTACCATTTTGATATTTGTCTCTCAGAGCAATACCTACTGTTTAATTATAGCATCATATCTCGCCTAAATCCGGATGGTTCCCGATTTGCCTTTAGGAATAGGGTATCAAAAGTTTTGTATAGTATATTAATGAAGTATAATAAACATATTCAAATCACGAACATCTGACAAAAGTACTGCATCTCTCTCCTGAAACACCTCGGAACAAATTCAATAAAGTTTGAGCCGAAACTACGCTAAGGGGAATACATAATTTCTTAGTGTCTCTTTGTATGGCTGAGAGTGATGGGACACGTATGAAAATCATTTCATTTTGTCGATAAAAAATCGATAAAAATTCTAATCAATCTCTATAAAGTATTATAATATTCAAAAGTAGGTACTATAAATAATGTATAATACTAACTTGTGTCCTGCGGTTTTAACCGACGTTAAATTTAAATTTACTATTATAGGAATACACATTTCGACTCTCGCATGGTCCGCAAGCGATATGACTTCGTTTTTATTTTGATTCAGCGTTCTTTCTGATTTTTGTCTCTTTGCGCTACTTCTAAGGGTCGTAATAAAAAAAAAATACAGAACTCTCAAAATTATAGGTTGAATTAAATTTATTTATTTATTTTATTTATTATTATCTAATACATTTTTACACACAAGATGATAACAGTATCTGTAAACCATTATTGGTTTGTCTAGACATTTTCTATATTTTTCTATATTTATATTCTATATTTATATAATTATATAATTATTATACATTACAATAATACATAACAACACTACACCATATATATTACAATTACAACACATCAACATACCTTGAATCGCATACAAGATGCAACTTGGTTAGCAGCAATAAAAAATGCAATAAGTATTTTTTAAATAACATTTTTTTGTTGAATAATTATTAGCCCTTATTAGACGACCTGATCACGGATCACGTATCATGGTGGCTCCAGGCTGCTTCTGACCAGTCCTATTGGATATGGATGGATCCATGAGATAAATATGGAATGAGGCCTATGTCCAGCAGTGGATGTCCTGCTCCAGAAATAATGACAATGATGAACAAATACGTAAACTCAGAGTTGTATACACATCTACACTCATAATATATAATGTTAAATCCATAAATAATTATAATCCTCAATTAGTTCCTTTTTTATATTTACGATTTTTTTATTTAAAATTTCATTTAATCGATAACTTTATGTCAAACTTAAAAGCACAGTCCCATCCCTAGCAGTCGCGCGCCCGTAGCGTTACTATTTAAATCTAGTTACAAGTTGAGAATGTATTTTGTTAATTACAAGTAAGTTGGGACATGAAAATTTCTCTCATAGTCGCAGGTGCGTACCGCCTACATAATGCCTACTTTAATATGACTCAAGAAATGTTGTTATTGCACGAGAAACGAGGGTTTCAAAGGAGTCACCGTTTTTATTAAAGTCGTTCCAAATTCCAATAAGTTTCCCGGTTAAAATTAAATCCATGACGCTGAACGATCAAAGAGTGAAGGAAATATTTAATTGGCCTATGTATCTTTAGAAAGTTTACAATGATTTTAATAAATATGAAGCAACTTTGGACCGCGTCTCCGTAATGATTCACTTTATTCTATACTAGCTGGTGCCTGCGACTTCGTCTGCGTTGAAAAAGAAAAAAAAAAGTAGGCTATCCTGTGTCCTGTACTTCTTAATGTTTATCTACCAAGTTACATGAAAATCAGTTAATTCGTTTAAGAGTTATGGAGGAACATGCAATTGTCAACCTCATCCTTTTTTGGAAGTCGATTTAAAAGTACGTTCACATTGACATTGATGTGACGTTTCACATCTAAAAATAAAATTTGTAAGTGTATGTATTTTCCTCCATAACTCTTAAACGAATTAACTGATTTTTATGAAACTTGGTAGATAAACATTTAGAGGTACGGGACATAGGATAGGCTACTTTTTTCTTTATTAACGCGGACGAAGTCGCCGGCACCAGCTAGTAGGATATAAAAAGGGTATCAGTGAGCCGAGCTGATAGAACGCACGCGTTCGCGAAGAGACTTTTGAATTATAGTTCTGACTAGCTGTTGCCCGCGACTTCGTCCGCGTTGAAAAAGAAAAAAGTAGCCTATAGTGTGTCCCGTTCTTCTAAATGTTTATCTACCAAGTTTCATGAAAATCACTTAATTCGTTTAAGAGTTATGGAGGAACATACATACATATACAGAAAAAAATTCTAAAAATGGTCAATTTAGTTTCAGTATCATGTATAGACTAGAGCCTATATACACGATATTTCTGAAAACAAAGTAAATTACTCCATGACCGACCCCTACAGATTTATTATTAGTAGGTAGTATTGATTGATTGATGTAACGTTCGATCAATAAAAGTATTGGGACTCAGTATAATATAAAGTGGTTTAATTAATATTCCCGAAGTAGAGAGTGCTAACAAAAGTTCCATACTTCTTCAAATCTGTTGGAAGTTTTTTTAATGGAATTTAATAGTACTGGCAGTTTTTATAAAATACTAGCTGTGTCCGCGACTTCGTCCGCGTGAAATAGTGACGATGGGTAGCGTTTTTAATTGTTTAGGCTTTTTATTATATTATTATTATTATTTATATAAACCCCGAACGCAAAGAGTTTTCATACAAATGACGATACTTCTATACAAACTTTTATCTCCTTTTTCAACCCCTTACAACCCTTTTTCCGCATTAAAAAGTAGCCTATGTCCTTTCTGAGGTTCTAGACTACCTGTGTACCAAATTTCGTTTAAATCGGTTCTGTAGTTTTGGCGTGAAAGCGAGACAGACAGACAGAGTTACTTTCGAATTTATTATAGTAAGGATAAGGATAAAAAGTGAAAATGAGAGTGTAATGTTTAAAAGAGTTGACAGGATTTTTTTTTTATAGAAGTCTGTTGTTTTAAGATTTTTACAAAATATTGTATTTTGTATTGAAATGTTTTGATGAATATAAATATGTTTATCAGTTTACATAGCCATGTAAAAGAAATGAAGAGATTAAATTGACAATAAGAAGACATAGAAAATTTTATTATTTAAACTACCAAATGCCTGCTGAAAATTTTATAACAAAATCAAAGATTGTTTTTTAGGAAACTACCCCAAGTCAATTTAACAGCTTCAGCGATCGCTTCGGAGGCGTGATATGAAAACTCGTGCTCCGAATATAGAACGTTCTCAATTCAAACTTGAATTTAAACGTACCATGTTCCAAGTTTCGTTGGAAAATTAAAGCAACTAGGCGGGAATTAAATACAATATGGCGGACCGGGCGCTTTCGAATTATGGTTTAGGAGAACTTTGGGGGTACATTATACGTTTGTTTGATTAAATAGACGCTTGTTCTTTCTTACTTATAAATTAGTTTCTTACTAACTCTGTCTGTACCTACGTGGATATTTCATTTACAAAAAATTTTTAATTAAATATTATTAAAATGAATACTTAAAATGCGATTTTTTATGCACGTTTTAAATATTTAAAGACGTGAGTGGATGAAGGCGTTATGTCGCATTTTTGAGATTTTTTTCGGTTTTTTTTTTGGTTAATGAAGGTAATAATAATGTCCTTATGAATGATTACATATATACCTTAAGATCCTCGATTTACTTAAGACATTTTTGGAAAATAAAAAGTTGAAAAATGTGTTACGTACAGTTAATTTTAAAAATCAAAAAGTGCAGAAAGAAGAGGGAGCTATGTTCACTTTTTTTTTTAATTAAATAATAGAAGTGTTTAATTGCTATCATTCCATTAATATTTTAGGTTGTTCACACAACTTTTCATCATAATTTAGTACAAAAATCAGTTCCGTGGTGACTTATCCCAAAAATTAAAAGTAAAACTTGAACCTCGATTTATTCAAAATTGTAATTATGCGACATACAACCTTCATCCTCTCACGTCTTCATTTTTCTAAAACACCCAACGAATTTTGAAACGGTTTAATAAATTGAAAGCCACTGAACTTGAATGCAGATATATATTATTTCGATGATTGAAGATAAACATGGAAGAGGTTTGTGCATATACTTCATTTGAAAATAATAAGTAAGTAAATGGATTCATGCGAAACAGGTTTATGCTAATTAATACATGTTTATTATAAAACTAGCTGGAGCCTGCGACTTCGTCCGCGTTGAAAAAGAAAAGAGTAAGACTATCCTGTGTCCTGTACGTTTAAATGTTTATCTACCAAGTTGAAAATCAGTGAATTCATTTAAGAGTTATTGAGGAACATACATACACTTGCAGATTTATTATTAGTAGGTATTGATTATCACTAAATCTAAAAAAGGCCACTTATAAATTTATAGGCATTGAAATGTATTTTTAGCTTCGCTTCCATAATCTTTGAAAATAGGAATCTATTTTGGAATAAATGTGAATGTGAGTTTGTGTGTTTTGTTACGCTTTCACGCAAAAACTACTGAACCGATCATCATGAAATTTTGCATACACATAGTTTGGGACACCAGAAAGGACATAGGGTACCTTTCATCCAAGAAAAAAGTACTGTTCCCGAGGGATTATCTAAAATATAAAACTGTAACTAACGCCTGGCCAATGTGTTATAGCAACAAGTTGTCAAGCATTATAATGGCTTTGATATTTTTAATTCACTATCGCGTACGAAGTCGCGGGTGACAGCTAGTACTTAAATAAAAATCTACGAGTAAAATTAATTCTAAATTTAAATGGTCCCGTTGAATAAAAACAGAGCAAGTTTTAACGCAAAACCAATCCCAGTCGAGTTCCTATTTCAAACGAGTTGACGCTTCCTCCGTCCTGGCTTCTTATAGTGTTGGGACACGAACGCATGAGTAATGTATTTAAATTGTACTTTTATGACTCTTAAATACTCCTCGCTATTTGTCGACTGTTAAAGAATGTCTTTTTAAATATATTTTTTCTTTGTTATAAATTTTATTATTTTAAAAATATACATATCTATAATACTAAACAACAAGTAGGTACGATACAGCTTTGTTTCTCCTATAAATTTGCCTCATTTTATGAAATTACTAATTTTAGTACATCAACAGAGACTCTGCTTGGTAAGGAGATGCATTTATTTGTGATATTAAATTATGTAAATAATAAATAAATAATATATGTAGGTTAAAAACGAAAAAAAAAAATAAGTTTTGTTTATTTAATAAGTGTCTGCTTTTTACGAATTGAGTGAATATATTTAATTTATATATTAACATATTTTACTTAAACTATTGTTTAAATCTACTTACACGGCGGTAACTATTGCATTATTAATTGATACTTGCAATTTGTAGATTGCATTATTAAGCCAATAAGACAAGATCGGTCAGAAGCAGCTTGGAACCACTTTCAACCAGCGGGCCTTATCAAATCGTCTGTCCACCTTGTGGATGAACGTCACACTCGAGAGTCGAGAACTCCACACGAGAATCTTCTGACTCCAGCTGCCGTTGGCTCTCCGTACTATATTATGTCCTGCCCACGGCCACTTCAACATACTGATCCACCGGCTTATGTCGATCCAAATCAAATTCAAATCATTTATTTACAAATTCAAATCATTTATTTACAAATTCAAATCATTTGTTTACCAGTGACATGGGTTAATGGAAACCAGTTCTTATTGGTTTTAATATGCCACCCCATGCACTGCCACATGTGGCGTGTAAAAAGATAATTTACATTTAAAATAGTAATATTAATAATAAAAAATATGACGTAGTTAATTTTAAAATTAAATATCAAAATATACGACTCTACTCATTTCTAACTAGGAACCCTCCCTCACAACTCAGCTCACGTATTCGCGTTCGACAAGAGTGATTGTGGAGTAATAACTCATTTCCACAAAGCAATAAATTGTAAGTCACATCACTACTTCCTTGACGGGAGAGAAGTAAACAAAATTTCTGCAAGGATATAAGGGCCCCCCTCGGGGTGGTGGGGACGGAAGCGGCCTGGGAGGTCGACTAGTTAAGGTTTTTTGTCTGTGTTCGTTCATGTGGGGATATTTTTATTGGTGTGCGTTAACTGCCAGTAGTGTTAGTGGGACGGTTTTTCAGCTAAGCTTTTTAGCGATGAGGGTAAAATTTTGATAGTGTTTTACAACGTTGTCTGACGAAAATGGTTTCCAATTTTATCTTGTGGCTGTGCTATATAGGTAGGTACTTATATGTGTGTGCTATAATAATATTTTGTTCCCCCACATTCAATTGGAGTGGTAGTTTTTTTCTAATTTACTACTGACCCGCCCGAACTTCGCACTTTTTTCTGCAAATCATATTTTATAAACTTTTTTGTTGCGTGAATGAAATTGACAACATACATTAAATTAATTTGATCTTATTATCTGTGTGGAGACAATAATTCTAGTTCTTGAGTCAGGTATTATCAATATCTAGGCTAATATTTAATGGAGAGAGCTATAAACAAATATATGGACGCTGTCTGTCCACCTGTTCGCTTAGATCTTTTAATTAAACTATCCAACAGATTTTAAATCGGTTTTTACTAATCGAAAGAGCTTTAAACGAGGAAGGTTTTTATATATAACATGCAGAAAAAAAATACAATCATGCGAAGCCGGGAGCGAGTCGATAGTAATATAAATGTGCAACTCGATAGTAATATAATTGTATTTTTGGATGTTTGTTCCTCAATAACGCAAAAACGGCTAAACTTATTTGGATGAAATTTGGCACACGAATAGTTTATTACCTGGATTAACATTTAATATACTTTTTACCCTGGAAAAATGGTATGTTCCCGTGGGATTTTTAAATAACGAACTACACCTCGTAAGTAACTCTTATTTAGATAATCTGAGACCTCGTACGAAGTCGCTGGCACCTGCTAGTGTTGAGATAATTTAATTTTTTTATATCATTAAATAAAAAAGAAAACGCGGGGCGCGATTTAAAATTGAAACTGGAACGTATTCAAACTAAAACCACGTTGGAAATTCAATTTGAAACTGCCGAGCAAAAATCAATCCGCCCGTGCACCTATTCTTGCTCGTTGCTAAGTATCCACCCCATTTTTCACCCTAAGAATTACTTTAAGGCGGGCTTTAGGGTAGCGAAGTGGGGTGGTGGGGTGTAAGGTTTTTTCACCCTTTGAAGAATTGCCCCAAGGCGCGGGGTGGAGTTTTTGCGCGAACATAAGGGGGGAACTTTCTGAAAGCTCTCTCTCTTTGTGTGTGTAGTAAGGTTGAGTTTAGTTATATTAAACGAATTGAAAATGTTTGAGTTTTTGAACGAATAGAAGCCGTGTCTACTGTGACGACCGTTTCCTAAAGATCAATACGGTTAAGGGCCTCTTTCACTCACTAAAAGTAAAGTGGTGATTACTTACTTTTAGATATATGTAATTTTATGTTTTATTAAAATATGCACTCATTTTACTGCATCCTTCGATAGGCGATTTTTTATTAAATGTTTGCGACTTTTACCGTACAAACAAAGATATTATTATAAGCTAAATTATTCCCAGTGACAGGTGACTTTAAGTGACGGTTAGCCTACTTGTCAGATAGTGAAAGAGGACCTAAGTTTAAAATCTATCTTTAAACTTTTTAATGTGTTGTTTATTAGAGTTTTGTATTATACGTATTAATTAATAACGTACAATAATGTAACATATTTTATGAGTCCAATTATTGCCTGAAAAGGAATGAATTTTAATTTTAATTTAATTTTTTTTTTTTTGAATAATCCAAACTAGTCTTAGATAACTAATATTATAAATGTGAAAGTAACACTGTCTGTCTGTTGCCTTTTCACGCCTTAACAACTCAGCCGATTATTATACACGTTGTCAGCGTTTCAGAGAAAGATAAGGTACGAAGTTTTCATTTGGATAATATAGTTTTGTTTCATTTCATTTTAATTGGATGAAAAGTAGGTACTGTTCCCGAGAGATCATCAATCAATCATTATCAATACTAATAATAAATACCCCTTACATGGTCATGGAGTAAATTACTTTGATTTCAGAGATATCGTGTTTATAGACTCTCAAGCTTATTGTATATGATAGATTTTTATGATACTCAAACTAAATTGACCATTTTTACAATTTTCTTCATAACTCTTAACGAATCAGAAAATGTCTTTTGTGTTCGTTTTTAATGCATTTTGAGTTAGCCTATAACTGAAGTATATAATATTGTATAAGATGTTTAAATGTGAATAAGTGAATAAGATTTTCATGAAACTTGGTAGATAAATATTTAGACGTACAGGACACAGTCCCCGACACTTCTTTTTCTAAAAAAAAAAGCTAGTCTAAAATTAATCACCTAGCCAATATTTTATATAGAAACAAGATTAGAGGCCAAGCCTTATTGCTTACACAACTTTGAACGTATGTATACATATTATGTATATCCAACGAACCCGAATATATTCCATGTAGTGTTAGAAATTTAAATAAGCAAAGCATTCAAAAAGAATACTTGTTCGGAAAAAGAATTAGTAGACCAACGGGAGCGACCGCCATTTTCTGCTGCAACCATGAGTTGCTATCGAAATCTTACGTTGGTTTACTTCTATCGATAACGAATCTTTCACCCTTCAATGAGCTAGTGAATGATTTAACTGCTAACGTTACGGTATTTCTCGAGAGCATCAGTCAAATTTGTAACTCATGGTACTGATTTTGTATAGAAATGTCAAGTTAAACGTTAGTCGCTAATGGTCGCTAGCGACTACATTCGATAGGTTTTTCACTTATGCAACTCATGTTACCGGTTTTAGTTCTTTGAGGGACCGCTAGAGGCGCTGTACAATTTTTCATACAAATATTTTATGTTCTCGCTCATCTCTCGCTAGCGATTTCGGTAGTCATAAACTCATGGTAGTGCTACTGGGCCCGTATTCTCTAAGTGTGGTTTTGCTGTGGTTATCGACTCGATGCGGTTATAGACTCGACAATTGTCTACTTTGGTATTCACTAAGCACATGTCAAAATGTCTACGACGTTTTTTCCATAGTTATATATGTCGATGAAGTTATTGGCGCGTTATTGTGTGGTTTTTAGTTTGACAAAGTACTATTTCTTATTTAATCGACTTTGAAGTCGACACGTTTTTAAAAACCACAGATAGAGGTTGTCATAGCGTGAAGACGTTCGATTTCCCTAGTCAATATTTTTGTAACAAATAGATATGTAATCGTTGGCAAGAACAAATAAATAAGTATTCCTACTACGTGGAGTATTATTATCTACCGTGGTCTACAGGAAAGCCAACAATAGGTATACAAAATTGCCTAGCTATTGAGTGCTGTAATTAAATATTGGAAGTATATTATTATGATAGACAATGTATGTACAGCATCAAACTGTATCCCCCGATTTTATTATCATCGGTTTTCTGAATTGCCTCCCACTATGGAAGCAAATTTTAATATGCATTCACGTCAAAAACAGGAACTGTGGCAATATTGAAATTGTGTATAACATCTAGCTAGATACAGGTTAGACCTACTTTAGAGGTTAAATAATAATAATAATAATAATTTATTTATTTGTTGATCATAGTGTACATAATAGGTATTTTAATAAGTATGTGATATATATGACCTACCATTATTGGCATACAAAATCTTTATCTTAAATCTAATTTGTCTAAGCGCCTCTTTCACCAACGTCATGTAAAGTGTTGATTAGTTACTTTTAGAAATCATTTTCTGTTTTATTGAATTATGCACTCGTTTTACTGCATCATTCGATAGGCGATTTTTTTTAATTATTTTCTATTTAATATTTGGGACGTTTACCGTACAAACAAACGTATATCAGCTAAATTATTCCCAGTTACCGGTGACTTTAAATGACAGTTACGTCAAGTAGGCCATACTTGACGTTTGTGAAACAGGCGCTAAGTATTATCAAGTTATAATATTTAATGTCAGTAAGTGTAAATAATTCAATGTCAAGTAGGTACATCTTTTGTCATTAAATAAGTCATGAATGGTGTAGTAATTCCCTCTCGACAAACACTGTCTTTAGATTAATTTTAAAGTCTCCCATTTCTTTGTTTCTTACTTTTATGGATATACTATTATATATATTTTGGACGCCATACTTAACAGATAATATTTACTTACTTATTTGAAATTGTAGTATGAAAAATAAGATAGCATAACTTAAATCCTTACTATCCTATACTAACTAATCCTTACTAATATTATAAATTCAAGTGCAATGAGAATCCATTGTGCATTTGCGACCCGAATGTAAGTAAGTATATGAAACTGTTCCACACATTTTTGTCGGAGTGCCCCGTACTTATTTCCAAAGAAAAAAATAGACGTAGGGTATAAAATAGATAGCAAAAGTAACCACAGAAAAATTTAAAGATATTATGATTGGAAAAGTTTACGGGCACCAGCTAGTCTTAGATACTAATACTATAAAGGGGAAAGATTTGGTTATTTGTTTGTTTGTATAGAATAGGCTCCGAAACTACTGGACCGATTTGAAAAATTCTTTTACCATTAGATGCCGACATTATTTGTGATGAACATAGAATACTTTTTACCGCGGGAAAATGCTTCATTCCTACGGGAAAACGGGTAAAAGGACAACGGGTAGTAAGAATTATCCTTCCGTACTTAACTTCTTTTTCACATAACTTCTAAACGGCTGAACCGATTGGGTTGAAATTTTATATGGCTATTTCGATGGTTTCCTGGATGATTTAAAAATACAATTGGACCCGGTAGGTGGCGCTGCTGTCGGTATGTTAACTACTAAACTTCTTGACTGATTGGGTTGAAATTTTTTATGTGTATTTCCATGGTTTCACAGACACGAATGTATTATATTTTATAAAGTTACGCGGACGAAGTCGCGTGCAACAGCTAGTAACCAATAAAATACTAAATGACTAAACATAGAATCATCACTGTCATAATAAGACAGTCATAATATGAATAGGGTATAGTCATATATAAAAGCCTTCCACCCTTTCTCACCCTAAATAATAATATTTTATAAAATTGTAGACGTTACCCTCGCATTATCTCATCTCGACGAGCAAAGAAAGATAAGTAAACGAATTCCATTTAAAGTGTATCTGTAGCGAATAATATACAGGTTGATTATTTTTAAAAGTAATTTGAATCTTTAACGCATTTAAGATTCAACGTACGAGCAGTCGTTTTTTGAGAATCCTACAGGAACCTTAAATTTTCACAAGATAAAAAGTCTTGTGCAAATTCTAATGTCTATTTTTTGACCTCGATAATATAAGTATCATAAATAAATGAAGATTAATTTATTTAATTATTTTTAAATAATAGAGTATATAGTAAGTATTCAAAAAAATTCGAAATTATTTAAAACATTTACGATGACAAAAGAAATTTTAGTTAAAAACTGTTAAAATATTTTTTTATTTTTTATTTATTTTTTTTGTGTATTTTATGTCGTGTATCGTGTATAATGTTTAATTATGAATTATTTAATTTGTTAAGTGCACTAATCAAATCCACAAATCTTCATTTCTTTTTTTTTCTTTCACTTCACCAATACCAAATTTAATTCCTTACTTTTTTCATTTTATCAAGACCAAACTTTTTTCTTTATTTTTCTTTCATTTCATCAAGACCAAACTTTTTTCTTTTTTTTTCTTTCATTTCATCAAGACCAAACTTTTTTCTTTCTTTTTCTTTCATTTCATCAAGACTAAACTTCTTTTTTTTTTCTTCTTTCATTTCATCAAGACCAAACTTCTTTCTTTTTTTTTCTTTTATTTCATCAAGACCAAATTTGATTGTTTTGGCAGAACCAAACAATTCTACCAAAACAAAACAAAATTTATCCATAATTATTTCATACAATTACCGCATTCGATTCTAAGGAGTACAAAACATAAATTCGCACCCTATATAAACATTTGCACCCTTGCGAAAGTCTTCGCGACTCATTACTCGCGGGCGGGCCAGGGGGTTGTAGGGGGATGCAGGGGGTTCAATGGGGGGTAGGTGTTGGCTGTGGAGAATCTTCGTTCAAATCTCTGACATTTTATCTAAATGGGCCTCAGAATGGGCGTCGTTTCTGCTAATGACCCCGAAGAAATAGTAAGACGTATATACCAGGCGTTTGAGTTAATGCTAGCATTTTACTTGGTCTGTACCTTAAACGAATGACTCTTGTAATAAAATTATTAAGGATTTACGTTTTCATTTAAGGCTTTATCAATCAATACTAATAATAATTATAGCCGATAAATTTTTCAATGGCCTACTTTAACACTCTCATTGTAGTTGTTATTAAGACTAGTTTGCTATCTATAAGTGGAATTTTTTTATTAGGTTTAAGATATTTACTCACCACTGTTATTATGTAATTATACCTGTAAATTTCCCTAGATTAAAATAAATAAATAAATAAATAAATATATAAAGAAATAAATCTGTAAGTGTAAGTATTGTATGTATGTATGTATGTTCCTCCATAACTCTTAAAAGAATTTTCTGATTTTCATGAAACTCGGTAGATAAACATTTAGACGTACAGGACACAAGTAAGGCTACTTTTTTCTTTTTCAACGCGGACGAAGTCGCGTTGCCAGCTAGTTTTTCACAAAAATTGTATTTTTAATCATTATCTCCTTTACCAAGTAAAGTAGCTTCCCGCCGTCTGTCCCTCTAAATAAACGCTTAGATATTTTTAACTACGCAATAGATTTTAATGTGGTTTTCACACTAATAGAAAGAGCGTTAAACGAGAAAGTTTTATATACTACTAGCTGTTGTCCGCGACTTCGTCCGCGTTAAAAAAAGGTAAAAAGTAGCCTATCACGTGTCCCGTACTTCTAAATGTTTATCTACCAAGTTTCATGAAAATCAGATAATTCGTTTAAGAGTTATGAAGGAACATACATACATATACAGAAAAAAATTCTAAAAATGGTCAATTTAGTTTCAGTATCATGTATAGAGCCTATATACACGATATTTCTGAAAACAAAGTAAATTACTCCATGACCGACCCCTACAGATATATTATTAGTGAGTTCCAAACGGTGCTGGCTGAAAATATGCGCTGCAGGTGCTTGTGTAGCACCTTAGCAAAATTCTGAGCCAGTATCCGATTGACTGCCGCGAGGACACACACAATACATCCTTTACCTGTTATTTTATTCATTTTTTTTGCGATATTTGTATTTTTAGTTTGTGTCTTTAACGCGGTCGCGGGCACTAGCTAGTCACTACAAAGTCCTCTGCCGAGTCTGTCTGTTTGTTCGCGATGAGCTCAAAAACTACTGCACCGATTTTCATGCTGTTTTCACCAACGGATAGAGTGGTTTTCGAGGAAGATTTTAGTATATAATTTACAAAGTGCACGGGTGAAGTCGCGGGCAGCAGCTAGCTAGTAAAATATATTTAAGACAAAATTAATCACTAGATTAAGTACGCATTTCTATCGATTGAATGCGAGAATCGAATCTTAATTCATTCGTCGGAATTAAATCGATACGATTTCATTAGTAGAGCGGAGCCACAATAACAGGTTGCGTTCGAAATTTAAATTTACCTAACGGAAATTTTGCTAGAAACACGGCAATCCGGTACTGAAGCAATTTAGTTCTAACTGAGTCATTTGGCGAGGGGGGGTCGGGACCGTCTTCGCGGGTTGAGGGGGGCAGATGATTTGTAATTTGTTTTCTGTAGCTCCTGCCTTACTTTAACTCCCGGTATTGACAGAGAACCACATAACTCAGTTTTCATTTAAAGTTGTATTCACAATTTAAATGTGATGAAAATTTGCGTCTAACATTTTTACTTAGATCGTGTAAAGGCCTCTTTCAGCATCTCTGAGTAAAGTGTCAAGTAGGCTATTATTATATTATTATTATAAATAACAAGTAGGCTAACTGGAATTTAAAGTCTCCGGTAAGAAAGCGTACGCGTTTCACCATCTCCGAGTAGCATTACTCAATGGTAATTACAATGAAATCGACACAAAATACTCATTTTATAACATTTACTCGCCAATTAGCTTCACTTGAAAAGTAACTAATCAACACTTTACTTGTAGTTGGTCCTTATTGTTTAGTTAAAATTAAGTTAATCGTGCTATGTATACTGTTTAGGACTGAAATTTAGTAAATTACCATATACACGTTTTTTTTTTAAATTCATTTAGGTACATAATTGCATTCTGTCTCAGTGTACCTACTTCATTAAATAAATAAATAAAAAATTTTATTAAAATTGGAGTTACATAGTTTTGGGTACAGGAGCGACTGACTGATGCCTCCCGCCTCGAGAAAATGCAAGCCGTTTCATTACGTTTTCTCGTTTAGAATGGCACGATTTATGGCTAAACACCTAGCCTTCGCCGCCCGCCTACTACTAGCGCCACCTACCAAACTACCTCCACCTACTAGGTACTTTACCGACACATTACTTCCGGTTCTAATATTTTTCTGTCTAAGTAATGTCGAAGTGATGGATTTTTGTCTATTATTTGGTCCCCGCGACTTCGTTGCTATTGAAAAATAAAAATATAATATCTATCTGTTCGCGATAAACTCAAAAAGTGCTGCACCGATTTTCATGCTGTTTTCACCAATGGATAGAGTGGTTCTCGAAGAAGGTCTTAGTATATAACATATAAAGTTACGCGGGCAAAATCGCGGGCAGCAGTAGTACTAAAATGAAAATGAGAGAGAGAGATTTGTATTTTTGTATGCTTGTAATGAATAAACTCAAAAAATATTGGGGCGATTTTAAAAATTCTTTCACACATGGATAGCTATATTATCAGCCAGTAAGATAGGTTATATTTTATAAAGTTGCGCGGACGAAGTCGCATGCAACAGCTAGTAAGCAATAAAACGCTTGACCTCTTGTTGCTATAAGTAGATGACACTTTGACTAGGTGTTAGATTTTTATTTTTTGTTTTTATTTTAGATTTTATGATCCCTCAGGAACAGCACTTTTTTCTGCATGAAAGATAGGTGGATACCCTACGTCCTTTTAAGTATTCCTAACGTGTATGCAAAATTTCACGATGATCAGTTGAGTTAGTTAAAGCGTGAAGAGGTAATAGACAGAAAGTTACATATTATTTTATAATATTAGGAACTAGCGACCCGTTACCGACTTCGCACGCATGCAACTTTTTTTCTGCTTAGAAAAATAGGAACAAAATTCGTTTTTTGAAATTTTAAAAGTTACCTACTTTAGGTTATAATATAATTCATATCGAGGCTCTCTTTTATATCGAACGCTTTCTTTTTATAGATGAGACCCGCATTATCGACATTTTTGTTTTCACATTTACAAAAATATTAGAAAACTATGATTTAGATAACGAATTTTGGAGGGAGCCGCCTTAAGCGTCCCTTGCACACAGAAACACATAAGCACACGTGCTGTTATTTCACAATTATATTCTGTAGTTTTATAAATATAACACTATTTATCACAAATTTCTAACACACAAAATTAACAGATTTTTCTTTCATAGGATTCACCAAACACTTTCAACACTACGACTGCCCTAACAAAAATGAAGATCCTACAAACCACTGATGTCCAGTTGTGGGAACGCAAACAGGTTTTTCAAGAAACTGACCGTCTTGTTTAACGTGTTATCGTACACAATAAAGGGTAGGAGCGCCCCCTTATAAGTCACCGGACAGTGGTCATCCCTGAGAAGCGAAGGGTTAATCAAATTAGGGAAGATTTAAAAATTGTTAACGTACCTGTTGACAATGAGGAATATGCGACGGTTTTTTTTTTTACTTTTACAATAAATCGTCAAAGTTATTAAGAAAACGACATTGATTCAGTCTTTATTGATCATACATTCTTGTGAGGCATTGAATATTGCGTTTTAATTATTTATTAAATAGAAAAAAAAAACTAATTTTATATTAACTTTTAAGGAATACAAAATTACCAACAAATAAAAATCTATTTATACGATCACTACTTGCCAGGATCCATCGCTGGGCTAATCTAAAGATTGCCTGAAAATTTCATCAAAATCGGTTGAACGGTCTTGGAGTCAGGGGCCAAAGAACAATAATATATCCGTTTTAAAAACCATTAAAGATATAGATTATACCAATCTTGATAAAATAATTATGTGAGTCCAATAGAATACGGTTTCAGAATAGCGATGGGATTGCCTCGTTTTTGTAACGCTCTCAAATGTTTACTGTAGTACGAATTTGACGGCTCTCATTTTTTATTGTGTTAAACTCGTCAGGCAAGCTGACGGTCCACTTGATGGTCTGCAAGTGCGCTGCTGATCATAGTAGGATTAAGGAAAGGATTCGAAAGGATTTGAGAAATAGGTTCTGACATCGCTTACTCACTCACCAAGACACAATAGCACACATGCTTATATTTCAAGGGGGCTGCCAAATCGGTTGCCCCAGTTTATGGCTGCGTTTATACTTACCTTAACATAACGGTTACGCAATGGTCACTCAAATCCAAGGTCATAACTTTTTTCACATAAGTAAAAGAACATGAAGACTGGTGGACAATTTTCTCACGAAAACCGGTTTTTATCCGTTTCTCGCTTACAAAGGGGTCACTTACGTCCCAAAAGGAGACGCTCACGACAATTACGACCGGACAGTGGGCATTGTAAGGGTTGAGAATATTTTGTAGCTTTGATAAATATAAACTTTGTCAATATTTTATAAATTCGAAAATATTTTTAAATTAAAATAAATAATATATGAAGGTAAAATTCAAATAAGGAACATTTTTATTTGTTATTCGTTTATTTATTTTTATATTATATCAATCTAGCTTAGGTAAGGTATAAAAAATATTGTTTAAAATAGTAACAGGTTGATATACACCTACTTAAATAAAAAAAAAACAGAAATTAATATGTATATAAGATATTAGCAAATCGCCTCCGGCTTTGCTAGGATGAAATTATTTTCTTCAAATTTATCGTTATCGCTTTTTCCATACCTAAGTAAAAACCGTCAGAAAATTCGTTCAGTGATTTAGAAGAATTTAGACGTGAAATAGAGAGAGACGGACAGTACCTTTGATTTATATTATGTATATCTATAGAATTTATATACCTAATAAGGTAGGTTAGGTTTATATAGAAAATATAGATAACTAGTATTTGCCCGCGACTTCGTACGCGTCCGATCGCTACCAAACTTCACAGGAACACCCACTGGACTAATCTGAAGATTGTCTGACAGTTTCATCAAAATCGATTCAGCGGTCCATATGGTACTTACTTACATATACACACACATTGCCTTTTATATAATTATTAAGCGCCTGTTTCACCAACGTCAAGTAAAGTGTTGATTAGTTACTTTTAGAAATCACTTTCTGTTTTATTGAATTATGCACTCGTTTTACTGCATCATTCGATAGGCGATTTTTTTTTATTATTTTCTATTCAATATTTGGGAAGTTTACCGTACAAACAAAGGTATATCAGCTCCATTATTCCTGGTTACCGGTGACTTTAAATGACAGTTACGTCAAGTAGGCCATACTTGACGTTTGTGAAACAGGCGCTAAGATATAGAAAATTATAGACTAGCTGGTCCGTTTTTCGGACCAGCTATCGTTTCGTTTTATCATTTTATCCCGCATTTATTTACTCGAATCTCACGGCCATAGATAAATGATTGGTCTCGCTGCGCTCGACTAGATACGGTCCTACCTAAAAGCAATAGGTCCGTGAATACGGCAACTTAGTGTGTGTAAAACATCGTCACTATTTTTCAATTTTTACACAGTTTAATTATATTTTTATGCAGTTTCACTACGCAAATTGGCATTTTATTATGCCCAAAATTTAATAAATCATTCGGTACGTTCAAATCACAGACAGTTTGCAATGTGACCAGCTCGGGTACGCCTAATTCGGCGTACTAAATGTTGCCACATTTTTCAAGTACGGCGGCTGTATCTAATCGAGCGCAGCGCGACCAATCAAATATCTTTGCTCACGGCATTGTTCATTTTGACATATCGGTTTTTGGTCAGATAATTTTTTCGACCTAGGTAATAAATAAAATTGTGAACAGTAAACAGAGTTACTTATAAGTTAGTTAAATACGTATTCCTTATTTCATTATATATAGTTGACTACAAGTGCCATCCCAATTAATTATATTTCAATATTATGTTATTGATTTTATTTTATATTTTAGCCATCCAAATATTGTCGTCTCTAGTGCCATCTATTCGCGACTAGTGAAACCAATTTTTGTAGCGACACCTATACATACGAAATACTATTCAGCGCCATCTGGTAATGGGTAGAAGTAAGCACGAAATTTCTTATTGGAACTCTTGTTGGAAAATTTGTTTTATTATAATTTTATCAGTTTTTTTTTTATTTTAGTTATAAGAATAATTCAAAAAAATTTTCTAATACCTACATTATATTAAACTATCGGTTTTGAAAGAGTTATATTCCAAAATATTTTTTTAAATATTTTTTTTTATATTTTTTTTTTTATAGTTTGATTGTAAAGGGATGTGTTTTTTTATTTAAAATCATAATATCTGTCTGTCTTGTATTGTCTAAAAATTCAAAAGAAATTTCATAGTACAATTTTTTTGTTTAGGTGATTCATTATATTAATCTTTATAGAATTATCATTACGAGTGTTTATTAAATAAACGAGTTACATAATGTTACAATTTTATTTAGTTAGTAAATTTGTATAAGATATTTAATTAATTAATTTTTTAATGTAAGTAACGACCTCTATGGGGGAAATGTAAGTACTGCATAAGCTTTAGCAAAACTAAACTGATTTTCATATAAGATTTTTCTTATCACAATTCATCATTACAATAGAACTTATTATTCCAATAGATTGTGCCCGTGAAACGTCAATCGTCTAACAGGAGCGGTCACATGTTGCTGCGAACTGACCGGACAATGACCCGCCTATAAATGGCATGGAGACTACATTGCTACTAAAGATATAATATATAAATTATTTTGTAAGCTCTTAAATTTGTTATTAATATAAGCTTCTGGTGATCGAATGATATCTATAAGACTTTAAAACTGTTTTTAAATTCTCATACGAATTTCATTTTAGACAAATTAAAAATAGGAAAAATATTTGATTTAAAAAAAATATTTTTTGGTTTTAAATTGTTTTTTTTTTAATTATTAGCATTTGCATTTTATGGGTCTTTAAAGGCTATATTTTAATATTTATTTAATTTAAAAAAATATCATTGCTTGGTACTTTTTAATTATTATAGGTATTAGAAAAACATCACAAACCGTATTAGACATAATATATGGTATTAAAATAGTACCGTTGGACGAGTGGTGGCGAGCCCGTTGGACGAGTGGCAAGGGCGCTTGCCTAACATCTCAGGGGTCCCGGGTTCGATTCCCAGCGGGGTCATCTTTGGAAATTTTAATGTAATTTTCAAAATTGACACTGGTCTGTATTTGAAAAGTAGTGGTAGGGCACACTGCGTTTCGCAGTCATTTGGGCAGCCAGTCTGGCGACAGTAACCACCACCTTACGGAATACCACCGTGAAATAACAGCATTATGTGCTGTTGTGTTTCGGTGAGTGAGTAAGGGATGTCAGAGCCCATTACCCATTCCCTTCCTTTATCTTTTATCCTTCTATGCTCGGCAGCGCATTTGTAGCACTTATGGCGTTAGCCAAACATAAAAAAGTCGACCTCAACATAAAAAAGTGCATGTATTCTGCGTATGTAACATAATTTGTGGCCTTTTTTTCTAAAACATTATATTAAAAGAAACACCTGTCAATGAAAAGATATGACTGTTCGAGAGTTTAACAATAGACTGACGTTTATTTCATTGAGTGACATATACATTAATATCAGATCTCATACACACTAGATGTCGCTAGCTGTACGACATCTAGCGCTAGCTGTACCATATAAATATAAATTATTTTCATATTTACCATCACATAAAAACAAAAAAAGACATATCTAAATAAATAATACTATGAACATATACTTACTTTTGGAAAAAGAATTATACATACTTATTTTGTAGCATTCCCATCAACTATCATAACTATTGTGCCTCCCCCAAGGCTCGCCATCAGCTACGGTCTAGGTACAGTTTTTTTATTTTTTTTAACAAAAAAAATAATAAAATAAAATATAATAAAATATAATTTATATAATATTATATTTTTTTTTAAATTTTTTTTTTAGGGTTTGCTCTTGGTCAGCATCCAGCCTATGATGGAACGAACAAGTTCTAGAATGGAAAGACGATCTGAAAGGCTTCACGGGAAACGGTTGGATGCGAAGAGCAAAGGACAGTGCGTGGTGGTGTGTCTATAATATCTATCAGTAGAGAGACATGAGCTTCTGATAATGATGATGAAGCTGGGAGCGGATCGCTAGTAACCAACATAATATTGAGAAACTCAGCCTACCTTCAGATCTATGTAACAATATAACGATTAAAAATATTAAATTTATATAATAGTATATAGTTAGACTTTATTAATATAATTACAAATGATAACACGAGATTAAACCTCAGTAGTTTTTTAGTATTACCATTTTACTTATTGGACTTAAAATTGTTAAAATTATAAAAAAGAATGAAAAAATATGACAAAGGCTTCTGTGGGGCATTGTAAAATAACTAATTGATCCAGTGTTTAAATTTTTATTTTTTATTAAATAAAAAATTTAAAAAATATATATAATTTTTATAGCGTCTCCTAAGACGCCTATGTTCGGAGGGGTCACTCGGCCGCGAGACGGATGTCTCGCTGTAGTCAACAAACACCTAACTATACATACAATGGAGGTATCACATATCGTCGTTTGCAAACCAAAATCTTCTATTGCAAAAAGTTTACTTTGAGTTATTGATACAAATATTTAGTTATTCTGAATTTTTTTACGTCAAAGTTTATTAAAAAAAGTGTTTCATTTGAAACTTGAAGTTGTTACACGTATACTTAGTTTATTTGTCTTATATTAGTTTATTTATAGTAGCCGTTGTCCGCGACTTAGTTAGATATATGTAGTTCGTTTTTTTTTTTAATACTAACATTTTTCCAGAATAAAATAATCCAGGTAATAAACTATATGTGTGCTAAATTTCATCCAAATCCGTTAAGCTGTTTCTAAGATTACTGTGCACAGACAAACAGACAAATATTCTACTATTTTTTTGACCTCGGTAACATAAGTACAAAATTTTCTTTATTATCTTAGAGCAAATTGTGTACCCAACATATTCTAGATATTTTATTAAGGGCCTCTTTCACCGTCTGTCAAGTAAAGTTAACCGTCATTTAAAGTCGCCTGTCACAGGGAATAATTTAGCTGATATTATTACCTTACCTTTATTTGTACGCTAAAAATCCCAAACTTTGAAAAGAAAATAGTAAAACAAACGCCTATAAAAGGATGTACTAAAGCTAGTGCATAATTTAATGAAACATAAAATTATTTCTTAAAGTAACTAATCAACACTTTACTTGTAGTTGGTGAAAGAGGCACTTTATAAAAATATTCAAAAAAAAATCATAATGTAAGGCCGGGTTTCATAATCTATCTTGTGGACAACTTGATTTCTTGTAGTTGGCAAGCGTCGCCTATAAAATAAACACAAGCTATGCTACAAAAAATAAACCGACTTCAAACAGTCTCGTGGTCTTTTCTCGTGGATGCCATTGTCAGAACTGGACCAAATTGAAATGGGATCACACGGAAAGCAACAACTTTCAAATAAAAAAAGAATCATCAAAATCGTTTCACCCAGTCGAAAGTTATGAGGTAACAAAAAAACAGTCGAATTGAGAACCTCCTCGTTTTTTGGAAGTCGGTTGAAAACAAAGTCGCTTATTCCCGTCTGTCTGTCCCTATGTGTGCTTAAATCTTTAAAACTACGCAACGGATTTTGATGCGGTTTTTTTTAATAGATAGAGTGATTCAAGAGGAAGGTTTAAGTATATAATTTATACGCGGGCGAAGTCGCTGGCACCAGCTATCTACTAAAGTCTAGTAAAGATGCAACTTCTGAAAATTTTATAACAGCAAAGATGTCAGGCGTTATATTGCTTTACCTACACATTTAGTTAGGCGCTACACATCTCTTGCTTTTAACGCGAGCGAAGTCGCGGGCACTAGCTAGTAGAATCTATATACCAATATATAAATCTGAAGAGTTTGTCTGTTTGTTTGGTTGTACGCGCTAATCTCAGGAACTACTGGTTCGAATTTAATTTTTTTTTTGTGTTGAATAGTCCATTTATCGATGAAGGCCATAGGATATAGAGAACGCGGACGAAGTCGCGGGCATCAAAGTATAAAACGCCTTCTACCGTATTTTGGATAGATGGCGCTATCTCCCGGGCCAAGCCGCTTGTATTTACTTTTTTAGATTTCAAGTAGAAATGAAGCATTTTCCCGCGGTTAAAAGTATCCTATGTTCATCACAGATAATGTCGGCTTCTAATGGTAAAAGAATTTTTCAAATCGGTCCAGTAGTTTCGGAGCCTATTCTATACAAACAAACAAACAATCAAATCTTTCCTCTTTATAATATTAGTATAGATGTTTACTAAGCTGCAGACAAAAAATCAACTGGTTAGTAAGTATACCCATCCCTCCCAAAAAACCACTCCCAATAAATCATAATAATGAGGTCTTAAAAATTATTACTAAGCCTACCTCTATCGAGGATTTTCGCAGAGGAAAAAGTTGTTCGTCTCGGCAAACTGAAGCTATTCAGCCTGTTAGTAATCAGAAAAAAAATCCTTTGAGAGTACTGGACTATAAAGTCACTTTATATAGTCCAGGAAAATTTACTAACAAGTCAAAATTTTACTCCCTCAGAGGCATTAATTAATATTTACATATAACCTATACAAATATTAAAAAAGAATCTCTAATGTGTTGCTAAGCGCAAAAATCAATTTGTTAGTCAAACTTTTATGAAGAGAAAAATTAGAAAAATATACTTGCCTATTATTTTTTATTTTTTTATTTCTATTTTTTTGTGAATCATTTTTTTTAATAAAAAATTAAAATGTATAGGCCATATGTACCATATGTATAGGCGTACGTTCACATCACATATTAAGTAAACACCATGTTGTCTACTCTGCCAGCTATAAAAGAACTCTGACCTGTGTTAGAGGAACCCTAGCCGGTAGGACAAAAAAAAATCATGATAGTAATAACTTTTTCAATTACTTTCATTTTGCTAAGCCTAGGTACCTATATACAATTTTCTATGATTTCCTATACGTCCTAAATTAAGTAAATTCTGGGAAAGTACCTACACAGTACACTAATCACGCAGACGAAGCCGGTTCAAAAACTAGTGTATAAATGTAAATATTAATTACATTTTGTATAACAATTACTAACATAAAGTCGCGGCGTTAATTTTAGAATTATTATACAAACAAAAAAGGAGACATCTTGAAATAATAATGACAGTTTTGTGGACCCTTTTCCAAATGAAATAACGAAAATCCAATATAACGAACATCCCTCTTTCAAACTTCTTCCAAACTCGTGTTCCACTATTCCAACTATTCGTGCCCGCCCATTAGAATGAACCCACAAAACTATTGCCGTCTCTTTCTATTGTATGCCATTCTTCGATCTCAATGTGAGATAGACACAACTCAACCGCGTGCATTGTTATAGTTTGACTGTTTAATTCCATAACATCACAAGTGCGACTTAGCAACAAGCTAAAATTAACTTTATCTGAATGTAACAAAGTTAAGTTTAGAATACTAAAATAAATATATAAGATATTTTAGGACGGCGCTCTCGAAGGAATGGTACAACATTTTTACGCGAGCGATTTACTAGCGTAAGGTGACGGGGTAAGAGCTATAGTGGCGTAAAAATGGCCAACTTAAGACGTTCTTGAAAAAAATACGCCGCGACTAGTTATTCTATATCGACGTCTTGAACAAGATGGCGTTGGGTGAAATTTGAATTTCTCAGAGGAATAGGT
Source organism: Synanthedon vespiformis (assembly GCA_918317495.1). Taxonomy (NCBI): domain Eukaryota; kingdom Metazoa; phylum Arthropoda; class Insecta; order Lepidoptera; family Sesiidae; genus Synanthedon; species Synanthedon vespiformis. The sequence goes on from OU906969.1 coordinate 5,847,198, forward strand.
GGGGTTATATATATTTCATGGGATGTGTAGATATTGGATAGAGCGATGACGCTTTACAACTTAGCGGCTGCAGCGCTTTAGCAATTTTGTACGCTTTAGACATAATTATATTAAACATGACTGTATTTTTGTAGCGTATTTTACTCTTCAAATGAATTTGATTCAATTGGTACCTACCTTTCATGTAGGTAGATAGATCTTACATGATTTAAAGACAATAAATTGGCGTACATACTATGGACTTTTTTTTCGGGGAAGTTTAGTAGAAGTCTTAGTAAGTTATTGAGTGGATACCCGCCTATTAGTAGGTACATTTTCTAGTTTTGACCTCATCATTTTTTTGTATGATTATATACACACATACATACAATACCTAACACTTACAGATTTATTATTAGTACCTATTGATGTTATATTATTTTTTAAACCCCTAAGAAATAGATCACGGATAAAATCTTGCATAACAGATAATGACTCCAAAATTGTTTAACAAACTTCTAGTAGTTATTTAGGTATCAACTTTTTAAAAAAGTGGGTATCCTACTAATATTCTCACGACACTATCTGACCTCAAAAGTCACAATACAACTAACTACACAAGTAAGTAAAAGGGTGAAGTATTATACTTAGTTTTCTTACAAAAATATTTTTAAAAGTAAAGTCAAGGGAAAACCAGTTCAAAGCTGGAAGGTGACAAAAACAAGTTATAGGTACATCTTTGGATTTCTTGTGGGAAAAAGGTGTAGTTATTATGAATAATAAAATTGTCAATGCTTTTTTGGAACCTGTTACTTATTTCGGAACAGGTATCAGAAAAACTTTAAATATGGCAAGCAACGTTCAAAATTTTGAATACAATTTTTTTTTCAAATATTTAATACTTAAGAGTTTGTTTTTTAATCCCCGACGTCCGACGCAAAAACGGGGCGTTATAAGTTTTTGTTAGTATAATGATGACTATATATAGACCTAATCAGCAAAAAGACGGGACTAAATATGACTAACTTTGCAGAAAGCCTATTAGTTATCTTACAATTACTTACTTACTTAGTAGCAAAAAGACAAGTTTGTTATCACCTTGTGTCCGTGTATCAGTCCACTGTGTATCTGTGTATCTGTGTTTCTGTGTATCTGTGTATCTGTGTATCTGTGTATCTGTGTATCTGTGTATCTGTCTGTGGCATCGTAGCTCCCAAAAGGATGAACCAATTTTGATATGTTTTTTTTTTGCTTAACTTTTTTAACTAATTGACACTTTACTTATAGTTGGTAAAAGAGGCCCTAACTACTTAAATGCCTACTTATAGTCGGATTTTTAATTAGATGGACTAAAGTGACATTTGGTGGGTTGCCATTTTATTGTAATGTAAAAATAGTGTTGTATCCTGAGTAATCGAGTATTAGGTAAAAATCGAGATTCAATCTTTTTTTTATAATAAGTTTGTTAGTTTGAATTTAGGTTGGGAGTGAGCAATTAGTAATATCTGAGAGTAATAATATAAAATATATATTATTATTTTCAGATGCTAATAACTAGAATGTTGTTGCTGACACTACTTTCTGAGAAATTGAGACTTGTGGCGAATCAACAACAATTCTTATGTACCTGTTGTGAATTTACATATTTTTTTAACGACTGTGGCAAAACAACTTTCAATTGTATGGAAATTAAAAATGTGGCAAATCAACAACTGTGGCAAAACAACAACAAACCGATCAGTAGCATAAGTAGCGGGGATTTATAAATGTAGTGACTGAAATGGATACTTCAAGATACTTTTATTACAATTACAATTCGACAACGTGATTGATACAATTCGACCATAATCATCGAACTCGCTCATTCTCGTAAATGAGTAATACTACAACACTACGCTTCATGCTTGCAACATTTTTTAAAAAGGTCGATTTCAGCTGTCATTTTAGTCCATCTAATTCGGTTATAAGTAAATATAAAGTTATGTTTCCAATTTGGGTTACACACACTCACATGTCATTGTAGATATTGTGTGACAAATATCAACAAGTAGTGACGTAGTAACATTGTCAATCCGTGTCCGAGAGTGGACGCCGATCGGCCTTGACCCCACGATTGACCTCCTCCCTCCTATATTGCCTCATGTACCTCTCTGCGTGTCTCTGTTAAACAATGACAGCGGACACTAATTGTTTTGAGGACTGACTAAGTACCTACTTAAGTTAATTTATTTATAAACTAGCTGGTGCCTGCGACTTGGAAAAGAAAAAAGTAGCCTATGTGTCCTGTACGTCTAAATGTTTATATATCTACCAAGTTTCATGAAACTCAATTAATTCGTTTAAGAGTTATGGAGGAACATGGTACATATACTTACAGATTTATTATTAGTAGTATCGATTACCTAACTATGTATTTTACTTAATGTCAATTGATATGTTCATTTAAATTGTAATTAATTTAACAAAAATACAAAAAAATTGTAACTAATCAAAAACTAGGAGGTTTTTTGTTCAGACTTAACGGTCCAATGGTTGTCTGGAAGATTTGTGGTCGTGTGGTCACATAATATTAATAGGACTGCCGGAGATATCAAATTAATATAAGTATAGGATACCTGAAAAAACATTTTTCAATGTAAATAAAATCGCCGAAAAAACTGAAAAGCATAAAATAATCTTATTATTTTAACTAAGTAATTTTGAGTCGCCGCCGGGCATCACTCTACGTAATTTTTGGTTGTTAGGCGCCGACTCAAAATTACATAGGTAAAATAATAAGATTATCTTATGCTTTTCAGTTTTTCGGCGGTTTTATTTTTTGTTAAAAAGTTTTATTTTATATTTTTTTGTAGCTATAATCTAATATTTACTACATGCTTAATTTTTAATTTTCCCACCCCCATTTTTCCACCCTTAGGGTTGGAATTTTTTTTCCAAATTAAAATGGGACCCCCTCGGGGTCCTTTCAATAAAAAAAGAATTATCAAAATCGGATCACCCTGTCAAAAGTTATACATAAGAAAAATATATATATATATATATATACGCGTCGAATTGAGAACCTGCTCCGTTTTTGATTTTTCGTTTTCGTCGGTTGAAAAGTGTAATTTTAAATTGTGGCCGTTTAGTTTTTAAGCAGCGATATGTCTAATAGACTACGTATATGTATAGATCGTCAAACACAATAGGTATGAATTTATATTGTTTAAGTTAGCTAATGTGTAGACCTAGTGTTGATGGCTAGATGGGTATTGCGCGGTCAAACGGACTTGACCGCTCGCCAGCCAAATCCATGCTGATTTTACAGACGCTATTTCGTTAACACATCCCCTACTAGTTGTTTACATAGAATCAATACTAATAATAACTCTGCAAGTGTAGGTATTGTATGTATGTATGTTCCTCCATAACTCTTAAACTAATTCTGATTTTCATGAAACTTGGTAGATAAACATTAGAATTTTTAGAATTAGGGTTAGAATTTTTGTTCCAAATTTATATGGGATCAACTTCGAGGTATACATATACCCTATCTAATATAAAAAAAGAATTATCGTTATGCTTTTTCATACATTACAATCAGTGAGTGAACAATCAATAATCGCCTGTTTTCACACTATTAGGGTTAGAATTTTTTTTCCAAATTTATATGGGACGACCCTGGGGGTATACCTTTTCCAATAAAAAAAGAATCATCAAAATCGGTTCATAAACATCGAAGTTATCAGCGAACACACAAAAAAACATATACTTAAGGATTGCTATTTAAATTGTACAATAGATTACTATTAATATGTTTCCATAGAAAAATTTTGGTTAAGTCTTATTAAAAAAGTATAATTAGTAGTTTTCTAAAATCTGACGAGTACTGGGACACTGACGAGTATACCAGCGTTTACCTTAATTAGCAGTTTTCTAAAATCTGACGAGTACTGGGACACTGACGAGTATACCAGCGTTTACCTTAATTAGCAGTTTTCTAAAATCTGACGAGTACTGGGACACTGACGAGTATACCAGCGTTTACCTTAATTAGGAGTTTTCTAAAATCTGACGAGTACTGGGACACTGACGAGTATACCAGCCTTTACCTTTTTGATCCCCTACCGATGGCTAGGCGGTAAGGGTATGTGGGACTCGACCAGTATAACCAGTATACTCCGCGTGCGCACGTGCAGGCAGAACTGGCCCCTACCCACTAAAACTCCCCGGTGTCTCCTTGCCCTTTGAGTGGGGGGTGGACGGGCTCTGCCGAGGCAACTGCTCCGACCCACCCACCCCGGGGGGCCTAGCCATTTCTGGCTAGGCTGACGCCAACGAGGGGGATTGCCCGGAGACACCCGAGCAATCCCCAGATGGAGGGTCCCGTGCAGGCACACACAGCCAGACAGCCGTGTGCGCAGGTCCCCGAGGGCATTTGAAGACGGGCTGATACCCGCCCTCTCCTGCCCAGCCATCTCCGAGCAGCGGACCAGGGGCCACCACCCCAGGCCTCCCTGTTCCCCTGAACTCCACCAAACCACCCCGACGACAGCTGGCGAGAACATGCATGGAGGGCTACATGTTCCGCCCCAGCCGCCGGGGTGATCTCACCAAAGTGCGCTCCGCGACGAGCTCCGCTGAACGGAGCCCGCTCGGAGCACACGGGCGTGGGCCTTGTTGGTCCCCAACAACAATCCCATGGGACGAGGAAAGGCCGGTGAGAACCACCGGCCCCCCGCGACCCCATCGGATTGTTGAGGGTAAGCCCCCCCACCACGACAAGGTCATGGCCCACCTAGGGGGGGATACCAGTCTTTACCTTATCTTATACGGTCAAATTGAGAACCTCCTACGTTTTTCGTTTTTGTAGGTTAAAAATAGTGTACCTATTGTTATCCATGGTAGGGGCAACATTGTCCAGCGTTAGTGTTCCATGGTGGCATGTTAATTGTGACCCATATATTGTTGTGATTGAGGGCAATGACTTGTTACTAATTTAACTTAAACGGTGACCATAGTTTTACTCCTGACCTATTTTAGTTAGTATGACTTTCATCAATTTTTTAATACATTAAATTGAATTGAAAATTGTATGAGATATTCCTATTGATGCTTATGATAAATTTTAAAATTTCATATCGATAGATTATTTATAATTATAACTTGTAGAAGTTGTCTTGCAATGTGATAATAATAATGCCAGTTATAAAAAATAATAGTCACATATAACAATTACAGGAGGTACAGCTAGCACCTATCAAAGTTGTAAGTAACATTATTAAATAAGACAAAAAAATAGAAAATAAATTCATTTCTTCAAGCAAAGCAAGACAGAAATAAAACTAATTACATTCTGTCCGCCATCGAATGATTCTCCGCTAACATACCTATTCTAACTAAACCAACCGACAGATTCTGATACGGTTTTCACTTATGCAAAAAGGGATAAACGGTTATGGTTTGTTTTCATATAATTTTCAGAAAAAAATCATTGTGTGAAACCGGGGAGGGTCGTTAATATAAAATCGTACACGCCTTGTCATAAAGTATTATAAGTATGTACCTACATTAATTACATAAGGAAATGTTATGATGATGACAAACTTCGAATTAATTGTTTATTTAAATGTGATTTTTTTTAATCTACACCTAGTCGTAGTCACATATAAAAAACAGATTAGATATCTATTTTTTTCTTTCAAATTTACTTATAACAAGATTATTTTACTGTCCAACAAAAAAAAACCGAGTTCCAACAGGAAACTAATAAGATATTTAATGAAGAAATTAACAAACGCACTACGCCACTACGATTTTCGAAGGTTCCCCTCGATTTCTCTGGAATGCCACATATTTTATACAAAAACAACAAAAGAACTGGACTGGTTTGTTAAAACTTTTAGCAACCTGATAACTAATAAGTAGGTGTATATAATTATAATTTAATATATAGGTAATATGTATTAAAAGTGACCTCTTTGTAAAAATGTTAAATATTTTGAAAACGCTTAATGACTTTTGGATAGAGTATCATTCATTTATATTAAAAAATGTTAGTTATGTTCACCTGTTTTACCTATTTAAGTCGACTTACAACCAACCTTTGTATTTTGCCGACGGAAAGCTCGCGTCACCTCTATAGCTTGATCGCGTGTTGTCCCAATCTCAATCTTGTTCATTTATTTTTTTAAACTAGCTGCTGCACGCGACTTCGCCCGTGTAACTTTATAAAATATAGCCTAAAGCCTTCCTCAATAAATGGACTATCCAATACAAAAATAATTTTTCAATTCGAACCAGTAAGTACTTAGTTCCTATGATTTTTATGCATTTTAAATTTTTTGAATATAAGTAAGTATACCTCCGACCCACATATTAAATGTCCTATAAAAATGTCCTTTGATATTCCTCAAAGAAACTAAGGATTCTTATTTACAATGAATTATTAAAATAACTCTTCTTCTCAACCACCCAACGGATTTTAATACGGTTTTCACTAATGGAAATACCTAGATAATTCACTAATAAACGGTTTTCACTAATAAACGATTTTTGTATACATATGGTCCGTAAGCCAGGCATTAATTTCGTCAATGATTTCCTCTCAGTCCATAATTTGTAAAATGCCTGAGAGAGTTGTATCATGATGCGTTGTGAACGTCAGCTGCGGCTCCGATGGTGGGTTGAGCAGTGGTAGCACGTAACACTTTCAGAGCATCAGCTGACAAGCATTCCACCAAGATATAGCCAGCTGACTTTTTTATTTATTAACAGTAATACATAAACTATCATCTGATAAATTTTCTATTGGGAGGTAATCACTGAACACGTATATATTCGTGTGACCTGCAGACGCATAATCCACCATTTTATAAATAGCTGACAATTTTGTTTCTTCAAAATATTAGGCTAACTATAATTTGATGAATTTTTAATCGGAAATAAATGATTAATTTTTTTTTTATTATGTGCGTGGGCGGCTACCACTCTACTGCTCAACCCACCATCGGAGCCGCAGCTGACGTTCACAACGCTTCATGATACAACTCTCTCAGTCATTTTACGAGATATCGACTGGGAGGAAATTGGTCATGAAAATCTGTTGCTGGCTCATGGACCGTGTCGTGGACACGGCCCTGTGTTTTACCTACGTGAATAAGTAATAATTTCTTTAAGCGTGTTTATATGTATATTTAAAAAGTATATTAAACGAATTCTAATACATATATACCAACCATATAAACACAAAAACAAATCTTTGATCCTTCACCTAAATCGAGTTGTGTAATTAAATTTTGGATGTAGATGATAGATACCTAATTACCTATTTAGATACAAAATCAAATTCTATCCCCCGATTTTGTTATCATCACTTTTCTGAATTATATTTACCTTCCATTGTAGAAACAAATTTAAAATTTTTGTAGGTCCTACCTTTTGTTTTTTGTAGGTCCTACCTAAGTGTTTAAACTAAAATTTATTCTTATTGTTAAATAGCGTTGCCATTCGCCAACTTTCTTTTGTTGAGTGCTTTTTTAGTAACTCATATAATACTTTGTAGGCATTCGTATTAATATTTTGATAATTATTATCTACACCAAACATGAATAATGAATATCATTTTTTAATTATATATCTTTTTGAAAAGGATTTTGCCAACTCGGCTAGCCAGTTACAGGTTGCAAAAAAAACCATCGAATTTTTCCCATCCATACGAAGTCGGGGGCGGGTCGCTATCGCTACTTATGTACGGTATACTAAGACTTTATCTTATACGAACTATCTTCCCATACATATTTACCTTGCCTCACACGCTTGCCCCTATACTAAATCACCTGCGTCATTAATTCATTTTAAGACGTCTCACACCTACCGTATATCCCCTTAGACACCTACATTTGCATATTACAAAGTATGGAAGTTCACTAACGAACTGCGGGGCGACGGGAGGGGCGGGGGGAGGGGGTCGCGGGCGGAGGGGGGGACGTGCGGTCGCAGAGTGAGAGGGGGACTCTAAGGTTGCTGCCTGTAAGACGGGGAATTGGGTGCAGGGATGTATCCGCACCTACTATACTGTTATAAACTATCTGGTGTCCGTGACTTCGTCTATAAAAAGACATAGGTAAGAAATATAACACCTGACATATCAAAATCATAATCAAAATATTTATTTATCAATTAGGTTCCTACAAGAAACTCTTATGATCGTCATTATAAATTTAAATTTACAAGGGTTTCGGAAAAAAGCCAAGATGACGATCCTGAGAAGAAACCCCGAAAGAAACTCAGGATATCTACTATCCTTACTTAAATCCATATTTACTGATATTACACTTTTGCAGGACGTTATTTTCGGGAACAGTAGGTAAGTACTTTTTTTCTGGATGGAAGGTACCCAATGTCTTTTAAAGTATCCCTGAAAACGTGTATGCAAAATTTCATGATGATCGTTTGAGTACCCAGTTAAGGCGTGAAAATGTAATAGAGTTAGTTAATGTAAGAGTTACTTTCATATTTATCAATTAAGTATGCATGGGATATGGAAGTATGGATGTGCAAGCAAATCTGTCTGGTTATATGCTCATAATATATCTTGTCATTGATAGGTGGGAAACCTTAAAATCAGTTTTACTTGTTAAAAGTCAATAAAAATAACAATTTAAAAAATATTTTCTGGAAATATTATTCTAGATAGATATATGTACCTATATAAACAATAATGAATCCCTAAATGTGTTGCTGAGCGCAAAACTCGAGACCGGCCGGACCGATTTTAATTCTGTCCTCACTCATGTATAGAGGGATAATCGGGGAAGGTTCTTACGTAAAAAAAATGCACCCGGGGCGAAGCCTGGGGCGGGTCGCTAGTATGTAATAAAACCAATTTTAATGGCTTTTATTAAATTTGTCCCCAGAGTGCGGCCCTGGCATCCTCGAAAGCGGAGAGAAAGATGAAGGAAATGAAAATGTACGTCGCAAAAAGGGGGGAACTTCTCCCCCACGGGGAAGTGGAAAGCCCGAAAATTCTATAAAGAGGGGAGAGTGGGGCATCGTCTCCGATACCTTTTGTAGACGATAAGCCCTTTTGGAGGGGCCTGAATGGGTGGAAATGGGTGTTAAAAGGGAAACATTACTCTTAGAAGCAGTAAGTTGTTATCAGTCTTGGTAATTTCCTTTCGTTTTGAAGGAGGTAACGTCATGCGGGCCCGTTTTGTTTCCTCCTCAACGGCCGACGTGTTGGGTACATTCATAATACAGTAAATGGAAGCCTGCCTCTAAAGTTTCGCGAAACTTTTACCGAAATATCTGAGGGCGGTGAGTAGTACGTCAAAGAAGTTGATGATCGAGCTAGTGAAAGCTTCCGATATATCTACACCTACTTACTTACTTGCAAATAGACAGATACAAAAATTCTACTAATATGTATTATAAATATTGTTTAAATATACAATATAATATTATCTACTAATCAATCATCAATACTAATAATAAAACTGTAAGTGTATGTATGTGTGTGTGTGTATGTTCCTCCATAACTCTTAAAAGAATTAATTGATTTTCATGAAACTTAGTAGATAAACATTTAGATGTACAGGACACTAAGGATAGGCTACTTTTTTCTCTTTCAACGCGGACGAAGTCGCAGGTACCAGCTAGTATTATATACATATATATATATATAAATATAAATTATGTATCACGTTGTTTGACGCCAATGAACTCCTAAACTTCGTGGAAAATGTCGTTAATTGCACTATTACCTCTATTTATGTATGTTTCTCTTTTTTTTTAATTACTATACTTACAGGATGGAATTTTGTAATGCCACCTGAAGGGAAAGTACTCTTAATACTGTAGAATATAGAAAGTTTTACTCATAGAAAACATTCCCTTATTTTTGAATAGAAAGAAAACTGCATTCAAAGATTTTCGAAAATTCGCTTGCCACACCCGGGAATCGAACCGGCTAAAATCAATAAAAGTTACACCCTTTACTTTTATTGCATCGATCGTTAGGGTAAATTATAAGGGTGAAATCACTAACAAAATTGATAAATTAAATGAAACAAAAACCATGAAATCTGGTTTTATAGATTTTAGTCGGTTCGTTTCTCGGGTGTGGCAGGCGAAATTTTCGAAAATCTTTTAAATGCAGTTTTCTTTCTATTCAAAAATAAACGAATGTTTTCTTTGAGTAAAACTTTCTATCTACAGTATTATGAGTACTTTCCCTCCAGGTGGCATTACAAAATTTTTGGTCCAACTTAAAATATATGATTATGTATTTATTTTGAACCCGGGCGAAGCCGAGAGCGTGTAGCTAGTTTATTATAGAAAAATAAAATATTATTAAAAGAAACATTGTCGACTATTCTAATTTGTAATTGCACTGGTCTTACAGGTCGCGATGTTCACAAAAGTCTGTTCAATTAGAACCTGTCTTGAAGTCAATGCAATTACATACCTATTCCTTTAATAATGAAATTTTTACTCATTTCAAAACTATTCTTTACTAAACTGAATACAAATTCACACGAATTTATAATAGTTTCTTGAAAAAAAAAAACAGGTTGTTTTGGCCCCCATTTTCGACTAGTTCCATAGAAATAGGTGCTCGGGAAAGGATCCCTTTGATAACACCTTTTATAGGAATCAAGTGAAATTCTCATAGAACTGGTTTCCTTTCTACTTCTGATTGAATGTAAACTTGTAGGTGAAAGTACTAAAGGAGCATCAATGTGGCTACACAAATAATTGAAATTTATATTGTACTAGCTGGTGCTCGCGACTTCGTCCGCGTAGAAAAGTATAAAACGCCATCTACCGTATTTTGGATAGATGGCGCTATCTCCCGGGCCAAGCCGCTCGTATTTACATTTATTTTAAATTTCTCGTAGGAATGAAGCGTTTTCCCGCGGTAAAAAGTATCCTATGTTCATCACGGATAATGTCGGCTTCTAATGGTAAATGTGAAATATAAATGTGGCTTATAAATGTGAATGTGAGTTTGTTTGTTATGCTTTCACGCAAAAACTACTGAACAGATCACCATGAAATTTTGCATACACGTTGTCTGGGACACCAGAAAGGACATAGGGTACCTTTACATCCAGAAAAAAGGACTATTCCCGAAGGGATCGTCTAAAATAAAATAAAAAACTAACGCAGCGTTATATTGATTTTTTTTAAATTTTTCAACGCGCGACGAAGTCGCGGGCACCAGCTAGTGTAACCATATAAATTAGTTCGGATCGGATTTATTGTAACATGATTAGGAATCCAAGAAAATCTACTTTAAAATGAATCTGTATGAAGTTATTTCAACAAAGCATTTCGAATTCTATAAACAAATATAAATCAGAAATATATCTGCAAACTAACCATTGTTTAAATACGTCCATTTTTCACAATATCCTTGTACCGGGGAACGATTTATCATAAATATTAAGATAATAAAACTATCGCGGTCCTACGTTATTAATGGACGGACAGGGATAAGTGGGGGGAAAGGTGTAGAGGGGGAGGGGAGGTGGAGTTAGAAATAAATGAAATGGGTCTAATCTGTTTACTTTGGAAAATATCGAAACAACTATACCTATACTTGCCTTCTTCCAAATTGAACTCGGAAACGAAATGTTATTTTATTACGGAGGTAATAATGTACCTAATATACTAATAAATAAATAAATATATATACTAATAAAGCTGAATAGATTGTTTGTCTGTTTGTACGCGCTAATCTCAGGAACTACTGGTTCGAATTGAAAAATTCTTATTGTATTGAATAGTCCATTTATCGAGAAAAGCTTTAGGCTATATAGCATTATGAAGGCGGACGAAGTCGCGGGCAACAGCTAGTATTATTATATGAATAAACTTTATATCGATCAATATAATTAACAATACTTAAATCTGTAAGTGTAGGTATTACCTACCTATAAAATCCTATAAAGTCTATACCTACCTATAAAGTCGCTTTTTGCGTCTGTCTGTTATACACAGGTCGTCAACACCTCCTAAACCACGCCATGGATTTTTGATGCGGTTCTCACCATCAGTTAGATAATTTTTCACTGAAAATTTATATTATTAATGAAAACACAATACAATACTTCTTATGAAAGCATTTATTTACTATATAAATAATTATATTGGTCTGAGTTCAGACGAGATATCTATCTGAGTAGTAAATCCTTGACTAGTTTTGGTGACAAAAAATTTGACGTAATATTTTCTCATTTAACTAGGTATTGTATTGTCTCAAATTTAATTTTTCGTAACCATAGGTACACCTACCTTACTCAACGTAGTTATCAAACTTTAATAGCGCACGAATTTCATAGTCGTATCACGCACAGTAAATTTTATGTGCCCGCATAGAAATGCTAATTAGACATCGCCGCCAATCAGAGACTTCGCCTTAATACGAACGCCTCATCTTTCCACTTATCTTGGCCTGCGATGCTCAAACTTTAATATTATCGATGACACTTTGTTTGTAAGAAGTGTTTCTTTTTATGTTACTAAAACGGCTCGAAAATTTAAAGAATCTTTGTATTATTTTCTTAAAGTTATCTTGAGAAATTGCCATTTGTTCTTTCGTATTATTGAATGTTTCAGTCGTAAACTTGGCAGAAATTATGCCTGATCTTTTAGCACTCAAAAATACGGCATTTTGAGATCATAAATCGACGCCAAAATTTATATCCTTATTTTGGAACTTTTTCTTTAAGTGGCCTTTATTATTTTTAACCTTCAAAGTGCACTTTCATCCCTACCAGTTTTACCTACATTTAAAAAATATTTATTCTTTATCACAGAATGTATATATTTAAAAACGAAATTATTCGTTATATATTTTATACCTATTTACAATTTATAATCAATTAATTTTGGAGTAGGAGAAGCCGCAAAATTAAACTTTTCACAGGCGCCGACTCCAAAATTAACTGATTATAAATTATAAATACATAGTATATGCAAGTATCTATACCAATAGTTAAGTTTATTTTATTTTATTAGGGAAACAGTTACACCATAATATATATATAACATAGTAAATTAGAAAAAAAGATAAACATACATAATATACCCACACAATACTAAGATAACAGTGCAATTAACAACATTTTCTACGAATTAGTCGTTGATCCGTTGAAGTAATTAAAATATCATTTTCGTTTATTTTTAAGTGTAGCAAAGAGTTTGAGAACCGCTGCCGCGCTAGAAGCCACTTGAATTGTCTCCCGTAAGTGCCTTTATGAAATTCCTCCGTTGTGTAGTAGCTTTGTGGATCGGATTTATTGTCTGAACCGCATGGGGAGGTCGCGGGGAATCCCCTTCAAATTTAACATAAGATTAGGGACGTATGTTTTTGTTACGCTAAGTATATCTATCTGTTTACATATTTTCGTATAATTTTCGTATGTTACACTAAGTATCTGTTTACATATTTTCGTATGTTATTATGATTTCTGTTTTTTTTTTTTGTTTTTAATTTCAACATTAATTTTAAAAGGTATTATTTAGGGGGTTACCCGCCAAAAAAAGCAGCCCAAATTTCTAAATTATAATTATGAATTATACATGTACGAAATTAGGTTGAAAAACCGATAAAATTAGATATTTATTATAAACTATTGGGCCACCCTGGGTACGCACGTTTTTTTTCTGCATGTCTATGACACAAGATTTACATGTTTGTAATGAATTAAGTCAAAAAACTATTGGATTTATTTTAAAAATTCTTTCACCTATAAAAAGCGAGTAACTTTATATTTTTATAAAGTTACGCAGGTGAAGTCGCGTACAACAGCTAGTAACTTTCCTCGTTTAACGCTTTTTAAATTAGTGAAAACCCCATTGAGATCCCTTATGTAGTTTAAAAGATCTCAGCGTAAGTACATATATAGGGACAGACGGTGGGAAGCGTCTTTTTTTTCGGCCGACGAAAACGAAAAAACAAAAACGGAGGAAGTACTCAATTCGACGCGTATACTTTTTTTTTTATGTATGATCACGCATAACTTTTGACAGGGTGGTCCGATTTTGATAATTCTTTTTTTATTTGAAAGGATGCACCCCCAAGGGGGTCTCATTTTAATTTGAAAAAAATTCCAACCCTAAGGGTAGGAAAACAGGGGATGATTGATTGTTCACTCACCGATTGTAGCGTATAACCACGCATAACTTTTTACAGAGTAGTCCGATTTTGATAATTCTTTTTTTAATGGATAGGGTATACCTCGAAGTTGGTCTTGTATAAATTTGGAAAAAAAAATCCTACCCTAAGGGTAGGAAAATGGGGGTGGGAAAATTAAAAATTAAGCATGTAGTAAATATTAGATTATAGCCACAAAAAAATATAAAATAAAACTTTTTAACAAAAAATAAAACCGCCGAAAAAACTGAAAAGCATAAAATAATCTTATTATCATTTTACCTGAGTAATTTTGGGTCGGCGCCAAACAAGCAAAAATTACGTAAAGAGTGATGCTCGGCGGCGACTCAAAATTCATCATCATCATCATCATCTCAGCCGTAGGACGTCCACTGCTGGACATAGGCCTCCCCCAAAATTTTCCAATTGGACCGGTCAGAAGCAGCCTGGATCCACCGTCGACCCGCGGCCCTTATTAGGTCGTCTGTCCACCTTGTGGGTGGACGTCCTACGCTGCGCTTGCTGGTCCGTGGCCTCCACTCGAGAACCTTCCGGCCCCAGCGGCCGTCGGCTCTTCGTACTATGTGCCCTGCCCACTGCCACTTCAACTTACTGATCCGACGGCTTATGTCGGTAACTTTCGTACGTCTACGGATCTCCTCATTTCTGATTCGATCTCGCAGTGTAACCCCGAGCATAGCCCTTTCCATAGATCGTTGAGCGACATTGAGCTTCCTTACGAGGCCCATGGTTAGAGACCACGTTTCAGCGCCATATGTCATCACTGGCAACACACATTGGTCGAACACTTTTGTCTTAAGACACTGAGGAATTTTGGAAGAGAAGATGTCTCGGAGCTTCCCGAACGCTGCCCATCCGAGCTGGATTCGACGATTGACCTCCCTCTCGAAGTTGGCTCTACCTAACTGGACTATTTGTCCCAGGTATATGTATTCGTCAACAACTTCGAGAGTTGAGTTCCCAACTGTTACTGGGGTAGGCACAACATGGACATTTGACTCAAAATTACTTAGGTAAAATGATAATAAGATTATTTTATGCTTTTCAGGTTTTTCGGCGGTTTTATTTTTTATTCTTTCCTATTCTATACTCTGTACTAAACGCTCACGAATTCGCCCGGGTCTAAAATAAAAACTGTCTTAACTTTTAATTTGAACAAAATTACACATAGTTATCAAAGTCAGTTCAAATTAGGAGTTCAATTCAGCATATGTGCTGTTGTGTTTCGGTGAGTGAGTAAGGGATGCCAGAGCCCATTACCCCCTTCCCTTCCTTATCCCTTATCCTTAATCCTTCTATGGTCAGCAGCACACTTGTAGCACTTATGGCGTTGCTTGTGTTATAGGCGACGGTAGCCACCTACCATCAAGTGGACCGTCAGCCTGTCTGTCGACCTTAACATAAAAAAAAAAAATGAGGACACAGAACGTGACACGTAATTTTTATCTACCTATTTATAAAGATTTAAAGAAGATAGAACTATCTATAGCTATATTAGGTATAACTATACTTTCACATACCTCCAAAGATCTTCGACGCGTTCCGAATTATTTAAGTTTGTCAGTGTAATTTTATACGCACTGCCTACCCCCACTACCCCCTCCCCCTTTCGCCTAACGAACCCCCCTCGACAGGATTAACAAGATTCCATTAAAACTATTATTATGGTAGATTGTATATTGCCTTTCGTATTGCTACACAAATGCGTGTGAAGCAAATACATAAAACGAAGGGCTTGGTAAAATCGGTAATCTATATACTAATATATTATCGCTGCTTAAAAACTAAAGAGGCACAAATCAAAATTACACTTTTTACAGGAGAGCTAATCGAAAATATATATATATATATATATATACTTTAAGTTTGTTAATATTAAGTAATGTGTATTGTACTATTTTACATTTTAATGATGACAAAAAGAATAGTATCCTGAGTTTCTTTCGGGGTTTCTTCTCAGGATGGTCATCTTGGTTTTTTTTCCGAAACCCTGGTAAATTTAAATTTATAATGACGATCAAAAGAGTTTCTTGTAGAAACCTAATTGATAAATAAATATTTTGATTTTGATTTTGATTTTGATTTTGAAAAAAATTAAATTATTTTTTGTCTATTTTTTTCTTATTACATATTATACTCGTATACATATATATGCGTATTACACATCGTTAGAAGCGTATTTTTAAGTACGAGTAGAATTAAATGTTTTAAACTAAATACTAGAAAAGATATAAGCGTATTAAATACGAGTTACTTTTGGATATATAAAAAATGATCAATATATACTAAATATATAATAAAGCAAGTGTTCTTGCAACATACAATATGAAGGATAGTAATTGTATTTTTGCCATAAAAACATTTTTGGATTTTTTTTTTGTTTTATGGCCTTTTAGTTTTTAAGCGATATAAGGGTTGTTTCAAACAGTTCTATTCTACTATTAGTTCTACGATAGAACTGTTTGGACCAACCATAAAATTTTGCATACACGTTGTCTGATGGGACACCAGAAAGGACATAGGACACCTTTCATCCAAGAAAAAAATAATGTTCCCGAGGGATTATCTAAAATATAAAACTGTAACTAACGTCTGGCCAATGTGTTATAGCAACAAGTTGTCAAGCGTTGTAATTGGTTTATATTTTTAATTTATCATCGCGTACGAAGTCGCGGTCACCAGCTAGTAAAAGATAAAATAACAAAAGATATATACATTCTAAAGATCTGCTATCAGCACGTTGAAGCGAGTATCTTCGGAAATAACTCTGAGACACGAAGCTTAGCTTCAATGTAATTATTACGCCATGTGATCTTTAGTGGGTGCTTCCGTTGAGGAAATCATTTGATTTTCATACCGACTATGAGCACAGTTACTTAGTGCTATTACAAAATCAAAATAAAAAAATCAAAATATTTATTTATCAATTAGGTTTCTACAAGAAACTCTTATGATCGTCATTATAAATTTAAATTTACCAGGGTTTCGCAAAAAAGCCAAGATGACGATCCGGAGAAGAGACCCCGAAACTATTCTATTCTTTTTGTCATCATTAAAATCTTAATTTTAACAAAATTACAGATATAAACTAAACTAAAACAAACTAAACTAAACTAACTATTATATAAACTTATAGTTTTTTAATACTAAACATAGTACAGATTCTACAACATCATTCTAATATGATCAAAAATGATTTATGATTATTTGAAAAATACGTGGTCATCAATCAATATACTAATAATCTGTAAGTGTAGGTATTGTATGTATGTATGTATGTTCCTCCATAACTCTTAAACGAATTAACCGATTTTCATGAAACTTGGTAGATAAACATTTAGACGTACAGGACACAGAATAGGCTACTTTTTTCTTTTTAATGCGGACGAAGTCGCGGGCGCCAGCTAGTGCTATAACAATGTACACGCGTCTCTTCCTTTGAAATTGTGTTTTCCCATTGTTTACTTACTTGATTTCCTTTCGTTTGCTTTTATTGTTTTTTTAATTTTATTTTGTATTGTGTTCATAGTTTTCTAATGTTAAAAAAATTAAGTCCGTTATTGGCAGTAAGTTAAGTATACATACATATGTATTTACTCTTATATTATTGTCATATGAGTGCTGTGTGACTCTGTTTTAATAAAAAAGTCTATTTTTTTGGAATTAGCTGTTGCATACGATTTCGTTCTCAATAAATGGACTAGCCAACACAAAAATATTTTTTCAATTCGAACCAGTAGTTCCTGAGATTAACGAGTTTAACCAAAAAAACAAACACACTCTCCATATTTATAATATTAGTAGGTATAGATACTATAGATAGTCTATGTTACCCGATGATAGCTTTCTATAGGTGAAAGAATTTTTAAAATCGGTCCAGTACATACAAACAAACACACAAATAATTTCTCTTCTTAAACTCAATTCATTTATAAACTATATTTAAGTTTTATTAAATTACTATAGCTAGTGCTCAGTGCTATACTGGACTCAGACTCTACTGTCTCAAAGCTGGTGCGGAACTGTGTAGACTACTTAAATATTTTAGGGCGCAAGAATAAAGTGATCCTAAGATGGGTACCTGGCCATATGGGGATCGAAGGCAATGAACTTGCCGACGAACTCGCCCGAGCAGGCGCAAAAGGTAGGCTAATAGGTCCTGAACCTATGTGCGGACTACCAAACAGCCTAGCTCACTGGACCATATGGAACCAGTGATTTACTAAATCTTACAACCGCTGGACTAACTTGCCAGGGCTGAACCATTCCAAAGCGCTCATAAAAGCCTATAGTCGTAATGTGACTAACCAGGCTATGTCGCTTAGTAGGAGCAATTTGTGTATTATAACTAGGGCACTAACGGGGCATTGCCGCCTCAATAAGCACCTTAAAGTAATGGGTCTCATTAGTACAGGAGAGTGTCGCTTCTGTCATGAGGCAGAAGAAACACCAATGCATATCCTGTGCGAGTGTGGCCCCTTAATGCACAAGCGCAGTCACATCCTAGGAAGCCACACAATGGCTTGTGAAGATGTGAAGAATGCCTCTATCAAAAAAGTACTACAGTTTCTCAACGTGGTAGGTATAGGTAGAGAGCTTTAGTTTACGTGGCGATCACAATATTTCAGAAATGGACGAAGTGATACTGGTTCTCTAGCAGACAGAAATAGCCACTAAGCGTATAATAATAATAATAATAGCTAGTGCTCGCGACTTCGTCCGCTTTGAAAAGTATAAAACGCCATCTACCGTAGCGGATCGCTAAAAATATCACCAAGCAGTTGTCATGTTAGTCGCTTCACCTGATTTGGATAGATGACGCTATTCCCGGGCTAAGCCGCTAGTAGGTATTTACTTTTATTTTAGATTTCACGTAGGAATGAAGTATTTTCCCTCGGTAAAAAGTAGCCTATGTTCATCAGGGATAATGTCTGCTTCTAATGGTAAAAGAATTTTTCAAATCGGTCCAGTAGTTTCGGAGCCTATTCTATACAAACAAACAAACAATCAAATATTTCCTCCTTATAATATTAGTATAGATTAAACTTTGATATTAAGATATTAATAATATCGCTGTAAGAGGCACTAACGAGAAAGATATTAAATGTCTCAATCAATAATCGACATAATCGTATAAGGCCTCGCATGCTTCTACAATAGCGCCGCGCAAACTAGATTCGTGATTGTAAAACTTCCCAGAGTAAAACTAATTAATTCAACGCTATATCCATGTTATATAAGCGAAATTTTGAGTGCCTCCGTCTTGGCGTTGTCTCAGGTGGCGTTCAAACCACCCCTATCTCCCCTTTTAACCACCCTTTAGGGGGGGACGGTGGGAGAATATATCCCCCTCGCGAAGCGTCTCTATTTTCGCGGCTCCTGAGGCGAATAAATAACGTCCTGAATAATATGTTATGCCGTTTATGTATGTGTTTTACTCATGTTTGTATATTTATGTTATACTAGCCGGTGCACGCGACTTCGTCCGCGTAACTTTATAAAATATACTACATTCGTGTCTGTGAAACCATGGAAATACACATACAAAATTTCAACTCAATCGGTCAAGCCGTTTAGTAGTTGACATACCGACAGCAGCGCCACCTACCGGGTCAAATTGTATTTTTAAATCATCCAGGAAATCATCGAAATACCCATATAAAATTTCAACCCAATCGGTTCAGCTGTTTAGAAGTTATATGTGAAAAATATAAGTACGGAAGGATAATTCTTACTACCCGTTGTCCTATTACCCGTTTTCCCGTAGGAATAAAGCATTATCCCGCGGTAAAAAGTAGCCTATGTTCATCAGGGATAATGTCTGCTTCTCATGGTAAAAGAATTATTCAAATCGGTCCAGTAGTTTCGGAGCCTATTCAACACAAACAAACAAACAATCAAATCTTTCCTCTTTATAATATTAGTAGTATAGATACAAATTACAGGTGTTAACGCTGCTTAAAGGAATTATTTTCTTATTACTAACAGGCTGAATCTTCGTGAGTAGTTTCAATTTCAGGCGAGATGCCTAGCTAAAGGCACTGTCGAGAATTTAGCTAGCTTTAGCTTGCTAACTCCTTTAGCTACCTCTATCGAGAAATTTCACAGAGGAAAAAGTTATTCACTGAACACAAACAACGCCGTAAGTGCTACAAGTGCGCTGCCGACCATAGAAGGGTTAAGGATAAGGAATAAGGGAGGGATGGGGTAATGGGCTCTGGCATCCCTTACTCACTCACCGAAACACAACAGCACATAATGCTGTTATTTCACGGTGGTATTCTGTAAGGTGGTGGTTACTGCTGCCAGACGGGCTGCCCAAATGACTGCGAAACGCAGTGTGCCCTACCACTAAGTTAAAATATTTTCCAAGTGAAAATATATTTTAAGGCTGAAAACATTGAATGTCCTAAACCTAATGTCCTAAAAGACCATTAAATATATTTTTTAAGAATACTTATTCTTAATCTGCAATAAGTAATGGCCTGTACCACTTAGCGCCTGTTTCACAAACGTCAAGTATGGCCTACTTGACGTAACTGTTATTTAAAGTCACCGGTAACCAGGAATAATTGAGCTGATATACCTTTGTTTGTACGGTAAACTTCCCAAACATTGAATAGAAAATAATAAAAAAAAAATCGCCTATCGAATAATGCAGTAAAACGAGTGCATAATTCAATAAAACATAAAATGATTTCTAAAAGTAACTAATCAACACTTTACATGACGTTGGCGCTTAGCCTACATTGCGTTACGTTTGGGCTGATCCAAAATCATTTAGTTTATATTACAATGTTGATATATAGCACTGTTGTAAAATCTGTACCGACCGTGTCTTCAAACCTCAACCTCCCCGCAGCAGCTAAGTGTTGCCACACCAATATATTTCAAACTATTACTAACGCGAATAAATAATCGGCTGGCAACTCTGTGCTAAGTTGGAGGCACGTATCTCGTACTCGCGACCCTCGCTCTGTTTCTATTTCAAATGTAGGGTTGCCACGCAGGGCATTGTCTAATCTATACTAATATTATAAAGAGGAAATATTTGATTGTTTGTTTGTATAGAATAGGCTCCGAAACTACTGGACCGATTTGAAAAATTCTTATACCATCAGAAGCCGACATTGTCTGTGATGAACATAGGATACTTTTTACCGCGGGAAAATGCTTCATTCCTACGGGAAATCTAAAATAAAAGTAAATACTACCCAAGCAACACAGAATGGCTGAATATTCTTTGCCGTTATCAGCCGTTATCCAAGCAATTTGGGCACAAAATAAATTGCTTTAAGCTGTATAGTAGCAACATAATAGCTGAATAGTAGCTGAATAAGCAACAAGAAGCCCATAATAGCCCATAGTGTTATAATAGCCCACAAATCATTCAATACTGCATTTGCCTATCTTGTCAGCTCTAATACCCTTATTAAACTGAATAATTTGTGAATTTCATACTGTTTTCTGGCCTATGTGTTGCCTGGGTAACGGCTTAGCCCGGGAGATAGCGCCATCTATCCAAAATATGGTAGATGGCGTTTTATACTTTTCTACGAGGACGAAGTCGCGACCACCAGCTAGTATTATATATCTTTGTAATAGTATAAAGAACTATAATATTTAAAAAAAACTAGCTGGTGGCGACTTCATCCGGGTTGAAAAATTAATATAATTATAATATTCTTGCCTATATTATACTTAATTATAAATGTGAATGTGAGTTTGTTTATTACGCTTTCACGCAAAAACTACTGAACCGATCACCATGAAATCTTGCATACAAGTTGTCTAGGACACCAGAAAGGACATAGGGTACTTTTCATACAGAAAAAGAACTGTTCCCGAGGGGATCATCTAAAATAAAACATATTGCAATATATTACTAACGCCTAGCTAAAGTATTATAGCAACAATGCATCAAACGTTATACTTCTTACTTAAAATGTCAAATACTTACATTTTTTCAGATGTTATATTTATTTTTCATTTTTCATCTTCTCTTATATATAAAAGTCGATGTGTGTATGTATATCCATATTAGACTCCGAAATTTTCAGACAATCTGAAGGTTGTCTGAAAATTTCGGAGCGGGTAATCCTATGAAGTTTTGTAGCGATCGAACGCGAGCAAAGTCGCGGGCACCTACTAGTTTTATCAAAATCGGTTCAGTAGTTTAAGAGTTCATTGGCGTCAAACAACGTGACACAAATTTATATATTATAGAGATTTTATAGTGAGTAAGTAAATGTAATATTTCTACCAATATTTAGGAAGTAATGTGTCCCTATATAATTATGTAAGCGTAAGTAATAATGTATAACTTATTTAATATATTATCTCGCGGTAAGTAACAGGAGCGCTGAGGCACGGATGAGATTCAAGATGGCTGCGCCTGAAAACACTTCTTAGCACTCGCGTAGTAAAAGATATAATTCTATGGAAACGGACTTTGCATTAAACTTGAACGTCGTGTGTCCTCAAGATATTAAAGAAAAGAGAAAAGAAACTTTACTTATTTATTTATTAAGGTACACCAACAGAAGACACAACAATACAACACAATAATACAATTTATACAATCAGTCCTGGTCTGATGTGAATTCCAATGACAGGTATACACAACATTTAAAATCATTATAGACACTTGACAATACAGAAAGTTCTTATTATACTAAGTTCCAAAATTGTCACCATTACACATCTAAAACTATAAAGTTTTTTATAAAATACTAGCTGGCGCCCGTGACTTCGTCCGCGTTGAAAGAGAAAAAGTTGCCTGTCCTGTGTCCTGTACGTCTAATGTTTATCTACCAAGTTTCATGGAAATCAGTTAATTCGTTTAAGAGTTATGGAGAAACAACATACATACCTAAACTTACAGATTTATTATTAGTATATTGAATAATTATATGATAATTGATAATTGATGATTGGCATTCTTAATGTTCAATAAGCGCTACGATTGTCCTACGACTCATTCTCTCAAATACCTATTAGGTACCAAAAACAAAAACCTGTCATAACATGTTTCATTTAGACTCCAACCTTATCCGAAATTATCCGAAACTTTTATATCGGATTCGGTTACGGTTACGGAGCTCCATAACATCCCTGCTACTTACTTCGTACATCTCTTATGGGCACTCCGCTGAAGAGATGTAAGTAAAGTCCGATTCCATACTTTTGGAGCCAGTTGAAAGTTATAATATAGCTGGCAGTTTTCGCGGGGCGAAGGCAGGCTGGAAAGGGGAAAGGGAAGATGGTGTGTGCGTGATATTCGTTCACCATTTTACATTATTACATAGCAGGGTTGTTGCGGATTTTGGCGTCTGCCTCTGCAAAAGCGGAACTTACTCATCGATTTAAACATCCGATCGTCTTTTCATATTTATAAAACACAACTTTAAACCAGGGATCTTGCGCATATTCACATTCGCAAATGCGGAACTTACTCATCGATTTACACATCCGCATCGTCTTCATCTTAATAAACAACTTCAAACCAGGGTAGTTGCGGATATTCGAGACCACAATCGCAAACGCGGAACTTCCGCATTGATTTAAACATCCGCATCATCTTCATAATATTAAAAGACAACTTCAAACCAGGGTAGTTACGGACAATTGCGTCCGTATTCGCAAATGCGGAACTTCCGCACACAAACTTATATGCATTCGCAATCTTTTGTAGATGCGGTTATGGAGTTAATCCTATATTTGGTGGATTTTCCCAGGATAAAGTATAAAATTGTTGGTTTTATTTTTAAATTAAATTGTTTCAATTTTCTACTGAAAATTTGATTAAGTACTTTCTGAAAAATATATTTAAATTATCAATTTCTGTCCTTTATTTATTTCTGCATTTTTAACTCAAAATCCACATCCGTATCCGCATCCGCAGATTTTGAAAATTCTGCACCCTATTTCGGATAATTATCAATTTTGAAAAATTGATTGTATTTTAATTAGGACGATAATATTTGAACTGATTTATTTTTTATTTTTATTAAAAACAACTTCTAGGTCTAGAAGAACTACATCCTTTTTTATCTCAATAACTTTATTTCTACTATCATTTACAACTGTCAAATTTGTGACACAATTAATTGTCAAATGTAAATATTTTGTTGTCGAGTATTATAGTGTTTATACAATTATTTTTTAATTTATTTAAACTTTTAAACAATTACAAATGGAATCGAACTCAGTCGAAGAGAATCCTAATGAAAAGCCAATGCCAACTGATTTCGCTTCATATTTACCTTATGCTTGCCGACAGCTGCAAGAGAAAACTGAGATAGTAATTAATAAAGTAAAACAAAGTAAGTTTATAATTTATAAACTAGCTGGCGCCCGCGACTTCGTACGCGTTGAAAAAGAAAAACGTAGCCTATTCCGGCCTATTGTGTGTCCTGTAAGTACGTCTAAATGGTTATCTACCAAGTTTTATGAAAGTCGAGAGCGGGTCGCTAGTTCGAATATTAGTTGAATATTAGTACGAATGTTATATACAATTATACATATATAACTTTCTCATATTATTTATAGGTATACTAGCTAGTGCTCGTGACTTCGTCCGCGTAGAAAAGCTATCTACCGTATTTTTCCGCGGTAAAAAGTAGCCTATGTTCATCACGGATAATGTCGGCTTCTAATGGTAAAAGAATTTTTCAAATCGGTCCAGTAGTTTCGGAGCTTATTCTATACAAACAAACAAACAAATCTTTTCTCTTTATAATATTAGTATAGATATAATTACGTACCTACTTGAGAAGTAGCCTAGTACTGAATACTGATGCCACTAAAATGATTTCTTTTTTTTTCTAGGCGAATACATAAACGCAAGAACTTCCGATCGCACTAAAGCTAAATATAAAACAAAAGCCAAAGACACTTCCAATGTTGAAATGGTCTATGAAAACGTGAAAAGTTCCTTCGAGATAGACCCAGTATATAACGATATACTAAAAATAACAGGTGTTTACGATGCAAATGAGAATTTAATACAAATTAAATTTGAAAAAAATAAACACATACCTCGCACTGTACTGAAAGTTATATCATTGATAGTTGTATATCAAAAGAATCTTCAGGCAATAACAATAGACAGTGGCATGAACGGTTACACCCTTTATGAAATTGGGAAATTTCTCAAACTCACCAATATTACTGAAATATGCCTTGATGATACATTTATTGGTGAAGCAAATTACGATATTCTACTTAAAGATGAAACTCATTTGATACATTTATCATTAGCTAGGTGCAAAATTAACGATAAAGTTTTAATGACATTAACGAATAAACTTGATTATCCTCAACCAGCGTCTAAATCTTTGACATTGTTAAATTTGGCTTCAAACGAAATAACAGATATAGGTGCTAAATGTTTGAGTGAAGTTTTGAGATCAAACAGACAACTCCGTTATATTAATCTATCATGCAACATGATCACTGATGAAGGTGTTAAAGAAATGTTGAATGTACTAGTTGAATTTCCATTAACATGTGAAGAGGTGTTTGCAAGCCGAGCAAGATGCATAAGTTATTTGCAAACGAAAGCGGAATTAGTTTCTAAAACATTAATTGAATTGAAGTCTGGCGATTTTGATAAAAGGAATGTTAAACGAAAAAGTACAAAACCTGTTTCGACACCAAATAAGTTGAAATCAGATAGAGAAGGATCCTTAACGACAATACTTGACATGCCTCCATCGCATAGTTTAGCTGAAATGGATTCTTTGTTATTGGAAAAAGCTGAGGAACTTGCTCTGAAGAAGTTGGGACCTTTTCGTGATCCTTTCAGCGAACTTGAAACTGTACGGAAAGATGGTATATTGTACTGTTTCGGCAATAACACGTTAAGTTATTTGAATTTAGTTTACAATAATTTAAGTTGTATAAGTATTAATAAATTTATCAATGTACTCGTGTACCAAAGACTCGCTAATAGAGTGCCTAGAGGTTTGATCTATCTGTGCGTCGAGGGTAATTTTTTTTCATCTGCTTGTAAAGAGTTGATTGAGTTGCAGCATTTATTAGAATTAGGGTTAACGTCACCTACCAGGACATCTGTGGTTAAGAAATCAAAACCCAAATTAAAGTCCTAAAAATGGTCTACGTGCTTCAGTTGCCTATAAATTAACTATACCCAGTCAAAAAGAAATTATAGACAAAATTACTTTTCAAAAATATACCAAACATCTGCCTTTTTTAGCCAGCTACTGATAATAAATAAAGAGAATTTAGAGAATAGCAAACATCTAAACACACTAACTAGGTATGGCATTTATAATTTTTATTATTAGGTTTGTAGTGGTTTATTGTTTAGAATATTTAGAATTTAGTAGATATATAAATATTAACTGTTTTTCGTTGTCATTTAATTTTTAAAATAGATTTTTAGTTTTTTAGAGATGTTCATTAATGTTAATAAATATTATTAAATAGTATTTTTTTGTATTCATTTTTAATAAAATTGAAAAAAAAAATCAAATAGAATTCATGTATTTCTCTCTCCTCAAAGATATTATCTATGAGGAATTTAGACAGCAAATATAATTATTTAATTATTTTTTTTATATTAGAGATGGGTTTGCTATTGGCCAAGATCAAGCTGTTTAGCGATGATGAGGTCACCTGACCCATCATGCCAAAGTAGCCAACTTAGACCTTAACTTGGCAAACTGGTTAACCTTGACAGACTGAGCCCCCGACATAATCAAACAAGAGGAACTATATAAGAAAATCACTGGAAAAACTTCGGTAGTGAGATGCAGAATTGTCTAGTCTAGTAACACCTACAAACGTGGGTATATTTGAGATTTTACACCACGGAGTGCATGCTACCCTCAATTTCTTAACATTAGTTTGATTGTACTGCATCGCACAAACGTTGTGTTTTGTTGTTTAGTATAAATAGCAGCATTCATACCTATCTTCTGGGGGGTCCGCCGCTTCAAGGGAAACCAGTTGCCAAGCTGGTCTAAGTTGGTTACAATAGGATGGGTCTAGGACCAATGCACTAGAGGCTATGAGTCTAACAATTGATACATACAGACGTATATACATGTCAAAATAGGGCTGTATGGGTGCAAGAGGGCATTTTGGGTACCCAGAATTCGCTCTTAAAACACCACACACCTATGAAGCGGAAAAACCGAATTAACGACGAATTTGACTCCCTTTTTGCGGTTCTTTTTGTTATTTAATTTTTACGAGCCTATTGGATAAGTGGTTAGGGTGCTTGCGTTCTGACGGAAAGGCAGCGGGAAGAGGATCCCCTCTCCTAGCCAATCCTTCCACCCTGACCGGGACCCGATGTTACAAGGACTAACTTAGGATACCTACTTTTATTTTAGAAAATTATAAAATGGTGGATTTTGTTTGTAGTTTTATGAGGCCCGTTTTTCGATTAAGTAACATAAGAATAGTATGAGTTTTAAAAAAAATACTTTACCTAGCAAAAAAGGGAGTCGATTTAACCGCATGGTTTAGTCTTTTCATAGGCTGTGAAATATACGGGCCCGTATATTTCTGATGGCCACGTTAGACTAACTCCATCTGTAGAATAATGAATTGAAAGCATATTATTCATTGAATGATGAAGTTACTCTGTGGGCATTGGTCGCCGCGACCCATCATCGCTTTTAAGCCAACTTAGACCAGCTTGGCAACAACTGGTTTCCCTTGAAAGACTGACCCCCGATGTAATCAAACAAGAGAAACTATATATAAGAAAAATCACTGGAAACATTTCGTTACTGTAATGCAGAACTGTCTAATAATACACTACAAATGTAGGTAGACTTGATCACGGAGTGCATACTTACTACCCTGAATTCCTTAACCTTAGTTTGATGGTTCCGCATCTCGCCAACGATGTGTTTTGTTGGTTTGCGTAAATAGCAGTATTCATGTCTACCTTCTGGGGGTAGGGTGTTAGATTAACAGGAATGCTGGAAAAAAATATTTCAAACTCTGTCTTCACATCCACATCTGCCTTAAAGTCCTGATCATTTATTTTTAAATTAAAGCTATGTTGTTTTTATTTTAATTGTGGCTCTTAATTATGTTTCTTACATGAATATATTTTGCCATGTAACAGACTTTTTTAATCAGTTTTGAATATGTATACCTTTACATATTCTCAGACCTCTGGATTATTATTATACTGTTTCTGACCATTTCTACTTATGTAGATGCCACTATATTGCTAACTAAATGTGATTTTGTGATACACTTATCACAAAATCACATAGTAAGACTTTACTAAATTCATCACTAATTAATAATAGATGGCGTCATCAATAGTGGAATAATAATAAAAAATTAGTAACTAATTTTTTTTATTTTTCGACGCCTTACCTAAAATAAAGTATATTTTCGGCAAAAAGGGGAGTCGCTTTAGCATTCGTGTAGTCAATCATAGGTAGGAACTTGCACCCAGACAAGAGTAAAGACATCTCTGGAGTAATGAGCTCATTGTTACTCTAAAGCACTGGATTTACTCCCCGGGCATTGGTCGCAATTACAATATCTGGACGACCCATCAACTTGTGCCAACTTAGACCAGCTTGGCTTTTGCACTATTGGCGACTGGTTTCCCTTGAACAACTGACCCCCCCGACATAATTAAGCAAGAGGAACTATATAAGTAAATCACTGGAAACACTTCGTTAGTGCAATGCAGAACCGTCTAATATAGAACTATAGTTGTGGGTAGATTTGAAATTTTGTATGATTGAGTGCGAATTACCCCCTAACTTTTAGATGTCAGTTCCAATGAACTGTATGAATAATGAAATGTATAATGAAATAATTATACAACAATTTGTATGATCTATTAATCAAATCACATAATGATTGCCTGAAACAAAATGGCGTTCTAGAGGAGAAGAAACGCAAAAGAGAATTTCCAGCAATCGCACTTTTTCAATATGAAATGTCAAATCTTCCAAACTTTTAACTTTTTAAAATACTTTTAAGCATAGTTACTTATGGTCTTAGCACCTATTATCGTACATATTATTATCTGATTACGTATTACCTATTACTAAAATTTTGTCCCAATACAACTAAAATCTGTAAGATTTACCTAAGTATTGCGGTGTTCTTTACATTCTTGAAAAAGTTGAGTACAACTTACCTAGGTGTTTGTCTAATAAATCACTTTTGTAATTAAATTTAATTCACAAATTTATTATATTCTTAATTTCAAATGAGATTGTATTTTCCCTCCGAATGTTGGAGCAATCAAGGAATATCATGAATAGTCATTCATGGCAAATAAAGATCATTATTAAACATTAATTAGAGCATATTAATTAACATTAATAATTTATTAGAGACCAACAGCCCTTCGTTATGCCTTATCCTTAATACTTAAGAAGTATTAAGGATCCTTAAGAAGGATAAGGACGAACATACGTTCGGCAGCGCACTTACAGCACCTATGACGTTACTTGTGTAATAAGTAGGTACCACCTACAATCAAGTAGGCCGTTAGCTGTCAACCTTAACATAAAAAAAAACATCAACATCAAAGAAGGCTACACAGGAGCGCGATATCGATTTCGGCATCTACAGTTCGAAAACGTTCGAAAATATAGCTCTCCCAAGCAACCTAACACCTAAGCATAAGTGGGCACTACAAATCGGTGCCAACAAAATTCCGCGGCGTAAGTTGCGGGTGGTGGCACGGGAGGCGGGTCGCGGGGCAAAGGAGGCAAGCGGTGGAGGGGGAACCCAGTAAGCGCGTCGATATTCGCGCTCGGAAGCAGGGAAGCCATCTTAAAATATAAGAGCACCCCTCCCCCGTAAGCCTTTCTACCCCACGCCTCTCGCCTCCTTAGACGCTCGCTTTTTCAATTCCGCAACGTTGGCGCGAGGGGTCGTCAACATTTGGCAATTATTATTACAACAATATTTTTTTATAATTTAATACTCCTTGTATAACTACATACGTCTCGTGTTTTATGTAGGTAGGCATAAAATGTATTTCTATTGTTTACTTCAATTTTAAGTTTTAAGCAAAAGTTCAAAACTTTAGTCAAAATGCATTGCGTCTTTAGACACGTGACCTTTTTGTTTCTTTTGTAAAAAAAATATTTGCCCTCCATTTGGGCTTTGCCAGAGCCAATGCCTCTCAACAAAATTTGAAGCATCGAGTTATTAGTCATCTCGCGAATCTTGCGTGACATGAACCCGTGAGTAATCATGTTTGTGTTTTACGCATTATTCGTTAAGGCAAGGTATGTTATTATCCCCGTTGTCTTATAAGTATCCTGCCGAAGTCGGCGTCGCAATTGAGACCACCAGTGTTGGCAATGATAGGCATACTTACTTTAGTTCATAATTAAAATGTTATTTACAATCATCTCACAAGAACACAATACCTGGGATATATATAAATTATCACGTAACTTAATATGGGCCGTGATCTGTGATTTCTAAAGGTAATGATCAACAATTAAAAAGGTAAAAGTTAGATAGATATAGATTATAAAAGACATTTTTAGGACTATTGAGCTTATGCTGTTTTATGTTGCTGTAGCTGTTCGTAAGGTGTAACTTTATAAAATATAGCCTATGTTATTCGCTGATAATGTAGCTTTCTATAGATAAAATATTTTCGATTAATTCGATTCAGTAGTTTTTAAGTTTACTCATTACAAACAAAAATACAAATATTTTCTCTTAGCGAAAACATCTTCAATTATAATGGCTTACATTGAATTTAAAAAATCAGTCTAGTGGTTTTTAAGTTTAATCAATACAAACATTTTGTCTTCATTATGTATGTTATTATTATTTCATTATTTCGTTTTCATTCTGTATAGATAGATAAGATAGCATTAACTGAAAACATCTTCAATTAAAATGGCTCACGTTAAATCCATTAAATTTCTTGCTAACTTTTAGCCACAGCGGCTGAATCAATACAGCATTAACGCACACCAGTCCAAGCCACACTCACCGATGCACCACAAAAACTATTGAAAATATAAGCACACACACGTACGGACGCACACACACGTCCCAGGTGTGTATACCAACCTCCCCCCGCACACACAACCCGCCGCGCGCCTTAGACATTGGCTTTTTACACGAGTTCAGGGCTTAACAACTTTTGGTCAATATATTAATATACACTCTTTTCCAAATTGCACATCGTAAACTCTTCTATATTAATATTATAAAGAGGTAAAGTTAGACATTGGCTTTTTACACTAGTTCAGGGCTAAACAACTTTTGGTCAATATATTAATATACACTCTTTTCCAAATTGCACATCGTAAACTTTTCTATGCTAATAATATAAAAAGATAAAGAGGTATGTAAAGTTATGTTGTAAGGGAAGCTAAATGTGATTTGTAGTAATGTGATTTTTAGTAATTAGTGTTTAGTAAGTGGTAGTGATCTTATCTAAGTATTCTAAGTTTTATTGTTACTTAGCTTGTGCCCGCGAGTTGGTCCTCGTTGAGTAGTTTCGAATTACATACAAATAAACATACAAACTTCACCTCTTTATAATTTTAGATTAAGATATCTATTAGAATTTAGAATTTAGAAATTTATTATTTAGAAAATACCAAATCCACTTTTAAAAAAGTTCACCAAAAAAGATATTTCCACTTTAAAAAAAACCTTTCAAAATGTTATTGGAATATTTATTTAAAAAAGAAAAGATAGAATAAGAAAATTATTTTTAGCAAAAACATTAAAATTTCCAATCACAATTACTCTATTTATTAAAAGAACTAAACTAAATAACAAAAAGTAAAAGTTATTTTAGGTCAGCGTTTATTCCCACAATTTTTTCTTACGTTCACATGACCCGAATGATCCAATCCAATAAAATGAAAACTGGTCTACTAACTTTACAATAAAATGGATTATTTGGTCAAAACTGAACTAAGCAACTTGCTACGCGTTAGATATCAAAACAGGTTGGTCAAGAAACTTTGAAAAGATACTAAAATCGGGCCTACAATGTTCCCACACGAATCCCGTACGCATTTTCTCTAGAACCTGTTATAAAATTTAATAGGGAATGAATGAGATCGTCTCGTATCGGTCAAAGCGAAGCGCAGAGTTAAACCGGTATATTGTTAACGCCAACAATAAAATTGATATGAGAAATTCAACTTTAACTTTAATTTTGTGTCTACAATCGTTGACACAAAATTAAAGTTAATAGATTTAAATCTAATTAAATGTTTATAGATTAGTGTGAATAAATAAATATTATTATTATTATTATTATTATTATTAATTATTATTTATTTATTTATTTACAATTTTAAGGGCTAATATATAAAATAACATGTAAAATGATAATACTAAAAACCACTGAGGTTTAGTCTCGTGTTATCATTAGTTTAATAGATTAATTAATTTAGATTAATTAATTAGTTGATTAATTAATTAATTTAAATTTAATACTGTAGGCATATGAATGTATTTTAATAATTACGATAAATTGTAAATACTTCTAAATATTTTTTTAAAGATTAGATGCAAAATTAAAAAAAAAATTAAGTCGTTTGTTTAAGTACCTCTTTCACCGACTACATGTAAAGTGTTGATTACTTACTTTTAGAAATAATTTTATATTTTATTAAATTATGCACTCGGTTTAGTGCATCCTTCTATAGGCGATTTTTTTTTAATATTTTCTTTTCAATATTTGGGACTTTTAGCGTACAAATAAAGGTAAGGTAATAATATCAGCTAAATTATTCCCTGTGACAGGCGACTTTAAATGACGGTTAGCCTACTTGACTGATGGTGAAAGAGGCCCTAACCCTAAGTCTAAGTTTAATCTATATTTAAACATGTTTCGTACTTATTAAGTATATAAATGTGAAAGTAAATCTGTCTGTCTGTTACTTTTTCACGCCTTAACTTCACAACCGATCATCGTGAAATTTCGCATATACTTAAACGTTCTCAGGGATACAGGAGAGGACATAGGGTACCTTTTATCCAGAAAAATATATAGTGAGTAAGTATATGTAATATAACGCCTGACATTTTTATATCTGTGACGACGGTGGCGCCGCCACAATTTTCCGTTGATGATAATGACGATGATTGGTTTAGTAGTTAAAGCGTGAATTACTTTCACATTTATAACATTAATACTAATAATAAATATGTAAGTGTAGTATTTATGTTCTTACGAATTAAATGATTTTCATGAAACTTGGTAGATAAACATTTAGACGAACATACAGGGCACAGGTAGCCTACTTCTTTTTCTTTTTCAACGCGGACGAAGTAGCAGGCACCAGCTAGTGAAAAAATAACGCCTGACATCTTTATTACTATTAGATGATACCTCGGGAGCAGTAGGTAATTTTCTTACCTACAGGTAATTCTGTATTCTTGACGTTGTACAAAATTTCATGGTAATCGGTTAAGTAGTTAAGGTGTGAAAAGGTAACCGGCAGACAGAGTTACTTTCAATTTTCGACCGACGAAAACGAAAAAACCAAAAAGGAGGAGGTACTCAATTCGACGCGTATTTTTTTTTTATGTATGATCACGCATAACTTTTGACAGGGTGGTCCGATTTTGATAATTCTTTTTTTATTTGAAAGGGTGCACCCCTAAGGGGTCCCATTTTAATTTGAAAATAAAAATTCCAACCCTAAGGGTAGGAAAACAGGGGGTGATTGATTGTTCACTCACCGATTCTAGCGTATAACCACGCATAACTTTTTACAGAGTAGTCCGATTTTGATAATTCTTTCTTTAATGGATAGGTTTATTGACCAACCTCGAAGTTGGTCTTGTATAAATTTGGAAAAAAAAATCCTACCCTAAGGGTGGGAAAATGGGGATGGGAAAATTAAAAATTAAGCATGTAGTAAATATTAGATTATAGCTACAAAAAGAATATAAAATAAAACTTTTTAACAAAAAATAAAACCGCCAAAAAACTGAAAAGCATAAAATAATCTTATTATCATTTTACCTAAGTAATTTTGAGTCGCCGCCGCGCGTCACTCTTTACGTAATTTTTGCTTGTTTGGCGCCGACTCAAAATTACTTAGGTAAAATGATAATAAGATTATTTTATGCTTTTCAGTTTTTTCGGCGGTTTTAGTTTTTGTTAAATTTTTTTATATAATACTAGCTGGTGCCCGCGACTTCGTCCGCGTTGAAAGGAAATAATATATGTGAGTGGTAACGCCGGACGTCGTTATCGCTGTGTCGCCGCGCGACGGTGACGCCCGATCTGTCCTAAAGTACTAATCCACGCAATATATTTCTTTTTTTATGTCTTATGTAGCCTATGTCTTATTCTGATGTATAAGCTATATTATTTAAAGTTTCATTGAAATTCCTTCAGTAGTTTTTGCGTGAAAGAGTAACAAACTTTCGCATTTATAATATTAGTGCGGATATGTATGTATGGATATTAATAATAAAAATTCTAAAAGCTAGTTTTCCTAATTTTAAATGAAACATTATTTGCACCCACAAACACCTTGTATTGTACTTGAGTAAATGTACTTAAATTTATTGCTTTATGAACAAGTCCCGAATTAAAAAGCTCCCTCGACACTCACTCATTGTTAAATGAGCGAACAGGTTTAGAAAAAAAGATAACATAACAATATTCTCACGACATCTCTTAACAAGTTTCTTACGATGGCAAAAGGAACTTGTTTTGTATGAGTTTTCAATATTGTTGGAGCATCTTGTTTATTTTAAAAGGGACGTCACAGGTGGAATAGGGTTAGACTTAGAGGAACGCCAGTTGATATTATAATTTTGCGGTGACAAGTTCAAAAAATATTTTAAAAAATATTAACTAATTTTGTGAAAAAAAATTAGACATTTACAAAAATGTGTTAAAAAATGAGTTTAAGTTACGTGTCAATGTTAAATCATTTTTAAAGTATTTTTTAATTTTGCGGTGACAACTTCAAAAAATATTTAAAAAAAATTAACAAATTTTGTAAAAAAAAAATTAGACATTTAAAAAAATGTGTCAAAAAGTGAGTTTAAGTTCCGTGTCAATGTTAAATAATTTTTAAAGTATTTTTTAATTTTGCGGTGACAACTTCAAAAAATATTTTTTTAAACTAAGTAGGTAAATGTGTTAAAAAATTTAACTGATTTTGTGAAAAAAATTAGACATTTAAAAAAATGTGTCAAAAAGTGAGTTTAAATTACGTGTCAATGTTAAATAATTTTTAAAGTATTTTTTAATTTTGCGGTGACAATTTCAAAAAATTTTTTTTCAACACGGTAATTGTGTTAAAAAATTTAACTGATTTTGTGAAAAAAATTAGACATTTTAAAAAAATGTGTCAAAAAGTGAGTTTAAGTTACGTGTCATTTTAAATATGTTATTTTTAAATAATATATTATGTGTTAAATTTGTGATTTTTTTGTGTGCAGTTAACGATATAATTATCTTCTGATATACTCAGTTAATATAATTAAAAAAATTGAACCGTCATTAAGGCATTATACAGTAGGACCGAATTCGGCGTGCCGTCGCCTTTACCACGGGGTGGTAAGGTCGATGGCACTTTACGGAGCCCCGGTCTGGGCGGAGTGCCTTACTCCTCGCACCCGGGCCCTTCTGCGCAGGCCTCAAAGGGTCATTGCGATCCGGGCCGTGCGGGCCTATCGCACGGTCAGCGACGGGGCCGCCTGCGTATTGGCAGGTGCCCTCCCGTGGGATGTCGATGCCCTGGTTCTGTGCCAGGAGCATCGGCATCGGGTCATCGCAAGGGCCCTTGGAGAAAGACCCGTTGCCGAGGACGTGCAACGGGTCCGTGCAGAAGCACAGGAGAGGGCCATGGATGACTGGGGCGAGGCACTCCTCAACCCTACCGCCGGCCACCGGACAATCTCAGCGATTCGTCCGGTGTTGGAGGAATGGGTGAGGCGCCATAGAGGTAGCCTCACCTTCCACATGGTGCAGATGATGACTGGACATGGCTGCTTCGGTCATTATCTGTACCAAATAAGACGAGAGGAGTCGCCGCGGTGCCATCACTGCGGCGACCCTGACGACACGGCCGAGCATACACTCGAAGTATGCTCGACCTGGAGTCACCAGCGCCGGGAGTTAAGAGCGGCGCTGGGTGGTGGTGACGTCACACTGTCAAGCATGGTTGAAGCCATGCTTGGCAGTGTGACCACCTGGAAAGCAGTTGCTTCCTTCTGCGAATCCGTAATGTCGCAGAAGGAGGCAGCTGAGAGGGAGCGAGAGGAAGCGGCAGGTCTCGCTTCCCTCAGACGCAGGCGGCAGGGCAGGAGAAGGCGGGCATATCTAGCCCGTTTTCAAATGTCCTAGGGGACCTGCGCACATAGCTGGCTAGCTGTGTGTGCCTGCACAAGGTCCCCCCCGCCTGGGGATTGCCCTGGTGTCTCCGGGCAATCCCCCATCGGCGTAGCCTAGCCAGTAATGGCTAGGCCGCCCTGGGGTGGATCGGAGTTGTTGCTTCGACAGAGCCCGATCTACCCTGCACAAAGGGCAAGGAGGCACCGGGGAGTTTTAGTGGGTAGTGGCCGGGCCCGCTATGACTAGCATAGCGCAGAGCGCCGGCTGACCCCCACATACCCCTACCGTCTAGCCAGCGGTAGGGAATCTGTAAACGGATCTCTCCTCGTTAAAAAAAAAAAAAGGCATTATACAGTAAGTAGGTAATAAATCTTAAAATAATTAATAAAAATGAGGGTTACAAATCAACGCTTAGGTAAGCAAGATTGAAGAAGATATTTATTATTTATTTATTATTATTATTTATGTTTAATCTTGAGAACAATATAAAAAAACAAAATAATTACATATAAAGTATAAATTTTACACATCAATGTGTATGGCATTTTACTACATTACTATTAGCTGTTGCACGCGACTTCATCCGAGTAACTTTATAAAATACTAGCTGTCGCCCGCGACTACGTTCGCATAGAAAAGTATAAAACGCCATCTACCGTATTTTGGATAGATGGCGCTATCTCCCGGGCCAAGCCGCTAGTAATTACTTTTATTTTAGATTTCCCGTAGGAATGAAGCATTTTTCCGCGGTAAAAAGTAGCCTATGTTCATCACGGATAATGTCGGCTTCTAATGGTAAAAGAATTTTTCAAATCGGTCCAG
This sequence comes from Synanthedon vespiformis, assembly GCA_918317495.1. NCBI lineage: Eukaryota > Metazoa > Arthropoda > Insecta > Lepidoptera > Sesiidae > Synanthedon > Synanthedon vespiformis. Next base: position 5,884,481 of record OU906969.1, read on the forward strand.
TAGTTTCGGAGCCTATTCTATACAAACAAACAAACAAACAAATCTTTCCTCGTTATAATATTAATATAGACTAGCTGTCGCCCGCGACTTCGTCCGCGTTGAAAAAAGAAAAAAGTAGCCTATCCCGTGTCCCGTACGTCTAAATGTTTATCTACCAAGTTTCATGAAAATCAGATAATTCGTTTAAGAGTTATGGAGAAACATACATTACATACAAAACCTACACTTACAGACTTGAAAACTCGCTTCCGGCTTCGTCCGGGGTGCAATTTTTGTATTACATAAATATATACAAACCTTCTCCATTAATTCATCTTTCCATGTATGAAAACCGAATTGAAATCGGTCCACCCATTTTCGAGTTTTTAAAGTATAAGTTTACATACACAAACCACTGACTTCAATAAACCTGGACATATTATACCATACAAATTACACTAGTTAATTTTTAATATAGGGCTTATAAAGCATTATATAGATACGTTAATAAAGCGTAGATATTAGTTTGATTTCATTACTTTAAGGCTTTATTTTTAGTTCTTATTTTACCACTAGCTGGCGCCCGCGACTTCGTCCGCGTTGAAAAAGAAAATATATGAGTCACAGCGATAACGCCTCATCATTATCGCTGTGATGACAGTACCAAGTACTATTTTCCTGGATGAAAGGTACCCTAAGTCCTTTCTTATTAGGGAAAATCGTATTAAAAGCTATTGCGTAGTTAAAAATATGTAAGCGTTTATTCAGAGGGACAGACGGCGGGAAACAATTTGTGGATGACGTTTATTAAAAACTAGGTGGCACCCGCGACTTCGTCCGCGTTGAAAAAGAAAAAGTAGCCTATCCAGTGTCCTATACGTCTAAATATTTATCTACCAAGTTTCATGAAAATCACATAAAAAATTCGTTTAAGAATTATGGAGGAACACTACACCAACTTACAGATTTATTCCTATTGATTTAAAAAAAATCGTAATCACACGAGTGTCCCTTAAAAATGCCACAGCATTCGCGTAAACAAACATTACTACACCTACCCTAATTAGACATTTAATAAATCCACATATGAATTCTTAACTGAGTAGACGTATTAAATTTTAACTTCCCCAACCTAAATACGCCTATGGCGTATCGCGGCTGCCCCATCTCCGCTGTCTTTCTACGAGGGGACCGCATAAAATAGTTATACGGGGTAGAGGGAGCTACTTAAACCGTTTTTAGGAGACACCCCACTCCGCACCGACACCCTGCTACTTCAAACCCCACTTCCTGTATCCCACACCCAATCTTTTGAGGCGGGGTGGCGCCACCCCTGCGCGCGTCCTACAACTATGTCCTAATATTTTTGCAAAATTCTTACCGAGGGTTCGCAATACCTGACGCGTACGCAGCTCATTGGTGTTTTTGTTTTTATAGTTGGCCTCGCCCGGATTCCATTTAATTCGGGTCGTGTCATTTAGTTTGTTTTATAGTAAAATAATTAATGGGACACTGTTTTTGTTTAGTGTTGCGGGACGCATGTTTAATTGGGACTCGCATTTGACCGATAGAAATGCGATTCTATTGAGTTTTCTGTAGAGTTTTTTTTTTTTTAATGGAGACTAGTGGATTTTCTTAGAACGCTTTCTTACAACACTAATAACTGTAATTATAAAACTTAGGAAAATGTTCACTATCCAAGAAGTACATTTTTATAATTTATGTATTAGAATAAAAATAACTTTTTTTGATACTTCTAGTTACCTAAGTACACAAAATAATTGGTCTTTTAATAGAAAAAAATACTATTTTGTTCATTAATGTTATATGAAACTGTCTTAACTAAAAAAAAATGGTTCATTTTTAGTATTAATATGACTTAAACCGTAAATATACAACCAATCAGTATTTGAAGTTAGTAATAAAATGACTTAAAATTAATTGGGTCTTTATGATTTTTAACAAACGAGCTGCTATTTAGTATAAAAAAGACCTAATACTACAAACAAAACTTTGAAAACCTATTTATAAACCAAATAAATAGTTTTCAATTAAAATTTAAGTCTCACTGAAATCTGTGGTTCATATTCTATATTTACCGATAAAAAACTAATTGTAAAACTACCATCTTGTGTTATTTATATCCAAATAACTCAAGTCCTAAATGCAAAATTGATTTTTTAAATTCGGTCACTTTAATACTAAGCGTGCGATATAATCTTTGCCTTTATAATTTGCCGCTTCCGCGTTTATCTGTCTGCTATCCACTCTTAAACTATTTGGATGTGATTTTCAATATTAGTCAGATAATTTTTTCATTGAATTTTTATATTTACTTTACTAATAATACCTAATTACTTAAATTTTTATATAAATAGAAAAATTAAAAATAATATTTTGCAATGAAATTACATACATAATGCAAGCAATAATTTTATATGGCTTATTTACTCTAAACCTATTAGGGATAGGTTAAGGTACATAAAAATGATGTAACTAAAGAATTGTAGTTCTTCTAAAATCCTAAAGAAAACTCCGCGATATAATATCTCTGTACTAGCTGGTGCCCGCGACTTCGTTCGCGTTGAACGATGAAAGGTATCCTATGTCCTTTCTGGTGTCCCAGACAACGTGTATGCAAAATTTGGGCATGTTGATCATAATTATACTTATTTTTTATCAATATAAATATTTTTTACATAATAATATACTTATTCTAATTATACAAATTTTTTATCTATCCACAGCTTTATTGCTTTCTTGCTAATCCATAGTTCAGTATCTTTTATGTAGGCATATAGTACATTACATATTAATTTTAAGTTATAAAATACTGAGTTACGGACTCAGTAAGTAGATGTATATATGTTTCTATTTTAGTTATCCTGTGCAGAATAAAATTATTTACCTACCAAAATTATTTAAGATTTTAAGTACCTAAGAACCTACTTAACGTCTTTAATTAAGTTAATAAATAAAGTTAACCAAGATATTTATTAAAATCAAATTTACAAATAACTAACTAACAAGCAACGGGTTCGTTACATTTCCATTAAAATTTTAATTAATTTCCAAGCTCTAAGTCTTAAGTTGTATTTATACATGTACATATGTTGAGCACGAGACAATTTTACATAACTTAAGTAAGTGCCTACACTTAATACATGTACAAAGTCTCTCTACCTACGAGAGTAGTTCGCGCGGAATGAGACGAGGTTAAAATTCGAGGGAGGAGGCACGCGGTGCTACGCCGCAAGAGAAAAAGTTATAACTGAAATTTTCATTCCATTATTCATGAATATATTTTATTGGTTAGTTATACAGTATGAATAAATGAATAAGGGAATAAAAAGTACTGAACATTATAATTAAAATGTTACAATAAAATAGTAAGTACCTATGTCATATAAATAATAAAAATAGGAACAGAAATATGGAAGTACGTTTTCTTCTTATATATTCATATTTGGCATTTTTTAAATTTTCAACTTTGCTGTACCTATTCATCAGACGTAGAACAATTTTGATTTTCATTTTTTTTACATTGTAGCAATAATGTTAAAAGATATCAATTGTATGTACTTTAACTTTCACAAAATATTTAATGTTAGCTGACTTAGGGCCTCTTTCACCAACTACAAGTAAAGAGTTGATTAGTTACTTTTAGAAATATTTTTCTGTTTTATTGAATTATGCACTCGATTTACTACATCATTCGATAGGCGAATTATTATTATTATTTTTTATTACAGATGGGTTTGCTCTTGGCCAACAACCAGCTGAGTAGCAAGGATGAGGCCTAAGATGGAGCGAGCTCACCCAGAAGATGCCTATTCACTCGAACTTTGAAAAGATTAGGAAAAACATAAACTGGCAATTTTGCGTCTATGTGCCAGGCTCTGCATCTTAGATTTTAAAAGAGTTTTGTCGCCTATGAGTCTCCTAGCTCTGCGTTTCACCGAGTCGAGTGCGGCAAGTTGGTATTTCTTTCAATTTCAATGTTTGCGCTATTTTCCGTACAAACAAAGTTATATCAGCTCCATTATCCCCGGTTACCGGTGACTTCAAATGACAGTTAGCCTACTTGACAGACTGTGAAAACGGCGCTTAGGGGTATAAAAAATATTTTACTTACAACCTATGCTCAGAATTGTGCTCACAAAAAATTTCATAAAAATCGGTCAAGCCGTTTCTGAGGAGTTTGCTTGCAAAAACCGTGACACGTGAATATTATATATAAGAAAGAAAATTAAAACAAAAATATTTATGAAGACAATGACTTCAAAATCTTCAGAGAATTTTCACTTACCGCCTTCTCCCCAACTGGCACGCGTGTCTTGATACAGCATATAAGTCGATCGCGCGGGGTGGTTTTTACATTTGCCCCTCAAGTATACTCATACCACTGCGAGCACCTTTCCACCTCCCATTTACTTCACGGAACAATCACCCTTAATACGAAAGTCGAAAGATCATAGTCGTGTGCCCGTTTCTGCCTCCCAGTTTTGCCCGGGACGTAGAACGTAATCTTAATATTAATATCGCCTTGGGAAGCTCCTTATATGTTGAGTTTTATGTTGTCAGTGAGTAGATATGCTGGCGCCGTGTTAAGGATTAAGAAGGTTTATGATATATACAATGTTTACGACCTAAAGTTATTTAAGACGCTATTTCAAATCATAATAGACAAATTTTATAGATAACATATTTAGGGCCGCTTTCACCAACTACAAGTAAAATGTAGATTAGTTACTTTTAGAAATAATTTTATGTTTTATTAAATTATCTATGCACTCAGTTTAGGGCCTCTTTCACCATCTATCAAGTTGGCTAATCGCCATTTAAAATTAACGGTCTCCAGGGATAATGGAACAAACAAAATATCAAACATTAAAAAGAAAATTATAATAAAAAATCGCCTATCGAATGATCCAGTAAACTGAGTGCATAATTAATTAAAATATAAAATTATTTCCAAAAGTAAATAATCAACTCTTTACTTGTAGTTGGTGAAAGAGGCCTTAGCGAGAGGATTTATGTGCGGAAAATATACTTGAAATGAATTTAGGTATTATACACGACCACTGTGGAAAAACAACACATGTGCTGTTGTGTTGTGATTAGAACGGGTGCCATTTTTTGACATTGGAAATGTCTTTTCGTTCGCTTCAGTATAGGCCCCGATTTCACAAAAACCCTTATATCTCAGAGAGATGTTAAGATATTAAATTTAAGATGTGGAATCAAAAGACGCATATTCATGAGATCTATAAGGTGCAAAAAGAATTTTTCAAAAAAGTAAAAAACTAAAAAAGTTATGACCGAAATAGTGAAAAGAAATCAATTTTTTTCCAAATTTTTGATTTTGGCGTTCGATATTTTGGAAACGAATAATGATATAAAAAATTTGAGAAAAACTCCTCTGGACAATTTAGTCAGCTACAATTTGAGCCTAAAATAAAGACGACCGGGTCAAGGGTTTGCCCTGTAGCTTAACCTTTTTGAAAGAAGTCAACAAGTCAGAACAACATTTTCGAATTCTTCATTTCCAATATGTTCGATAGTCTTGTGAGGCACGAAATCTGTGAAATTTTTAATTAATCTGTCAAATTTTTAATTGCATGGTACAGATCGCGCGGCGAGAGTTTGGCTTTGACCTTCGGGTGGAGGGGATTACTGCGCATGGGTACTGTCACGCACACAATACTTTTCCTTTTTTATGTACCAGGTTGGATATTTGAGTGGGTCAAAATTCATGTACAGTGGTAATAATGCTAGAAAATAATACGAAATAGATAAACTTCTTCATTTATTAAAACTATTGATAGTTATTTTACTTATATAAAATGTTTATTTCCTTTTAAAGTTTACAGAGACAGCGATGAAAATTCTAAATAATTGTTTTTTAATAAAATTATTTATTCCAAGATACATGTAAAATTGGTACATACAAACAAAAGAAAACTTAACTGACAAACTTAAACAAACAAACTCAACAAATAATAACAATCGACAACAATAAACAATTAACGAAAATAGCAATTCACTTGTGAACGTGATTGTACAACAGGAGTGCGCGGTACGTCGTATCGATGCGAGAGGCAGGGAACGACTGGAGCGCCAATCAGAGCACCGCGTGCGCCTACACACCCGCCCCGCACCCCGCTAATTGCCCGTTGATACCCAATTTCTGATTTCTGCGCAATAACGGTCAAAGCCAAACTCTCGCCGCGCGATCTGTAGCACTTAGTGAGACAAATTATAGGAAAAATACATTCATGTCTCGTTCATGTAAACCTTTTAATGAAATTTTATTACAGGATACAGATGTCGGTCGACCTGTTCCACAGTTTCATAGTTAAAACAAAAAGTGTTATATCTAGGCGATAAATTTTTCAATGGCCTACTTTGACACTCTCATTATCGTTGTTATTACACTATAGTTTGCTATCTATACTTAAGTGGAATTTTTTTATTAGGTTTAAGATATTTACTCAGCACTGATACTACCTGTAAACCCTAGAATAAAATAAATAAAAGAAATAATTTGAATACTGTAAGTAAAAGAAAATTGGCGAATTGATAACATACCTAATAGATAAATGTTAATATGTAATGTCATGATTCTTTAGGTATATAATTTATATACCTATATGATAGATACAATAATGGCTGTATGAAATCTAAGTAAATAAATTTTAAAAAAATAACAGCATACAAGTAACTATAGTTTTGTTTAAGGTGTTATAAGAGAATAGATTATGGAAAATTTTGCATACACGTTGTCAGGGATACAGGGAAGGACATAGGGTACCTTTCATTCGGAAAAAAAGGACTGTTCCAGAGGGATCATCATCAATCAATCAATACTCAATACCAATAATAAATCTTTAAGTGTAGGTATTGTATGTATTTTCCTCCATAAATAACTCTTAAACGAATTCACGGATTTTCATGAAACTTAGTAGATAAACATTTAGACGTACAGGACATAGTATAGGCTACTTTTTTATTTTTCAACGCGGACGAAGTCACGGGCACTAGCCAGTTTATTAATAAAATTAGTTAAGTAAGTAAGATTTATATTAGGTATACTTAATAATGTAGTTGAATAATCAGTTAAGGGCAAGTTTCTCCGCGCTATGCGGGCCGTACATAAATTTTATTGGTATATCTCGCCGGCCCGCAAGATTCACTGGGCGGAAATTTTAAGATATACGACTTGGGTATATTCAGCAAATTAATGAAGTTTATTGACCGATAATTCAATAAGAAATATTATTTATTACAAAATGTATATGTTTATAAACAAATATTACATTCGAGTCGAAAGTAATATATGTTTATAAATAAATATTACTTTAGAGTCGAAAGTAATATATGTTTATAAATAAATATTACTTTAGAGTCGAATGTAATATATATTTATAAATAAATATTACATTCGAGTCGAAAGTAATATATGTTTATAAATAAATATTACTTTAGAGTCGAAAGTAATATATGTTTATAAATAAATATTACTTTAGAGTCGAAAGTAATATATGTTTATAAATAAATATTACTTTAGAGTCGAAAGTAATATATGTTTATAAATAAATATTACTTTAGAGTCGAAAGTAATATATGTTTATAAATAAATATTACTTTAGAGTCGAAAGTAATATATGTTTATAAATAAATATTACTTTAGAGTCGAAAGTAATATATGTTTATAAATAAATATTACTTTAGAGTCGAAAGTAATATATGTTTATAAATTAATATTACTTTAGAGTCGAAAGTAATATATGTTTATAAATAAATATTACTTTAGAGTCGAAAGTAATATATGTTTATAAATAAATATTACTTTAGAGTCGAAAGTAATATTAGGACTAGAAAACACAAGTCGAAAGTTTCGGGTCCGTGGTGTTCGCCCACAGTGGTGTTAGCACCTGTGGTGTTTGCCCACGATTTGAATAAATTAAATTTCATACCAAAAGGTACAAAAAAATTTGTGCTTTTCGACTCAGTACAGTAAACCACAATTAAACGACTTGTGTTTTCTAGTCCTAATATCATTAGTATTGTGGCTTTTTTTTTTCTAATAATAACTTTTTTTAAAGATTTTTAAGATTAATATGAGCTCGGAAACACAGAATGAAATAAATGGCTATATAATATAGTGTGAATGGCTATCTTAATTTTATATAACTTTCATATTCAGAATTTCAGACATATTTAGTGATTTTTTTGTTTATACCTAGTTATTAATTGACTGTAAATTGCTTTATTTTTATGACTGACTTCCGATAATATGTTTTTCACACAAAAATAAATGTGGTAGTAAAGTCGAGGTACGAAAACCTTTCAAATTATTATTAGACTCTTAATACCTTTTGAAACTAAAACACTAAACAGACAAGTGAGAGCTAGATATTTGAAATTACAAATTGGCATGACTGAGAATGTCTCTGGTACAACCAAAATGTCGTCTTAAAAATGACGAACCTTTTCTTACCCCGACTGTACATGCTGAAACGTCAATATTTAATCATTTGTAAGGTCCGGTCATACATCCAATTACAGGCAAATAAATGATTTGATTTGGTGCTTCCTGCAAAAGTAGGATAAGAGATAAGGGAGGGATAGGAATAACTCTTGCATCCCTTACTCACTCATTGAAACACAATAGCACACGTGCTGTTATTTCTTTGTGGTCTTCTGTACCTAAGACGTGGTTACTAAAATTACATCTTCACTACACTTAAAATTACACTTCTGTCTGTATGTTCGGGATAAACTCAAAAACTACTGCACCGATTTTCATGCTGTTTTCACCAATGGATAGAGTGGTTCTCGAGGAAGGTTTTGGTATATAATTTACAAAGTTACGCGGGCAGAGTCGCGGGCAGCAGCTAGTTATAAATAAATAAAATGAATCTCTAAATGTGTTGTTAAGCGTAAAACTCGAGAAAGGCTGGCCCTATTTTAACTCTGTCTTCACTCACGCATAGAGGGATAATCAGGGAAAGTCTTTACATTAAAAAATGGACGGGAGTTACTAATAAATATTACTTAATTTAACTATGCATTTGTTTCGCTGACGGTACATATTTTATTAGGTCAACTTCTAACAACGTCTTTGCGTTTAATCAAAGGAAATTTCCAATTAAATTGATTAAGATCTGAACCAACATCCGCCGCCATTTTCGGCTGGTAGGTATTCATACCTACCCTCGAATTGTTTCATTACTGTATTTATACATATACTGAATGCCTATGGTATACTTTATGGTTAATTGAACTAATTTATTTATTTATTTACAATTTTAAGGGCTAATATATAAAATAACATGTAAAATGATAATACTAAAAACCACTGAGGTTTAGTCTCGTGTTATCATTAGATTAATAGATATCCTACAATTAATTAGAATTTAAAAAATACTCCTTTGATTTAGATTTAATATTTTTAATAATTTAATTTTTAATAAGTTTGGCATATTTAAGTATTTTCGTGTATTAATTGATTAGCATATAGATAATAGATAATTATTTTTACATAATTTTAAAGATTATTATTTAGGTATTTACCTACGTTAATAATAATTACTGTTACTATTATTAAAAGTAAATAAGGTACCTACTATTAGTACCCTATTTGCTAACAATAAGTGAAATTAGGTAATAAACAAAAAATATTATTGAATTATTGTTTCTTTTTTTTTCAGTTAATTTTTAAATGCAATTATTTTTCATTTTCATTTCTATTCCGAAGTCAATTTTGTGTATTGTTATAAGAAGCAACGCTTGGAAAAAAAGTTATTGCGGTTTTTGACTCTTGTCTTGGAGCAATGTAATGTTTTTTATGTAAAACTAGCTGCTGCCCTCGACTTCGCCCGTGTAACTTTGTAAATTATATACTAAAACCTTAAAACGAGAACCACTCTATCCATTGGTGAAAACAGCAATGGATTGAACTTGGTATTTTTTTGCTAGAAAGAGTTATTATCAAAGGTTTTTAATTATATATTTTTATCGCACTGACTTTTTATCAGCCCAATATGTCAACAAAACTTACCTAACTTTTAAACTCATAACTTTAAAGCATATGTAAGAGTATGTAAAATAAATTTAAAAAAATCGTGCTATAAAGAACTCGTTACATGTCTCTGATGGTGGGTAAACATGAAAATAAAAATGAAAATATTTGTTAAAACACACACTAAATAAACCCACGATGAATTCTAATAAGCTGTCTTCATAAGGGCTGAGGTACACCAAGCGATAGATATTTACAGAGATAAATTATTTCCGCTTTTTTGGATTGCTATTGCCACTCGCAAGTTCTCAACGAATATTGCTCACCATCCTGAAAGAATACTCTGAAAAATATTTTGTCGATAATACAAGTGCGAGACTTTTCCTCATTTAGTTTGACATGGAAGCGACAGGTGGCGCTTTCTATTGCTTAATAATACAGAAACAGTCCCAGGAAATAATGTAATGTTGATTTTAACTGTTTTGATATCTTTCGAATAATTTTAATATAATCTATTTCTTCTTTAAATAATATAAAAAAAGACGCTTCCCGCCATAGGTAACATAACAATAACCGGACCGTGAGCCTGTCTGCCCCTTTTTTACTTAAAAATTACTAAATTAAAGAAAGAAAGAAAAGAAAAGAAATTTTATGGAGTCAATACAAAATACAAGTAGCACATGCAATACAAGAACAAGCACAAGAGCAATCAGAAACACTTAATCATATTGGCAATACTTGCCATACTTGCAATACTTACCATACTGTCATATTTTCACCCAACTCAGCATGAATTATGCTGTTTCTGCAACGAGTCACATACAGCGTTGATCTTCCGCTGCGGACCTCATGGTTGGCTTCACGGAAGCCCGCCAAGGCCGTAATCTATACTAATATTACAAAGAGGAAGATAGGCTCCAAAACTACTGGACCTATTTGAAAAATTATTTTACCATTAGAAGCCGACATTATCCGTGATGAACATAGGCTAATTTTTACCGCGGGAAAAATGCTTCATTCCTACGGGAAATCTAAAATAAAAGTAAATACTAGCAGCTTGGCCCAGGCGCCATCTATCTAAAATACGTTTTATACTTTTCTACGCGGACGAAGTCGCGTGCAACAGCTAGTGTTACAAATAAATATATATATATCACTAGCTAGAGCAATATAATAACAGTATATAAATGAAAATAAATAAAATTAATTATGGAGTTTTAAATTTACGCGAGCTCGTTGTGTCGTCAACCTAAATGCACCCTCGGGATTCAACCGGAAAAAAGATGGAAGCAGCGGCCATATGTAAAGTGGTGTCGTAACAAGCTGTTTAGTATAGCAGAGTACGTTTTCGAGTTTAGAAAAAAAACCGCTGAATATATGTTACGGCATTTAAATCCTATTGAATCCGAGCTAGTCACTTTTAAGTGAAAAATATAATTTACTATGCAAAGCCTAGATTTTTATGTTGTACTAGCTGGTGCCCGCGACTTCGTACGCGATTATAAATTAAAAATATAAAAGCAATTGTAACGTTTGACGCCTTGTTGCTATAACACATTGGCCAGGCGTTAGTTACAGTTTTATATTTTAGGTAATCCCTCGGGAACAGTACTTTTTTCTTGGATGAAAGGTACCCTATGTCCTTTCTGGTGGCCCAGACAACGTGTATGCAAAATTTCATGGTAATCGGTTCAGCAGTTTTTGCGTGAAAGCGTAACAAACAAACAAACTCACGTTCACATTTATGGTAAGTATTAGTAAGGATGTTAAGTTGTTAGACAGGCTGACGATCCACTTGATGGTAATAAATCTGTAAGTGTAGGTGTTGTATGTATGTGTGTATGTTCCTCCATAACTCTTAAACGAATTAATTGATTTTCATGAAACTTGGTAGTTAAACATTTAGACATACAGGACACAGGATAGGCTACTTTTTCTTTTTTAACGCGGACGAAGTCGCGGGCGCCAGCTAGTCTAAAATAAAATAGAAAAATAATACCTCGCCAAAGTGTTACAGAAATAAGAGGCCAAGCGTTATGATGCTGATATATTTTGTATTTTTCTATGCGGACAAAGTTGCGGGCACCAGCTAGTATTATAATAAACTTAAGATACTCATATCTTAGATAAAATAAGTAGTTTTTATTTGGGTTGAAGTTGAAGTTGAAATATTTTTAAAGAGAAATCTATAAGTATACTAATATTATAATGAAGAAAAGATCTGTTTGTTTGCATTGAATATGCTCCGAAAGTATTGGACCGATTTTGAAAATTCTTTCACCTATATAAAGCTACGTTAACAGCGAATAACATAGGCTATATTTTATAAAGTTACGCGGACGAAGTCGCGTGCAACAGCTAGTAGTAAATAAGAATACAACCTTCAATGTGCACGAATACAAAGTCACTCACTCTATACAATACCTATAGTAGAAACACTTGTTGCTTTCATTCAAGTTATACACATTTTTTTCATTTTCCCCAACACTGTTCCCGTACGGGCCCACCGCTTACAAATAGCTTTTTAAGTGGAGTTTTTTTCCTGGAAAGCTCCGGTATGTTAACAGATTTTTTACCCGGATATCCCGGGGGCATGTTTATTACCGTGATTAATTCACTGGCTGACATTTTTTTCCTCTTATTACGTATACAAGGGTGTAATTTGTCAGGCCATTTTGCGATGAACTCCTCTGGATTCGTTGACTTTTTATTTAACGAGTTTACACTTGAGCTTTTAACTTTTTACTTAGTATGTGGTCCCGTTGCGGGATATTCGTTGTGCAATATTTAAACTTCATCGAACGAATGACTCGACGAATTATAGTTTAGTTGTCATCTCGCACGATTTTATTTCGTACGAGAAATGTGCGATAAAGATTAAATTTAAATTGAAATATTTTATTTTTCAGCCTTTAAGATACGTTTTATTTTTCAACCCAAACGAAGTCGCGAGTATAAGCTAGTAGGTAAGTATCCTAAGACATTTTTTTTTAAGATTGTAATGTTTTTTGATATACACTTGAATATATTTTTAGTAGTCATCTGGTACACATTGAGTTTTATAGAAGAAAGAAAGTACAGTCGTGACAATAAAATAATTATGTAAGTAAGTAATAGAAAGATAAATAAATTACTATTTTAAACCTGTAAAATTCAAATAGAATTAATAATAACTTGCTGTTGCACGCGACTACACCCATATTACTTTTTAAAAAAATCCTGTTCAAAAATGTACCAAAAATCTACCTTTTTTAGCCAGCTATTGATAATAAGTAAAGAGAGACGATTTTTTATATATTATTTTTGGTATTTTTGTTTGTAATGTATAAAAACTCACACGCACACGACTTCGCTGGCGTAACTATAAAAATCTGTGTAAGTAATGTTACTTGCTGATAATGTAGCTTTCTATATGTGAAAGAATTTTCAAAATTGCTCCAGTAGTTTTTGAGTTTATTCATTGCAAGCAAACATACAAAAATACAATTTTTCCACAATTAAATAAATATAATGTAGGTCGACATATTTGTTTAGGTTATGATGTAACAACAGTGGTAATAAACTATTAATATATAATTATTATTTTTTCCCTTAACACTGAAACTGAAATAGCTGTAACACGCTGTCAATTTGCAGAACTCCCTTTTATAAGCTTAAATGGCGCCGCGAAATACAGGTAGCGACATCTGTTATCCAGTAGCAAAAGTTCACATGTAAGTTTTAATCTTATTCATGTTACAATAGCCTTTTAAAATCTTATAATTCCGGAATATTTTTTGTGAGTGATGCTATTTTTTTAATCACCAAATTAATGATTTTTATGAAAAAATAAATTAGTTCATACTACTTGTCAATAGAGAGAGCTACTTACTTAGTACGGCTTAATACCAATAGATGGGGTTACAAGTTCAAAGGGTAACTTTCAACGTTAGATGGCGCCGGAACATTTAGTTTCTCTACTTGACAATAGGTGGCAAATGAAAATATGTTCTTTCATATTTTTTAATGTTTTATTTTTTTTTTTTCAAATAATACATTTATTAATACAAATTTTCCCCTTCGGAAATATTCCTGATTACCTACAATATTTTTCAATTAATGTTTCAAGCGGGCTGTATAGACATTTCAACAGGGAACTGCATCTCCCTGGTGTTATTTGTCTCCTTTGGCGACGGTAGCCACCTACCATCATTAGACCGTATGCCTGTCTGGCACCCTTTATAATAAATATTAAAACTATACCTATTTTATAACAAATTTCGACAGACATAAACCACTCAACCAAGGGGTCATCCCCTTGGTTGAGTGGTTTATGTACTTACCATACTTGCCTTGGCGCTCTGTCTCAGTCATCCTAGGTTCGATTCTCGTCATTGTCAATTTTGAAAACTAACTTTTCATATTTAGCTATGGTTTGGATCTTGAACACACTGCATTTCGCATTTCCGTGTGATATTAAGGGCCTCTTTCACCAACTACAAGTGTTGATTAGTAACTTTCAGAAATATTTTTTTATGTTTAATTAAATTATGCATTCGTTTAACTGGCGATCCTTCGATAGCCGATTTTTTATTATTATTTTCTATTCAATCTTTGGGACCTTTACCGTACAAACAAAGGCATATCAGCTCCATTATCCCCATCCATTATCCATTACCGGTGTCTTTAAATGGAGGTTAGCCTACTTGACAGATGGTGACAGACAGACAGAGGCCTTACTTCTTCTTCTTCTTTTAATGTCTTGGCTCCATCAGATCTCCGATGATTTTGCTAGTGTCATTAGTAAAAATAGCAATTTGTAAAAGCCTCAAAAATAGCAGATCCCGAGACTAGTCAGTCAAGTCAAGTCAAGTCAAGTCAAGTCTATAATTTTTCTTAGTTTTCCAAAATAGGTCCGTCAAGTCCAAAGCAGTCAAGTCAAGTCAAGTCAAGTCTCGACAGAGGCCTAAGTAATTCAAATTCCAATATCTTTAGCGACGTTGCTTGTGTTATAGGCGACGGTTGCCACCTACCATCAAGACAAGTGGACTGTCAGCCTGTATGACAACTGTTTACATTAAAAACCCAGCATAATTATGGCACCAGATAGTTTCTTAATATAAATTAACGAGAACCCCTCATAATCTTCTTTTATTCTTTAGTATTAAGAAAAAAAGAAATGTTATTCTAACGCTCACCCTTTGAATGTCTCACAATGTTAAGATGCAATAATTAATTATAATAACAATGCTCGTTCGTCCGTTTGTCCTGCTGTTCTCTGCTTTTTTATTATCTTAGACAACACATTATTATATGAGGAATAACTCGTGAGAATTATTTATCAAGTGGACTTTAGAACATTAAAAATTAATTTACAAAAATACTTCGTATACTAATAAAGAGCAAAGATTTGTTTGTTTGTTTGTGTGCAGGCTCCGAACCTACTGGACCGATTCGAAAAATTCTTTCACTGTTCGAAGCTATTCTTATTAGCAGCGAATAATAGAAAGTTACGCGGACGAAGTCGCGTGCAACAGCTAAGTAGTGACTATATAAAAAAATATTAGATATGTATTGCAATGTTAAGGTGTGTTTCACATTAAAGCAAGGACAAACCTCAGATCGAACACAATTTTTTGCCAAAATAAGCTCGACGTGACGACCTATGAATTACTTAAGGTGTAATATTGTACAACATTTTTTTTTGATTTTTGGAGATAACCGAACAGATTTAAAATTGGAAGTTTTTTTTTAAAGATATAAAAGTAGGCGATTAAAACTGTAGTAAAGTTAATTAATATAAAAGCTTAAAAACAAAAAGTTAGGTAGGTACTTAGTGGTTCGCTAAAAAAATTAATTAGGTACTGTAATGAGCAAGATTTTTTTGGGCAGTAATTTTGGCAATAAAAAATATATATTTTTTTGTATAAATGTGCCCGATTCAAAACAGTCAGCACATCTGTTCAATCAAATTCTGTCAGCACATTCAAAGCAGTTTATCTGCATTTATCTAAGTTTTAATTTTAGTCTAAGAAGTCAAATAAGGCGAGGAAAGAAACACTTTACTGCTAAGTCCTCTCTTTAAATCAAATTCCTTTGAAAATATTATTTTATAACATATATAATAATTTTAAGTAGGTATTTTAAGAGTGGCAAGTTTTTTTGTCATGTTTCGCTGAATGAGTAAGGAATTTCAAAGCCTATTTGCTTTTGTCTTATTCCTTATCCTTTTGTGGTGTTGCTGGCGACGGTAGCCACTTACCATGAACTTCACCGTCAGTCTGTCTGTCCACCTAAACCTAAAAACGAAAGATGTCAAATCCTTACTAATATTATAATTGCGAAAGTTTGTATGGGTGGAAGTATGAATGGATGTTTTTTACTCTTTCACGCAAAAACTACTGAATGGATTTCAATGAAACTTTACAATAATATAGCTCATACATCAGAGTAAGACATAAGATATAAAAAATATATATATATATATATTTCGTCGTCACAGTTATAACGATGTCCGGCCTTACCACTCACATATTTTTTCTTTCAACGCGGACGAAGTCGCTGGCACCAGTTAGTTTGTACATACAGAAAACCACAGTGAAATAACAGCATGTGTGCTATTATGTTTCGGTTAGGATAGTCAGCAGCGCACTTGCAACGCCTGTAGGTTTATTTGTGTTACAGGAACATCTACCATAAAGATAAGGAAATAGGAATGAATAGGGAAAGTGCTCTGAAATCCCTCACTCACTCACAAAAACACAATAGCACGCGTGCTGTTTTACGGTGAAGACGTGCTCTGAAGATTTGGGTACTGTTTTCAAAAATCAAATTTAATACGAATATAAAATACTTAAAAAATATATATATTTAAATATTTATCGTAAAATATAATTATTATTATTTATTATTATTGGAATAAACAAAAAAATTACAATTGAAATTAAAAATAAATCCACAATTTTTTAAATATATTTAGGCTTATTTACTTTTAGATTTATTTTATTAGAACTTATCTTTAATTTTAATTGTAATTTTATGTTTATTCTAATAATAATAATAAGTAAAAAATAATTATATTTGATGATAAAATCAAATTATTAAAAAACATATCGAAAGTTGGCGAAGTCCACCGGTAGGTGTGAAATGAAGACATATGTCCGCGCCGGCTGTGCCAACCCTTCCGCTGCCGTGAGAACCGGTCCGACCAGTATTTAAATTAGGGCCATTGTGACCGCGGACAATTCTTCCTTTTTTAATTGTTGTTCCGGTACCGGACGATCTAGAGTTGTTGATGTTTTGTCGATATTTCACCTACATTTTATCGATAATTTATAAAAAAAATAATCTTAACGTATGGAGATTTGTATTTTTGTATATTAAAATTTGTTATGAATAAACTCAAAACTACAGGGCCAATTTTAAAAGTTTTTTTCACTTATAGATAGCTATACAATACTATCAGCGAGTAACATAAGCTATATTTTATAAAGTTACGCGAACGACGTCGCGTGCAACGGCTAGTGTAAGATAGTTTATATCTTGATAGTTTATAGTACGCATACGAGTGTTTTTGTCTGACTCCTAAAATATAGGTTCTAGTACAAGCATTTCAAATACAAAATTAATAAAGGAAAAACTAAAGGAGTTTTTGGTAGGGAAAGCTTATTATGATTGTTCTGATGCATTTTAAATTTAACTTTGATTTTGTGTAATAATTGCTTGACTTGACTGGTATTACTGAAAAATTATGAGCGAGACCAATGTCCAGCAGTTTACGGCTAAGACATTGACGGTAAGTATGATGAACTATTATATATTACTTATTTTATTTAATCAGGTAATGAAAATGTTACAAAAATATCGTGCACATCTCACACTTTATCGATACTGATGACTTTAAAAATACAACACTACAAAGTAACACAGGAACTGCCAAAAAAACCGGTTAGGTCAGTTCGGTAAAAATCACAATAGCCGACCCATTGGATACTTAAATAGGTCCAGATATTATAATGCATTTTTTTTAACAACAATCCCTTCCAAAGGTGATTCCATTATGTCCAGTTTGCACCCTTCGCTATCTTTTGTCCCGCGGTCCCTTTTATAAGATAACCGGTAAGACAACTTTGACCCGCGTTCTCAATTGAAGGGTTAACTGTTCAAAATCAGTTTATATCTGACCATGTCCACAGTTAGTGCTTTTACGTGAGGTGTGTTTTAAAAATTTTGATATATTTTTCTTGGTAAGTGCATTTGTATTGTATGAGTTCGTAGGAGTACTGTACCTAGATACCTACATAAATAGTTAAGTATTTTTTACCACAAATTGTTTCAAGTAAGTAGATATCCATCTAAGAACCTTTCATTGTTTATAAACCAAATGATTAATTGCTTACTTTATCGTTTAAAATTAAATAACTACAACAACTACATTAACTGTTACTACAATATGTATTCGCGTTTTAAATATGTTCTTAAGACATAAAACAATACCCAAGAAAAATTAAAATTTCGTCTGTCTACTAACATTACAAAACGACGTTCTGTTATATGCGATATGTGTATTATCCATTTAATACATGTGCCTTCCGTTAGACTACTAAAATGTTTATAAATTTTAACTCGAACCATATCAAAATGTTCAGACAACAGGCAAAACCGCGGGCACCTTCAATAGCAATAGTTTAATAGTAATCTGCTACCAAAAACAAGATGAAATGATCATCTAGATATATATCTATTTTATGTCAATATTTAGGTATCTATATCTACCTAAACATTATAATGAAATAAACTCATTTTCGCGTCTATTTGTTTCTTTATTAATTTCTTTTAAATCCAATAGAATTCGGATACAATTCTATTACTAATGCAAAGAGCGATAAATTCTTAGATAAACTTATACATGGAAAGTCGGGGCGAATAAATCGAATGCGAATGTATCTATAAATATCGAGGGCATTCTGGCAGAAACGGATAAGTACACAAATTTTCAAAATGAGCATTTAAAAGTTTGAGGGCTCATAATAAAACGGTGAAGCATAATAGCCATAATAAACCATAAAATCATAATAAAAGCTATTTCACTTATGTATACTGTTTTGCTAGATAAAAAGAACAGAAGGACCGCAGCAGTAGCTGCTTCCGCTGCGGAGTGAATGGGCATTCCGCCTTTGAATGTGAGGCGGCCTATCATTGCGGGGTCTGCGCTGACGCAGGCCTCCCGGCTAACCACCGCATGGGGGGCATCAAATGCTCCCCCCCAGTCGTCAAGGGCCGCCGCCTCGCAGCGGCACCACCGACAGCCTCAGCAGGGGCTACCCATGTCGAAAGGGAGGAGCCAATGGACATCTTGGTGTCCATTGAGTCCTCCCATACTCAAGCAGATGGTAGGGTAGGAGAAGGCGGGCCTTAGTCTGTCCTTCAAATGCTCTAGGGGACCTGCGCACGCAGCTGGCCAGCTGTGTGTGCCTGCACGGGTCCCCGCCATCTGGGGATTGCTCGGGTGTCTCCGGGCAATCCCCCGTTGACGTCAGCCTAGCCAGCAATGGCTAGGCCGCCCGTGGTGGGGTGGGTCGGAGCAGATGCCTCGGCAGAGCCCGTTCACCCCCCCCTTAATGGGCAAGAGGCACCGGGGAGTTTTAGTGGGTAGGGGCCAGTTCCGCCTGCACGTGCGCACGCGGAGTATGCTGGTCGACCCCCACATACCCCTGCCGCCTAGCCAGCGGTAGGGGATCAATAAAAGGATTTCTCCTCGAAAAAAAAAAAAAAAAAAAAAGAACAGAAAAAAATAAGTATGCCTAGACTATGTATTAGGTTTATATTTCTTTATTCTCATTAAAGCTTAGAGCTACTAACATGAAAAATATAACAAATATAACAAAACCAAATTAAGAAACATTAAACATGCAGACATTTGACATAAAATGTTTAAAAAGCTTGGATTTGTATTCTATAAAAGATTTTGCTTGTTTTATATGCAAAGGTTAAAAAGAAAGCTGTTAAAAAGCTGTGCTCCCTCAAAACTAACCTTTTTTTTCTAACTAATTTTGACTTATTCGGTTCTGCCAAAACACCCTCGCTATATGAAACTTATATTAAATGCATTCAACATTAACCCTCCCACTGCTTTTTAAAATCGATTCTAGTATTTTTTGTCCGTCAAAATCCGCGGTCCCCGATTGGTTGACGGTCGCATTTTTGTTCGAAATTCAAAAGCTTTTTCTCTTGTAGGCGGCCTCGTGGGTGGGACAGGGGAGACGGGTTAAAACATGGCCGAGGATTTCTTAAAAATAAAAGGGGCGCCTTTCCATCTTTGTTAAGACCTTTTTAATCGATTCTACTCTCTCGGATTATTTACCGTATTAAATTTTATGATATTTCAAAATTACTATT
Organism: Synanthedon vespiformis; assembly: GCA_918317495.1. Lineage (NCBI taxonomy): Eukaryota > Metazoa > Arthropoda > Insecta > Lepidoptera > Sesiidae > Synanthedon > Synanthedon vespiformis. Next base: position 5,904,864 of record OU906969.1, read on the forward strand.
ATAAAAATTTAGTAATTAGCCTTTCAAATTTACTTTTTAAAAGCCTTCTTTTAAAAGTATGCTTGTAATCAAATTAGCCTTAGGCCAATCAAAGTTTAAGTAGGTATTAAGTGAGCCTTAGGCCTACAAGACTTTAGGCACAGTTTTCAGTCTTAATATCAAATTAGCCTTTTAAGCAAGTGGTAACTAATATAATTTAAATATTAATAATATTGTAAAATTTATACGTTTGGATGTTTGTTACTCAATCACACAAAAACAGCTGAATGAATTTGGGTGAAATTTGACATACAGACAGTTTATCATCTGGATTAATATATAAGATACTTAGCGCCTCTTTCACCATCTGTCAAGTAGGCTAACTGCCATTTAAAGTCACCGGTAAGCGGGGATAATGGAGCTGATATATTTTATTTTGTACGTTAAAATTCCCAAACCGAGTGCATAATTCAGTAAAACAGAATTTTTTTTCTAAATTTAACTAATCAAGACTTTACTTGCAGTTGGTGAAAGAGGCCCTTATAATTCTTTTTCTTTTCCTATTCCTAATCCTATGCTTGTCTTATAGGCGACAGAAGCCACTTCTTGTCAAGTCAACTTTGATATAAAAAAAGTTCCAATTTGTATGAAAAAAAATTCTAATCCAAATTAAATTAATAAATTGTTAGGTGGTGACGTCAGAAACTCCATTAAAACTTTTAAATCGAACAAAGTTAGTGTAATAAAAGAATATTTTAAAAGTCGAAAATTTCTCCTATAGGTAAAGGAGGGAAACTCCTTGTAGGAGGGTCCGAATTGATTATATTTGGGAGTCAACACGATTTTTTAATTAAGAGGTCGGATCGGGAGTTTGAAGAAAATTTTAATGACGCGCCGTCCGCCATCTTGGAAATAACAGAAAAGTGAAACGAAAGACCCGACAGTTAACTGGGTCTCGTCCGTTCAAAACGTTTTGGTTTTCAACTACGTCTTCGTTTAAAATTATTTAAAAGAAATAGAAGGGTTTATTGAATAGAAATGTTAAAAAAAAATTAAAACTAGACACCTAAATCGGACCAAATTAATAAGAACTAAGCATAGATAGGGTTACCATAATTATGGAAAATTGTAAAGTCCTGAGATAAAGCCTGATTTCCATAGAAAAGTGCTGAGATTTCGTCGCAAACGTAATTAATTATAAACTCTAAAAAAAATTAGTTTCACAAATTAATGAAAGTATTTATTATTTTTGCAAATCACTTAATATGAAGGTTGATTTTAAAAACCAAAGGTGAACTATTTTATGTTTTTAAATCATGTTTTAAATGTTAATTACGTTGATTTGTGATACTATCCAAAGGAGATTATTTTGGTTGATTGAAATTTTCTAATAAAAAAATCTAAAAAATTTACTGTATTTTATTGAAAATCGAAATATCCTCAGATTTCCGAAATCCGGCCGCAATCCTGTCAGTAGCCTAATAACCTTGAAATCTCAGGACAAATCCGGAGATATGGTAACCCTAACTATAGACAGAATTTTGTGGAAACATTTGTGCGTAGGCAATTCACTGTATTGAAATTTTGTATTCCAAGGTACAGTCGGCTGCATAAGTCAATTAACACATTCATAAGTGCAAAACAACTAAAAACTTAACGCGCCATAAGTCGTTATCACGACTATTGAATAATATAAACTTCACGTACAAACGATCGTAAAAAGCTTCAGTAAGTAAGCAATTAAGTAACTAAGTTGAGTGTTTAGTTGTTTTGCACTTTTGAATGTGTTAATCGACTTATGCGGCCGACTGTATAACCTCATACAATTTTTGTTAATTTATATTAAAAACTAGCTGGCGCCCGCGACTTCGTCCGCGTTGAAAAGGAAAAAGTAGCCTATTCTGTGTCCTGTACGTCTAAATGTTTATCTACCAAGTTTCATGAGAACCAGTCAATTCGTTTAAGAGTTATGAAGGAACATACATACATACAGAAAAAAAATTCTAAAAATGGTCATTGAGTTTCAGTATCATGTATAGACTAGAGGCTATATACACGATATCTCTGAAAACAAAGTAAATTACTCCATGACCAACCCTTACACATTTTTTAGTAGATATTGATATTGTCTTCCAAGTTTGTTAATTGCAATGAGTGAAATGTGATAAAATCCTGCTTTTTATATTTTGAAGTTTTTTTTTTACACTTTCATTACGCAATTCAGAATTTTCACTAGTAAAAATTTTAACACTCTATTAAAATAGTAAATTGTATCTTAGTCTTATAAAATTGTATATTTTTATCTATTATCTATTGAATTTATTGATTTATTAAATAAATAAATCTATTATCAAAATAAGAAAAAAATTAATTAATTAATTTTTAGATTCAAAAGTTAAGTTTTTTTTAGATTTTTAGATTCAAAAGATAAGTTTACGAAGGTATAACAAATCTAATATTCAAATAAGTGAAAAGTTTCAGGAAAACTTTTTTGTCAATATTTCAAACAAAAGCACATCATTTTCTAGCTAAATCTATAAGCTACATCTTCTATAAGCTAAATCTAAATCTAATAAGCTAAAGCCCTTCTAAATTTTACAGCATTTCCACAATATGTCCAAAAAAATTACATAGGATAAAATATTAGCAAAAAAATCCCTATGTTTTTTAGATTTTTGGACTAGCGAACAAATTCATTAATTAATTCAATGAAGATCAAACCAGAAATCGATTGCGATTATCTGAATGTTGGGGAAATTTTTCAGATTGACGCATAAATTGAGGCAAAGGCGAAAACTTTGCGAAGCCAATTTAGCCCTTAATGGCCCCTATTTGTTTAGTAAAAACATTTCGCGATAGCGTTTAGAAACTTCGCGAAGTCGTTGGGTTGACTAGTATTTGTGAAACTTCAACAAGTTCACTACAATTTGTTTTGATGTTTGATGGTGTACGTACTCCATAATTATCCAGTAAAATAACCTTGATTAAAATAATATTAAAATAAAAATATCATTATCATGTTGCATTGTTTTTATTACAATATCTTCCCGCAAAAATGTGGAATGTTTGGAATAATATGGATAATAGTGTTGAGCAATTTATGGAAAAAGTTGCGTTAAGCTTTTTACGATCGTTTCGTACGTAAAGTTTATGACGCGTTCAGTTGTTTTGAACATTTGAATCTGTTCATCGACTTTTGCGGCCGACTGTACATCAAAATCAAATCAAATCAAAATCAAATCAAAATATTTATTTATCAATTAGGTTTCTACAAGAAACTCTTTTGATCGTCATTATAAATTTAAATTTACCAGGGTTTCGGAAAAAAAACCAAGATGACCATCCTGAGAAGAAAAACCCGAAAGAAACTCAGGATACTATTCTTTTTGTCATCATTAAAATGTAAAATAGTACAATACACTTACTTAATATTAACAAACTTAAAGTATATATATATATATATATATATATATATATACAATTATAGTTTTACAATACAAAACATAGTACGAACTCCGAATAGCTTAAATCCAGGCTTCTTTGTCGCTTAAATAATCAGTGATTTTATAATAGCCTTTCGAGAGGAGTTTAGTTTTAATGACACATTTGAATGTCAATGTCATCAATGGTGTTTTTTAAAGGATGCTTCAACATTATACTTAATACATGTGAAGAAGCATAATTATGGAGAGTTAAGGAACAACATAGACGCAAAATCGCCAGTCTATGTGTCTTTTATAAGAGAGAGTTCTCAGGACCTGCATGAGTTCATACCGCCTTCCCCTTTCTTCCATCGAACATACAGACTTACCTACAGTCGAAATCTCTCTTTTCCGGACTAAGCGCTTTAAAACATTATTTATATTATTTCACAAACGTCAAGTAGGCTAAACTGTCATTTAAAGTCACCGGTAACCGGGGAAAATGAAGCTGATATACCTTTGTTTGTACGATAAACGTCCCAAACATTGAATAGAAAATCATAATAAAAAATCGGCTATCGATGGATGCACTAAATCGAGTGCATAATTCAATAAAACAGAAAATGATTTCTAAAAGTAATTAATCAACACTTTAATTGACGTTGGTGAAAGAGGCGCTAACATTATTTTATTTTTTATTTTTTTGTACTTAGAAAATTTAAGATGCCTAACCTTGCAATAGGCTATATAAAAATATATATTTTATATATTTGTTAAATATTAAATGCTGTAAGGTTAGCTATTAAATAAATAAATAAATAAAATATGTAACGCGCACTGGCAAGGTTTGGAACTCCCTGCCGTTGTCTGTGTTTCCAAGCTCATATACTTAAGAGGGAAGTATAGCTTTGCGATAGGTATTTAGGAAAACACATGCTATCGCTTGTACGCTCTAGCCCCGGGGCAGTCGTGCGATAGAGAGCGTTGCAGCTTCCGACTGACAATAGTACTTTTTTTGATGAAATTTCATTTCGGGAGAAAACAGTTTCCACTAACTAAATCTTAACAAATCACTTTGATTTTCATGACGATCGTTTCACCATAATATATTCTAGGTTTATAGCTTTCGCATTTTTTAAAAAATTAAATTGTTTTTATAAAACAAACGATTTAATTCGACAAAGTTTTAATCACAAAAATTAAGTTATTTGAGGTTAAATAAGTTTGAATTTATTGAAAATTTTGAAAACAGGAAAACCTATAAACTTAGTCTTTCACTGTGTCAATAACATGCAAAAAAATCATGGAGATTGGAAAATATTTAGAAGTGGAAATACGTTTTCTCTTTTTGTATGGACGAGTGCGTGCTATTCTTCCCTCTTCGAGTGAATAGGCATCTTCTGGGTGAGCTCGCTCCATTATAGGCTTCATCTTCGCTACACGCCTGGATGCTGGCCAAGAGCAAACCCAATCCTAATAAGAAAAAAATAGGGCTTTCTATTCTCACTTTTGACGATTTTAAGATTTTATTTTTGCGTCATGATTTAGAAGTTAGCGAAGGCACAAGCGGACGCCAATTTCGTTTCATAATATGCAAAGATTTATATAGATATTATACGTGAAACAAATTCAGCGAAATCTTGTGCATCGAACTCATTACGCTAAGATAAAATTTAAATTGCAAATCGCTCCACCCCCAAAAAAAGGGCTGTATAGTGGGTGTCAAAAAAGTACCCACCTAAACGGTCACCCCCGAGACGTTCACCCCCAAAAACCACCCCATATTTTTCCGCCGTTTGTTTCTTGTTATCGTCGAAGTGTTCTGTTACAATTGTTCTTAAAAATAACAATGTTTTGCGTTTGTTTTTGTTTCCATTAAATTTATAGCGGGATTTGTTCCAATTTAAGTGATGTTTACGAGTTGCCGGGCGTCAGGGAATTTTTTATCGCAACATTCGCTGTTTAGAGTTCATATTCCATTGCATATTTCATTTTGGCGACTGCAAAATGAAACAAAGAATAATATTTTACGAATTAAATGAAATATTTTAATTTTTTTTTTGTGATAAATGAGCGCAGACAAGTTTAGTGACCTAGATGCAAAATCTGAACGCACGTGTTAGACTTGAAGTCTAATTATTTACTTGAAAGTTGTTTAGAACGCTTCAGACTTAAAATCATTACTAATAATAAATCTGTAGGGGTCGGTCATGGAGTAATTTACTTTGTTTTCAAAAATATCGTGTATATAGTCTGTATACATGATACTGAAACTAAATTGACCATTTTTAGAATTTTTTTCTGTATATGTATGTATGTTCCTCCATCACTCTTAAACGAATTGACTGATTTTCATGAAACTTGGTAGATAAACATTTAGAAGTACGGGACACAAGATAGGCTACTTTTTATCTTTTTTGACGCGGACGAAGTCGCGGGCAACAGCTAGTTTTAAATAAGAAAGTGTTGCGAGTTCTTACGTGCACTGCCTACCTACAGGTAGTCAGAATATGACGCTAATTTGAGTTAGGACTACCCTCCGTTGTGGTAATAGATTGGTTCCGGTATAAAAGGAAGTGCCGGACGTTGTAACTTAACTTTAACTTAATTACATTGACGTACATAAGGTATTTAAGTTAAGGGAAACAAGTTTTTAAAATGTGAAATTTAAAAATTATTATAAAAATTAAAGTAGGTATGGTCAGATTATGATAATAAGACAGAAAGATTTGTGTCAAAAATATAATATACTTACTAGCTAGTGCCCGCGACTTACTCCGTTTTGAAAGGAAAAATATGTGAGTGATAACGCCGGACATCGTTATCGCTGTGATTAAAAGGCGTCTTAAGAACATAATGTTATGAAAAACACAGCCAACGTCTAGAAATGTACTTTAAAAACAAGTCTCTTTAAAAAAATGTTCCATTTAAAAGTAACTTAGTAACGAAACGTGAAAATTGGCAGCAATTCCAAAATGAAAAAGTTAAACGCTGAAACCAAAACGGCAGCCGGAATAGTTGGAAGTTTAAAAGCGAAAGTGTTTGGGAACTTTTTAATTTGCGAACGAGGCGGTGTTGCGAAGTCGAATTTTTCATTCGCCAAGTTCGCGCCACTAGCGGTTGAGGTGCGAAACAGTTTAATACTCTTACTTGGAAATTTCAATTTTTACTTCAGTACCTAGTAGACCTACTCATTACATTATTATTTATATTTCAATTTTTACTTGAGTAAATACGAGTATATTACATTATTTTATATAAACAATACTTTATGCCCGCCATTTTCAACCTACTTTATGACCCTGAGCGCCTATTTCACTGTAGATATTCCTGACAACGTGTATGCAAAATTTCATGATGATAGTTAAGGCGTACAACACACTGGCTTTAATGTTTTTGTTATTATTTATTAAGTTAGTTTGATAATAAAAATTAGACCATAAAATTGGAGCAGTCATTGCAGGGTTGTCAATTAGGAACTAAGTAGAATGTGAAACGCAGTGTTCCCTGCCACTACTTACACACTTTTACAGCTTCAGATCTATGTATGTAACAATATAACGATTAAAAATATTAAAAAAGAATATTTTTTAAATTGCAATTAATAGTACAGTTATTAGCGCCTCTTTCACAAACGTCAAGTATGGCCTACATGACGTAACTGTCATTTAAAGTCACCGGTAACCAGGAATAATGGAGCTGGTATACCTTTATTTGTACGGTAAACGTCCCAAATATTGAATAGAAAAAAAAAATCGCCTATCGAATGATGCAGTATGCAGAAACGAATGCAGAAAATGATTTCTAAAAGTAACTAATCAACACTTCACATGACGTTGGTGAAAGAGGCGCTTAATCATGCGACAAAAAAAGTTTGCCTAGGGATATCTAGAGAAAAAATAAAGAGGTTCTCAATTCGACTGTATTTATGTATTTATTTTTATGTTTGTTACCTCAGAACTTTCGACTGGGGATGAAACGACATTGATGGTTTTTTTTTTAATTGAAAAGTGGTACTTCCCGTGAGGTCCCATTTAAATTTGGTCCAGTTTTGACAATGACATCCATGAGAAAATGGTTTGAAGTCGTTTTTTTTTGTTACAAAGACCATAATATTAACGCCTACCATTTTATCGCTGCGAAGACGGTTTCGCCAAATTTTTTAAATGTTAAACCGATTCCTGAAAAAAATGTCCCGAAAAATCATGTATTATTTTTTCAGGATAAAAAGTATCATATGTAATGCAACTATCTGTGTGTCAAATTTCATGCAAAGCACAGAATACTTAACAGTACAAGGTATAATTTGAAAAAATATCCTGTATCAATAAATACTGTCTTGTACCTATTATCTTTTCTATGCTAGCTATAACTCCGCTTTGTCTGTCTGTTCGCGATAAACTCAAAAACTACTGCACCAATTTTCATTATGTTTTCACCAATTGATAGAGTGGTTCTCGTGGAAGGTTTTAGTATATAATTTACAAAGTTACGTGGGCGAAGTCGCGGGCAGCAGCTAGTATATCTAAATAAATAAAAGTCCGCCACCCGCCGAGTTAAGTCAGACTTAACTGGCTTTCTAATTTAAATTACCCTTAACACGATTCCTGATAATCCAGTTGAAGGCAGCGACAACTAGAGATTTATGTGAATCCACCCTCAAATTCACCTTTATTGCTTAAAATGTTATTGAAATATATAAGTAGAATAAAAATTACACATCTGTATACATACATTTAATACATAAGTATAAAAATTTATGTTGGAACAACTATTATATAATATATAACACCGTTAGACCAATAACAATGAAACGTGAGCCACGAAAGTTCGTAAAAGTACATTGTTTTCTCATAGGGAAGATTTTCAAGGCGGGCAAGACAATTTAAAATGTCTTCGAAAATTGTTGTTATTTACTAAAGTATGTAAGTATATTGTATGAATGTAAAAGCGTCTGTTAATTTAAAAATAATAATAAATAAGAAGTGGAATCTTAATGAAATGGCCTTAGTACAAATCTGACAAAGCAACGTAGTTGCTCGCGCAATAGTAGCCAATGACCAACTTCAGTGCAAATCCGGAAAAGCGACAAAGTTGCTTACCCAATAGTAGCCAATATGCGGCCTCAATACAAATCTGGCAAAGTAATATAGTTGCTCACGCAATAGTAGCCAATGCTCACCTTCAGTACAATCTGGAAAAGTAACTAAGTTGCTCGCGCAATAGTATCTAATCCTTAGCTTCAGTACCTACCTACAAATCCGGCAAAGCTACAAAGCTGCTCGCGCAATAGTAGCCAATGCTCAGCTTCAGTACAATCCGGAAAAGCAATAAAGTTGCTCACCCAACAGTAGCCAATGCTCAGCTTCAGTACAATCCGGAAAAGCAATAAAGTTGCTCACCCAACAGTAGCCAATGCTCAGCTTCAGTACAATCCGGAAAAGCAATAAAGTTGCTCACCCAACAGTAGCCAATGCTCAGCTTCAGTACAATCTGGAAAAGTAACTAAGTTGCTCGCGCAATGATAGCCAATGAGCGACCTCATTACAAATCAGGCAAAGCAACTTAGTAGCTTGTCCGATAATAGTCCATATGCGGCCTCAATACAAATCTGGCAAAGCAACAAAGTTGCTCACGTATTAGTAGCCAATGCTCAGCTTCAGTACAATCTGGAAAAGTAACTAAGTTGCTCCCGCAATAATAGCCAATGAGCGACCTCATTACAAATACGGCAAATAATATAGTCGCTTGGGCTGAAATAGCTAATGTGCGAACTCTTTTAAGGTTACGCAAAAGGCTAGAATGATGCTTAGTTAGTCTACTAGCAATTTACCAAATAACTATATTTATATTTTAACACTAATTGGAGGGTGAAAAGAGAATATGAAATTCTATAAAAGTGAATTGCAAGTTGATTTTATCCCTTCGTTATCATGAATCGACTTGTTAATGAGTTTTCTTGGAAATGAAAATTCGTGTATTAATTGTCGGTGCCATCATTGTCTCTTAAATTTTAGTTGAACCTGTCAAGATTTTAAGGAAAATTTAAGTAAAGTTTCTAGTTTTAGTAACACTTTAGTATTTATGTTGATATTTTGGCCTTTAACAATTTTAATATTTATTTTTGAGAGATGTTTTGTCTGCTTTTAAATTAGGTATGCCTTCAAACTATACATTATTTAACTAATTTTATAAATATCAATTGAGTTAAATTTTGCATTTAAAATAATTATTTTTATTATTGCTTGATAACAAAATCTCAGTGCCTATTTAGTTGTTGATATACTTTACTTGTAATTAAGAGTATACCTATTATTTTTTTTATTTTATAAATATTCTCAGTTAAAAAATAAAAAGTTTAACCGAGTGTATTGGACCGTATCAAAAGTACGAACCAAAACTCTACAAAGAAGCTTCTACATAAAATACATCATTGGAAATTAACATTTTTAAGCGAGCGCAATGTAATTTAACTAAAATGTACTTTATTCGCGAACTCGTAGAGTTCAAATTGGGCTAAAAGGTCGTCTTAAATACAGGCGAACTTTTCTTAAGTCGGTAGCAATTATTCTTTAGAATGGCGGCAGAAAAAGTAGGGGATTCGAAAGGACTGGTCCAATTTAGATTTATTTTTCTCCCTGTTCAGGGGGTCGAAGTTGCAAAGTTTTGTTACCACCTATAGATGGGGGTACGGTAAACGGTACGGCTAAAGGAAAGTACCTACCTACCGATTATTGGAAAATTACAAGAAAATCCTCACACTTAACTATGACGAGCAGATAAAAAAAAAATGAAAAATTACTAATAATATTTATTATTTTTATAAAGGACAAAAGAATAGAAAGCTATTAAAAAAAATTAACATTTCATAATAATTAGTTTTAAAATTATCGTCTAGCTAAAAGTTATCGTAGTTCAAACATAGTTCAAACATTGTTCAACAAAATAATTATTGTTATAAAACCCTAAATGTACTCTTAGAAATCCAATAAGAATTTGTAATATTATAACCCGAAAAAATCTAATAAGAAAGTATGCAGGTGCATTTATCCGTAATCATAACCTAGTCCATTGATGGACATAGGCCTCTCTCATAACTTCTAATGAGACTTTATTATTATTTTAAAAATATTTTTAATAAATACTGCTAATGTTGGCGTGAAATAAAATGTCTAGGCAAACAGATAACAGTAATAATGGTTTACAGACAGGAAGGAACCAGCCAGGAAGGAAGGTCCAGAAGTTTCGGTGCCTATTCAATGCAAACAAACAAACAATCAAATATTTCCTCTTTATAATATTAGTATAGATAGACTAAAATGTAAAGATAAAGAAAATGACAAAAATAATTCTACTAAATTTATTGGTACGGTACTTTCACTTGTCCGTACTAATAATAATAATTTCGTCGCCGATAAAAAATAGAATAGGGTGCGTACCCTTTGAAAAACTCCGTTCTCCTTAACTTTATAATCAACCATCCCTTAGGTAACTGTCTCTATAAGAATATATATATACAATACCTTCGTCCGTCTTTTCATATAATTTAGAAATCATTTCAAATTTGTTAGGGGGGTTCAAATCTGTTGCTGTGAAATGAAAATCGACATTTTCTAAATGTAGTTCATCCAAAATTTAGTTTCCATTTCAGGTTTTGAGAAATTTTTTGTTCAGTTCTCTCGTGTTGTACAAATTTTATTTACCTACTTCAAAATATTACTTAAATAATATTTCGCAACGTTTTTATATCTATACTAATAAAATTTCACAAAGAGGTAACTTCGAAACTACTATGTAAAAAAATATTTCACCAATAGTTAGAATTTTAGAATAGACATAAGCTAAGTTTTATAACAGCTATCTAAAAACAAAGATCCAACGTTTAAGTTAGGCAAAAGTATAATGTTAGGTGTTATGTATAATGTTAGGTATATTTTATTTTTTAACGCGGACAAAGTCGCGGGGCACCAGTATCACTCATATAATATATTTATATTTAATTAAGGGCCTCTTTCACCATCTGTCAAGTAGGCTAACTGTCAAATGACAGTCATCTATCACCGGGAATAATTTAGCTCATATACATATATCCTACCTTTGTTTGTACGTTAAAAGTCCCAAACATTAAATAGAAAATAATAATAAAAAAAAATCGAAGGATGCATAATTATGCATCCTTTTATTAAATTTAATAAAACAGAAAATGATTTCTAAAAGTTACTAATCAACACTTTACTTGCAGTTGGTGAAAGAGGCCCTTAGACTATTAATTTTCTATCTTTAATGTATTTTTTTAATGAAATATTTTTCTGTAAAATGTAACAATAATTTCTCAGTTAACGTGTTCCAATATCGAAATAAAAACAAACCGCTAAACATTAGAACGTATATTTTCAGGGTTTAACCCGGAAACGGAAGGAGACAGACAGAGTCTTCTGGAATCACGCCAGGAGCCACAAGAAATACAATGGTGACTGTACATTTTTTTTTAATTTCGTCTTGGCCACGACACCAACAGAATTTATGATGCCTATAAAATCTTTATTGCATTGAGTCCATAACTTGTTTAGAAACTGCAGTCTCGCTGTGCCGTCTTGGCCGATATGCAATACATTTTAAAAACTTTATCGCATTAACTGGCTGGCGCCCGCGACTTCGTCCGCGTTGAAAAAGAAAAAAGTAGCCTATAGTGTGTCCTGTACGTCTAAATGTTTATCTACCAAGTTTCAAGAAAATCAGTTAATTCGTTTAAGAGTTATGGAGCAATATACATACATGCAATACCTACATTTACAGATTTATTATATCAGTAGGTATGTACTAGCTGGCGCCCGTGACTTCGTCCGCACTGAAAAAGAAAAAAGTAGCCTATAGTGTGTCCTGTACGTACATATACATACCTACAGTCTACAATTACAGATTTATTATTAGTATATTGATATTGATTGATTGATATGATAATAGTATTTATTTATTATTTATGTTAAGGTAAGCAGAACTTCCCCCATTACAGAAGACTACCGTGAAATAACAGCATATGTGCTTTTGTGATTCGGTGAGCAAGTAAGGGTTATTATTACACTGTTATTTCACGGTAATCTTCTGTAAGGTTCTGTAAGTTATGTAAGGTTTCTGTAAGGTTTCTGCCCAAGCCCTGCAATTACTTTCTGGGTCTAGACGACTTTGAAAGCTCATTTCCAAAATTGACCCCGCCAGGAATAGAACCTGAGCGCCCTGGATCATCTTATATGTAATCAAAATCTTGATAATGATGAACAAACGTCACAATTAAGGGAAGTTAATAAGACAGTCACAAGTAAAGTGAAACAAAATTTTTCAGTTGTAACAAGTCCAGTCCAGTACACTTTTGCATTTTCCCTCCTTTAAATTAAAAACAATTATGAAGGAGGGGGTCGAGAGGATGTGCGGGGTTGGGGGTTGGGTCGGGTAGAGCCACGAGACGGTCTCCGAGATGAAAAATTAAGACAATTTGAACATCGTCCGTTCATTACTTTGATATCAAAGTTTAATATATAAAAATGTGACTACATATAGCGACATCTAGTTATGAAAGTTTTCAAATTTAATGTAAGTATTCTTTTTTAACACGTTAATTGCCAAGCCGAAATACTGAACTTTACATACTTAGATGGCCGAAATAATAAAATGTATTTCGGTAGTGGCCAAAATAAATACCAGAACGCTGCGGCGTTCGTACATTATAGTAAGGCACCACCACGCGACGTCGCGTTATCGGCCACACCATAATGGGCCGCTACACGCGACGTCGCGTTATGTGCCAATTAACTTGTTAGTTGCTTGTTTGTCAAAAAAATTAAGTTTAAATTTTTTGTTGAAAATTTTTACTAACAATAATTAACATTAAATACTTAAAGTAACCAGATAGTTTTAAATATTTAGAGACTAAGCACTTGTGAGATGTAAATAAATGAACATTTAGTTTTACACGTGACTAAAATACGAGTCTTTATTTTTTTTAAATACCTAAGTACCTATATTTTAAATACCTATCTACATGATTTAACTAATAACCCGCTTTGGCTACGCAATTTTTTTTTGCAAATTATTCCTTTTTCCTTCCTCATATTATTATATTGATCGCTCTTTCCATTAGTGAAAACCATACAAAAATTTATTGGGCGGTTGAGAAGAAATTGGCGGAGAAACAGAAAGAGGCGAATAGCGACTTTCATTTTATAATATTTATTCATGATTGTACAGTCGCGGTAAGAAAAGATTCACATTCGTTTCCCACAGAGCCAATAAATATCAGTCATGGCAAAATTTCATTTCAAACATCACTGTCAGTTGTCTGCTTAGTGCTTTAGTTTCAATGAACATGAAGACTTGACCTGACTGCTTTAGACTTGACGGACCTTTTTGGAAAACTAAGAAAAATTATAGACTTGACTTGACTTGACTGACTAGTCTCGTGATCTGCTATTTTTGATTTATTTCAATTTTGCCTTTTTTATTTAAAAAGGCTATTGCTATTTTTACTAATGACACTGGCAAAATCATCAGAGAAGACCAACATCATCAGAGGAGCCAATACATTAAAAGAGAAGAGAAGAAGAATTTGAAAACCGACTAACGTTTTCGTACCCCGACTGTACAATATCAATCATCAATACTAATAATAAACCTGTAAGTGTATAGGTATTGTATGCATGCATGTACGTATGTATGTTCCTCCATAACTCCATAAACTTGGTAGATAAACATTTAGACGTACATAGGGCCTAGTGCGAGTTTTACTCTATCAAACTCGTCGAACGCGTAAATGTCAATTTGTATGGAAATGAAGTAGTGCTACACGTTAGCCACCAGGTAGCGCTGCTTCATTCCCATACAAATTGACATTTACGCGTTCGACGAGTTTGATAGAGTAAAACTCGCACTAGGCCCTCAGGACACAAGATATAGTACTGTTTTCTTTTTCCACGCGGACCAAGTAGCGGGCGCCAGCTAGTTAAATAATATGTTTCAATACTTATTTTATAATTACCGTAGGTATTGCTTGACTATATAAATATAATATTTACATAGTATAATTGCTATACTTCCACATCTTTCTGTATGGCCGGGCCGCTAACGTAGCCATGGATTTTGATGCGGTTTTCACAATAAGTTCACGGAATTTTTATAATAAAATTTTGTTTAGTTTTTTCCTAAGCGAAGCCGGAAGCGGATCCCTAGTGAATTATATTATTAAATTATTAAGAATTGGGTTTAATTAAGTATTTTGACTTGACTTTGAGGAGACAGAATATCGGATCATCTCAAGGAAAAGCATTCGACAAATTATTCAACATTCATGAATATTTGAAGAATTAATTGTATCGAACAACCTGACAATTTGGTAATTCTATATAAGACATATTGGATCAACTTTTGCCTATTTTCATACTTTAAACAGGAGACGTCAAACGCTATGACCGTCATTTCCATAGCAATGAGGTTATTCAAATTAGCCTCTGGTAATGAAACTCCGATCAACCGCCCTTTCTTTTTTTACAAGAGAGAAAGAGACGGCACTATACGGAAACACTCGAGAGTGACAGGGAGAGCGTGTTGACCGCTCATCGAATTTTAATTTTCTTACAATTTGAATCTTAATTTTTCGCGGGGTGTTCTTCTGTCCCTTTTTAACGCTCGTTATGTCCCTTTCTTTATTTTTTTTTGCTTCCAAAGGGTGCAGGGTGGTACCTAAGACTTCTTATCTTTAATTGTTATTGTATTCTTAGTTAGATTTAAGACATATTAAGAGTGTTTGGCTTGAAATAAAAAAAGGTTTTTATAGACAATTTTTTATTTTATTTATTTTTTTATTTTTTTATTCAAAAAGTTTTTATAGAAGTTTTTGTTCTAATACAGCTTTTGTTACGCTTTCACGCCTTTACAACTCAACCGATCGTCAGGAAATTTTTCATAGACGTTGTCAGAGATAAGAGATAGCGACTAAGGCTTAGTTAACTCATTAAGAGATTATTAAGATCATTATTAAGAGTGAGCTCCCTCTTCCCAACGATGACACATTTTCGGCCGCCTTAAGTATGGCAATCTTTGGCGACGGTAGCCACTTACATAAGCTCTTCAAGTGCATCGTCTCAGCCTGTCCTTAACATAAAAGAATCTTAAGTATAAATACACAAGTTAGTATAATCTTTGGTTCAAGTTCTTCAAAAAAGTATATTAAGTATTAGTATAAGTATTACCATCAAAAATGGACCGTCTCACCCTGTCTGTCGATCTTAACATAAAAAAAGCTAAATTAACTAAATAAAAAATTAATTAAAAATATGAAAACGCTTCTTTTTTCGGATAATTAAACTGCGACGTCAAAACCTTGATCAAAGAGGGTTTGAAGACGCTAAAAATGTCCCCCACTCCTCGAAGGGGTGGTGGGGGGTCGTTTCTTTGTCCCGCGTTATCTATACAATTATTTGAAGAAAGTAAAGTCTCGCAAAAAGATAGGAAGGCTGGACGCCCGCTTCAAATTAAGACCGTCGCCTCTCCTGATTAAGATCTCGTTGTCAATGTAAGTTAATATAAGTTTATATGACATGTTTGGTATTTAATTGTATTTCAATTGGTTACTTGACGATATTCAATTATTCTTTACAATAACATTTTTTTATGTTAAGATCGTCGTTGACGGTTCATTTGATGGTAGGTGGCTGCCGTAGCCTATAACACAAGCAACGCCATAGGCCATACTCCCCATTCCCCATTTAATTAACTGTTAAATTATAAAAAATATCAAAATATACTCTATAGATCCTAAAAAATAATGTTTTATTTTTTATTTTTTTATTTTTTTTAAACATAAATATAACATTTTGTATTTAAACATAAAAACATTGGAACATCTAAATGAATAAAGCAAATTCACTAATACAAATTAAAACTATTTAAATTAAAGTGTTTAATTTATTATTTTCAGGCCACTTAAGAGCAACTTCGTCTACGCCGGACGCCCTACAAAAACGATCCGCGAAAGGGGAGCCGTGGCAAAAATGACGCTCCCAAATAAAATAAATACTCGACCAGAATTATTTGAGCTACCCTGTCCCCTGTCTTCTGAAGAAATGTAGACGGTGAGGGGGCAAACTAAACGAATTACACAGATCATTCGAACTGGACAAGTTATAACTGTCTTTAGCAGTACCAAGGCAGTCAAGAAAGCTGTGTAAATGGCGGCTCCGAGCTAGAACAGTAACAATATTTATGTCACTGTTTATAAATGATACTTTTTATAATATACTTCTACTAGCAACAAACTCCCGGCTTCGCCCGGGGTACAATTTTTATATATAGAAATATTCCCTGTTTATTTATCCCTCTTTCAATATGTTAAATTAAAATCGGTCTACCCATTCTCGAGTTTTTGAATAGTTCACAAACCAACTTAACCTTTGATTATAACAAATTTTTTTTATTATGTAAACAGCTGTGCCCCTGACTTCGTAATATTAGTTCTAGAACTAGAATACCTAGCTTATTTTAATAAGTTTTTTTATTTTTAATTAAATTTAATTACAATTAAGAATAATAAATTCTTTTAACAAAAAAATTAACGGACTTCAAACCGTCTCATGGTCTTTTCTCATAGATGCCATTGTCAGAACTGGACCGAATTGAAATGGGACCACACGGGAAGCACCAGTTTTCAAATAAAAAAAGAATCATGAAAATTGTTTCACCCAGTCGAAAGTTATGAGGTAACAAACATAAACAAATAAGAATTGGGAACCTTCTCGAGCCATTTTTGGAAATCGGTTGGAAAACTAATGACAAGGAGATTTTGTGTTAAGTTTTGTATGGAGATCAAGTCATTATTTTTTATTATTTTCGTTTTAACGGTTGAAATTAAGAAAGAATAAATTATAGATTTTAATGTGAACATATCGTGTTCCCATTAAAATACTGAATTAAAATTACTGAAATTTAAAAAAGAAAGATGTTCTTTATATGGAGACTGAAGCTAGGGCAAAAATTATAAAAAAAATCCTTACTAATATTATAAATGTGAATGTAAGCTTGTTTGTTTGTTTGTTAAACTACTGAACCGATCGCCATGAACTTTTGCATACATGTTGTCTAGGACAAAGGAAATAGGACAAACTTTTCATCCAAGAATAAAGTACAGTTCCCGAGGGATTATCTAAAATATAAAACTGTAACTAACTCCTGGCCAATGTGTTATAGCAACAAGGCGTCAAGCGTTATAAAAATATAAAAGCAATTGCTTTTATATTTTTAATTTATCATCGCGTACGAAGTCGCGGGCACCAGCTAGTAGATTGTATAAAAACAAATAGGGTTATATAAAAGACTAGTCACGGGTAAAGGCGACTGCCTCACTCGTCCCTGGCAATTTCCGATCCGACTGACAATTTCCTTGGCTCGCCCGATTTTAATATAAAACGAGAAAAAACACCGCCCCGGTTTCTGTTCGTGTTGACAGACTAGTATGGACATGCCTTCAATTATCTATACCCTAATATTTATTTTTGTGTGATTGTATACTGGACCGATTTTGAAAAATTCTTTAACCTATATAAAGCTACATAACGTAACAAAGTTCGAGTGAATAGGCATATTCTGGGTGAGCTCGCTCCATCATAGGCTTCATCCTTGCTACTCAGCTGGTTGTTGGCCAAGAGCAAACCCATCTCTAATAAAAAAAAAACATACAGTTACGTAGGCTATACTTTATAAATGGGATGGTAACTTTGAAAACTTTTAAATGTGAGCTTCTTACTTTTAAAAGATATGTGTGTATATCTTTTAGATTTTTAGAATTTGTTAAATCTTCTATTTAGATCAAACTATAATATGCAAACTATGCATAAGTAGGAATTACATTAAATTTCGTACCTACAGTTGTATCAAACAAAGATAGGTTAATTCAGAATATCTGAAATCGAGGGAAATAATTTTTTTTTAAATACAACAGACAGGAAAATATTTTTTATAAATATCGGAGAATATTTCTTATTTAAATTTTGGTGATAATGCTTTGTGAATTATAACCTACGTTATAGGTATTTCGGACACCTTATTTAGGACACATGTTTATTAAGAAGGATATGTTATTGATTAATGTTGAGAATATTAATGTTTATTAAGAAGAAATAAGATGGTATCTAAGTACGTTAAATATATTATGTGCTTTTATCTGTTAAAGTAACATTAATAAGAAAATATTATGTTAATAAAAATAATGACGAAGTTATCTAAATGAATTTATTAGGAATAATCATTTCATTTTGTTAATAAAAATTTAATATCTTATAAAAATTTATAAAAAAAGTTGGTCGTTTCATGTTTTCTACACGTACCAATGGTACAATATAAATATTTCAATTATTTTAGTACTATATTGCGTCTTTATGAAGGGATTATCCATGCATTTCTTACGCTCCTTTGAAAATGGCTTGGGCGAGAGAAAGAAAAGTGGTTCACGATGGCCGACCCCCCTATCCCACCCATTCCCTCTTTCCCCCCAAGATGTTATTTTATAAGAGAAGCTATTTTATTTTACTATTGTATTTTTGTTGGCATCCATCTCTAGACGAGACTTGTTAGCGTTGAGAAATGTACCTACTTCTGCTTATTATTATTTTTGATACTTTTTCATATGTCCAGCTACCTTTTCTTCATTACTACATGATAGAGGCGTTATATAACTCCAGCTTATTCTTATACCATAAGCTAAAATAATATAAATATACTATTTGTAACTTGAAGTGTACCGTGGTCAGGACAAATAGTGGAGAGACGGTGACATTCGCCCAGTATACATACGAGTAGATAGGGCGTTATATGGCTTATAAATAACGCCTATCTTCGTCCTTGTTGAAAAATAAAATATATCCAATAATTTTGGCTGTGCCAAATTTATATATTTTTTCATTAGAGATGCGTTTGCTCTTGGCCAACAACCAGCTGTGTAGCAAGGATGAGGCCTATGAAGGACAGAGCTGGCTCACCGAGAATTGGCAAAGATATTTGATTGGTTTCGCTTTGATTGGTTTGAAAAATGCGACATCTTATAGTACGCCGAATTCGGCGTACCCGAGCAAGTCACACTGCAAACTGTTTGTGATATTATGTACGTTCCGAATGTTTTATTCAATTTTGGGCATGATAAAATGCCAATTTGCGTAGTGAAACTATGTAAAAATATAATTAAACTGTGTAAAAAGTGATAAATAGTGACGATGTTTTACACACACTTCAATAAAAAGTTGCCGCATTTACGGAGCTATTGCTTTTAGGTATAGGACCGTATCTAGTCGAGCGTAACGAGACAATCATTTATCTATGAGATTTGGTTTATATGAGCTCGGAATACGGAGTTCCAAACCTTGGCAGTGCGCAGTATACTTATATAGGATGTTTCAAAGCGCTTGATCCGAAAATGAGGGATTTTGACAAGATGACAATGTCCATTTGTACGTCTGTAATAGTCTGTATGTCCAATGGAATTAAGGCGAAGGCGGTATGAGCTCATGCAGCTCCTGAGCACACTCTCTGAAGTACAGTCGGCCGCATAAGTCGATTAACACATTCAAAATTGCTAAACAACTGAACACACATATTACTTACTTATTTACTTACTTACTGAAGCTTTTTACGATCATTTGTACGTGAAGTTTATTTTGTTCTGTAGTCGTGACAACGACTTATGGCGCGTTGAGTGTTCAGTTGTTTTGCAGTATTAAATGTGTTAATCGACTTATGCGGCCGACTGTACATCTTATAAAAAACACAAGACAAAAGATAGGTTACTAATTACTATATAGGTATGTAGATGTACTAATATATATAGCTCATTTATATAGGTAACCCGAATCTTTTTTAAGTTTTAATGAATAGACATTTTCTGGATTAGCTCGTGCCATCGTCGGACTAGTCTCAAAAAAAAAAAAAAAAATTCTATAGGCAAATAAGAAATAGAAATCTCACTGTAAAATGTAATAAAATTTTAATAATCTTTGATTCATTTAAAGCAATCCCGTCTCAATTGCTTAGCAAACAACTCTAAGTAGGTTTTTACTTGTTTGCAGAATATATAAGTAATAGGTTGTGCAAATATTACCACCTAAGTAAGTAACTGTTACAGTCTTACAACCCCTGCATAGGCTACGTTGGTTAGCGTAATCGGAGCGTATTCGTATCATCAGCATTTCTATACTAATATTTATAACTAGCTGTTGCCCGCGACTTCGTCCGCGTTAAAAAAGATAAAAGTAGCCTATCACGTGTCCCGTACTTCTAAATGTATATCTACCAAGTTTCAAGAAAATCAGTTAATTCGTTTAAGAGTTATGGAGGAACATACATACATATACAGAAAAAAAATCTAAAAATGGTCAATTTAGTTTCAGTATCATGTATAGAGGCTATATTACACGATATTTCTGTAAACAAAGTAAATTACTCCATTACAGACCCCTACAGATTTGTTTCCATTGAATAGACTCCGAAACTACTGGACTACTTGAAAAATTCTTTCACTCTTGGGAAGCTATATTATCAGCGAGTAACATTTAATAAAGTTACGCGGACGAAGTCGCGTGCAAAAGCCAGTATTTTATATTTTAAAAAAAAGTTAAAGTTTGAAACTTTGAGCCTAACTTGAAAGTTAGGCTCAATATTTACTTTGTCAATATTTTTCATTTATTTTTAAGTTCTGTTTTTTAATTTAATTTTTTTTGAGTACTATTTGTTTTCCCTTATGTGTCACTTTTCTTCCTTGTTTGTTATGCTGTGATTTTTTTTTCATAATATTGATATTATTGTTTACGTTAGACTGTGTCCTGTTTTTATAAACCGAATAAATAAAAACAGAAAATTGCAGCGATTTTATTTTATAACTAACTGATGCCCGCGACTTCGTCCGCGTTCCACACAATGCACACATTTTTTTAATCTTTTTTATTTATGTCTCATATAGCCTATGTCTTATTCTGATGTATATAAGCTATATCATTGTAAAGTTTCATTGAAATCCATTCAGTACCTAGTTTTTACGTGAAAGAGTAACTAAAACATCCATACAAACTTTCGCATTTAAACTTATACTAATACTTATTAGTTAATATAAAATTTATTATTAGTTAATAATAAATTCAAAGTAAAAATACTTTGAATTTATTATTAACTAGCGGATGTACGCGACTTTGTCCGCGTTGGAAACTAAGTTATGTATGTAAAGGCTGTCATCTATATTGCAGTTACACTTTTGCCAGACGTTATAGTTTTCTTGATTTTAGATGATCCTCGGGAATATGATCCTCCAGATATATCTATTTTTATTAAATAAAAATAGATATATCTGTTCCGGTATTCTAGACAACCTATGTAAAATTTCATCATGAGTTGAGTAGTTTAGGCGTGAAAAGGTAACAGACAGAGTTACTTTCACATTACTAATAATATTACTAGCTGGTGCCCGCGACTTCGTCCGCGTTGAACGATTAAAGGTACCCTATGTCCTTTCTGGTGTCCCAGACAACGTGTATGCAAAATTTCATGGTGATCGGTTCAGTGGTTTTTACGTGAATGCGTAACAATCAAACTCACATCATAATAATAAATCTGTAGGGGTCGATCATGGAGTAATTTACTTTGATTTCAGAAATATCGTGTATATAGGCTCTATACATGATACTGAAACTAAATTGACCATTTTTAGATTTTTTTTCTGTATGTATGTATGTTCCTCCATCACTCTTAAACGAATTAACTGAATTTTCATGAAACTTGCTAGATAAACATTTAGAAGTAAAGGGACACGTGATAGGCTACTTTTTATATATTAGTGTAGCGACCTCCTTTAACGGACTTTTTGATTTTCGATTTCTTTATTTAAAAGAATCAAAACCAAGACAGATCAGTGCACATCTGACGCAGATACAGAAAGCACGCGCTTTCTCGCCAATGTCTTAATTTGTAAATACATGCACTCGAATTTGTACATAATGTAAATTGTTATATAACGTTGTATAAATGTATATAGTAAAATGTGGTATATATTTCATTCAATATTCTTCCCACATTAGTAAGAATTAGTGTGGGCGGATATACATTTTTCTATAATGAGTTTGCCTTTTCATTTTATTTTAGATTAACCAAAGTGATTTTATCTCAGACGAATCAGGTAAACGTTTCGAAGGCACTTTATACGAGTGCCCACGAGTTGTTGGTAAAATAAAGTCTGAGTCGAGTTTTGAAAACTCATCGAAGCAAACGGTTTTTCAGTTGGCGAACGATTGATTTGTATTCTCAAAGATAAGTAATTACGCACCCACTCGAGGCCAGATCCATAAATCCAGGGAGGGGGGAGGGCAGCCCTCCCTTGAAAAAAGGGGGTGTTCTTCTTATATTTAAATATCGAACCCCTTCCGGGTAGGTGCCACGGTTTTTCCACTGAAAGGGGTAAGTGACAGAAGCAGGGAACATAACACGTGTAGAGACGCCATTTACACAAAATCCTATTTAAAATTTAAATGCGAAAGTTTGTGAGGATGGTTAAATATGGATGTTTGTTACACTTTCATGCGAAAACGGGTTAACATATTTGGATGAAATTTGGCACACAGATAGATTTGTACCTGTATTAACATATAAGACACTTTTTGTGATTGAAAAATGTTATGTTCCCGAGGGATCGTCTAAAATTATAAATAATTCGGCACCACCGTCTTCATTTCAAAAAATATAACACCGGCACCAGTGTTATATTTTTTATTTTACATCGAATTTTGTTGTGAGTTTTGTTATTGGAATACTCAATATGAGTCCCTTAAGGTTTTGAAGTTTCATAGAAACATAACTCTCTCGACTTAAGATATATATAGACTAGCTGGTGCCCGCGACTTCGTACGCGATGATAAATTAAAAATATAAAAGCAATTACAACGCTAGACAACTTGTTGGCCAGGCGTTAGTTACAGTTTTATATTTTAGATAATCCCTCGGGAACATTACTTTTTTCTTGGATGAAAGGTATCCTATGTCCTTTCTGGTGTCCCAGACAATGTGTATGCAAAATTTCATGGTGATCGGTTCAGTAGTTTTGGCGTGAAAGCGAGACAGACAGACAGAGTTACTTTCGCATTTATAATATTAGTAAGGATTGAAAAATATATATAAACAGGCGCGTGTCTACTCCACGGATGTCGCAGAACCGTCTCAAGATGGACTTAAGAAGCAAAAAGGAAAGAGTCCAAGGGGCGGCGCCACCCCACTGTCCCCCTACAGGGCCCATTGGAATACAGAATAATAATCGCCAAAAGAAACGAGGGAGGAAAAATATAAATAGCTCTAGATATCTACCTCCCGGAGATATTAAAATTTGCTCAAGAAAATACTCGAGCCGTTTCAATTTTGTTAAAATTATGAAATTATATTCATCCCAGGACGAACGTTCCACGCTTTTGTGTTTTTGTTTGTATTTGTTCCAGCCACGCTCTGATATTGGCTCTATAGTCTTTTTCAAAATCGGTTATGGTACATAATATCTGGTGACTTACCATTTTTCTATGGAGAAATAACATAAGAGTGCACACATAATA
The DNA here is from genome assembly GCA_918317495.1 of Synanthedon vespiformis. Taxonomy (NCBI): domain Eukaryota; kingdom Metazoa; phylum Arthropoda; class Insecta; order Lepidoptera; family Sesiidae; genus Synanthedon; species Synanthedon vespiformis. The sequence goes on from OU906969.1 coordinate 5,928,877, forward strand.
AGCTAATAAAACATACTTAATTGACAACTCACAAAGTATCTAATTGGCAATTACTAAACATTAACTATTCAACGCGACTTCGTACTCGTATATTTATAAAATACTAGCTGGTGCCCGCGACTACGTCCGCGTTGAACGATAAAAGGTGCCCTATGTTCTTTCTCGTGTCCCAGACAACGTGTATGCAAAATGTGTATTGCGTGAAAGCGTAACAAACAAACAAACTCACATTCACATTTATTATATTAGTATAGTAGTACCTACATAAGTATAGATGAGAGCTTTGCGCGAAGTAAAATATATAGATGAGGAAAACTAAAAACTAACAAAATGATGGTGTGAAAATTAAGTCAAAAGTTTCGGTGGCAGGTTGTAAGTGAAAATCGACAAAGTTTTGCAGTTTGAACAACTTAAATCGCGCTAACTTTAGTTCGGAGACGCCCGTGCGTACCGACAGCAAAACAATTGCCTGCCATATAAAAATATTTTCTCAATCCGTTGCAGGGTTGTTGCGGTTGAAGAATATTTAATTTTTTATATAGAATTTCAAGTTTTATAACACATTTAGCAGATTTTTTAACAGATAAATTGGGTACAGTCGGCCGCATATGTCGATTGACACATTCAAAAGTGTAAAACAACTGAACACTCAACGTGTCACGACTATAGAACAAAATAAACTTCACGTACAAACGATCATAAAAAGCTTCAGTAAGTAAGTAATTATGTAAGTAATTGAGTGTTCAGTCACAGAGTTGTTTTGCACTTTTGAATGTGTTAATCGACTTATGCGGCCGACTGTACATAATCTAAATTGATCATTTTCATTAATATTTTATTATTTTATTTTATTAAGTAATTTTTATTAAGTAATCAAGCTTTTAGTAGAAAATTGAAACAATTTAAAAAACCAAACATTTTCATTTTCAGTCGAATGAATTTCATAATTCATCCGGGGTAAATCTAATAGGTATGATAGATAAATATATGTATAGATAGATATTGCTGACATTTTACTATCCTTATCCTCACATATTAATAATATTATAAAACAAAAAATCCTCCGCCACGTCTGTTCGCGTTAAACTCAAAAACTACTGCATCGATTTTCATGCTATTCACCAATGGATAGAGTGGTTCTCGAGGAAGGTTTTCGTATATATTTACAAAGTTACGCGAGCGAAGTCGCAGGCAGCAGCTAGTATTTTATATTAAATACTTCCTAAACCTTCGGCCATGAATAATTGACTTCCTAAAATAAAAAAAGCTAGCACCAAAATTAATTTGTCGACCCTACTTACCTACATAAGGAAACCACCTGTTGTCAACGCGTGTTCATATTATTGAATTCAGCTTACATTTCACAACAATTGAAACTTTGATCCATACTAAATCCTTACTAATATTATAAATGTGAGTTTGTTTGTTACGCTTTCACGCAAAAACTACTGAAGCGATCACCATGAAACTTTGCATACACGTTGTCTGGGACACCAGAAAGGATATAGGGTACCTTTCATCGTTCAACGCGGACGAAGTTGCGGGCACCAGCTAGTAATATTATTAGTAATGTGAAAGTAACTCTGTCTGTTACCTTTTCACGCCTAAACTACTCAACTCATGATGAAATTTTACATAGGTACACGTTGTCTAGAATACCGGAACAGAGATATCTATTTTTATTTAATAAATAAAAATAGATATATCATATTCCCGAGGATCATCTAAAATCAAGAAAACTATAACGTCTGGCAAAAGTGTAACTGCAATATAGATGACAGCCTTTAACATACTTAACTTAGTTTCCAACGCGGACAAAGTCGCGGGCATCCGCTATAGTTAATAATAAATTCAAAGTATTTTCTTTAAGCTAAACATTACATAAAAATCAGTGACATTTCAACAAGTTTTTATACTTTAGAAAATGACGAGTCGAGTTTAAAGAAAATATTAATGAGTAAGTTTTCTAAAGCCGTCTCAAAAACGTTGTAATCAAGGCGGCCCTCTCATAAAAAATCCGACCAATGACATCGTTTGAGTGAAGGAGTAAGGGTGGAAAGGGGGGTCATTTTTGCCAATACTTAAACGAAGATAGATAGCGAACACCCCGCGCCTCCGGAGGGGTGTTAAGAAAATTTTAACTTTTCTTTATTCACGGCAATACCGCCTTGCCAGGGGGCTTGTGGGGGGAACCCCCGGGGTGTACCCATTTTTCTCCAACTAGGTATTCTCTTTGGCCACTCTCAAAGGGAAATAACACAGCTCCTCTACTTAAGCATTTATTAAATTCAACATTCAGAATGAATGGCTAGAAAAGTGTTTTATTCAGTTTTAAATTAAAATTAATCCTATAAATTTTATGTTGTTTTTCTTGCTTTTGTTTGTTAAAATGTTTAGTCAAATTCCATTGGGATATTTAACATATTTTAGAATTGCTATTTTCTTATCCTACTCAGCAGTGGTGGCGCTAACGAAATAAGGACGTCGACGACATCCAGCTTTGCGAGGTCTCTCAGTTTTCAGTCATAAAGAAAATGTTTCATTAAGGTGAAACAAGTCGGCGGTCCGAACTCATCAGTCTCATGTCTAAAATGCGTCCTGTCTCACACAGCACAAAGCGCGGGAAGAGCACTCGACCGAGATGCACAATCATTCATACCAAAAATAAAATCACAAACAGACCCTTGGGCGTATACTCTTTTTGACAAAACTACTGCATATATCTATTTCGTGTAAAGTTATTTGAACTCTTGAATAATTAATCAATGTTTGTATGCAAAGTGTTTTGGAGTTTTTGTACACTGGATTGACCTAATCACCCTCAAAGTTGCATTAAAACTTGTGTTGCGAAAATATGGATTTTTCAAGGATCATATCTTTTAATTAAATTAATACTTTTTTTCAAGTTTGTATGCATACGAACCTAGTTAACGACAAGATAAATCGGTAACATGCTTACTTTTGTAAATTAAACATAAAACAGCGGAGTAATAATCATTGTACGTTTGTATGGAGGAAATCTGGCTTGTATTACCTTAAATGATCTGATTTATGAGTATATACTTACCAGTCGCTATTTCATGGGACCGACAGCAGGGTGCAAGGGGGTCCCTTTGGAGCCCACTATCAGGAAAGAACATACAATTTTTTTTACTTATTTATTGTTTGAATAAAAACTGAATGCGTCTATGACTACAGAGTACCTAAGTATGTTTTCGATAAGCAAAATATTATAGGTATTCAAATACCTACGCGATTTGAATTTGACATCACATTTATCGACATTGTATAAATAATACATTATATTGTATAATTCTATATTTTATATTATTTAATCATCAATCAATACTAATAATAAATCTGTAGGGGTCGGTCATGGAGTAATTTACCTTGTTTTCAGAAATATCGTGTATATAGGCTCTATACATGATACTGAAACTAAATTGACCATTTTTAGAATTTTTTTCTGTATGTATGTTCCTCCATCACTCTTAAACGAATTAACTGATTTTCATGAAACTTGGTAGATAAACATTTAGAAGTACGGGACACGTGATAGGCTACTTTTTATCTTTTTTAACGCGGACGAAGTCGCAGGCAACAGCTAGTAATAATAATAAATTGCATCTATGACAATTACGATGAGTGCATGTGGAAAAAAGTTGGCAATTTTCTTTATGACACCATCTAGGCCTTTTAACTGAAGTTAACTTCTATACTGACTTGTTAAAACACTTAAAGTTGTAGAGTTTTTCGTTAGATGGCGCTGTATGAAAATATTATAAGTAACTGTGCCCGTGTGTCTTCACGCCTTAACTACTTAACCGATATACCGGAAAGGACGAGAGATCATCTAAATTAAGAAAACTAACGCCTGGCAAAAGTTCAATAGCAATAAATATGTCAAGCGTTATTTTGCTTATGTAGGGTAAAATGACCTAATGTTGGCACCCCTCCAATTTATTGGCACCCTAAACTTTTCACTGAGAAATAAGAAAACTATTCCATAAACTGTGTTCCCACAAAAAATAAATAAATCTTAGGTTTATGAGAATTGCTAACACTAAACAGTCAAATGATTTAAACATTGTCAAACTTTCAAATTTTATTTGAGTTGAACAAATAGGTCGAAAGGTGCCAATAAATGGTCGTATTTCTTAAAGTGCCATTTTATTTTCCCCTATTTTTTTCAATACGGACGATTCGGGGTCACCAGAAGGTCACCAGCTAATAAGTATAGGTAAATATTATCAGTATTTATATATCTATTATTATAGTAAGGTGGTTAGTAGTCCTATTGGAAAATTATTGGATAATATGACGATATTTGACGACACGTTTGATCTAGTGACTAGTGGCTAGTTACCCTAACGGTCGCGGGTTCGAATCCCGCTAGGGGCAAATGTTTATTAACATTTTACCTTTGTACTTGAGTCATGGGTGTTTTTTATTTATAATATGTATGTATTTACAAAAAAAGTAATGAATTAGTATATCAACTGTCTGGTACCCCACAAGCATTAGTTGCTTAGTGTTTAACTAGATGGTGCTTTGTGGAATATGCGAATATATTTATTATTTATTTACTTATACACTTTTGTAACAAATAAAAAGACAATGAAAATTTTAATTCGTATTTTTTATTGAAATCCGATTTATGGTACATTTTTTTTTAAATTACAATTATTATATCAGACTGCGACTTTTAACTTTAAAACCTACTTAGTTAGAAATATTCACGCATGCGACGACCTTTTTAAGTAACAGGTGAAATATTTTTAGTATTGTAATATAATATCGATCACAATCGCTCAATATCAACAAAATCATGCGGCCCTTTAGCTAGGAGAAGCCTTTGGCCAACCTTAGATACTAAAAATGGAACATTTTTTAAAAATCTTAATTTATATAATATAAAAATTAAAATTTTATTTTTTATACAACTATTGCCATTGATGAAAATAATTCAAACAATAATCTCAGTGGGAGTAAATTAACGATTCTCTTATAAAATTATACTGAACATGTAAAGTCGGGTTAAGAAATCCTTCGTCAGTTTTCAAAATCATTCCTTTATTAAAATCGTAGACGCTTAGTATGGCCGACCAGAACTGTGCTTTCTTTTTTTTATATATTAAGTTAGACAGACAGGCTGACGGTCCACTTGATGGTAGGTGGCTACCGTCGCCTATAACACAAGCAACGCCATAAGTGCTACAAGTGCGCTGCCGACCATAGAAGGATTAAGGATAAGGGATAAGGGAGAGATGGGGGGTAATGGGTTCTGGCATCCCTTACTCACTCATCGAAACACAACAGCACATAATGCTGTTATTTCACGGTGGTATTCTGTAAGGTTGTGGTTACTGCCGCCAGACGGGCTGCCCAAATGACTACTAGTGTGCCCTACCACTACTAGTGCTTATTAGTTTCGATAACAAATTCCATTCATTTCAAAATTCGCCAAGGCTTAGGATTTGTAACAGGTATTGATTACTGATTGACGTAATTGCCACTTTGAATTTTCAAAGGAAAACAGACCTTATTATGTATGTACAAAGAATGTTCAATCTTAGGGTGATAAAGCACTTTATTTGGCGAGTTTACCTTTTGAAACTAAGCAGACAACTTGACAAACGTTTGAACTAAAATTTTAGCATGACTAACATTTATTGACCTGTTCCACAGTTCCATAGTCAAAATAAAGAAACATATGGCTGATAAATTTTTCAGTGGCCTATAAGAAAAAAAAAAGAAAAAATCTGTTGTTTTTATTATCTATAAATGGAATTTTTTTATTAGGTTAAGTTTGTTTACTCACCACCATTATTAAGTAATTATACCTGTAAATTTCCCTAAAATAAAATAAATAAAAAAATAAATAAGGTGACGAACCTTTTCTTACCCCGACTGTACTTACATCGATCATATAAAATACTTAATTTAAATATAAACAAATAAACTATGTATATATATACTATTATATTATAGATTCTGTAAATACAATAAGGACAATATTGGCACTATAATTTTATGGAATCGGTACAAATGCATTACCATCTTATATTATATATTAGTCATTTTTTATGAAGAGGCGTTTGAAAATAAAATGGAGAAATTCATTTTTGACGTACAAGTTGCACCCATTTTATTCCACTTATTTAATAATATACATAATATTATACGAAGCAGATTTTAAACCTTAAACGCAAACTTAATTTATGAAATATCACAGCAAAGTAAATTAATACTGGGAAACGAGCGTCGAAACTCTTTAGAAATAATATTAAAGTTATTTTTGTTTTTAATTTTTTTAAACTTTTAAAATAATTAATATGCAAAGCTTAGATTTAAGGGAAACAAAATTGACGAACATTCAGAATGTATAATATTTTTTTAAATGCATTATCCCAAAATAAGGAAGAAGGACCAATAAAAAATAAGGACCAATAAATTTTTTATAATATAATAACCCAAGAAAGATTATCACAAGTATTTTTTTCTTCGCATTTTTAATATTTTTGGCTATTTTGTTTTAAAACAAAATATAAAATTTTCTTTTATTTCTTTCAAAAGAAATAACATATAATCAAAAACAGTTTGACTGTAATAAAAACAGTTTTATAATATGTAATTATGCTGTTCAAACATTTTGGCCAAAATTCACTATTTTATAAATTTAACAAACATTTTTTATACATTTGTATGTAATCAAAAAATGTATTAGATTCATTAAAACAAATTATTGTTTCATGAATATTTTCACATAAAACTTTATTTAGTTTTCGTATAACCAACTGACATAATATACATAATATATGCTTGGTAAAATTTGTATTAAAAAATCAATAATCAATAATATTTTTTCAAATTAAAAATTATCTTGAAAAAATTAATAGTTTTTTTGTTGTACTTCTAAAATTATCAATAGACGCCTTTTAGTGATAATTTTAGTTTTAATGTAAAAAATAAAATAAATTAACTTTATATTTTTATATTGGCTTAAATATTTTATAACCCAAGCCTTAAAAATGAAAAAACAAAACTAACATAAATTATAGAAGATATTTAATAAAATTACCAATAGACGGCTAGTTTTTCAAAGAACAATATTTTAATGTAAAACATTAAAATAAAGTAACTTTATATTTTTATTCGATTGGCTTAAATATTTTATAATCCAAGCCTAAAAAATGAAAAAAAAAAATCTAACAAATTGTAGAACATATTTAGCGGTTCTTTGTATTAGTCTATCTACAGTTTATTTCTAGTTTACTGAAAATTAATCGATAATCGATCGATATTATCGATAATAGGATCTTAGTTGACACTTAACAAGTAACTTAAGATAGTTAAGTAATTATTAGTTAACTTTGTAAATATTTGGCACTAAAATTTCTCATTTAATTTTGACATAATATACATAATAAGAGAATTTCAAATTTAATGTTATAAGAGACTATTTAAATATTTTTGGAGCTCGTTATTAAAATAAAATATTTAAGTTTAGTGATGGAAGTGTTGCTAATTCATAAATAAGTGATTGTTAACTGATGTGTTGGCAACACTGGAAATAATTTTAATCTTAAAATGCCCTTTTAATTGTTTTTCTCATATGATTTGGATAAAAAAATTATCTCTTCCTATATTAATTTCAATAGCATTAAGTATTTTAGAGATGAAGTATTAGATTTATTGTTTCATAAACAAAATTATACAATCCTTAATTTTGAGTTTTCCTTTTATCTCCAAGTTATTGATAAAAAGCCGGATCGATTTTTAAAACAATTCAAAAGTATGTCGGAATGAATAAAATTTCGCAAGCTCCTAATTAGTAGTTCGGTTTTTAAAACGCATTTTTTTTCACTATTTAATTTTTTTATAGATATTTTGACGATGAGAGAATTTGAATTAGTTTACTTTTGCTTTTTAATATCTAGAATTATATTTGGCATTGCGTTACTTCGAAGTCGGGTGTGATAAATAGCACTTGGTGCTGAAGGGAAAAAAGAGGATATTACGCAAAAAAAGAGGATATTAGAGGATTAGCAAGTCGAAGAAAAAACAGGATGCCGGCATCCCGTGGCATGATATAGCATGCGGTGGCATCTTAAAGCGTACAATGGCATGATACAGCTACACGTGTCATGATACATTCCATGGCATTATACAGCATCTCATGGCATGATATAGCATCCCGTGGCATGATACAGCAACACGTGGCATGATATATCATTCCGTGGCATGATACAGTATCCCATGGCTTGATGCAGAATCCAATGACATGATACTACATGCAATGGCATGTTACAGCATCTCGTGGCATGATACAGAGAACAATGGCATGATACAGCATCCCATGGCATAATGTAGCATCACGTGGCATGTCGCGAGAGTTTCTAGGTTTCAAGCAATTGCAAAGGAGTGTGAACACTAATGTCATTGGAATAAGGTCAAAAATAAAATGTTCAGGAAAAGTTCTGACTGTTGCAGTCTTTGTATTGAAATGAAAGACATAATTTTAATAACTTCTAACGGATTTTAGTATGAGATTCGTTGTTTAACGGATATTTGGAGAAAGGATAGGATTTCAAAAATCAACAATCACAAAAAACTTAATTAAACTCCCTCATCGCCTGTAATGGAATTCGAAACTAACCTACAAGCTCCGTAAACTTATGCAAAATGCCTATATCAATACTAATATTAAATCTGTAAGTGTAGGTATCGTACGTATGTATGTATGTTCCTCCATAACTCTTAAACGAATTAACCGATTTTCATGAAACTTGGTAGACAAACATTTAGACGTACAGGACACAGGATAGGCTACCTACTTTATTTCTTTTTCAACGCGGACGAAGTCGCGGGCGCCAGCTAGTTTTTTATGTATACGAACATACAGACATACATTTTATGTCACAACCTCTTTCATATTTATAGGTCTAAATTAAATGTAATTTTATAGATAATTTTAAAAAATGGAAGATACACAATATACTTTTAAATGTGGCAATATTTAGTAAAAAAAAAAAATAGAAATCTTGACATATCTTTTGATAGTCACTTAGTCATAGTCAAAAGATAGTAATTTGACTCAAGTGACTATCATTTGATTTCTGACATAGGCGTTATACCTATTATTTTTTAACGAGGACAAAGTCGCGGGCATCAGTTAGTCTTACACTAATATAGTAAAAACAGAAGATTCGTATTTGTGTAATATATAAACTCAAAAACTTTTTGATTTTGAAAATTCTTTCACCCATAGAAAGCTACATTATCCAGCGAGTAACGTTATATTTTATAACTAGTAATATACAAAATTATATATATATATGAAAGAAAACTGTGACATAATCTCTATTCACTCTTGTATCGTAAAACAGTATTGGAATATCTCATTCGTCCCAGTGTTGTCTAAATATACCTAAAGACTTAATTTCCTTTGGCACAAAACAGTCACAATGAAGAAGTTTCCTTATTTTTTTTAAGGATCAATTATAAAAATTCAAACAAAAATGCGAAATACGCATTAAAATATCTATAGAAATAAATGAAGTCGTGAGTTGAATTGGAAGAAGGTGGTATGTCGCATAATAGGAGCAAGTAATAGTCGCTTAGTAGGAGCAATTTGTGTATTATAACTAGGGCACTAACGGGGCATTGCCGCCTCAATAGGCACCTTAAAGGTCTCATTAGTACAGGAGAGTGTCGCTTCTGTCATGAGGCAGAAGAAACGCCAATGCATATCCTGTGCGAGTGTGGCCCCTTAATGCACAAGCGCAGTCACATCCTAGGAAGCCAAACAATGGCTTGTGAAGATGTGAGGAATGCCTCTATCAAAAAAGTACTACAGTTTCTCAACGTGGTAGGTATAAGTAGAGAGCTTTAGTTTACGTGGCGATCACAATATTTCAGCAATGGACGAAGTGATACTGGTTCTCTAGCAGACAAAAATAGCCATAATAATGTCGCATAATTCCAATTTTGAATAAATCGAGGTTAAAGTTTTACTTTTAATTTTCGAGATAAGTCGCCACGGAACTGATTTTTGTACTAAATTATGATGAAAAGTTGTTTAAACACACTAAAATGTTAATGGTATGATGTTAATGATGATTTCTGCACTCTTTCATAACACCTTTTTCAACTTTTCTTTTCCAAAAATGTCTTAAATCGACGATCTTAAGGTCAATAATCATTCGTAAGGACATATGTATTACCTCCATCAACGCAAAAAACGACAAAAACCAAAAATGCGACATCCACTCACGTATTCAAAAAATCATCATCAACCCATCGGAATATTTAGACAACACTATTATAACTCTCAAACGACCGTTCTATGTATATATAATTAAATAACGCGTATATAAATAAGCAATTAAAAAGACCTATTTACATCGTTTTTTATCTACAAAGGGAAGCCAAGCTCAATAATAAACGACTCATTATAACTTCCACACGCTAAGTGAAAAAGCTATTTAATTAAACAACTACCCGCAAATTTTTTTGTAAAAGTCTAATTTTAATTGGCCCGTTTCACTAACACTAGGGTTTCACTGTTTGGCACTCACTTTTGACACAATTATGACACTAAATACTCGCACGGTGCGGTGGCAGATTGAATGTTAGCGTATCGTTCACGAAGTACTGTTCCTGTTCGTCTTCGTCTGGCAAATAATAACCGTAACTACCGTCGTTTGAAACATTGTCCGCACCGTAACTGGAATTCTTAGGCATTTCACACGTGTACTCGTCCCAGTTTCTCTCAATTGATTTTCTCCTCTTCGCGAACAGTATCGATCCGTCGAACGCGTACTCGTCGTCGAAATGGAGTACGGCGTCGTCGTAGAAGTAATTCTCGACTCTTTTGTTGCACGTGTTCCTCTCTATGTTCTTCATGAGTTTCTTTTTGGCGTAACTGGACTTTTCTGAGTCGTAATCGTCCACCAGGGGATCGTTGCTTCTGTTGTCCGATCTGATATTCATAGAGTATAGGGACGAGCTGTGCGGACTCTCCGTGCGACTATGGTTGTACGGATTTCTGTACGGATCGCAGGTCATCTCGTACTGGGTCATGCCTCGTCTCAGTTGTTCCCTACGTTTGGCGACGATCTCTCTAAAATCCTCAGGGTCCAATTGGAATTCGTTAGTTTTGGCGTTCATGTACAAGTATCCGGACGCCGAGTTCAATCTGAGAGTTTGTGAGCGATTTTTAGAAGACGTTTTCTCTATGTGACGAGGTAAGTTGCCCAATTCGCGGTAGTTTTTTGGTTTTATCTGCTTTATGTTTGTCGGTGGTAAAGGCGAGAGTGGATCGCGGTATGGTGATCTGAAATTTTATTTCAATAGTTATGTTTCTTTAGAGGTATATCAAGAAAAATTACAAGATTTACATTAGATTCTATTTGATTGGATCTCTGACTTAAGATGGCGCTAGTGTTGCACTGAGGAGTAAATTCATAGTAAATTAGACAAAGACAATATGCAGATAGAAGTAATAGAGATAGATAGATGCTACACTAGATAGATATGCCAGTTTTTGAACCCTTATTTTATTGTCGGAGAGGACCATATTTTCAGTTTGATTTTGTCAAACTCTTTACCTCTACCCTCAATACTCTGAATAAAATTTTAACTGACAGTTTTCACCAACATTTAGTAAAATTGCCTAACTGATGGAGAAAAGCGCAATGAAGGCATTTAGAAGGAGTTAGTAGTTATAACTAAGTATAGTTTTTTTTTTTTAATAGGTAACCTTACAGCATTTAATATAATTTAACAAATACATAAAATAGATTAAATTTTTATATAGCCCTATGACAAGGTTAGGCATCTTAAAGTTTACAAGTACAAGAAAAAAAAAGTGCTAATACCTAATTAAAAAATCATAACATATCTATAAATTATATAAACATATTATACATTATATGTATACGAATGCGTAATTGTGTGTGTGTGTGTGTGTGTGTGTTGTGTGTGTGTGTGTGTGTGTGTGTGTGTGTGTGTGTGTGTGTGTGTAAATAGAGTATAGTGAGTAAAGATGAAAATGAAATAACTCACTTATTTGGTCCGAAACAATTGCAAGAACAGGAACAAACACTCGGCGCGTATTCCTCGTCTATGTACAAAGGTACCATTGAAGCATCGCCTGAAAAATATCAATAATATTCATTAGTACTTATTTAGTATTTTATCGTTGTCAAATCAGAAATGTGCACTCTTTTGAAATTTCAATATTTCGATCTTGCAGTACAAAAAAACTGTTAGAGCATTATTTTTCGAACTATAATCTCCTTCTGTGACTCGTATGTTCCTTCGAAAATAAAAATTCAGTGGATGTACTGCAAATTTCAAAAAATTCAATTTTTAAGTTTTCACTTTAAAAATATTTATTGAAAATACAACAAATATTTTTTGAAAATACAACAAATATTTTTTGAACATACAACTTCTTCAGGTTAACACCCCTTTTAAAGGCGCAGCAGCTATTTAAACTTTATTTTTTTTTTAACTTAGCTCTCCACTTGACTTGCAATCCAACGACTGAATTTAATTTAATTTTTAATATTGAAGGAAACATTGTGAGGAAATAAAATACGAGTCTCAGAAGATCATGTGATCTTTAAGGGACTTTTGTAATTCTACCGAAGCCTACTGAATGTGATGAAATGTTGTCTCGTAATGAGTAATGAGTCAACATTTCATCACATTGCAGGTAAGCGGCATGAAAAATATTCCATTGACTGATAATGATGTAGATTATAATACTATTAGGCAATGATTAAGGTAGAAAAGGTCCGCTTAGCGGATTGAGCTGACCTGTGCCCGAGTAAGAGTGGGCGATCGCCTGCGCGTGCGCGGGCAGCCTCGTGCCACGCGCCACTCCGCGCAGCACCGCGCCGTCCGCCGTGATCACATCCCCCTCTAGCCGCACCGCCACTTGCTGCGCCTGCGCACCACGACGCCTCCATCAAAATCACTTCTTCATTTTGTTAACCCTTCGTATGCCGCGGAACGTGGATCCGCGTTAATAATGTTGCACCACTCGTGTGCCGGGACGCGGATCCGCGTTGCGCCTACTTCACGCCATATTTTACGTGTTTTCTATATAAGTCTATATAAGTTTCTGTCATCAAGTACTGCTTGATAGTCATTTTTAAAGTTTGTTTTGCCTTATAATTATATAAGGCACTATTAATATGAATGTATACTATTATTATAATATTTTCTTTTGTTTTGTATAATTTATTCTTTTTTGTTTTCTTTTTATTAGTTTTATTTTGTAAATAAAAAAAAAAAAACAGAAAATGTCTTGTGTTCGTTTTTAATGCATGCTGAATTAGCCTTTAAGTGGAGTGTACAATATTATAAAAGATTGTTTAAATGTGAATAAGTGTGTGGATTGTTGTATACTTTGTTGGCTTCCTAATAAATAAAATAAAATAAAAATAAGTCTCCTTAATTATAAGATGTAATTTCGGTTGAAATTTATAGCAATTGAATGAAAGACACTTGAGATTATGAATTTACGCTCCGGCATACTACGGTATCGGCACACGACGGGTTAAACATGTTTATCAATTTTACAAAATACCTAATATTGGCAGCTTTTAAAACAAAAAAAAAAACGGATTGGAAAATTGTGGAGAAGGGGATAAAAATATGAGGTACCTGTTCCGCTTGCTGCTGGTCTCTCTTCTCGTCCTCAGTATTCATTGTGACGAATCTGAGCACCAACAAGTTGAGACAGGCGGCGACTATCGCCAGACCGAATAGTATAAATATCAAAGCGAACATCACATACGAGGGCTTCCGGTTCAAGGCGTTATCCTTTTGAAGGGCCACCATGTCGCCGAAACCTGGAAAATGTGGTTTGTATCCATTGAGATAATATGTACTACGTACTAGAGAAGACATGGCAACCAGATTCTTTGCAACACGCGTTAGAGCAAGCTGGCTCCAACTAAAAGTCCTAAAGAGTCTGGCTAGCGACGATACGCTTGTGTTCTGTGTTATTTTTAGTTAAATATGCCTTCATGTGTGCTGAGGTACTGTTTAAACAACTCGGGAAATACAAATAAAGTCCAATGAATCACCTCTCACCTGCAAGTACACACTTTTGCTCTTTGCAAGTGCACTAAGACTTTTGTTTGAGATGGCTTCTCTAGTACGTATCTCAATGTTTGTATCACACTTATCTGTTCGTCTATTAACTGGCTATTTATTGGACCGGACGCATTTCACCCTCTTACAATGAATGATATGAAATGAAATGACAGTATAATATTCATTGTGCAACGCAAGAACACACCGTAATGTATTTATTCTATCAACGGCTTAAATAAACGAAATAATCAGTTGCAAATAAACTCATATTAGAGGGCAAATAAAAAATTAAAAGAACATAAAATAAACACTACCTTCAAGCCAAATCCAAACATGTCTCAGGAGACACCGTCACACCAAAAATAAAAACCTAAAGAGAAAATTATAATGAAAAAATTAAACAAATTTAACACAATTAATTGAAAATAATAAAAAAAAAATCAACAAGGGATTTCTATGGGGACAGTTTAAGAAATTTCTGTAGCAAATAAAAATAATAGGTAAAATAAAACACGACGATTCGCCCAACTTGAACATGACGATTCGCTCAACTTGAACATGACGATTCGCCCTACTTGAACATGACGATTCGCCCAACTTGTACATGACGATTCGGCAACTTGAACATGACGATTCGCCCTACTTGAACATGACGATTCACCCAACTTGAATATGACGATTCGCCCAACTTGAATATGACGATTCGCCCAACTTGAACATGACTATTTTTAGTCAAAATCTGTATTTTTTTTTAGATATTTAAGAACTAAGCTGTGCCTGAATTTGGAATTGATTGGAACGATGGGACTCGGGTGGGAAAAAAATTGTACTAACATTCAACGGTTCACTTCGGGTCACTTTTTATCCTAGAAAAATGTTAGGTATCCGAGGCATCTAGTCTAAAAATATAAAAACTAGAGCGTCACCATCAAAAATGATGTCAAATATTTTCCTCACTTTCAACGCGAACGAAGTCACGGGCACCAGCTAATAGTATCTTCTAGTCTAGAATCTACAAGGGGGATGTTGAGTACTCACCAATCGTAGTTAGAGTTATGAAACAATAATAAACACTGTCGAAGTAACTCCACCCTTCGAACTTTGAGAAAGCGGCGGCTCCACCGGCGATGGTAAGTGACGACAAAGTGGTCACCACACATATCAAATCGACCTCGGATGCGCTCGTTTGCTTGCAATTCATTGCGCGCTTTATTGATTTTATTATTACACTGGAAATAAACACATTTTCAACATAAATAAACAATATATAAATTTATATATATACATTTTCAACATAAATAATAATAAATTCACTAGCTTTGCCGCGTAACTTTATAAAATATAATACATTCGTGTCTATCGGTCAAGCCGTTTAGTAGTTGACATGCCGACAGCAGCGCCACCTACCGGGTCCAATTGTATTTTTAAATCATCCAGGAAATCATCGAAATAGCCATATAAAATTTCAACCCAATCGGTTCAGCCGTTTAGAAGTTATGTGAAAAAGATAAGTACGGAGGGATAATTCTTACTACCCGTTGTCCTATTACCCCTTTTTCCGTAGGAATGAAGCATTTCCCGCCGTAAAAAGTAGCCTATGTTCATCACGGATAATGTCGGCTTCTAATGGTAAAAGAAATTTTCAAATCGGTCCAGTAGTTTCGGAGCCTATTCAATACGACAATACAAACAAATAAATCTTTCCTCTTTATAATATTAGCATAGAATCGAAGTATATATTTACACATTCCACACAACACCATTCTGTTCCACACAAAGCATACCTATACTATTGCTCGTATTATAGGCGACGGTGGCCACATACCATCAAGTGGTCCGTCTGTGTGTCAACCTTAATTAACATAGATAAAAACACCTGTGAATCTCCTCTTTTTGGTGGTTTTAACTTGGATGTGTTAAAAATGTGGATGACAAAATTGATTTTTTTTTAATGAAAATGAAACTCACCTGCTAAGTCTGTTAACCCTTTCACCTATGCTCTGGAACATGATAAGCCCGAGAGGTATCCCGACAATTGCGTAGAACATTGTGAACAGTTTGCCCCCAATGGTAGATGGTGTTGAATGTCCATAGCCTGGTGGAAATTAACTAAATATAATATCCAGGATTATAACTAAAATATATACAAACTTTAGGTATAATCTAAATCAGTTTTATATCATTAACATTCATTAGAAACGCTCAAGTCCATAACATAGTTAGGGTGAATACAGTTAAGGAAGAAATCACAGCTTCGACTGCCTCTCATATATAACACCGGACTATTCAATACGTCTAAAAAAAAAGACGTAATTTCATTACCCTATAATATAAACTAAGGGCATTTATGAATATAGGGAATCCTCTTGACTTTCCCTCAGCGACACAATTTTACAAACCATCTACTTAAAGTCGGCAACTGATTGCACATGTGACTGGAGCAAAAAAACCGTAACATGCCCACCAGACCCGGTTTATCTCGTGAGTTTATGGTGGTTTATCTCTTGAGGTCATATAAGGATCGTTTAACATATCACCAAAATTCCCTTGCTGCAGAACTTTTGAATCCGACAGATAATATAAGAATAAGGGAATCAAAGCAATTAATGGCCTTATATTCCTTGAAAAATTCCTGATAAACGTCCAATTATGGTTGGGTGACCATGATTGTGGATTGGGAGGAAAAAATCTAATGTTGGGAATTCAAATCCCAAAGTTTTTGACAAGTACAATTTTTTTTTTTTATGTTAAGGTTGACAGACAGGCTGACGGTCCACTTGATGGTAGGTGGCTACCATCGTCTAACTATAACACAAGCTACAAGTCACAAGTGCACTGCCGCCCATAATGGGATTGAGGTGGATAAGAAGAAAAAAATGGCTCCTATAAAAGAAAAAAAATAGGTTGTAGGTATTTAATTTAAGGTATAATTAATATCTTACCAATGGTAGTTAGAACTGTAGTGGCATAATAAAAGGCTCCAGTGAACTTCCATTGCTGTCCAGCCTTGTGCGGCTCCGACTTTAGTACAACTGTCTCCATCACACGGAAATCCTCTTCTGTTATATTATACTTTCTTATTATCATGCCTTCGATTGCTGAAAATTTTCAAATACATTGGATTGTCCGAGTTCATTTCGACTAGTTATAGTCAACTTAATTATTATCAGTCAGTTTATAGTGTGGAAAAGCATTGTCAAAAATCTGAGATTATACTTTTGCTGCATTGGAATTTTATTTTTAATATTTATGCCTATGTCCATCCTGAAATTCTAACTATTGGTGTGAAAGAACTAACTGCACTGAACCGCAAAGAAAAAGGGTCGGTTAGAAAATCTACAATATCTTCAAAAGACTAAATTAAAGCTAAACTAAATTAATTTTATTTTTATTTAAGCAAATTAAATTATTCTTTAATTTAGTCTTTATTTCATAAAGCTAGGTCAGATACTTTTGAAAATATTGAATATTTTCTAACTATCCTTTTTCTTCGCGTCCAATGTATATAAATCTTCTAGGACTATTAAAAATTATTTAACTGAAGGTGAAAACTGCATCAAAATCCGTTGCATGGTTAGGAGTTAGCAGTTAAATAGACTTAAAATTTATCTATACTAGTAATATTATAAACATATCTTAATATGTATAGATTTGTTTGTTTGCATTTATTATTATCAGTGAGTAACATAGACTATAGACTATATTTTATATAGTTACGCGGACGAAGTGGCGTGCAACAGCTAGTACTATGTAAAAAGGAGCAAATACCTTGCAAGACTTCAAATCTATTTCTCTCCGTGGTAGATTCCAATGCGTCAAAAACGGCAGCACCGACCAACAAATAAGTGAATGTGCACACAATTAACGATAGGGTGCGAACATTTTGCTTCTTCATCACTGCCAAATCTCACCCGGCCTGAGGGCATAAGGCCCAGGTCAAACAGACACCTTTACAACTTAATCATTAGATGCAATATTGTCATCAAGTAACCATTATAAGCACTCTGATCCACAATAATTATCTATGGAAGGTGATATGCTATCTATTTTGAATTTAGAACGTTTGTCTATGGACTATTTTCGTGTTTTCACGTCCATTATGCAGTAGTCACAACCAGAGGTATTCATATTTATTTTTAGCAAGAAAGAAATCATATATTATGAACACTATATTTAAATTGATCCCCTCATAAAAATACATCTTGAAGACTGGTTACAATTATTTTGGCACACATATTTACATTTGTTTCCAGAGACAATCACTCATCTCATTTTATGTTTTTCTTTTGAAACATCATCTGAAAATTGTTACAATGTCTTTAAGTATAATAATAGTACAACTAATCAGCCATATTACATTGTTATCGACAATGAAAGCCAATCTCACATTTTTTGAGTAATTGACTTTTTTGTTTCTATGACTAAGATTTTTCACATACACTGGACTGCAAATAAAAAGGGTCGGTTAGAAAATCCTCAATATCTTTAAAAGTACCTAATGTAGCTTTTATACAATAGAGACAAATTTAAAGCTAAACTAAATTAATTTTATTTTTATTTAAGCACATTAAAATATTCTTTAATTTAGTCTTAATTTCATAAAAGCTAGGTCAGGTACTTTTGAAGATATTGAAGATTTTCTAACTGACCCTTTTTCTTTGCAGTCCAGTGTATTTTGGTGAAACTGATCTAATATTTTTATCTTTAACCAATGATTTTTAACTAATAACAGATCTAATATTTTTTAATGCCACTTTGATGTTATTAAATCTTCTATATACATTATATAGACGTTTTTTTTTAATTTAGTATAAAATTTTGTTTCTTAGTTAGAAGGTACTAGTTGAACCCGGCTGTAGCTTGTTTTTTCTTCATTTCAATTGTAACTTCTTAATAAAAAGTAAGTATAGAAAAACACTCTTCTGTTAAAATCAAATGTTATGTAAAAATTTCAAGTCAATCCAAAGACATTGACTAAAGATGAATTTTTATATATTTATAAGTAGATTGACACTTTCACTGTCGATATTTCAAATATTCACAAATATATTTTTACTTAATTAAAATTTCACGAGCATGCATTAAAATTCATCGATGATTAAATTGTTTTAATTTTTATTAAATAGTTCGCAAAGCGAAGCAAATTCAAAAAGAGAACAAAGGACTTGCCATTTCGCGAGAAAATGTCACGTATTTTTTTATTTGTAATTGATTCGTATCGCTATTCTGTGTCTCGAACGGCATCTATAAATGTTTAATTATCTGCAAAGCTGTATCCTAAAAATAACCGTCGTACTTTAGCCCGCAACTCCCGCATTCACGTCCATAGGTCAACGCACACAGCAGAGAATTGGGTCAGTTTATGTTAGTGATAAAATCCTTATCACTAACGTTGAAAATTGCTTCGAGATTCCCGTCAAAACCCATAATTGTTGATTGTTGAATAATTTCTTAAATTAGGTCAGAGTTAATTAATTTACAGATGATAATATCCCCTATGCGGTATTCGCTAACTGCTGTCATCCATCACGCACACCAACCTATTTACTGTCAACACTTTTAATTAACATACTGGCAGGTTAATCGGACTCATCTTGCAACATTTTGGTTTTCTATTTGCACACTTTTCACATAGTTCTGCTGATTTAAAAAAAAGAACTATTTTTCCTTGTGAGAAATATTCTACACTTCCTTGGTTGACCTATGCGGTGTTACTAGAATAGAAAAATGTTATAATATGACAGTGTTGCTCGCTTGCTAAATTTAATTATTTAAAAAATATATTTTGTCATAATTACTCAAAAACGCTAATTGTATTTCGTTTCAGTTACTTCAGGTGTTTTACTAATTTATTTACAAATTGTGCGGTACATTATTTTCTGCTTTCATTGACATTTAACAAACGTCATAAAAGAATTTTCATTTCAAAAAGTTCGTGACATATCTAGCAGATGTCTCTGATGGTAGCTTTTTTTTTTTTTCAGTTAACTAAAATAAAATAATATAGAACAAAATTAATTTGGATTAATTTTGGATGATTTTTCTTATATATACTCAAGGTATCTTGTAAATTTAAAAGAAACATTGCAATTCAGAATTTTTATTTTCACAATTAAAATAAGCGTTTAATTTTTCAACGCGGACGAAGTCGTTTGCACCAGCTAGTAGGGATATGTTATAATGTGATGTGATTATGTAGGATGTATCAATACATCCTACAAAATCACATGTGTTTTATTTTATTACTAGCTGGTGCCTGCGACTTCGTCCGCGTTGAAAAAGAAAAAAAGTAGCCTATAGTGTGTCCTGTACGTCTAATAAATGTTTATCTACCAAGTTTCATGAAAATCAGTTAATTCGTTTAAGAGTTATGCGGAACATACATACATACATACAGAAAAAAATTCTAAAAATGGTCAATTTAGTTTCAGTATCATGTATAGAGGCTATATACACGATATTTCTGAAAACAAAGTAAATTACTCCATAACCGACCCCTACAGATTTATTATTAGTATTGATGATGATTGATTGATTGATTGATTGATGATTTTCATGCTCCAAAAGGCTTGATACCTACACATTATTACTCATTACTTCAAACATCTATTATGAATATGAATAGATAAATTTTAGATAAACTTCTATTAGAAGTAACTCTATGTTAAGAATTACACTAACCCTTTCTTATCCCTTATCCTTAAACCTTCTATGTTCGGCAGCGCACTTATAGCACTTATGACGTTGCTTGTGTTATAGGCGACGGTAGCCACCTACTATCAAGTGGACCGTCAGCTTGTTTGATCGACATGTTTGTGCCGAGGGGCTAATACAACACGACACGACACGACATTTGCGCGTGCACTTCGCAACCAGGCCGTGAAGCGAAAGCTGTGCAGTGCAGTAGGTACCTACGAAGGGCCCACTTTCTAACATAATAGTATGGAGACGGCTATTACCACAATAGAACATTCTAGCGTGCGACTGATCTTACACCTAGGTAATTATTTTTTAAGTATTTATTTATTTAGATTATACATAGAGCCATAAATTAAAAAAATATATATTATAGACTAGCTGGCGTCCGCGACTTCGTCCGCGTTGAAAAAGAAAAATTAGACAAGTTTATGATTCATGATAATCAGATAATTCGTTTAAGAGTTATTGAGGAACATACATACATACATACATACAATACCTACACTTACAGCTTCTTTGTCGCTTAAATAAATTAATCACTGATTTTATAATAGCCTTTCGAGAGGAGTTTATAATTTTAATGACACTTTTAAATTTATTTATAGATAAGGCTCTGATTATTTGAGGTTGTGGAATAACCCTACCAATCTCTTTCATAACTATACCTACTATACATGGTTCGTAACTTAAGATAAACCCATTTCAATTGAATGAACATTCAAACACAAACAATAATAACCAAGCTTACTAACCTTGAGATCACTTATATTATTACTAGCTGGTGCCCGCGACTTCGTACGCGATCATAAATTAAAAATATAAAAGCAATTACAACGCTTGACAACTTGTTGCTATAACACATTGGCCAGGCGTTAGTTACAGTTTTATATTTTAGATAATCCCTCGGGAACATTGCTTTTTTCTTGGATAAAAGGTAGCCTATGTCCTTTCTGGTGTCCCAGACAATGTGTATGCAAAATTTCATGGTGATCGGTTCAGTAGTTTTGACGCTAAAGCGAGACAGACAGACAGAGTTACTTTCGCATTTATAATATTGTATATAATATTATATATATAAGTAAATAGTGACTATGGGTAGCATTTTTAATTGTTTCGGCTTTTTATTTTACAAATTATACACATTTTAGTGCTTCTATAACCCTAAAAAGAATATTCTAAAGCCGACAATAGTCGTATGTCATCCGTGACACTAATCATCTTTCAAAACCCCGAGCGCAAAGAGTTTTCATACAAATGACGATACTTCCATACAAACTTTTATCTCATTTTTTAACCCCTTACAACCCTTTTTCCGCATTAAAAAGTACCCTATGTCCTTTCTGAGGTTCTAGACTACCTGTGTACCAAATGTCTTGTAAATCGGTTCAGTAGTTTTGGCGTGAAAGCGAGACAGACATACAGAGTTACTTTCGCATTTATAATATTATAGTATAGATAACCTACGCTTTTCCAGGTGCTGATGTCGTACCACTCTTCACTCGCGACTAACTCACTGAAACCTATATCTACCTCATTTGTTGCAAAATGATGCAAAATTGTTTATTTTTTTAGTATTATGATTATTACTATACTTTTAAATGCTAATGCAATGCTAATGCTATCTAACTGACTTTTCTTAATAACTAAAAAATACAATTTATTCAACATGAGATTAATTTATTGCAATTATACACTGAACATACAAAAAGAGTCACGGCCTCTCAATATTTTCCCGCATACTAGACTTTCATCAGCGTTATTAATTCCCGTCCTACTTCTGTAAAAGCCCAAGCGAAAGACCCCCTTCCTGGTAATCATCCCTCGCAAGTTACCTTTCTTTTTCGTGCCCTTTTCCACCGCCTCTCAACCCTCTAATCAACATCCCTTATCGCTGCGCCTACGCAGACGTGTCCGCCAATCGGCCGTCCTCGTGGTTTCAAAACCGCCCTTTCTCTTTTACACTAATGTAAGCTGTAATTGCATCTCTTTCGCACTTAAGTAACCACCCTTAATTTCGGCGAAAAAAATATCGAAACTATTCAGGGACTAAAATCCCAAGATTTATATTAATATTTTATTGTATGGAGAAAACAATGACATTTTTGTCGTGTTCGTGAGAACGCACAAGACAGTTATAATAATACTAGCTGTTGCACGCGACTTCGTCCGCGTAAATTTATAAAATATAATATGTACATTCGTGTCTGTGAAACAATGGAAATACACATACAAAATTTCAATTGACATACCGACAGCAGCGCCACCTACCGGGTCACATTGTATTTTTAAATCATTTAGAAAATCATCGAAATACCCATATAAAATTTCAACCCAATCGGTTCAGTCGTTTAAAAGTTATGTGAAAAAGATAAGTACGGAAGGATAAAATTCTTACTACGCGTTGTCCTATTAGCCGTTTTCCCGTAGGAATAAAGCATTTCCCCAAGGTAAAAAGTAACCTATGTTCATCACAGATAATGTCGGCTTCTAATGGTAAAAGAATTTTTCAAATCGGTCCAGTAGTTTCGGAGCCTATTCTATATAAACAAACAAACAAACAATCAAATCTTTCCTATTTATAATATTAGTATAGATAGATAATACTTTATCAATACTAATAATAAATCTGCACAAGGGTTGGTCATGGAGTAAGTTAGGTACTTTTCAGAGACCCGCTTTCAGAGACTTACAGGTGCCCGCGACTTCGTCCGCGTTGAAAAAGAAAAAAATAGTCTATCCTGTGTCCTGTACTTCTAAATGTTTATCTACCAAGTTCCATGAAAATCAGTTAATCCGTTTGAGAGTTATGGAGGAACATACATACATACATCCTTACTAATATCACAATGCGAAAGTAACTCTGTCTGTCTGTCTCGCTTTCACGCCAACACTACTGAACCGATCACCATGAAATTTTGCATACACATTGTCTGGGACACCAGAAAGGACATAGGCTACCTTTTATCCAAGAAAAAAGCAATGTTCCCGAGGGATTATCTAAAATATAAAACTGTAACTAACGCCTATCCAATGTGTTATAGCAACAAGTTGTCAAGCGTTGTAATTGCTTTTATATTTTTAATTTATCATCGCGTTCGAAGTCGCGGGCACCAGCTTGTAATATATATATATGTACAGAAAAAAATTCTAAAAATCGTCAATTTAGTTTCAGTATCATGTATAGAGCCTATATACACGATATTTCTGAAAACAAAGTTAATTACTCCATGACCGACCCCTACAGATTTATTATTAGTATTGAATATAGATTTTTCAACGCGGACGAAGTCGCGGGCACCAGCTAGCTAATGATAATACAGAATGGCTCATAGCGTTCTCGAAGTAATGGCGAATGGAAGATCTACAATGGGGAGGGATATATTATTATTATGTGGAGGGGAGACAAGACCTTTCTCTCAAGTTCTGGGTCACGTTTATGCAAGAATAGTTTGTTTATATTGAATGGAACAATCTTGATTACTTGTTTGTTTACAAAAAATATAGGTATGATTACACTGGATATTTATAGAAAATGTAGGCGGATAGATTATTATATTGGTGGGTGGATAATTCGTTAGTACATTGTTGTGGTTGGTTTTGAATGCATAAGTCTAGATATGCTGTAGATTGCACAAATCACCAAGGAGATTGTTACAAAGTTCGCGGATGATCCAAGTTTCTATCTAGTCTAAGGTTACCATATCTCCGGATTGTCCTGAGATTTCAGGATTTTTCGATTTTCAATAAAATACAGCAAATTTCAGTAATTTTTTTTAGATTTTTTTATTAGAAAATTTCAGCTATTCAGCTAGCGCCAGTTAGTCTATTCTAATATTATAATAAGGAAAGATTTGTTTGTTTGTTTGTTTGTATTGAATAGGCTTCGAAAGTACTGGACCGATTTGAAAAATTATTTTACCATTAGAAGCTGACATTATCCGTGATGAACATAGGCTACTTTTTACCGCGGGAAAATGCTTCATTCCTACGGGAAATCTAAAATAAAAGTAAACACTAGCGGCTTGACGCGGGAGATAGCGCCATTTGTCCAAAATACGGTAGATGGCGTTTTATACTTTTTTACGCGGACGAAGTCGCGAGCACCAGCTAGTCATAAATAATTAAATATAAATGTAAATCAAGATATTCACGATTAGGTACTTATCGTTAAACTAATCCAAGTCCAACTTTATAATTTACGTTACAAGACATAATGGCTTTTATCATTTTCCATTTTTTTTAAATTTACGACCGATTGGTCGGAGCCACGAATCGGAACGGAGAAAATTCTAGTATAGTGTTGCCCTTTCACTATACTAGAGAAAATAGTTACAAGTAGGTCGTAGGTACAATGTGTCTACCTGTACCAAGTTATTGTCTTTTATTTCCAAATTTCACATTATGTAATATTTCTTTATTATGTAAAAATGGCTTGGGTATTTCACTAATAAATAAAACCGCCGAAAAAACTGAAAAGCATAAAATAATTCTCACTCTTTACTCGCATCACTCTTTACGTAATTTTTGCTTGTTTCGCGCCGACTCAAAATTACTTAGGTAAAATAATAAGATTATTTTATGCTTTTCAGTTTTTTCGGCGGTTTTATTTTTTGTTAAAAAGTTTTATTTTATATTTTTTTGTGGCTGTAATCTAATATTTTTTACTACATGCTTAATTTTTAATTTTCCCACCCCCATTTTCCCACCCTTAGGGTAGGATTTTTTTTCCAAATTCATACTAGACCTACTTAGAGGTATACCCTATCCATTAAAAAAAGAATTATCAAAATCGGACTACTCTGTAAAAAGTTATGCGTGGTTATACGCTACAATCGGTGAGTGAACAATCAATCATCCTCTGTTTTCCTACCCTTAGGGTTGGAATTAATTTCCAAAATTAAAATGGGACCCCCTTGGGGGTGCACCTTTTCAAATAAAAAAGAATTATCAAAATCGGACCATCCTGTCAAAAGTTATGCGTGATCATACATAAAAAAAAATCATACATAAATATACGCGTCGAATTGAGAACCTCCTCCGTTTTTGTTTTTTCGTTTTCGTCGGTTGAAAATGACAGGGATTTAGAATGAGCTGTAGATACTGTAGATAATTGATCATCTACTATAGCTATAGGAAAACGTGTCTAACTCATTACCGCGGGGTTTCCCCTTAATATCTCTACATTTCATATTCGTGGTATCTACTTAATTATATATTGAAATATACATTATACATTATCAGCGAGTAACATAGATATATTTTATAAAGTCACGCAGGCAAAGTTGCGTGAAACAGCTAGCACACTTGCAGCACTACTTAATTGTGTAAATTAATAAAAAAAAAAAACAAGTTTTAATATTAAAATGGCTCAGTTTTAATATTAACTTAATAAAAAAAAAAAAAAAACTATAAGTAGCTTTAAAGAATGTTGACGAAGATAAATGTTTTGTAAAAACTTACGTCGAATAAATGATTTATTATTATTATTATTATTATAAATTGTTAAAAATTAAAATACTTAGGTTGTGCTAAATGGTTTAATGATGTGTCAAGCCAAATTTGGTTTAAAAGTCACTGAAACTTTAAAAAAGTGAGCTGTAGAATTTCTTCGTGAATCTAACAGACTTTAACTAATTAATTTACTGTAAACTGAAAAATTTTATTCATATAACTTTTCTAATAGTGTCGTCATTTGTGTTTGAGTATATATTTAAATTTATGATTCCATTTAACTGTTTAACTAAGTCGTCAATTACAATATTATGAATCTGTGCCCATTTCACCTAGTAAAACACCTTTCTTTACTCACACAAACGCGATTCGCTATACAGTACACTGTACGATAAACGGAGTTATCTGTGTGCGGTTGCATCTTCACAGATAGTTTACTCTGTGTATGCAGTATGTACGTATTCCAATGATCTGTGTTTGTGTGCGTGAAGAGTCAAAGATGTGTCACACTTTCGCGCGTTCGACGGTTTATGTTTGGTCTGTGTGAGTTTCGCTGTCTATGTGTGCGTGTTGCGTATACGCACGCAATGCCAATGCCAGTTATGAGTCCGGAAAAGTTGCTTGTTAAACACAGCGCTAATATTATATGACCGGAAAAAAATTACGAAGGAAACTCGTCTTTTTGTTGTGTAAATACCAATTCAACATAGGAAAATGTTTGGTCTTTAGTATAGATTTTTTTGAATTACCTAAGTATTCTCGGCTTATATACCTACTAGAATCATGATTTACGTAGTGAATACCTCTATAGTCTATCCTCTATGTCAGCATTGATGTACAAAATTATTGACATTTATTACTGTTGTAAATTTATCAATATCATAAAGACAAATTTAAGAAATCATAATGACTTTTACGATCAAAATTATTGCAAAGATATAAAATTGGAGTTTCTATCTGCGATTTCATAAACGAGTTCTTTAATCTTAAGAAGCATCTTAAGAAAACCAAAATTTGCGCTTTTTGGTATATTATCTGGCAATGCACCATTAATAGCAGGACAATATGTTTTGAAACCATAAATTGGACGTGCCGCTAACAGCAGTCATAGAAGACCATTGTGAAATTACAGCGAATTCACTGTTTCGCTCAATGAGTAAGGAATGCCAAAGCCTGTTCGTCTATAGCCTACTTAATCCTTAACTTTCATTTTATCAAGACCAACAGCACACTCAACTTACCATCAAGTTGACTATCAGCATGTCTGTCGATTTAAACAATAAAAAAACTCGTAACCCTTAGGCTTTGCTGGCCACAAGGACCGCCACTTACCATTAAGAGGACCATCAATCAAACTGACATTACTGAAACTCAGATAAGTTTTTGGAGCCAGTGGGAAAAATAAAATTTAATATTACACAGTTAAATTTAACTCATGGAGCTGCTGGACATAAATAGGGGAACAAACTCCGAATTATGTTGAGCGATAATTATGCGGGAGTGTACCACACTCTGGACAAGGTCCAGAGGAAAATCGAAACACCTCATTAATAGTTTTTAATATGGTTAAAAACTAAGTATAACTAAGTACTCACTTACATATAGTATAAGCACAGGTATAAGTATAGATTTATGGGCAATATAAAGGGCTATAATTTTATAACGAATTAGCGACGTAGTTAAGGTTTAGTGCATAGAGACAGTCGTGGTTGTCTGGGGTGAAAGCTGCGTCAGAGGAGTGCAGTCAGTGCAGCGTTGTACCCAGACCAACACATGTTGATACTTGCATTAATTAAAGACAGAACCATTAAAATGTAGTCTTTTTTTTTCAAATTTAAATTCATATTCCAAATACATAGTTGATTTTAATAGATAATGTCCACATTTTCGTTTAAGAGTTATGGATGAACTTATACGAGTATGGTATTTATTATTTATTTATTTACTAGCTGGTGCCCGCGACTTCGTCCGCGTTGAAAAAGAAAAAGTAGACGTCTAAATGTTTATCTACCAAGTTTCATGAAAATCAGTTAATTCGTTTAAGAGTTATGGTTGAACACACATATATACGAGTATATATAGAAAAAAAAATCTAAAAATCGTAAATTTATAGTTTCAGTACCATGTATAGAGCCTATAAACACGACATCTCTGAAAACAAAATAATTTACTCCATAATCAACTCTTACAGATTTGTTATAAGTAGGTATTGTTGATGTACTACATAGAATAGATAAATAACCTAATACATAGGTATTTATTTTGTCCCATAAAACTGGGCAGTTAGTTTGACTAAATTTGTAAAATAATGACCTAACTTGCAGCACCTGTGGAGTTGCTTATGTTATAGGCGACAGTAGCCACCTACTAGATATAAAGAATTAAAAAAGGTATCAAGATTACAAAGTCCTAGTATGTAATATTGATAGTTGCAGCTCTCCGAGATCTAAAACTGGGGAAAGTTAGCGTTTGGTTTGAGTGGGTGCTTATTGGCAGGACCGTTAAACCTGTCTGCTATGAATAACATTGGTTTAAACTATTGTGAATAATTCGAATGGTACGTAAATCATTTTTACTCTAAACACATTTCTAGACGAGTTAAGAAAATTGGTATTTAATTGATATATTAACTGCATTTATTGCAGACAAAAACATATTGCGTGTAAATAAAATAGGGGCTAAGTATTATTAATGGCTCAATATCAAATGGCTCAACGGATTTGGATGAAATTTAGCACATATATATAGTTTATTATCTAGATTAACATTAGGACACTTGTAATCCTGAAAAAATGTTAGGTTCCTGTGGGATTATCAAAAAACGATTTTAATTTTCTGTAATCCCTTTCCATTTACGTTAGAAGTGCATTTGTTACCTCATGATGCAGCTTTTATTCATTTAATGAATAAGACCTCGTCAGCCTTGCTGACATTTTGAACAGTTCAAAATTTAATTTTATTTAATTTTAATTTTAATTTTGAAACAGTTCAAACAGATGTAACGGTAAACAAGACATCACCGGTGTAATCGTTGCTTCAAAACTAGATCGCAAACAAACACAATAAATGCAAAAGAACAATGGAGACTGGCCGCCGATAAAAGCAGTGAAAAAAAAGAGCGGGCTGTTCCAAATTCAAATAATTTCCCACACGTAACGTTACGCGGGCAGACATCGAGCGCGAGCCGTTATCCGCGCGGCAGTGACCCACATTTGTGCGGCATTTTAGCCGACACCACGTTACACATTTTATCACTAACCTCTATTTCAACATCTCACACCTCCTTATACATTGCTGGCTAAGCGTTACTGTTACGCTCTCACTGGGTAACAAAAGCGTCAATGTATACTGCGCTTGGAAAAATTTTACAAATTTTACATAAGTGAAAAACTCACACAGTATCTGTAGCCGGTGTAAGTTTTGCCGCGCTTTCTGATTTTGCGAGAAATTATAGCAGCCGTTTCAAAGTCACGTAGTATCGGCGGTTACGTAGGATGTAGCAATTGGTTATCAGAGTGTTTTTTGTTTGAATTAAAATGTTTTTGTTTGAATTAAAATATTATTGGTACACCCAGCCGAAACTGGGTATACTGAATAGTTAATTTTAAGTGATGAAAATATTAATTCCAAACCTTTTCATTTCTAATGTATACTACAGAATAGGCAATTTATATGTATGTTAACTACTAGCTGTTGCACTGCACGCGACTTCGTCCGCGTATATAATACATTCGTGTCTGTGAAACCATGGAAATACACATATAAAATTTCATCCCAATCGGTCAAGCCGTTTAGTACTTGACATACCGACAGCAGCGCCACCTGCCGGGTCCAATTGTATTTTTAAATCATCCAGGAAATCATCGAAATACCCATATAAAATTTCAACCCAATTTGTTCAGCCGTTTAGAAGTTATGTGAAAAAGATAAGTACAGAAGGATAATTCTTACTACCCGTTGTCCTATTACCCGTTTTCCCGTAGGAATGAAGTCCCGTCGGCTTCTAATGGTAAAAGAAATTTTCAAATCAGTCCAGTAGTTTCGAAGCCTATTCTATACAAACAAACAAATCTTTCCTCTTTATAATATTAGTATAGATAAAGTATAGATAATGCATAACATAACGCATTCTTGTGACAATTTTACTCCTTATATACCTGTATATATGCAAATGTAGACTCCAAAAAGTAGAAAGCTTAAACTGTAGTTAAATCATATACATAATAGTTTAACTAATATACCATAAGATAAACAGTTAATCGCGAAGAAATGGGCACAGCATAATCTGAGTGAGTCAACATGGTAATACATGCACAATTGTTGTTACAGAGTCCTACGCACCAAACAAGCGACCAAGCTCCATCGATCATCAACAGAACCGAATTGTTCCGTTACTTTTGAATAAATATGTTGGCATGTTGTAGGCATTGTTTGAAATTTAAAGTGGATATTAAAAATAAGATTTAATAACTCTTTTTAACAAAAAAAACCGACTTCAAACCATTGTCTCGTGGATTTTTCTCATGGATGCCATTGTCAGAACTAGACCAAATTGAAATGGGACCAATCGGGGAGCACCAGTTTTCAAATATAAAAAGAATCATCAAAATCGTTTCACCCAGTCGAAAGTTCTGAGGTAACAAACACTTTTAAAAAATCTAATTGAGAACCTCCTCTTTTTTTTTGAAGGTTGATTAAGAGCACCCTGTACGAGTGGGTCCGTGGTGTACGCCCCCAGTGGTATTTGCACCTGTGGTGTTCGCCTCCGATTCGTTTAAATTAAATATCATTAAATATCAGTAATAAATATTTTGGAGAATTTTCTTGTCTCAACTTGTGAACAACCAAAGAAAGATTTTTTGAAGTTCTTTAGGATCAATAATTGCGACAATTTATTTACCTTATTCGATAATTCCAAAGAATTTAAATATCATATACTTACAATTATTTTTGAAGCTACATTTTCACTTCTTACGTGAGTCAAACGACTGACATGTATTTTTTTATTCGGTTTATAAAAACAGGACACATATCAAATTAATATGATGGAAAAAAATCTACAATGATTGTGCCTTTCTAGATGTAGTCACAGAATAATAACAAGCCAAAAAAAAGTGTCAGTAAAATATAGGGAATATATAAAACCAATGAGAAAATGAAAAACTAACATAAAGGAACGAATAAAACGTAATAATCTTATTTTTATTAATAAGTATTATTTAACGCATAATAATTATTTTAATTACTTTTAGTATCATAAAATCTAGTCTGGCTCTTTTCTGTATTGACAATATTTCTACTTGACCAACAACATGAACATAATAAGACCTCGTATGTTCAAACAAGCACATCATTGAGTTTAATATGTTGCAATTTAAATTCAACGAATCACGCCTTATTGTTGACATTAATAAGTTTATTATTAAAATTAATTAAAATATGTTATATTCTAGTCTAAATAGTATAAAAACAAATATTTTTATCCGCTTTTATACTTCATTTTAACCTACGAGTAAGACAGTAAGACAAAGTCGCTTGTCTGCTTGTAAATTATTATGTAATTCTTCGCGAGTCTCTCTTAATCTGTGCAAATATACTATATGTATTATACTGGCTGGTGCTCGCGACTTCGTCTGCGTTGAAGGATGAAAGGTACCCTATGTCCTTTCTGGTGTCCCAGACAACGTGTATGCAAAATTTCATGGTGATCGGTTCAGTAGTTTTTGCATGAAAGAGTAACAAACATCAATACATCCATACAAGCTTTAGCATTTATAATATTTGTACGGATCTTCTATGTTATACTTACACTAGCTGCTGCCCGCGACTTCAACCGCGTAACTTGGTAAATTATTTACTAAAATCTTCCTCGAAATCGAGAACCACTCCATTGGTTCATCCATTGGTGAAAACAGTAGATTTTTGAGTTTATAGCGAACAGACAGACTGACTTTGATTTATAATATTATGTAAGGATTCTCTTGTCACAGTGTTTGTAATTAAACTCCTCCTAAAAGGCTTGAGCGATTTTTATATAAAAAAATTGTGTATTTGTATATAAAAAAAAAATTATATAAAAAAAATGTGTATATTCTGATAGTATAGAATATGGTACATAGAATATTATAGTATACTAGCTGTTGCCCGCGACTTCGTCCGCGTTAAAAAAAAAAAGGAGCCTATCACATGTCCCGTACTTCTAAATGTTTATCTACCAAGTTTCATGAAAATCAGTAAATTCCTTTAAAAGTTCTAAAAAATTCTTTCCAGAAAAAAAATTCTAAAAATGGTCAATTTAGTTTCAGTATCATGTATAGAGGCTATATACACGATATTTCTGAAAACAAAGTAAATTACTCCATAACCGACCCCTACAGATTTATTATTAGTATTGATGATGATATCTACTCCCGTATAGATTATATACAAAAATTGGGTAACATGGTTTAATCCTATTACGTCCGTTTTCTTTTTAGTCACAACAATAAAAGGTAATGGTAGCGTAACATTTTTGCAGCGCGCGCGCTGACTTTCTTTGAGACACGCGCCAAGCATTAAGAACACTAAAAGGATGTTCAAAATCTTAAGTATAAAAAAGGGATTTGAAAAATAATTATATAGATGGCTTGCTAAGGTTAGTTAGTTTTATCTTCTATCTAGTATATTATCTATAAGTATCTACTAATATTAAAAAGAGGTAAAGTTTGCATGATTGGTTGTCTGTTTGTTTGCTTGGCTTCAATGTATGTCAGGCGTTATAATATCTGTTGTTACGGAGTTTTTGTATGTTTATCTTTTGAAAAAATGTGACAGTGGCGCATTTCTTTGTATTTTTATCTAGTGCACCGTCTCAGCCTGTCAGTGGACCTTAAGATAAAAAAATGTATAAATAAACTAGCTGGTGCCCGCGACTTTGTCCGCGTTCAAGGTAACCCTATGTCCTTTCTGGTGTCCCAGACAACGTGTATGCAAAATTACATTACATGGTGATCGGTTCAGTAGTTATTGCGTGAAAGAGTAATAAACATCCAATACATCCATACAAACTTTCGCATTTATAATATTAGTACGGATAAAACTCAGCGTTCTTAATTCTGTAATAAACCTGCTCACAATTTGTTGTGGTACGGATCGACATCAAAACTAGAACAAGTTTTTGGGACGCGTGACACTTATTTTGTAGGCGCCAGCCACATCTGATGAAAGTTTTACGTTTGATCATTGATATAACTGAAGAAATACAAATATTACACGCATTATCTTATCACATACCCTTTTTCATGGAATGCGTCTCCGTAACGTAACTACACTGGATTGCAAAGAAAAAGGGTCGGTTAGAAATTTTTAAATATCTTCAAAAGTAGGTATGACCTAGCTTTTATGAAATAAAGACTAAATATTATGACCTAGCGTTATAACGCTAGGTCAGGTACTTTTGAAGATATTGAAGATTTTCTAACCGACCCTTTTCCTTTGCGGTCCAGTGTACATATATTATTATATTTGATTGATCGATTCGTGAGTATTTCTAATAAACTTACCGAGATAATCTACCCGTAAAATTGTTAAATGTTTGAAAAGTAAATCGTTAGATTGTCTGTCTGTCTGTACATCCGCTAACACCTCCTATTTTTATATTTATTTTGATTTTGTTGCAGTTTTCAGCATCAGTTAATAATTAGAATCGTTCAGCCAATATCAAAACTCTATTCGTGTGGTAAATTAATTTTACTTAAGCCATTTAAACCCTTTAACCATTTAACCATTTTTCCGACACTTTATTTTAGGAGGGGAATCACAGGGTGAGAAAGATCTCTGTACCTACTGCCACTTCAACTTATAAATACGCCAGGTTATGTCGGTAACTTTCGTTCGTTTACGGATCTCCTTTAGAGAAAAGTTCTATAGAATCACTTTATATATATTATGAGATTTTTAAAGTTTTTTAAGGGGCGGCGAAATTATCCTCCGCCCCAAACGGCTGGCGCTATTGTCCTTTCCATCTGCTTTTTCTATATTCTGAAGCCCTTATTATTATTATTATTATTATCATGTAAAAGTATATCTGTCCATCTGTTTATGGAATTTGGTTACATATAGAATCAGAGAATCTTAAACCATTGCTGGAAACTATGATAATATTTTTAATGACGACATAATTACAAAATACAAACTTAAAATCATGAAAGAATAGATTTAATTAAAAAAATACCTATATTTTTTTTTTCAATTCTTTTTGCACAAAAGCCTACAATACCTAATGACCGTGAAATCTTTAAAAAAGTTAAAAAAAATACCTAAAAAAAATCACAAATTACATCATCGACCATTCTCCCCGTCGATGTACAGTACAGTTATGCGACTCCAATACCAGAGCGCTTTCGAACATCTAACAAGAATGATCTAACGTGACGACGCGAAAAATTGATGCCGCCATGTTGGTGTAATGGGTTGCCACAAAAAAAAATAACGGAATAAAATACCTAACCGCCAAGAGGAGAAAGGCTTTCGATTGTCCCACATTTCACAGCACGCGAATCGCCACAGCGACACCAAAGCGACACAACACTAGCTTGAAATTTTCAAACGAATCACAATCTTATTACAACGTGCATAACATTTAAAATTGCTTGTCTCAAACAATGACGCATCCACCAATTCGAATTTGAATCTAGCGTACAATTGATGCGTATTGACAATCGTATATCTGTCTCTTTTTGTCACGCACACGTCACGTATTGGCGTCTCACTTGGACCGACATTGAAAAAGAAAGCACTGCTTTTTTGCGGGCGACCATTTTACTCAAGAGTATGTCGAAGAAAGCTGAAGTGCATGTGTGTAATATTAGAAACGTTAATTTTATACACCGGTTGCATCGCATTAGTGTTTGTTGCATAAGAAAACTGCATTTCCCCGGCATTGACTTAATGCGACATGTGAAAATTGTATGAATTTTCACTGATATCGGTAACGTATTGTTCCAATCTATCTAATAGATTCCACGCAACCTAGTTGTGGAAAATTTAACAATATACTTATAATATTATGAATGCGAAAGTTTTTTCCCATGTTTGGATGTTTGTTACTAAATCACCCAAGTGAATGAAATTTGGCATACAAATAGTTAAATTAAATAAATTGTTAAATAGTGAAAATTGACGCCACCATGATCACCCTTTATCAAATAAATTCCACTAAATAATGACAATTTTTTTGTCTCTAAATAAAAAAAAATGTTTTTGTCAAAGGAACAAAAACCCGCAAAATTTCTAAGATAGCAAAAAAAATCTAAGTAATGGAAGTCGTAAGTAAAATTCTATTCAATACGTGTCGCGTAATAAGAAAGCCTTTTATTTTTTTTCTGACTTTTTCTTCTGCGTTCCTCTAAATATTGTCCATGGGTGTATATTCTACAAACCGTCCGTGAAAAATTAGATGTGAGATATCCGTAGCGTTTCCACAATAGAAGATATTTCACATAGATAAGATAGACGTTGGCCCGGTCCGGTCCCACCGCCGGATGTCCCACTTCTTTGTCCCGTTAGCTGGAGAAAGTGGCGGACACGCGCAATGCACCGCCTATGCAAATTATGCAATTACATACAGTTTCTGAACGATACCGCGGCGTTTTATCACCGATTCGGTGTGACTATTAAAAGTAGACATTCTTTGCCATCACATAAAAAAATATAACAGTCCTAGGACTGCACTTCGGAAGTGAAAATTCTTATCTTCACAAACTAAGATAACAATCTAGTTGGTATAGCTATTTTACCCCTTGCAATGATATATTTTACTTTTGAAATCTTGATTAAATGAGCCATTTTCTAATTTTCTAAACCTTGTTTAAAAAAGTCGGCTGAAAAATATTTTTAACTATGACTCAATTAAACTTTATTTTACTATACAAAATTTACAAAATCAATTGTTGTATTTAAGACTGCAATCAAAGGAACAGTTATTTAGGATTACATAAAAAAATTGTGATTACAATACAATGCCCAAAAATGTTATAGTGTCAATTTTCCCCATTTTAAAATTTATCACTATTATTCCTTTTCTAATTTTTTCCAGAGCTGAGCTGGTATAAATAATTTTAGATAGCTAGTTATAAATAAATTACTGTTTCACAGTGGTCCTCTATAACGTTGTAATTACAGTCAGCACAGATGGATTTTCCTTGTTTTATTCGTTTAATTCTAAAATAGAAATGCTACTGGCCAGTTGTCAATTTGAAATGTGCAATCTGTCTCGTTCATCTTTTGGGGTAAGCCACGAGCGGGGTCACGGCCATTTCAATAATAACAAAGCAACAAGTGGGTCACACAATCGGTGAAAGTCCGGCGAAAGGGGCTCCAAACTGGGCCACAGTTACAGACATTACGTTCTACGCGTGACACTTTCTTAATAGACATAAAATTTAATAATATTCTGTCGTATAGTACCTAGTCCTATAGAAATGCCACAAGCACTATAACAGGGTACTAATAAAAACCGTAATTCTCTAAGAGAGAGCTTCTGACGTCCAGTGATCATTCAGTCCTTAGGAGACTTACAGACATTATGTTCTACTAGGTGTGACACTATCTTAATAGACATAAAACAGGGTAGTAATAAAAACCGTAATTTTGTAAGAGAGAGTTTCTGACGTCCAGTCATCATTCAGTCCTTAGGGGACTTACAGACATTATGTTCTAGGTGTGACACTATCTTAATAGACATAAAATTTATAATATTCTGTCGTATAGTACCTAGTCCTATAGCCATGCCACAAGCACTAGAACAGGGTAGTAATAAAAACCGTAATTTTCTAAGAGAGAGCTTCTGACGTCCAGTGATCTTCAGTCCTTAGGGGACTTACAGACATTATGTTCTACGCGTGACACTTTCTTAATATACATAAAATTTAATAATATTCTGTCGTATAGTACCTAGTCCTTTAGCCATGCCACAAGCATTAGAACAGGGTAGTAATAAAAACAATTCTCTAAGAGAGAGCTTCTGACGTCCAGTGATCATTCAGTCCTTAGGAGACTTACAGACATTACGTTCTACTAGGTGTGACACTATCTTAATAGACATAAAACAGGGTAGTAATAAAAACCGTAATTTTGTAAGAGAGAGTTTCTGACGTCCAGTGATCATTCAGTCCTTAGGGGACTTACAGACATTATGTTCTAGGTGTGACACTATCTTAATAAACATAAAATTTATAATATTCTGTCGTATAGTACCTAGTCCTATAGCCATGCCACAAGCACTAGAACAGGGTAGTAATAAAAACCGTAATTTTCTAAGAGAGAGCTTCTGACGTCCAGTGATCATTCAGTCCTTAGGGGACTTACAGACATTATGTTCTACGCGTGACACTTTCTTAATATACATAAAATTTAATAATATTCTGTCGCATAGTACCTAGTCCTTTAGCCATGCCACAAGCATTAGAACAGGGTAGTAATAAAAACAATTCTCTAAGAGAGAGCTTCTGACGTCCAGTGATCATTCAGTCCTTAGGAGACTTACAGACATTACGTTCTACTAGGTGTGACACTATCTTAATAGACATAAAACAGGGTAGTAATAAAAACCGTAATTTTGTAAGAGAGAGTTTCTGACGTCCAGTGATCATTCAGTCCTTAGGGGACTTACAGACATTATGTTCTAGGTGTGACACTATCTTAATAAACATAAAATTTATAATATTCTGTCGTATAGTACCTAGTCCTATAGCCATGCCACAAGCACTAGAACAGGGTAGTAATAAAAACCGTAATTTTCTAAGAGAGAGCTTCTGACGTCCAGTGATCATTCAGTCCTTAGGGGACTTACAGACATTATGTTCTACGCGTGACACTTTCTTAATATACATAAAATTTAATAATATTCTGTCGCATAGTACCTAGTCCTTTAGCCATGCCACAAGCATTAGAACAGGGTAGTAATAAAAACAATTCTCTAAGAGAGAGCTTCTGACGTCCAGTGATCATTCAGTCCTTAGGAGACTTACAGACATTACGTTCTACTAGGTGTGACACTATCTTAATAGACATAAAACAGGGTAGTAATAAAAACCGTAATTTTGTAAGAGAGAGTTTCTGACGTCCAGTGATCATTCAGTCCTTAGGGGACTTACAGACATTATGTTCTAGGTGTGACACTATCTTAATAAACATAAAATTTATAATATTCTGTCGTATAGTACCTAGTCCTATAGCCATGCCACAAGCACTAGAACAGGGTAGTAATAAAAACCGTAATTTTCTAAGAGAGAGCTTCTGACGTCCAGTGATCATTCAGTCCTTAGGGGACTTACAGACATTATGTTCTACGCGTGACACTTTCTTAATATACATAAAATTTAATAATATTCTGTCGCATAGTACCTAGTCCTTTAGCCATGCCACAAGCATTAGAACAGGGTAGTAATAAAAACAATTCTCTAAGAGAGAGCTTCTGACGTCCAGTGATCATTCAGTCCTTAGGAGACTTACAGACATTACGTTCTACTAGGTGTGACACTATCTTAATAGACATAAAACAGGGTAGTAATAAAAACCGTAATTTTGTAAGAGAGAGTTTCTGACGTCCAGTGATCATTCAGTCCTTAGGGGACTTACAGACATTATGTTCTAGGTGTGACACTATCTTAATAAACATAAAATTTATAATATTCTGTCGTATAGTACCTAGTCCTATAGCCATGCCACAAGCACTAGAACAGGGTAGTAATAAAAACCGTAATTTTCTAAGAGAGAGCTTCTGACGTCCAGTGATCATTCAGTCCTTAGGGGACTTACAGACATTATGTTCTACGCGTGACACTTTCTTAATATACATAAAATTTAATAATATTCTGTCGCATAGTACCTAGTCCTTTAGCCATGCCACAAGCATTAGAACAGGGTAGTAATAAAAACAATTCTCTAAGAGAGAGCTTCCGACGTCCAGTGACGTTTCCAAAGATCCCTAAAGACTGAGCTACACCCACCTTGAAGGATGTTTATTGCGGTAAAAGTCTCACATTATCCTATGCGCATTTCCGTTGCATACGCACTTGTCATGTGGTTATATCACAAAAATGTGGATAAAAATATTTAAAACAGAAAGAGACTGGAGCGAGGACAGAACAACGATTACTAACAAAATTGCGACTAACTCACAAATAGCATCAGAAATAAAATGGGTACTACTTTATTTCGGATTCTAAAATCTCTGTCAATGATTAAATGTTTTATTTTGATAACATTACCTATATTTTTAAATTATAGATGAGCCTGTTGGATGAGTGGTTTGGGTGAAACGCTCTGTTCCAGGGTTAGACTTCCCGATGGGTCAACTTTGAAATTGAACTGTGTGGATCTTGAAAGTAGTAGTGGATACAAAAATGCGAATGAGACGCAAAGCAGTGCTAGTTGTTACTATATAGATAGTAGTCATGAGTGAGGTGGGCAAAGACAAAACGAGGTGACCGCAATGCTGAGTGAAAACGCACGAAAGCCAACATGAATGTACTGTCTAACGGTATTTGTACACTCGAGACAATACTCGACACAAACATAACATCTATCTTGTTTTGTCACTTCTCTGGTACAGTTGACGACAATTAATAAAACCATTACTTACTATGACATCAATTAGGCAGTTTGACTTTTTTATACGACTGTACGCCCTCGATCTTTGACTCGACTCTCGACTCCAAAAGATATTAAAGATTCATCCAAATTCTTTAGATATTATAAAAGAAAGTCCTCAGCCGCATCTGTCTGTCTGTTTGTTCGCGATGAACTCAAAACCTACTGCACCGATTTTCATGCTGTTTCCACCAATAAATAGAGTGGTTCTCGAGGAAGGTTTTAGTATATCTATACTAATATTATAAAGAGGAAAGATTTGATTATTTGTTTGTTTGTTTGTATAGAATAGGCTTCGAAACTACTGGACCGATTTGAAAAATTCTTTTACCATTAGAAGCCGACATTATCTGTTATGAACAAAGCATACTTTTTACTTCATTCCTACGGAGAATCTAAAATTAGCGTAAATATTAGCGGCTTGGCCCGGGAGATAGGTGAACCAAATCAGGTGAAACCTCGCAGAGATATATTATTTCGATGGGTGAAACGATTAACATGACAACTGCTTGGTGATATTCCACGGTAGATGGCGTTTTATACTTTTCAACGCGGAGGAAGTCGCGAGCACCAGTTAGTAATTTATAAAGTTAGGGCAGCAGCTAGTATGTTACAAAATTGGTCTTGCCTGTGTCAACTTTTAGACTTTAAGGCCATTCCATAAACAATTTCCACAAGGTCTATGACATTTAACGAACCTTAAACTACCATCCGGTACTAAACACGATTTTAGACTCACGGTACCTTCTAAGCGAAACTTTATTTCTAATAGTTTACCTGATCTAACATAAAAGAGCTTCCGCTACACGTCCTGGTCTTAGATGTTGTGTTACCAGAATTCTGACCTTAAGTGGCTTAACGTTAAGGATGTTCTTATTTGGATGCTATAGGTGGGGCTAGTCCGTTTATTCTATTCGTTACTTCGATTCGTACATAATTAGCATGTTGATTAAGCATCTCTGCTATCAAAAATAGCACATTGCTTAAAAACTAAACAGCCATAAAACAAAAAAATCCAAAAATGTTTTTGTTGCAAAAATACAATCACAATCCACAAAATTACCAAAAATGGCTCTTTTGGATGAAATATAGCATACAGTAGTTTATTATCTGGATACTTTTTATCCTGGAAAGATGTTTGACAAGATCGCTGGATGAGTGAGTGCCTCGTGGGTCATAAAGTTTTCAAAGTAGGCTCTGGTTTGGTTCTAGAAAGAAGTGGCAGGGCACACTGCGTTTTGAAGTAGCCATAATTGAGCTGTTGTGTTTCGTTGAGTGAATAAGAGATGCCAGAGCCTATTTCCCTAAACCTTAAGAATCCTTATCCTTAATCCTACTATGACCAGCAGCACTTGTACTACACCAGTGGCATTGCTTATGTTATAGGTGACTGTTGCCTCATGTGCTTGTTTGTCGATTTTAGAATATATTTTTTTTAAATCACCAAAATACTTTTCTTTTTGAGTAAAGTCGAATATTCGAATTATGTCTTCATTTTACTCCTACAACTTACTGCTTCCGAGTTGTCCTTAACAAGCTGCAACATAACCGGCAACCCTCAAGATGCTTTTCAAGGCCATGCTTCAAGGTGCAAGTATCTGTACCTCAAACGAAACTGGACTTAATCTATTGGCAATAAGGTTAATGATATATGAACATTTTGCGTCGTTTCCTATAAGTATTGAATCACTTTTCTTACGTTAATTCTATTTGTGTCTTTCGTCGTCATTATCAAAATGATGATAATTTCTTTTGAATTTGTCAATAGATTTTAACACCTAGATGTATGGAATAAATTCGCGTGAAGTGACGTAATATGGACTTGCCTATATCCACAATCTCGACAGCTTAAATCTCGAGTTGTGAATGTCTGAAAACCTGCGCTTCCGTGGACGAGATTAATAGAAATAGTAATAAGTTACCCACTGGCAAAGGGCAGTGTAGAATATCCACTCACAAGGTGGACTGACGACTTATTAGACCCTGGGTTGACGCTGGATCGAGGCTGCTTTTGACCGGTATTATTAGAAAATTATGAGGGTGGCCATCAGCGGACTTCCTACGGGACTATGATAATCTGAAATTCAGAATTACGTTGAAGAATTAAGGTCCTACGAAATCCAAAGGATGAGTCAATTGCAGTGAAAATGGTTTAAACAATCTAAACAAATACATAAATCTAACAAGAGCAGAAGATGTGGGAGAGGTAGGTTTTGGAATTATGGGCACATCTTATCCAAATGTCGTCTAATGTTTATTTGCGAACGTACCATAAGTATAACTATACCAAAAAAAATCTGGGATCTTTTAGCTATCGACTGGTGTAATAAAATTTTGGATGTCGATAATAAATATGTACTTAAATACAGCATCAACCTGAAACAAATTTTAAGACCTATTCAAGTCAATACCTTTAAGCTTAACAAATAACCCAATTCCGCGAGTGAGTGCGCAGTTAACGCTCGGCGCGTACGCAACATCACATTGACATTCGCAGGGGTTCGTCGACCTCACTTTCACTGACACACCCCCCTTCCTTTCCTGTTACGTAAGAGGGGAAGTGAGTTTACAACACGACGCATAATTGCACGATCAGCTAGCAGTATGCGTGCTCAGCTAATTGTTGGGCTCGCAGGAGTTTGTCTTTCTAACTGTTACGTTTGCAAGTACTGACTTACTATCATT
This sequence comes from Synanthedon vespiformis, assembly GCA_918317495.1. Taxonomy (NCBI): domain Eukaryota; kingdom Metazoa; phylum Arthropoda; class Insecta; order Lepidoptera; family Sesiidae; genus Synanthedon; species Synanthedon vespiformis. Next base: position 5,971,459 of record OU906969.1, read on the forward strand.
TGCTTGTAAGGAGACGGGAAGTGAAATTATACTTAATAGCTACCCTTATAGTAACCTTTAAGCAACTTATAGCAACCCGACAACTCTTATAGGTCTTTCCATTGACAGAGAAATTTACAAACAGAACAGAGAGACAGAGAAACCAGACAGACGTGGACACTTTGGTTGCAAACCAATACTGTTTTTTAATATTTAAATAAACTTTCTTATCTTTTATTAAATACTAGCTGGTGCCCGCGACTTCGTCCGCATAAAAAAGTACAAAACGCATCTACCGTATTTTGGATAGATGGCGCTATCTCCCGGGCCAAGCCGCTAGTATTTACTTTTATTTTAGATTTCCCGTAGGAATGAAGCATTTTACCGCGGTAAAAAGTAACCTATGTTCATCACGAATAATGTCGGCTTCTAATGGTAAAAGAATTTTTCAAATCGGTTCAGTAGTTTCGGAGCCTATTCTATACAAACAAACAAATAAATCTTTCTTCTTTATAATATAAGTATAGATAAAAAAACCTTCCGTGAAAAATAATTATCTAACCGTTGATGAAAACCGCATCAAAATCCACCGCATGTTTAATGAGGAGTTAGCGGGTATATACAAACAAACAGACATGCAGAAAGCGACTTCAAATTTTATAGGTACTATGTAAAGATTAGGATTAGGACAGACACATTTATAAATACATAAGGATGTACCAAAGATAGGCCAATCGAACATGGTTTGTCCATCATTAACAATTTAATTAACATAAAAGTAGCCGAGGAAACATGAAGTACGAAGGCATAAAAACGCGTGTAATATAGAAGGCAATTACGTTTGCAGTCGAATCACGTGACGTAAGGTGAAATGCGAGGAAACATTTATGTAACGCGGGCCTTGAACCTGCACGGAACTGATATCAGGAAACGAGCATGGCAACGCAGCACTCAACTTGCTGCGAAAGAGGGAAGGGCTAAGTCAAGTTTTTTTTTTCTTAAGGCAAAGACAACAACCCATACAGCCTCTAAGTCTGCGGTTATATTTAGATGGTGTTGCCAGCATATTTTTACAGCATACTTCTTTTTTTGAATCTTCCGGGATTAAAATATTTATTCGTATACTTCGTATGCGTGGTAGTGCGTTTTTTGAAAATCAAACAGGAACCTAATATTTTTTCGGGATAAGGAGTATTCTATATATTAATCCTGGCTATGAGCTATCTGTGTGCCGAAATTTGTGCAAAGTTCAGCCGGTTTTGCGTGATTGATTAACAAACATACAAATTTTCGTACTTATTTATAATATTGTTAGGAGGCCAAAAAAAGCCAGAACACAGACTAAGAATACGTATAACCTTCTAAGCAAATAATTACCTTCATTGGCTTTCAAGAATTTGTAGGAGATTCATTATTACAAATGTCAGTAGGTCCACTCATTGTCTCATCTTCAAAGGGCGGTTAAATAACCTAAATGATACTAAGACCAAATAAGGAACTATAGACAGAATTTTGGATATACGGATACATATAAACGTGTGTGCCTGTATTGAGATTTTGTGTTCCAAGCAGTAATAAACGGATAAAGTGATCACCAGTGAGCATTTATATGCTAGAGAAGTAACGTCTTACAAACGATTCTCAGAAATGCGTAACCACTTGACAGTTCAAAAGACGTACCTTTGAAACCGATACATAATGCCAAAGTAAACTATATTTGTCTCGTTTCATCCACTAATTAACGCTACTTAATTAATTAATTAACTTTAACGGACGCGTCACGCTTCCTAAATGTCAAGCAGGCAACTGACGTCAGATATGCCTGCAGGCATCTTCGAAGTGTCAACGCGTCGCTGCCGTAAACTGCTAATCTATATCATTGGTGATCACCGTGAAATAACAATATGTGTGCTTTTGTGTTTTGGTGAATGAATATTTATCCCCAATTCCACTATGGTTGGCAGAAAATTTGCAGCATCACACCTTTATTTTGGTTTAGTAGTGGTTTTGCACAATTTTGTTAGAAGAAAAATAAGTAAGTATAAGGTACTGTTGGGTATGGCAATGAAATAGGTATAGTAGTTAAAGCGCGACATCACAGTGTCAGAACCTCGGCGTACCCGATGCCATCTCGAGGAACTCGGTAGCACCTTACCATCAGGTTGGCCGTCAGGTCTGTCGAAAAATTTAAAAAGAGAATAATAATTCCTTTTCTTTTATTTAATTTCTCCTCCTTTTTTGCACATACAATTATCAATCTTTGCATAAATAATGATAGATGAAGTAGCTGACTCATACATTTAGCCGAGCGGTCGGTTCAAGGCCCGCAGTTCGTTGCATAAGGTGATATTATCTTACGTCAGTGGGGTGGCTGAACTCTACGGTTATGTCCGTTAATGTTTGTTGTGATTCGACCAAAGGTAGGTGCCATTGTTAACTGTAAGTTAAATGATAATATTAGTAATTTTCTAACTAACCAAGCACTCATCTCTCATAAAATATAAGTACAATTGCTTCAGAGAACATCCGGGATATTAATTACATTCACAATCGTCTAATAAGATTATCTCTACAAAAATGTCTATTAATATAGGATACTATACCCGTTGTCCTATTACCCGTTTTCCCGTAGGAATGAAGCATTTTCCCGCGGTAAAAAGTATCCTATGTTCATTACGGATAATGTCGGCTTCTAATGGTAAAAGAATTTTTCAAATCGGTCCAGTAGTTTCGGAGCCTATTCTATACAAACAAACAAACAAACAAATCTTTCCTCTTTATAATATTAGTATAGTCCATAATACTGGTCTTTATTTTTATATTGTAACATCTTTGTACATTATGGTTTCGCAATAAATATTTGAATTTTTTTTTTTAATTTTTTTTTAATTTTTTTTTAATTTTTGTTAAATTATTTTTTTTTGTAATTTGAAATAGACAAGCTATAATTTAAAAATTATAAGCTAACTCAAAATTTTGTATTAGTCCTACCTAATAGAACCTATTATATCTGCTGTAAGTTGCAAAAGGTATCTTAATCTTAATGCTGCAGAATCAGGTCAAGGATGTTTGCCATGTTATGGAAATACCACCTGTGGTGTTCCAGGTATTCCATTCCATTCAAATGGTATTCCATTCAAAACCTCCCTTCAACAGTTATTGAGGTAACTGATGGTGAAAACCGCATCAGAACCCGTTGCGTGGCTTAGGAGGAGTTAGAGGATATACCTACTGTATGTATTCCGAATTTATACAGGCTATGTATAGATATAGATAAAGTTCTTAATCGTCTTTAAAGAATTTCATATAAAAAAAAGTTATTGCTAAATGGCACGATAAAATCAAATTTCCTTATATTCATGGCTATATTCAAAGGTTTTTATTATTATTTTTTATGTATTTAAACCCTATTAATTATTTATGGGCAATTTTCAAACATGTACTGAAATAATATCTATATGCATTACAGAAAAATATATTGACTAGCTGGTGAATGCGACTTCGTCCGCGTTGTAAAATGAAAAATATAACACCTGACATCTTTCAAGACAATGGCCCCAATTATTTTTATATTTTTAGATGATCCTTCGGGAACTTAACATTTAATAAAATGATAAAAAAGTATCTTATCTGTTAATCCAGGTAATAACGCCGACAGCAGCTAATCACCAATAATAATCAATACTAATAATAAATCTGTAAGTGTAAGTACAGTAGCTGTACTGGATGGACTTCGTCCATGTTAAAAAAAAATGTAAAAAAAAAATAAACGTAAAATGAAAATCAATTAATTCGTTTAAGAGTGATGGAGGAACATACATACATACATACAGAAAAAAATTCTAAAAATCGTCAATTTAGTTTCAGTGTCCTATATAGAGCCTATATACACGATATTTCTTAAAACCAAGTAAATTACTCCATTACAGACCCCTCATTATTAGTATTCATAATAAATGTTACTCGTTGAAGAAACCTTTCTATAGATGGTAACAGATGGCGGGAAACAACTTGTTTTAAACCATTTTGTACTATGTAAAGATAGTCTAAACGTCTCGCCATTGCTGTGACGACCGAAGGTTAAATATTGAAAAATCGCAAATCGAGACTAGTGTTATGCAAACGAATTCGCAGACGGAATCGAACATCGACCTTCGAGGGTATACCGGAGACGGTCGATCACCTGCAAGAGCGGACAAAGACAACAATTAAGAACACTGAAAATCTCTTATCTTTTTTTTTTAACTAGCGATCATATTCATTTGAATAGGACCAAAGAAATAAAAGACCAAAGAAATTTTTTAAAGTGAAACTACTTTGAAGTAAATTTTCCTTTTTTTTTTTTTTTCATTTATTTAGGATACACCAACAGTACACGTGTTACAATTAATCATGATATAATGGTTGACATAGTTTTTCGACTGACACGAGTACCAATTACAGGCGTATACAACATTTGCCACTAGAACGGTAATAGAACATAACAAAACTTAAAATACACAATTTAATAGGAAAACATAATTACAGAAATACGTATACATCATATAGTTATAGATATACAATTAGCCCACATCATATAGTTATAGGATTACAATTTTTTTAAGTAAAACGCGGAGTGAGATCGTGGAATTTTGTGTGACGCTGGAGTGTAACGTGAAGACTGTTGTAACGTTTCTGTATGACTATTATCCCAGTCAAATGTAGGAAAAGAACATAACGACAGAATGAGAGTTGTTGGAGTTCTTGTGAAGAAAATATCTTGGTTTCCACTTCCCGGTCTACTTGATGGTAGAGCCATTAGAAGAACTACTAATATCCACATCTTCCTCACAAAAGCGTCTTACACAACTTAATTCTTACACAGCCTGTATCTCCTAAAGTATTGATGGTAGAGTAAAAATGAAAATATACAAATTTGTAGAAAATTTTATGTAGAAACTCTTGTCAGAAGTAATCATAATGCTATTCCTACAGATATTCGCGATATGAGCAAAAATCTGAAAAAAGGTAGTATGTTCATATGGGTATCGTAAGGTACCTATAACTGCACAAATTTTCAAAACTACACTATTTATTTCCCCCTATTGCCCATATTCGCCTAAATTTGACTGTGTTCATCTTAGTTTATATTAATTCGATGATTCATCTACCTAATTATAATTTTGAACCAATTAAATTGAGATAATGGCAACGTTCAAAATGATCGCCGATGTTGCCAGCATTAGTGATTCTAGATGCGTGTCACTTTCCCGTACGCACAGTACAACTACACTTGCGTATGCAACGTACACTTTGTTTGGTGAAACCGCGAAAACTGTGCACTTACTTTCTGACCGGATGCGACGAACTTTTGGAAACTAATATTAGGTAAGTCAAGGTTTAAGGACCGTTCGATTTATTCAAAGAACTGCTCCTACATTGCATAGATAGATACTACTTCTTCTACTATTATAAGAGCTCACTTTGCCAACGGGAGTTGCTTACAAATTCAATACTACCCAAATAGACTATTACTCTTTAGTTATTGGTCGGAGAAATACATAAAAACATGTCATTTTTCAGATAGGTACAATATGAAGGTTTGGATGCATACAAAAAAAATGAAATTATTGAAATAATTTTCATCCTCATCCTCTTCTCCTCATCTTGTCGAAATCCCTCTTTTTCGGACCAAGCGCTTTTCAAAGCTCGAGTGAATAGGCGTCTTCTGGGTGAGGTCGCTCCATTATAAGTAGTTCCCACTTTCCCTACACGTCTGGATGCTGGCCAAGAGCAAACTCATATCTAAAAAATTGTTTGGATACGTAGCATAATGTGCAAGTCGCAAAATGTGCAGGCTACGTAAAACGTACATAATATGACTGTGTCTTATAATGTGCAGATCGCATAACGTGCAGGTCGTAAAATATGCAGTTCGCAAAATGTGGAGCATTTTTCAAATTTAATGTTTAGTTTAAAAGATTACATGCCACATACAAACAAACATACAAACTTTATTTATTTATAATATTACAATACTATAGATAGACTATACATATTGTATTAATGTCACAATATTGTAATATCTTGCATCACACATTAATATTTGTATTTAAAAGAAAGGCATTTAGTCAAAATAGAGGCTTAAATGTCGTTTGAAATTATACTTATTGAGTCAAAAATGTATCGCTGAAACCTAACCGTGGGACGTTTATTCGTCTATTTCCAAAATGTCCTGTTTGGGAAATTTTTAGAAATATATAAAAAAAAAAATTCCCAAAATATCCCTAACTGTATATATACTTAAGTATAATCTAACTAAATTGGGGTTGTTCGTATGACTCATTGCAAATACAACGACGCATGCTCCCTAAGCAACTATTACGTCATTGGGAAACACCAGCTGACTTCATTCTGGTGACGTGGCCCAATTAGACATTAATTTATGTGACGTCATAATTAAGTGTCGATTTGATTATTTACTCTGTGAACACTGGATAATTCACTGCTTGTTTAACAATGATCATATAATCCTGATATATTATTATACTAGCTGCTGCCCGCGACTTCGCACGCGTAACTTTGTAAATTATTCTCAAGAACTACTGCACCGATTTTCATGCTGTTTTCACCAATGGATAGAGTGGTTCTCGAGGAAGGTTTTAGTATATAATTTACTAAGTTACGCTGGCAAAGTCGCCGGCAGCAGTCAGTTATAAAAACACACGTACAGACAGACGTCAAACTTATAACACCCCGTTTTTATAGATAAACTTTGGTTTAAAATATAAAATGCTTGTTAAAAAATTTTGAAGCCACATGAATGAATGACATAATTAAATATCTAAATCACCCCAAACTTGGTCAGGTGTAAGAATATATCGATTTATATGAGTCACAACTTGTGACGTCTACTCAATTTTAAGGAGAACCCGAGTGACCCGAGTATGACTCATACTTTCTCCAAAAATGTACATTATATCATCTTCTGTGACTCACTCTGAATGTTAGAATTTTCTTTTCTCAAAAATACGTTTGAGGAAGTTCAGTACAAAATAGTAATTTTATACTAAAATTTTTTTTATAAGAATAAATAACTAGCTGACACGGTGAACTTCGTTTGTTAGGTACTCTACGCAAAAAATGGCTGAACGGTTTTAAATGAAATTCGACATATAGATAGTTTATTACATGGATTAACATATAGGACACATTTTATCTCGAGAAAATGATTTCCGAGTTCCCGAGAGTTTAATCAATGTAAAAATGGCGCCACTGTTACCATGGTGGTGCCACTGTCTCTACAGCGATAAAGGTGTCGGGCGTTATATTATTCACTAGCTGGCGCCCGTGACTTCGTCCGCGTTAAAAGAAAAAAATAGCCTTTATATACCAAGTTTCATGAAGAGTTATGGATGAACATACATACATACAATACCTACAATGACAGATTTATTATTAGTACATTATCGATTATATATTTTATTTTTCAATGCGGACAAAATCACAGGCACCAGCTAGTATACAGTAATAGTTTCAATATACAAAAATACCTAAAAGGATGTGAGGTTATGCCTTTATTTCGATCTTATTAAACTTATAATCTTATCATAGACTATCTACGTATCAATTCAAACATAAAAAACGCTTAGTCAAGACGCAACTAGAAGAATCGAATTGAATCATCTATTGCGCAGAATTTGTGTACATATCAAGGTCGATTTTTGACCTTTCAAAGAGCAAAGTTGCACAATATTTTTTTTTGGACATTAGCCAGCCACACTGTAGTGAGAATTGGGATTACGTAGTTAAAAATTTACCTGCTAGTAATTATTCGTCACAAAAACAGTGTTTGAAACAATCAAATTCTCTGAAAAATTTCTAGAATTTTTCGAGATTGACAATTTTATTGGTTTGACTACGACTGTGATTCATAATTTTATTATTTTCTCACACATTCTTAACCCTTCAGCCGGCCAGAGTCGGATTTATCCGTCAGTTATTTACGTGTCCATTTCGCCAGGGCCGGATATATACGACAAATTCTTCTACATGTATAATGTTTATATATCATTGAAAAAAATACGAGCTAATAGCACATTTTTTGTTTTTCCAAAATACACGCTCCTGCAGAATGTTGTTAGGTAATTGATTATTTATTTATTTTATATTATTTTATATGGAAAAACAAACAATTACACCATATTACTTATATAGTAAATTCAAAAAAAGGGAACAACTTTTTATAACAAATTATAAAAAGTTTTAAAATAGGTGCTTCCATAGACACAAACTAAAATAGCTGACTTTATTCTGCATGAGATCTCACAACTTATTGTAGTATCTTATTGTTTTTTGGACTTGGCATTTTAATGTTTTTTTATGGGATGGGATTAACCTTCTTATGAACATCTAGCATTTAAAGTAATTAAACCAACTTATGCGCTCGCGGTTCATCAAAAGATCTATACTTTAAAAATCTTAATTTCCTATAGTGAATCAGTAAGGTCACCGCAGTAGGAATTCCATCAACATGGAACACGTATTGTTTGTAACCGACGACTGGCGTCAAACCGCAATGACTTTACGGAATTAGTCAAAATTAATCCTCTGTACGACAACTTCTGGTTGAACGAAGGTCTCGTGCGTCATCTCTGAGCTTTTACGCTGCGAAAGCTTACATAATATTAGCTGTTGCACGCGACTTCGTCCGCGAAACTTTAATACAAATATAGCCTATTTTACTCGCTGATAATGGAGCGTTCCATATGATAAAAAAAATCGCAAAAAACCAATTTTTTGACTTTTGACCTCGAGTAATTTTCTTTTCGAGTACCGGAACTATGAGGAGTTTTAATATCTTATTTTTAATTATGTTTTGAACACTTTCAGCTTGTTGTGAATTTATGTACCTTCACTCTTATATTTTGGTTTAGTTTGTCCGGGCTAATAGGCGAATGTTGAAATTGTATTTTTAACTGTTATATTAGGGACACTAGACCCTAATTATAAATAAAATTTACTTCCGAGAACCTGTGTGCATATCTTATACTTAGGGCCTCTTTCACCAACCACCAATTGAAGTGATGATTAGTTAATTTTTGAAATAATTTTAAGTTTTATTAAATTATGCACTCGGTTTAATGTATCCTTCTTCGATAGGCGATTTTTTTTTTATTATTTTCTTTTCAATTTTGGGACTTTTAACGTACAAGCAAAGGTAAAGTATATCAGCTAAATTATTCCCGGTGATAGGTGATTTTAAATGACGGTTAACCTACTTGACAGATGGTGAAAGAGGCCCTTAGATGGTCCTTGCTCAGTACTTGACATCAAAGGCGGTGGTATCACGTCATGTTCCAACAACTTTGGCTACAAACGAAATTCTAGGTAGTTTTTCAATTTCTGCAATAAAATAATAGATGTAGTCAAAAAGGCTAACGCGACGGCCTGATTGGGTCCTGGGACTTCGTATATAGGGAAAAGATATGAGGGAGGAGGAATGGATGGAGGAGAAATTGTCTTGATTAAAAATAAATAAACATCTGGCAGTATTAGGTAATTTTTTATTAAAAACATCAAAGTCTCCGATTATGTCGGAGGTGGAGGCTTTAATCCCCCAAACACTGAATTATTTTTTTTATTTTTTTTGGTAACTGTAGATATATTATATAAGAAAACATAATAATAGAACTGTAATTTTATTTTGTAAAATTAATTTAAAATTGTAATTTTTACTTAAAATAAACAGCCTGCGGGGGTGGCGTAACCCCTGGGGGAAACAATAAAAAAATAAAAACCACTTTCGCTATCATTTTTCAATGGCATTGAAAACTATATATAAAATAGGTTTCAAAGTTAAAAAAAAAGACAACAGGTTTATTAAAATATGTATTATGATCTCCCAAAACAAAGCGTTACGCGACATATAAATAGAATGTTGCGTAAAATGGTATCTTTATTTTGAAGGCAGTGCGTTAACCCGAAGATTCGCCAAACAAACAGGTTCAAAGACCTCCACATCTCTTATGTTATGACGCTTAGGTATATTCATAACTCAATACTTTTATGTCACGACAATCATCTAAATTGAGGTCTAATGAACTGTGAATACAATTTGGAATTGTACAATTTAAACTGAAGATTTTTTTTAACAAACCAGTTTTAAGCTTTATTTGTACTTATAAAGTTAAGGGCCAAGGACAGATAGACAGGCCATTTGATGGCCATTGATGGTTACTCGCTGATGATAATGTAGCTTTCTATAGGTGAAAGAGTTTTCAAAATTTGAAATAGTTTTGAAAAAAGTGAAAGAGTTCGGTAGTTTTGAATTTATTTATTAGAAACACACAAAAATACACATCTTCTCTCTTTATAAAATTTAGTATTGAGGTAAATATTATAAGGTAATATCTAAATTGAGGTCTAATGAACTGTGAATACAATTTGGAATTTTTGCTGAAGATTTTGCTTAATAAGTTTTTCTTTAACGAACCAGTTTTAAGATTTATTTCTACTTATAAAGTTAAGGGCCAAGGACAGATAGACAGGCCATTTGATGGCCATTGATGGTTACTCGCCGATGATAATGTAGCTTTCTATAGGTGAAAGAGTTTTCAAAATTTGAAAGAGTTTTGAAAAAAGTGAAAGAGTTCGGTAGTTTTGAATTTATTTATTACAAACACACAAAAATAGACATCTTCTCTCTTTATAAAATTTAGTATTGAGGTAAATATTATAAGGTAAATATCTAAATTGAGATCTAATGATCTGTGAATACAATTTAAAAGTTTTATTCAAACAAGTTTCAAGGTTTATTGGGCGAAGGACAGAAGACAGGCCATTTGATGTGATTTCGCCTGTAAAATTTAGATCTACAGATACTAATATTATAAAGAGAGAAGATTTGGTTTCTAATGAATTATTATAATACATATACTACTATTATTATAATATTTTCTTTTGTTTTGTATAATTTGGTTTTTTGTTTTCTTTTTATTAGTTTTATTTTGTAAAAAAAAAAAAGAAAATGTCTTGTGTTCGTTTTTAAATGCATGCTGAGTTAGCCTTTAAGTGGAGTGTACAATATTATAAAAGATTGTTTAAATGTGAATAAGTGTGTGGATTGTTGTATACTTTGTTGGCTTCCTAATAAATAAATAAATAAAATAAAATAAAAATAAACTCAAAAATTAGTGGACAACTTTTGAAAATTCTTTCACCTATAGAAAACTACATTATGAGTGAATAACAAACATAGGCTATCAATCATCATCAATACTAATAATAAATCTGAAAGTATAGGTCTTGTATGTTCCTCTATAACTCTTAAACGAATTAATTGATTTTTATGAAACTTGGCACATAAACATTTAGACGTACAGGACACAGAAAAGGTTATTTTTTCTTTTTTAACGCGGACGAAGTCGCGTGCAACAGCTTGTTTAAGAGAAAACTGAAGTCTTGCTTATACTATGTAATTTAATTAATAATTATTGCACAGAACAATGAGACGTAACATCAGGTCAATAACATGGACAGATAAGCGTACTAAATTTAAACATTATCGTATTGTATTATTACAATTTTGTAATAATAATTAGGTTTCATATTGGTCTAATATGATTATTTTTAAATAATAATTTCATTTTATATTGGCCACATTTCTAAGAAGGATTCATAGGAGCGGCTTGGATCTACTGTAGTACAGTATTGTCTGAGACACCACAGAAAGGACATATATATATATAGGGTATCTACACTAATATTATAAAGAGGAAAGATTTGATTGTTTGTTTGTTTGTATAGAATAGGCTCCGAAACTACTGGACCGATTTGAAAAATTCTTTTACTATTAGAAGCAGACATTATCTGTGATGAACATAGGATACTTTTTACCGCGGGAAAATGCTTCATTCCTACAGGAATACGGGTAAAAGGACAACGGGTTGTAAGAATTATCCTTCCGTACTTAACTTCTTTTTCACATAACTTCTAAACGGCTGAACCGATTGGGTTGAAATTTTGTAAGTGTATTTCCGTAGTTTCACAGACACGAATGTATTATATTTTATAAAGTTACGCGGACGAAGTCGCGTGCAGCAGCTAGTTTTCACTGTAAGTTTAATATGACTGTAAGTTTTGCTTCAAAATAAATAAATAATAAATATTTTACAGACAATTTTGATTTAATTTATTATAGACTAGTTGTTGCATGTGATTTCACCCGCCTAACATACATACATACATACATACATACAATACCTACACTTACAGTATTAGTATTGATGATTGATGATGATAGCCTACGTTACTCGCTGATGATACAAAATTTCTATAGGTGAAAAAGTTTTCAAAATTTGAAAGAGTTTTGAAAAAACTGAAAAAGTTCAGTAGTTTTGAATTTATTTATTACATACATACAAAAATAGAAATCATCTCTCTTTATAATTTTTAGTATTGAGGTGAAAACAAGGAAATTTTATTTTCCTTATACCTATACAATAGGAAGTCAGTGAAGAATTAATGTCATGTTAATATAAATTCTCACTGTAAAAATTGGTTTATTTTAACACTTTATTCCGGGATACATAAAAAAAAATCGTACAAATAGAACCGCGAATCACATGCTAGTGTTGAGGGGTACGCGGTTCAAAGTACAGTGGTTTTTCGCATGCGGAATTGCGCAATAGTTCAATACCACCGAAAATTCGCCGGTCGACGACCTCCGCGTATTATCACCCACACAGATAGACTCATCGCGACGCAATATTGTCTACATTAGACGCACACACGCGCGCACGTATGCCTATAGGCTGAAAATAGGATGCGCATGTGTGGGTTTATTTGAAATTCGTTGTTCTAATGAGGTCGAATTTCGCGGTAAATTTTATATGTTTGAGCGCCATAGTGTACGCGCTTTCTTTTTTAAAGGGGTTCGACGTTTATTTTGCAGTTTTTATTGCTTTCTAATATTTTAATTTAGCTTCTTAATGAACTTATAATTTTTTTAAGTCATTCTATAGATGCTGAGTAAGCTTTTACGCTTAGAAGGATCTCCACTGGTACATTTATGGACCCCAACTAAGTGTTTTTTTTTAATTACAAGTATAAGCTAGAAAATAATTATTGCTGACACTAACCGTAAGAAAAAACGTACGATTTACTGGATGTCTTAGAAGATTAGATGATAAGCAATTCAATTAGAATATAAGTAGCCAATATCCTCAAAATGTGACCAGCAGTGAAGTATAATAACGTCATAAAAGTATGTAAACAGTAAATTTAAATAGTATGATACCAATGTTGTACAGGTATCTTTGTCTGTGTAGGCTATTGAATGTTCTGTGTTGGGTTTTAATGCACTGTTAACAAATTATATTTTATAGAATTCCTTCCGGCAGATTTGTATTTATGTAAGTAATGTAAAATATAAAAATATTCAGAAACAAAGGGTTTTCATTGAATTTTTTGGGGCATTTAAAAAAACGAGCCCGGGCTGCCACGCTAAATATGTAAATTTTAAAGTTTAAAACAAATATAACAAAGACGCATTTTAATCAAGTTAATGCGCTTTTGTGTAAAATATAAATACAAATTTCCAATACCTACCATAATGTAAACATTTGATGTAAGCCAGAATTCATGAAATTCGAATTGGCAGTTTGGAGTCAAGGACTCCGGCTGCGTAATTTGTTATGAAAACAGAATGTCATGCTCAACTTGCGTCAAGAGCAAAGTGTGCAATAATTCCGTCGCGTGAAAAAAATACTCATAATAAAATTCAAGACATAAAACACATAAATATCAAAGCGAATTACAAATAAGACAGTACTCGAAATTTCTGCAATGCCGTTCTAGCATCGATGTCGTTCTAGTCAAGAAATAATAGCTTTCCCTCGAAAAACGATGGATCGCAGATTAATTTTAAACTTTTTTTAAAATCTATTATTATACTAGTGATCTGCTCTCGGCTTATACCTATACCGGAAACCTTCCTCTTTTATTCCTCTTTCTTTTAATGGAATCCCTATAAATATCCGTTGTGTGGTTTAGAACTAGTTAGCGGAGAAACTTGGACAGTTGCGGCGACTTGGTTGTAAAGCATGGTCTTTTTCTAATTATTATATAAATAAATAAATAAATTTTTTTTGCAGGTTACATACAAAAACCTTTATCTTTTAACGCTCTCTCCATTAGTGGAAACCGCAATAAAATCAAAGGGTCTGACGACAGGAAGTATTAGACTATGTAAAAATATATAAAATTTAAATTAAGTATCTAATTTGCAGCATTTTTGGCGTTGCTTGTGGAAACGTATAGGCAACGGTAGCTGTGTACCATCAAGTGGACTGACAGTCTGTCTGACCATTTTTACATAAAAAAATAATTCACTACTTAACGTCACTTCTTATTAACGTGCTGCTTCTCTACGAATGTAGGTGACAATCGTAGCTATCTTGACCTTGGAAGCTGCTGAGTGGAAGAGGGAGCGAGTGCTTAAACCAAACCACTTTCTTAAATTCTTCAACCAGATTAATGTCTTTCTCCTACCTCTGCTATGCTTTCTCTGTGTTTTCCCATCATCATCTCATCATCTGCCTAAAATACTGCAGCTTCCTCAGCTCCTGTATATATTTGAATGCTTCCAATTTAGAACACAATGCTGAAGTTCGTCCAAATCTCCATTCCTTAGAACAAAACACCCAACCTTAGTCACAAGTTAGTTTCTTTTATAATTTCCAATTTCCCAAGAAAAATCTAACGATCATACTTTAGATTAATTACAAACTTTATATGCCTCAGTTACAACAAAATATTCTAAGTTACATGCTTATTTTATTTTCAAAATGATCAAACACATGAATAATAATTTAAAAAGACTTCGAACATTCTAGGTTTTGAACCCCGAATTCTATAATAACGCGATGTGGGTGTGTTGAAACGCAAAAACCGTTGCCCTCTGTTGCGACCAGACAATTTGACCTCTGAACGGTCTGTTTACGGCCCTTGTTGCGCCTACGTTAAAAGTTCGCGTTGAGTAGTACCGCGGCTCTTTTTGTATGGTCGATAGAAAATTTTCCTTAGAGAAAAACCGCCCGAAAATACGCAAGCGGTGTCGTTGACTTATCGACAAGGTCGTAGATACAAGGTCAGCGGCCGCGCGGTCGTCGGCAGCGTTCACAAAGTTTTGATTGGCGTCCTAATGGTCTCCTGTGTCATCGCAGCGGATTGTGTGTAGGGGGGCTTAGTAATATGCTTTTATAACCGTCGAGTTACATTATGTATAATAAAAACTTATCTTTCACTGTGTAATATTTATACTTATTGAATGAATCAATATTATTATTTTATATCATCAATCAATACTAATAATAAATACGTAAGGATTGGTCATGGAGTAAGTTACCTTTTTTCAGAGATATCGTGTTTATAGGCTTTATGCATGAAACTGAAACTAAATTGTAACTAATTGAACTATGTATGTATGAATACATACGTATGTGCCTCCATAACTTAAACGAATTAACTGATTTTCATGAAAATTGGCAGATAAACATTCAGATGTACGGGAATTATATTTTTGAAAAAAAAAAAACTTTTTTGTAAAATTTATTTTTGTAATTAGAGTAAGCTAAAATAATGAAAACCATTAGTGAAATCCGTTGGGTAGTTTTAAAGATAGGGACAGACGGCGGGAAGTTTTTCAACCGACGAAAACGAAAAAACAAAAACGGAGGAGGTTCTCAATTCGACGCGTATATATTTTTTTTATGTATGATCACGCATAACTTTTTACAGAGTAGTCCGATTTTGATAATTCTTTTTTTATTTGAAAGGGTGCACCCCCAAGAGGGTTCCATTTTAATTTGGAAAAAAAATTCCAATCCTAAGGGTAGGAAAACAGGGGATGATTGATTGTTCACTCACCGATTGTAGCGTATAACCACGCATAACTTTTTACAGAGTAGTCCGATTTTGATAATTCTTTTTTTATTTGAAAGGGTGCACCCCCAAGAGGGTTCCATTTTAATTTGGAAAAAAAAATCCAATCCTAGGGGTAGGAAAACAGGGGATGATTGATTGTTTACTCACCGATTGTAGCGTATAACCACGCATAACTTTTTACAGAGTAGTCCGATTTTGATAATTCTTTTTTTAATGGGTGGGATTTTTTTAATGGACCTCATAGTTGGTTTCGTATAAATTTAGAAAATAAATTTTCACTAAGGGTGGGAAAATTAAGCATGTAGTAAATATTACATTATAGCCACAAAAAATATAAAATAAAACTCTGTTAAAAAGTTTTTAAAGTACACAAACAAATTGCAATTATGTACATTAAAACTAAGTAAGTATAATAAAAAATGAGTATTTCTAGATAAATTGCAAAATTGCACTCAAAAACAGTTTTATACTATGTAATGATAATATATTTAAATGAAGTCTGAAATGTTCATAATAAAAACATTGTTATTTAAAAGAAAATAAACAATTTGTGACAACAACCTTCGTCGTAACGCTACATCGTTAATTTGATGTTTTGCCAAAAAACGAATTAGCTATAATACTAAAAGTAAACGATTATTCTGCTATTAAACAGAATTTTATTTGAAATTTTATTAATAGTTTGTCTTCTAAAACTCCACAATATATTTTTAAGGAAATAGGTCAACGGGATTAAATAATATTTTTACAATTCTTTTTATACATTTTTATTGCTTTTAAACATTCACTTCGTCTGATGAAGTCCGAGAAACTAATGTTTTTATTTAATTAATTTATGTAACACTCGACTAGATGGTGCCCGCGACTTCGTCCGCATTGAAAGGAAAAATATATTTGTGGTAACGTCGGACATCGTTACGTATCGCTATGTTATATGATAAGAAAACCAAAAGAAAACAAAAACCACACAATTTATAATTAGTAAGGAAGTAAGGACTAGACTAGGTGATGCTCGCGACTTCCTCCGCGTTGAAAAGTGAAAAATATTACACCTGAGAAAATAATTTGAGTGATATAACGCCTGGGCCCTTAGCCAAGAGCACAATGCAAACGGGAGCGTTACGCTTATTAACGAAACGATAGAAAATAAAGCCCGGTGATTGGTTTTTGTAACGCCCACATAAAATTTTGACCAATCATCGGGCTTTATTTTCTGTCGTTTCGTCAAACTACAACGCTCCCGTTTGCACTGGGTGCTCTTGGCTAAGGCCCTGATATCTGACGCCACTGACGTCAACAGTGGCTCCCATTTTTATAGATGATCCTTCGGTAACCTAACATTTTTCCAGGAACTTTAAATCAAAGGATGTATCCCTTGATTTAGTTAGCAACGGCATAATTATATCGGCGGCAACAAAGAACAAACGGCTATCTACAAAATTACTAGTTTTCAGGAGAGCGTTTTTAACGCGAAAGTTTGATAACTTTTATAAGAACAAAGCTAGGTTCTTCAAATTTGAAATAAGTAAAGATCATTTAACAGATTTTTATTTTATTTTCGAAATACGGCAGAATTCATTTAAGTAAAAAGTGAATTTCGGTAAAATGCAGATATCTATTTGTTCTTTGTTGCCGTCGATATGTCAATCCCATACATTTTATTGTTTTCGAACTTCGTTATAATTTCAAAATGTTACTTTGACTAGGGCCTCTGTATAGAAAAAATAATTACTGGTCTCGAACACGGAAAGGTAGATAGTTCAAAGCATATATGATAGTATAATAGTATATAGGCAAAGGATAATTTATTATTGATGACCGGTGCGTACAAGTAGCTTATAATGGCAAAGTTGAAGGGCCTGAGCTTTTTCGATCGGCTTTGGTTGTTATTTCGGTTAACAAACTCACCTTAGTGTAATAAGTGGAAACATATATTTTTTAAAATCGCCACAAAATATCCATTTCTAGACTCATGCACGCGATTAATTGAATATTACGATTTCTTTTTTGTTGATCTTTGCCTTATAATTTTGGCCCTAAGATCGGCCCAGTAGTTTTTGAGTTAATTCATTACAAACATTATAATACAAAAATACAAATCTTCTCTCTTTATAATATTAGTAGGTATAGACTAAAGTGGACTAAACTTATTCATTTTTCACTGCTGTTACAGTTTAACCAGGCGTTTTTATTTTTCGTACCTTTCTCTGAATGAACCTTTTATGAAAAAAATTTTTCTTTCTTTCTTTCTTTCTTTATGCATGGAAAAATGTTTTTTTTTTGTTTTCCGCCAGGGGTTACGCCACCCCCGCAGGCTGTTTGTTTTAAGTAAATATTACAATTTTAAATTAGTTTTACAAAATAAAATTACAGTTCTATTATTATTTTTTCTTATATAATATATCTACAGTTACCATAAATAAATAAATTAATTAATTCAGTGTTTGGGGGATTAAAGCCTCCACCTCCGACATAATCGGAGACTTTGATGTTTTTAATAAAAAATTACCTAATACTGCCAAATGTTTATTTATTTTTAATCAAGACAATTTCTCCTCCATCCATTCCTCCTCCCTCATATCTTTTCCCTATATACGAAGTCCCAGGACCCAATCAGGCCGTCGCGTTAGCCTTTTTGACTACATCTATTATTTTATTGCAGAAATTGAAAAACTGCCTAGAATTTCGTTTGTCTGTTATCAGATCTGGCAGGATCTGCCTTTCGAGTTTTTTACCAGCCCAAGTCTGGCGAGTGCAAACCTGGGGCACTCGAGCAGAAGATGTTCCACCGTCTTTGCACCCCCGGCTCGCAGACACAGTCCGGGCTGGATTTTTTTGTTAAACCGGTGCAGGTACTGCGAGAAACTGCCATGTCCCGTTAGCACCTGCACAAGAGATGGCGTCATTTTAATTTTTCTGATCCCTCTGTACGCCACTTCAGCGTAAAATACATAATGTTATCACTATTGACTGTATATAATATGTATAAAAATTACATTACATTTATTGATTTTATTGTACTCAATAGCTTAAGTTGGGGCCTAAAGAAGACACTGACTAAAAAAAACCTGAATGGTAATAGTCTAATAAAAAATGGTTATTTGTTTTAAATCCATGAGGCTTAAACTGTATGACGCACATCGAGATCGTAATGTTCTAAATTTGAATTATGGCTTAGCCATAAGTAGGTAATGAATCGGTATTGTATATAAAAGAAATATATTTGTACGTTGGTTCATATTCTCAGTGTTGAATGTCATAATTCACATTAAAGTGTTAATGATTTAGAAAATAACGTAAAGGCCACTCATTTTCCAACCCCCGAAGGCCGACGCAAAAGTGCCAAAATTATAGCCAAAAATATAATTTGGAATATAGGTTTATTTTCAACCGACGAAAACGAAAAAACAAAAACGGAGGAGGTTCTCAATTCGACGCATATATATATATTTTTTTTTAATGTATGATCACGCATAACTTTTGACAGGGTGGTCCGATTTTGATAATTCTTTTTTTATTTGAAAGGGTGCACCCCCAAGGAGGTCCCATTTTAATTTGAAAAAAAAAATCCAATCCTAAGGGTAGGAAAACAGGGGATGATTGATTGTTCACTCAACGATTGTAGCGTATAACCACGCATAACTTTTTACAGAGTAGTCCGATTTTGATTATTCTTTTTTTAATAATAATTTTTAATAATAATAAGATTATTTTATGCTATTCAGTTTTTTCGGCGGTTTTATTTTTTGTTAAAAAGTTTTATAAAATTAGCTGGTGCGATCTACTTCATCCGCGTTGAAAAAGAGAAAAGTGGCCTATCCTATCTCCTGTACGTCTAAATTTTTATCTACCAAGTTTCATGAAAATCAATTAATTCGTTAAAGAGTTATACATATAATACCTACACTTACAAATTTATTATTAGTATTGATTTATATGTATATCCGCTAAGGAACATAATCGTGTAAGAGATTTCTCCAAAAAAAAAAAAATACAAGCAAAGCCGGTATAAAATCTTGTACTGTAAAAATCATTTTCAGCGATACCAGTGCTGAGACAGACCGCAGTTTTTCCCGAACATTGACCTTTAGAAGTGTGCCATGATCGGGGTTTGAACCCGGAACGGTTGAAACTAGGTTTATTTACACTGTTACATGTTCAGTTTCGTGCTGAAAGTAAATATGTACTCGTAAATTTAACGAGAGAGCAAATGTACCTCGTATATTGTATGGTAATTTTCTTCTTTTGGACTCGACGTTTGGACGACACGTCTAGTGCTAACCAAACGGTTGCGGGTTCGAATCCCGCTAGGGACAAAATTGGTTTCTTTTTCCTTTTTTTTCTTATTTTTTTTATACATGAAACCCTCCAGCATTATGCGCTGCAGCCTATATTTACTACTCATTCATTCCATTTCTCGCTTTCTTGCTTCTCGCACTTTTATTCTTCATATTGTATCTTTCTTTCATCCATCACTCATTCATACCGTTGCAGGTGAGATTCCCACCTATCCTATCGATCCTAATCTGTCCACATATCCTAAATATCCTAAATATATTTACATTTATATTATTAATATTTAAATATGTAAAATAATTATGTTTTATTTAAATTAAAATTAAATTAGTCCGCATTGTGGCACATATATACATTGTATTAAGGGCCATTGGCTTAAGTATATATTAAAAGAAAAATGTTTTGTACAAACAAACATAAATTCCAATTGAATTTCACCAATTGCGCGCGCAATTATTTCATAAAAAAATCTTCCATCACCGTACATTTGGAGGGATGACATCACTTTGAGCAGTGGGTTAAAGAACTGGCAGCCTACAAAAGTGGCGTTGACCGTATCGCTCCTAATTTAGTTGGTAACATTTCATTACATATACAAACAAACTTTTATAATTATCAAATTTATTATAGGTACGCGTTGTCGAAATAGAGCTAATTTATTTTAATTAAACCACTCTGTGGAAAAGTAAATAGATATTTTTAATCTGTGTAATGTCTGTGTAACCTAACATTGCAAGTTCTGTAATCTTCTCTTGTGTTTGGACACTTTATCTGAAAATCTTATCCTAATATTAATAATATTAATTGCGAAAGTTTGTGAGGATGTATGAGTGATAATTTGTGACTCTTTCACGTAGAAACAACTCAACGGATTTGGATGAAATTTTCCATACATATGTTTAGTTTATTAACGGCTTAACACTTGCGATACATATTTTATCCTGAATAAATGTTAGTTTCCCGAGATTTAGTCAAAACATATGAAAGTTTTTCTTTTATCTTTTTCGTTATATTAAATAAAGCGAAAAAAGCACGTGTCGAAAATGCTGATTTTTGCCTCCCGGATAGTCCATTTCTGAGCCTGACAAATTAATGATAAAAAATTAAATTATCCAAAAAAACCAAAAACATAGTTTTGTAGAGCAGAAAGAGCTCTATTACTACATTGCCAAACAGCAAACAAATCGTTATGAAATAAAAGAAAATTTGAGTCGTAGTATGAAAATTTATGGGAGTAAAATCAAAATTGTCACACGTTATGTTACGCGTTCTATTTTTTGGAATATTATAGAATATCTGAAACTTCAGATTGCGCCATCTACACAATATTATTTAAAAAAGAACAATGATGTTCATTCGGCGTGTGTGTTCGTAAGTAAGGACTAAAATCCAGTCGTGTGTCGGAGCTGACACACACATTTTTTTATAGTATCTATAATATGTTTCTTTAAATAGGTACTTCGAAAAAAAAAAAAAAAAAATTCCATAGAAAAATATAATATAGAATTGTGAACATCGAACTTTCGAGTACATTGGTGATATTGACCTGGCACAGCGCTAGCGGTCACCGCCCCGGGAAAGCGGGCGGAAACGCGTGGAAAGCGCGCGGAACTGCGCCTCGTGACGTCATCGCGTTACCTAAGCGCCGCCATTTTCAAACGGACTTTTTGTCATTTCTTCGTGTGTATACAACTCACGTGTTGTTTACTGGCAACATTTTTTTTGAAAATTGAATTATGAATTGCACATTAATTCGTGTTACGTTTCCCAGAAGCGAAAGTTATTTTTTAAAAGAAAAAACAACAGTCCGTGGTTTTTGTTTTAGACTAGCTAGAAAACACTTGCTTTGTGTTTTAGACTGGACATAAAAAAAAATCACACGTACATTGTACGAAAGTCCGTCCCAATCCCTTATCTCCGACCATGCACTTGCAGCAGCTGTAGGGATAGACGGCAGAAAGTTATTTTGTAAAGATTTTCTTCTCTTAGTGACATGTCCTATCAGAGGTCGGTATCTGCCGGTAAAAATGTGACGATGTACTTCTTTATTTTACAAAAATAAACTCTTCCTATTTATTGGGCAATGATGAGGGCCTCAAAAGGGGAGAAATATTAAGAAAGGTCCTATTTACTTAAGTATTAGAAGTGAGCATAATTATAAATACCGATGGTATATTTTTATTTACTTATTTAAATAAATAAATGAAAATATACTGTCCTGTTGGGCAAAAAGGAGGGCCTTAAAAGTGGCCGAAAAATCCAACAAAATTATATTCATTGCCGGTCCCATTTATTTTAAGGAAAGGCCCTAATTACGTTAGTATTAGAAGTGAGTGTATAAATACCGATGATTTTTTTTAAAGTTATTTAAAGAAATAAATAAAAATAATATACTCTCTTATTGGGTAAGGCCCTCCTTAAAAAGGGCCGAAAGATTCCAACAAAATTTTATCCATTGCAATCCTCATTTATGTTAAAGAAAGGCCATAATTACGTCAGTATTAGAAGAGAGTGTATACATATATACCGATTATATATATTTTTATTTATTCATTAAAAAAAAATATATATATACTTATTTTATTGGAATTTGACGGAATACGGAGGGTTTAAAAAGGGCGAAATATTCCAATAAATTTTGATATATTTGTAAATTTTGATTTTGATATTTTGATATTTTGATATATTTTGATATATATATTAAAGAAAGGCCCTAATTACGTCAGTATTAGAAGTGAGCGTATAAATACCGATGATGTACGTAGGCGAGGAGGTCATTGTACACAATTTCAGTTGGCGTGTTTCAGAAAAGTGTGCTAAACGATGTCATTGACCTTTGGTTCGCGACCTAAATGGGCCGCAGGGTTAGAAACCTTTCGTTTATCTTGTTGCTATGGAGGATTCGTTGTTTCATATTAATTAAACATGCCAATAGAGATAATTTCGTTGTGAACTCAATGTAAAATGAATGTTTTTGCTTACTTTTATCAGTTCAAGTGTTCAGGCATTGTTTTAATCAAATAGACGACGACGGTTAGACTGATAACTTTCTAACGGGCGCTGCTTACCAATAAAATACTACTAAATTGTATGATTACTCCCTAGTTAGTTGGTCGTAGCAATGTAAGATATCATATGAAGGTTTGCATGCTAACAAATATTGGAATTCTTGGCGTATGTTCCATTGTTTTAGCTAGTTCAATAAGTGCTGCGAATGTGTTGCATGTCTTCGGTTATTAAAGAGATGTAAGTTGAGAGCCTCCGTCCACTTGGCTCCCACGTCTAGGATCCCATGGGATCCTAGAGTATTTTTTTAATTCCTTTGGGTCCCAAAGGATCGTAGGATAATTATTTACAATCAACGAGTTCTCAGTTAATTTGAGCACCTGAAAACTTAGAGAAGCCAGTGGTGGTTGGAAGAGTGGATGTCAAGAAGTCTCGTGGCCGGTCTACTAGCCGATGCATAGACCAAGTTTTGCATCTTACAGGCCTTACAGTTGCGAAGGCTATGAGAGAGGCTGAGGAAAGGGTGGAATGGAAAAAGCTGGTGGTCGATGCCACCAAGGCATTTCACAGCGGGCACGACCTTGAGAAATGAAGAAGCCGACTCTATTTAAGTTGAGATGAGACAACAAAGCATACTTTCAAATACCTGTTACTTTACTTCACGTGCTCGTACAGTTTCAGGGTATGTACAGTGTACAGATAACGTTTCAGGGGCCCCGGGTTCGATTCCCGGCGGGGTCAACTTTGGAATTTTTAATATAATTTTCAAAATTATACCAAAATTTTCAAAAGAGCCCATTACCATCCATCCCTCCCTTATCCCAATATCCTTAATCCTTCTATGGTCGGCAGCGCACTTGTAGTACTTATGGCGTTGCTTGTGTTATAGGCGACGGTAGCCACCTACCATCAAGTGGACCGTCAGCCAGTCTGTCGACCTTAACATAAGAAAAAGGTTGCCCTTAAAGTGCCATTTTTCTGAGAAAGTATGCTATCATGGCTACTCTAACCTTGGAAGCTGCAAAAGAAAGCAAAGTGATCATATCGAATTATTGTCATAAAATCTTCAACCAGGATGTCTTTCTGTGAATCAAAAAGTGATCAGACCCTTGGATCTTTGGAAATGAAATCAAAATCAAAACTTTTCAAAGTTGCCTCTGGTCTGTATTTGGAAAGTAGTTGCAGAACTATTCCTCTCCTTACAGACCACAGTGAAATAACAGCAATAGTTAAGGGATGCTAATTCCCTTATCGTTAATGCGTTACTAGGCGTTACTATATGGTCCTGTGACGTTGCCTGTGTTATAGCCACATTAGCCACCTATCATCAAGTGCACCTTCAGTCTGTCTTTCAATCTTGTCACTAAAAAAAATACTAACCATATCGACACTATAAATACTAAACGAACTTAGACATCATAATTTTGTGAGCGAGTAGCAATAAGAAGCGCCGACTTTGACAATTGACTGCAAGAGGAAGTTCATAAATGTAGGATAATCTATATCTATATACTAATATTATAAAGTGGAAAGATTTGATTGTTTGTTTGTATAGAGTAGGCTCCGAAACTACTGGACAGATTTGAAAAATTCTTTTACCATTAGAAGCCGACATTATCTGTGATTAACATAGGATACTTTTTACCGCGGGAAAATGCTTAATTCCTACGGGAAAACGGGTTAAAGGACAACGGGTGGTAAGAATTATCCTTCCGTACTTAACTTCTATTTCAAATAATTTCTAAACGGCTGAACCGATTGGGTTGAAATTTTGTATGTGTATTTCCATGGTTTCATAGACACGAATGTATTATATGTTATAAAGTAACGCGGACGAAGTCGCGTGCAACAGCTAGTGTTAATAATAAAATTGTTATGTATTGAAAAACTAACCAAGATGAAAATGTCATCAGTTTCCCAAGATTTGTAACGACACGACATGTGCGAGCATGTCTCTGTCTGTGGAGGTTATTAACGAGTTAATTTAATAGTTAAGTTGACGAACATTAACAAAGGCCGGCCGGGCAACGACGTCCGGCCTTGGTGATTCGTGTGCCAAACAATTGTTATTCATCGCCGGTTATAGGCACAAGAAAATCCGCGGAGACTTCTACATACAAAATTACGTTATATATTTTTTGGATTAAACATAATAGGACCGATTTAAAATTTTAAAATTGGATAGTCCGTTTGACGCTTTATTAACTTTTAACTGTAACAATGAGTATGATGGTTACAAAAATATGGCTAATCTGCATTTCGTTGACATAGGCGAACACTAATATGTCGTAGGAAGGAACCCATTAATTCAACACACAGTAGGGCATAATACGTACATAATATATTTTCACCAAAAACGGCATAATTAGTTGTTTAAAGAAAACTGTAAACGGCCAATAAAGTATTAACAACATTAGGTACTTTAAAACGTGAGCAATGAAACAAAGAAATGTAAAAAGCAACAAACAACTGGTGTAATGAAAATTTGGATATTATGTAGATGATAAATATGGTAGTTTCTTATCTCCTTCTTCTTTTTTCTTCCACTATAGAAATAAAGGACATAATTAAAAACTTGGCCATTTTTTTAACTTACACTTTGGAGAATTCGCTAAGAAAAGTCTTTCTTAATTTCAGCAATTTTCAATGAATATTTCAGATTTTGTAAATGGGGACAACATTCGAAAATTCAAAAGACTTTTTTATACTTTCACACTTTTTAAATACTTTCAAACTCAAATAACATATATAAATATTTATTAAACCGCATTACCAAATTACACGATATTTTTCAAGTCAGATCTATAATTTCTTCTCACCTAATGGTACAGTCGGCCGCATAAGTCGATTAACACATTCATGAGTGCAAAAAACTAAACACTTAACGCGCCATAAGTCGTTGTTACAACTAGAGAACAAAATAAACTTCAAGTACACGTTTGTACTTGTCGTAAAATGCTTCAGTAAGTAAGTAATTAAGTTAGTTAGTTGAGTGTTCAGTTGTTTTGCACTTCTGAATGTGTTAATCGACTTATGCGGCCGACTGTACAAGTTACAACAGTCAAAACGTCAAAACTGATTGATCTCCTTCAAAGACGCATTCACTTCAAAATAATGTGAGACTTAATATCTACTCCACGGCGTTTGAGTGCTCGCCCTTGAAAGCGGGCGCGTTGTGGCAGGTCGCGGCTGCCTGCTCCCGCGCATACAGTTACCGCTTATGCATCTTACTCGTGCGCTTGTACGACTGCGAATTCTCTGATCGAATCATAATTTTAAATTACGCCGGAAGATGTTTTACGATGCAATCGCATTGTGTTTAACTCATCCATCGCAATTTTAAGATTTACATTTAAGACACGCTCGTATTGAGTTTAGTATTGACACAGGTATTGAGCCCATTACCTCGTACCTTCCTTATTCATTATCCATATCTCTCTATGGTCGGCAAAGCACTTGCAGCAACTATGGCGTTGCATGTGTTATAGGCGATAGTAGGCACCTACCATCAACTGTCTGTCGATCTATTAAATAATATTAGATCAGATTTTGAATATTATCAAATTTTTAATATTTTTTTTTATGTTAAGGTCGACAGACAGGCTATTATTAGGATATTATTAGGGCTATTATTAGACATAATATTATTAGGATCAGATTTTATTTTAAATAATATTATAATATAATTTATTCCAACGCGTAACATATTGTTGTTGTGTTGGCGTGAATTAAATGTCTAGACAAACCATTAGTGGTTTACAAACATTGTGATAATATTGTGTGTAAATATATATATATACTAGTCAAAATATATTAAGATTTTATTTTTATTGAGAATTTTTTTTTAAATAATTAAGTTGCCAATATTATATGATATAATATTGTCTACACCCATACAATATGCAGTGGACTGTACCTGTTTAATCTCGAGGCTATATTCAAGGTGACCCAAGCTTTTTTCACCTATTGTCCTTCCGAACTTGAATTCTTTAAAGACTAAAAAACCCAAGAATTTTTAAATTAATCACAGTTAAGTATACTATAGTATAATGTTTTCCTTCCTCTTATTATTTACCTCAAATTTCCTATAGCGCTAATATTGAAACAAATCTCTATTTAGAGATTGATGGAGTTGATACTGATATAAAAGTTTTAAAAGCACTATTCCAGATTTTATATTGTAATATTTTTTTTTATGTTAAGGTCGACAGACAGGCTGACGATCCACTTGATGGTAGGTGGCTACCGTCGCCTATAACACATGCGGCGCCATAAGTGCTACAAGTGCGCTTCCGACCATAGAAGGATTAAGGATAATGGATAAGGAAGGGATGGGGTAATGGGCTCTGGCATCCCTTACTCACTCACCGAAACACAACAGCACATGATGCTGTTATTTCACGGTGATATTCTGTAAGGGGATGGTTACTGCCGCCAGACGGGCTGCCCAAATGACTGCGAAACACAGTGTGCCCTACCACTACTAAGTTATGTAAGTATATAAAAAATATGAGTAATGAGATATGGCGATGAAAAAACGTCCTGCGGCTGAGATGATCATAAAAAAACTTAATTACATGTATTTTTTTTTAAGAAAAACTCGGTGCTATAAAAAAAATAAATCTCAGAAAGCAAAATGTGGCTTCTTATTGCACTACTTACAATATTTTTCCTAAAATAGGGACTTCAATGCATAAAAAAGGAAGTCGTGTGATAGTTTAAGCGACTACAATGCGTCTATTTATGTTTATATAACTCACGTAACAGAGACGACATAATAGGTACTAACAATGAAATACTATTTATACCAATTTCATAGAGAAATATCTAATGCTATAGAGAACAAACATCCAAATATCCATACAAATTTTCCCATCTGTATGTATGTATGTATGTACGTATGTACGTATGTATGTATGTATGTTTGTATGTATGTATGTATGTATTTATGTATGTATGTATGTATGTATGTATGTATGTATGTAAGTATGTATGTATGTATGTATGTGTATGTGTGTAATGTTCCTCCATAATTCCATTGAACGCGGACGAAGTCGCGAGCTCCAGATACTATTATAATAATAGTAGGACTAAGTAGTAGGATATATTATTAGGATTCGTTAAGAATTATTTAAATAGTCAACAAAACATTTAAGAGCGAATTGTTTTGGTAAAAAATTTATAAAAAAAAATTAAATTATAATTGCGTCAGATAAAATTTATTAATCATTTATTTTTACATTCATAAACAAGAGTGCGTGACAGATATATTTACGTCCTTACCATTTCTGAACGCGTCTTTAAAGAACTACAAAAGAGCGCCACAAATAAACG